>JARHVA010001167.1:3175000-3792024 GCA_037957365.1 Torreya grandis | reverse complement strand
TCTCTCTCTCTCTCTCTCTCTCTCTCCTCTCTCTCTCTCTCTCTCTCCTCTCTCTCTCTCTCTCTCTCTCTCTCTCTCTCTCTCTCTCTCTCTCTCTCTCTCTCTCTCTCTAATTTATTGAGACTTTGATCACCTCATTCCTTTCCAACACATCTCATTCTACTCATCCACCTCTTTTGTATTCATTTCATACATTAGTCTATCATTGGACTATAGGCCCCTATGACAAAAACACTTGTATTCTTTTCCTAGGTTTTATATAGACAATATATCAATTAGGATGGCCTATCAGAGTCTTCACAAACTTATTCTAATCTCCCTTATATACTTTTTTAGTCTCAAGCCTCTACTTTGCATCTTCCACCTTCCACCTCACTCCAAACCTTGTAGCCTTTTTTTACTATTTTTTCCACTGTATAGAATATTAATATCATATTATGAGAAAACTAATTAAATTTTCAAGTTCCCTCTTTATTATACCACCTATTTATGAAATTTCAGGGCTCAACACCCTTTGTCTTCATTGTTTATTAGCCTTTTTCCTCTTTCCTTTAGCCCTTTTAGGCCTCTCTAGCATTGTTGCACGATACAGTCTATTATAGTCCATACATACTATGTATTTTTGGCCAAAAGTCTTCATATTCTCTTTTCCCATGATAATATTAATCAAACTACCAATTTTTGTCACTTTTTTCTAGTTAAAAACAATAGATATCACCATTTCTATGTTTTAGCCCTAGTTTACGATTTCTTATATTCTTGGCAGGCTGAGAGGGCTCAAAAAACATTAGATGGACCTTTTTAGGTTTCCAAAACTTTTTTTGACCTGAAATAGGTATTTTCACCTATTATCCACCTTTCCAAACTCTATTCATTTATCTCTAACCTCTAAAATCCCTCCAATCACTTGTTTTGACTAAATTGTGTCTTCTTTAACAGTGTTTACAGACCATACACCCCCGTGTCTCCACATTCTCTCTTATGACCACCTTAGTCTCTTTGAAACCATTCATAACTAATTTGTAATTACTCATATCCTTCTATTAACTCCCAAATCTTGTATCTAGTTTACTATAATGAAACATCATTTTTGCTTATGATTATAGGGCTTTAACCTTGTTCTCAACCCTGCAAGACCACTAATTGGTCTAACCTAACTTTGATTACTAACTCATGCATATTGATCATTCTATATGTTCTAAATAAACCTAATACACCTTATTAACTCTTTTTACCTCTCTTTAAAACTTTTTTAGAACATGTAAACCACTTTCTATTATAGATTAAGTGAAGGCTCTTAATGTCTACAAGCCTGTGGTATACTTATTCACAAAAAAAGTATAAAAATTCCTTAAATTATATACCAAAAATCATAATATATTGTGAATAAAACTTCACCAAGGCATGTCTATATCCTTAACTACCTATTATAAGGTCATTCATCATAATGTACATGCACAGTCTCACAAGAACTACATGATCTCTGTCTAGAAGTCTTATCAAACTAACAAAAGATAGTGTCTTGAACCATAAATGCATGTAAAGTGGGGTTCAACAACATATATATTTTATCCAAACTCTTTACTTAGTGACTTGCTTTACAAATGACATTTACTCAAGCTTTATTACTTTTGACTGCCTCTTTCTTGTTCTTAACGCAGACCTACACCATTCTATAAAATACACTTTTCCTAACCTCAAAACATATAAATCCAATCTAACTTATGTAAATAACATTAAATAAATATGGAATAAAATAATAGACTTGAACAACTCAATTTTTATTTATTCTTCTATATATATACAATGTCTACCCTATCTTGGTAAAAGTCTATTGAGTTCATTTGTTCTTGATTTTTGAATGCTACTTCATACCTACCCTTCTAAAAACTCTCTAAATAACCTTATATTTTATAATTCCTTCCTCCTTTGAGACTCTATAACCTCTATTTTCATTTAAAAAATTGTTACATAACATCAAAAAATAACTTCTTGAAATAACTAACTCTATGGTAACCAACTTGACAGGATGTTTACATTCAAAACTCTTATTCTTTCACAGTTAATTATGATATGTAAATGAAACATATTAAATAACACCCCTATACACATTAATAAATATAACATAGAGTTTCATTAACATGACATGACTTTCCATTTCTCAAAAGACTCCTAATTACTCTTACATAAATTCAAATATTTGAAAAGGTGTTTTGGCAGGAAACCTTCCCAAGCCAAGAACACTCAACTTAAAGACACTTAAGACTTATAAAACTATTCTATGGTCCTTATTGGACCATTGTCACAAAACTATGCCAAAATCATCACAAAACACATTTATTACATAATCTTGTTGGATGCCCCTACATCATACTCTTGAGGGAGAATGAATTTGAGATCCAATGGATTATTAAATGATTCTTACACCTCTTCCAATTCATCTCTCTAAGATCATATTTTGTTTCTCCTAGTCCTTATGCTTTATCTTCTCCTCTTTGTTCTCCCACTTTCCTTGATCAATCATTATTCTACTTGTCTCATGTCCTTCTTTGCTTGCATCATCAATTTTCACTTCATGTGCACTCATTCTTACAATTTTCCCTCTATCATGTGGGTTGTAAATGCCCCATCATACTACTAATGTACCTAAATTCTTGCCTTTTTTTTACAATAATTTCATGCTTAATACAAATATAAATATAATTTCTTGATTACTTGCTTTAATATGTTGCTCTACTGTCATGAATGCTTCATTTTTATAATCTTTTTTCTCTATCATGTGACCTTCAACTACTACAAATTTTTCTTCCTCTTTCTTTTCCATCACTTCACCTTGAAATTATTATTTAATTTATTCCACTTATGCTTCTAATTTCTCACTAATTTCATATACAAAATTGCAATCAAATTCCATCACTTTGCCCATCAGCTGCATTTCATTTTCCAAGCCTTCTATGAGACTTTCAAACTAATCTCTTTATTCTTAATCATTCCCATCACTCAACTAGTTGTAACCATCCTATTTCTATTCACTCACATGCATATCTTCCATCTAAAAGTATTTTTTGTCTTCTTTTACTTGCTCACTTGATTGCTCACTCAACCTATACCTCATTATTTCTCTCTTGAGTTTCTTACAAAACAACTTATTTTGCCTTCTTTCATCTCTCATGGCATCCATCTTTTATTTATTCACCTATTTATTGATTTTCCACTTGAGTGGCTTCTTCCTCATCACCCATCCATTGAATGGGTTCCCCATTTCTCTTACCTACTCTAGCATGACCAGCAACTTATCCATCTACTACCTGATTTCATCCATCTCACCTTCCATCTATCTCTTCTTGGTGTTAACTTGTACCATCTTCTTCTTGTGGGAACTTACATCAACTTTGCCCTATTTTCTCTTTTCTCTCTCTTTCCTCATCTCTTTTATTATGTCTATTAACTCTTGGGTCTCATCTAGACCTATATCTCTCTCTAATAATCCTTCACTCACTTTCCACATCATGACCATTCACTTGGTCTCTTCTCTCAATCTCTCATGACATCTCATTGTGTCTTTCTTCTCTTGTATTTTCACTAGGAATTTTCTATCTCCTCAAGTTCACCTATGATTTTTATCTCATGATCTTCTCAATATATCTCTCAATCAATAATCCATACTTGGCTAAGGGCTCTCTACCACAATCTCTACCTTCATTCACACTTCAACACATCAAATCAAAACACAAAATGAAAACAAAATTAACAAGTACCTTATCATGCTTTTTTTTGTCCTTTCTCTCTCTTCACATGAACTTGGACCTTGTTATGATATCAAATGATGTAGATCATCATTCATACTCTTTTATAACTAAGCTCTAACACCTACAAATATAAAATATTGATTTGAAGCTTCCTTCCCTTTTGTTATCTATCAACTTTCTCCTCATGCTTCTTAGACTCTCTCTATTTGTTTTCTTTTTTGAGCCTCTAATAACCTCATTCCTTTACAACACATCCTATTCAACTCATCCACCTCTCTTGTATTCATTTCATCCATTAGTCTCTCATTACACTATAGGCCCCTATGACAAAAACATGTGTATTTTTTTCCTATGTTTTATATATAAAATCTATCAGTTAGGATGGCCTCTTAGAATCTTGAAAAACTTATTCTAATCTCCCTTAGATCCTCTTTTAGTCTCAAGCCTCTATTGTGTATCTTCCACCTTCCACCTCACTCCGAACCTTATAGCCTTTTTTTACTATTTTCTCCACTGTATGGAATATTACTATCATATTATGAGAAACCAATTACATTTTCAAGCACCCTCTTTCTTATACCACCTTTTTATGAAATTTTAGGGATTAACTCCTTTGTCTTCACTATTTACTAGCCTTTTTCCTCTTTTATTTAGCCCTTTTACGCCTCTATAGCATTATTGCCCAATAAAGTCTATTATAGTCCACATGTACTATGTCCTTTCAACCAAAAGTATTCATATTCACTTTTACCATGCTAAAATTAATCAAACTACCAATTTTTGTCACTTTTTTCTAGTTAAAACAATAGATATCACCATTTCTATGTTTTAGCCCTAGTTTAGGGTTTCTTGTATTCTTGACGGGTTGAGAGGGCTCAAAAAAAATTTAATGGACCCTTTTAGGTTTCCAAAACTTCTTGTGACCTAAAATAGGTTTTTACACCTATTCTCCACCTTTCCAAACTCTATCCACATATCTCCAACCTCTAAACTCCATCCAATCACTTCTTTTGACTAAACCATATCTTCTTTAATAGTATTTACATACTATACACCCCTGTGTCTCCACATTCTCTCTTATCACCACCTTAGTCTCTTTGAAACAATTCATAACTAATTATTAATGACTCATACAATCCTTCTCTTGACTCCCAAGGATTTTATCTAGTTTACTATAGTGAAACATCATTTTTGTTTATGATTCTAGGGCTTTAACCCTATTCTCAAGCCCACAAGACCACTAATTAGTCTAACCTGACTTTGATTACTAACTCATGCATCTTTTTCATTCTATTAGGTCTACCTAACCCTGATACACCTTCTTAACTCTTTCGACCTCTCTTTAAAACTTTTTTAGAACATGTAAACCACTTTCTATTATAGACTGAGTGAAGGCTCTTGATGTCTATAGGCTTGTGGTATACTTATTCACCAAAAATTATAAAACCACCTTCAATGCTATACCAATAATCCTAAGATATTGTGGAAAAAAATTTACCAAGGCATGTATATAGATTTAACTACCTGTTACAAGGTCATTCATCATAATGTACATGCATAGTCTCACAAGAACTACATGATCTATGTCCAGAAGTCTTATCAAATTAACAAAAGATAGTGTCTTGAACCATAAATTCATGTAAAGCATGGCTTAAAAACATAGAGACATGATCCAAACCCTTTCCAAAATGAATTTATTTACAAATGACATTTACTTAGGCTTTACTACTTTTGACTATCTCTTTCTTACTCTTAACGCAAACCTACACCATTCTATAAAATACACTTTTCCTAACCTCAAAACATATCATCCAATGTAAATTATGTAAATAACATTTAATACATATGGAATAATATAATACACTTGAACAACTCAACTTTTAATATATATATATATATATATATATATATATATATACAATGCCTACCATGTCTTGGTAATAAAATACAAAGTTTATTTGCTCTTCATTTTTTACTACTACTCCATACCTACCCTTATAAAAACTCTCTAACTATCCTTATATTTTATGATTCCTTCCTCCTACAAGACTCTCTAACCTCTATTCCCATTCAAAAACTTGTTACATAACATCATAAATTAACTTATTGAAATAACTAACTTTATGGTAACCAACTTGACATGATGTTTACATTAAAAAATCTTATTCTTTATCATTTAATTATGGCATGTATGTGAAAATTATTCACCAACACCCCTAGACCCCTTAAAACCTCTAACATAGACTTTCATTAACATGATTGGACTTACCATTTCTCAAAAGACTCCTAATTACTCTTGCACAAATCCAAATATTTGAAAGGTGTTTTGGTAGGAAACCTTTCCAAGCCAGAAACACTCAACTTAAATACACCTAGACTTATAACACTATTCTATGGTCCTTATTGGACCATTGACACCAAACTACATAAAATCATCATAAAACACATTTATTACATAATCTTGTTGGATGTCCCTACATCACTGGTCATCCCATGGAAAGAGTCAGTCCACTCATCAGGAAGTATGTTCAAGCTATGGGTGATATCTAGTTATACCCAAATTGTACAGTTATTAGAATTGAAGGGACATAGTGCACTCCCATCAAGCTACCCATCCATGTGATAGATATAATAGTAGAGTAAGAGGTAGATTATTAGCTATTTCATGGTATAGATAGTCTTTATAAGACCAAAAGAAAAGACATCCTCTACAACTTCCCCATAATAATTGAGAATACCATCTTCAAATAATGGGACAACATTGAGGCAACCTCTAAACACAAGACTTATTTCAACTTGCAAATAGATGGGCTTAAATAGTGGGAACCTTATATAAGGGTTTAAAAGCATTCAAGGTTTAAAAATATTCTACGTGTGCCCTATGATCATCAGCCTAGTGCATATGATCCCATTTATACCAAGGCATCCGGCTACTCTGAGGTCATAAAGAGGTTTAAAGATCACAACTTGAGACCTGAATCCAAGTTAAATAGAAACCAAAATATGGATGACCTATGGTAGTTAGGGCCCAAACAATATCATTTACTAGGTGGTACATCTGATAGACCTCTACCAGTTCAACCACCAATAGAGCATAAGCTTGAGGCAAAACTACAACAAAGACCAATGGAAAGAAGTTTGGATGAGATAGCTTCTTCTTCATCCATCATTGTACCATCAAAATCAAAAGAGCAAGAATTATCCCAAGAGGAGATACACATGATAGCATTGGACCCTAATGATACAATAGAGGATACACTCAAAATGCTATCATTAGCTTATGAGTTAGAATTAGAAGATGAAGCTCAAATTGAACAAATAAAGAAGAAAAGGGGAAGGAAGTTTTGGACTTAGTTCCTATGGATACCCCCAAGATAAAGGCTAAACTGGCCATTGTTGTAGTAAAGACCAAGAATCCCAAAGTGAATTTCACTCATCCTTTGAGTGAAGTCAATTTATTTAGTGAAGAAAATCTAATATATGGCCTAACTATTCTATAATTGCTTATTTATGGACCTAGATTGCAAAAATTCCTTACTATACATCATCCTTGGGCTATGATGCAACCCATCAAAATCCATGTGCATGAAGAGACCAAGCCATAGATTATGGCTCTATAAAATTAAGATGAATGAAGATTGGCTACCTTGAGAGAAACAAATGGAGCACAAATAGAGATCCCTACACCATAGGTAACACAATCCTCAATTAGTGTCAAGTTTGACCCAAAGATAGTTGGATTGTAGAGAATAATAGAGAAGAAGATCATGGTTGGTGGAGAGGAGATAACTCTCTAGAAAGTAAAATCATTAACTAATTTGACTCCAATGGTAGGAAAAAACCCTAGTGAGAATCCCATATTTGAGGAGAATGTGCTTGAATTGGCCTAGTACAGTCAATATAATTATAAGCTTCCCCCAAAGGCATGTAGTAACAGAAGGATAATTTAGAAAATAAAACTATCTTGTCAGTTCCAGATGCCATGATTAAAATGTTTGAAGAGACTTTATTTGACATGTTCAATTCTTTGAAGTCAATAAATTCTAGACAAAATGTATTGAGCTAGCAAGGTACTACAGCCATAAACCTAGTTCACCAATGGTAGAACTTAAGAGGCAAAATATAGGATTTGATTAACATCCTAATAGAAGATCAAATTCATGATCTCAATACAATTAGCTTGGCTCATCTAAACATAGCCATGGTAATTTTGGTAAATAAGATTAAGGGTCTAAGTAAATACTTCAAGAACCTAGAGAACCTTCATGAAGATGGCAATCAATTGATAAGTAGGATGGAGTAGACACTTGGGATCATCATCATTGACCCAGCTTCACTCAACCCCATGGGTCTAATCACTAATGAAGAATTCAAGTTAAGGTTACTCAGGTCATGAATGAAGTGAGAAACTAGAGCCAATGAAAGACTAAGGTAGATAACACAAGGATCATGGACATGATCTTTACTATAGAGGATAAAATTGTAGAGACCAAGAGTATAAAAGAAGCATTAGAAAGGGTACATAAAGACCTCAAGAACAAGGTATATCAAGAAGATGAACTCTTCATGGAGCCTATTGTTAATCTAAAGTTAATTGATGATCATCATGTAAAGGTAATGAAAGTTCTACAATAAAAATAGGGGACTTCAACATCTAAAGGGCCTCAAAGTTGAATTTATTATTTAAAGCATTTTTTTTTAGCTAAACATGTATGTATTTTTAAAATAATATTATTTTTGTAAATGCATGTGAAACTTGTAAAGCACATGGCCTATTGTTTAGTTATTTAGGAATGTCATAGTTCTAGAACTTTGTAAAAGGACACTTGTTTATGACACTTATCTAATTGTATTTTGACAAGAATGACCAACATACCTCCTTAGTTTTCCATATAAGGGGTATTTTCCATTATAAAAAGGGAGGGATTTTTTAGCAAGGAAACTTTTACTACTTTTGGAAAAATTTAATGCAAGCAAAGAATTCTAAAAAGTTTATTTCATTTGTTTGTATGAATTGTTATCATAGCTTCTCTCCCACTTTTATGGTTTAAATTTTATATTTGAATGGTTCTTAGGAATTTTGGATGTGTACTTTTTAAATGTAGAATTGTTAATTTGTGTTAATTCTAGATTGACAAAAAGTTATAAGGTTCATTTTACTTTCTATGCTTCACTTATAGATGTGTTAATGATATTTACTTGCAGGGGTAAATCTTTGAGTGAATCTTGTTCTTATTTGCATTCTTCTACTATCCTTAGAGGTTTGCCTAATTTATGATGTGATATGAGTTTAAGCTATTTCACTTCATATGTTGGTTTCAAGTACATGTTTAGATGATATTTAAACTTTATCATTATGTCTGGAATGAAAATTAGTAACATCAATATGTTACTTCTCTACCCTACCCTTTCTTTTGGTTATTTTTTGACTAATTCACTTTAAATTAGTTTTCATTATAAATATCAATCTTATCTCAGGTTTTAAGCTTAGTTTTTTTAGCATGATTCACTTCACTTAGTCAAGATCACTTCATTTTTATAGATTAGCTATCAAGCCATGGTTTCTCCCAAAAACCAAACATTATAAATATTATGAAATAGTTCACTTATTTTAATATTATTCCACCATAGATAACAATATTATCACAATTTGTAGCTCATGCATTGGATTATCTGGATTCAAAAATGAGTAGTGTTTCTTAAATAGTTAAAACCACCTATGATACACTTACATGCATCAACAACTGTATTATGTAATCCCCACTCCTCATTGATATGAGAGTGTGCCTAATAATTTATTTGTGTTTGATTCTATCATTACATACCCAAGGTAGTAGAGTAGCTTGGGCTCCTTCTATGAATTCTAATGGATCATTCTAGTAAAATAATGTGTGCAAAATGGTGATTCAATAATTGAAAATAGAATTCATTTATGGTGAAAAACTAGTGTAAAAATGGTGCAAAAATAGCATGTTCTAAGTTTTATGTGTACAACATATATAAAGACATGAATTTCCATTTCTTTAATGAAAATTTTGGGCAAAAGAGTGATTATGTGCCATGCACATTCCTTCAATATAATATTTAAGATTATTGATCCTAATAATTGATTAATATTAAGTGATTATTTTAGTTAAAACTATGTCAAAATCCTATAACACATGTCATGCATGATGCCCCCAAACGGAGAGAATTTGTACATAAACCTGTGTATAAAACTTGAAAATTTCTTTGATTAGCTATTGAAAATTGTCTCGTTGACTAAGTTTAATTTTAAGAATTATGTAAAACATCATTTTTTATTCTTGGGGGTGAAAATATGTCATTATGTAAATGGTTAGCCAATGTTCTCATCCAAATGAAGCACTATTATCTAAAATTAATTCTAAGTGAACTTTGGTTATGAATTTTGATCAACTAAGTAAAATGTTGAGCCCCTATTTTGGTAAGTCTGGGTTTTTTACTAGAATGACAAACACTTCGATGCAAGGAAATCATTTTGGATGATTATTATTTTGGCATCTTGGCACTAGATGGAGGAACTAGCACTTACCTTACACTAGCTGGTAGGTGGCTAACCATTTTCAAGATTCTTGGGGTATCTTCTAGGTTGGATGAGACATGGTGACTATAGTGTGAAGGATGCAAGGTGATGGATCTAGTGGAATGATCAACAAAGGCTCCAACAAGGCACTTCATGTGCTCTCTCCACCCTAGCCAAAGATGTTCCTATAGGCTATAAAATGAGCTTTAACTAATGAGTATAAAAATTTGAATTGAATGCAATGAAGCTCTATAGAATTGAATATATATGCATTTTGATGGCCACCATTAGTATTAAAAATAAATCATATGTCATAAAGGCCCTATTTGTAGTTTCCAAGCTCACCTATGTCCTCCGGGTTGTTATGTATTTTGATTTAACCATATGCTCTATTTTTAAGTGTATGAACTCTATTTAATTTGAAGCTTTATTAATGATAAGGATTGGTTACAGCAAACATAATATATCGTTTATGCATATGTGGTATTGTCAATGAAATATGCAATTAATGGAATAGTTATAATGTTATAATTCTAATTTATACATGTTAATAATGTTGTTTTCAAGCTTCTGATCTAGGTCATTAATGGCATCCCTATAATATTGATGATGTTAGCATATCTTATAGAAATAACCAAGTATAAATAGATTCATGCACCCAATATTTGATATTCTTGCTAGAAGTGCTAACCTAATCATTAAAACTAGAAGTGAGAGCATTTACTTAACCCTTTAAATCACTAATATGATGTTAAGCCTAATGAAACAAAGGTTTGTGCCCTTAATACTATAGAACTACCCCAAAATATGTTTGTACCTATAAACCATCAATCCTAGTCTATGGAGGACTTGTACCAAGGGATATACTTAATGATTTTATGAAATAACCAAGTCCCTTAATTGATATATTGTGCCATGGCACAACTATCCCAATGCAAGCCCTAATTCTTTCTCTATTGCACTTCAGGTGAGTACATAAGGTCTGTGCCTTATGTGAATTAATGTTGGCATATTTGAGTGCTAAATGTTGAGTGCTAAGGGAATACCCTATGTTTATGCCTAGTTACAAGGAGTCCAGAACCAACTAAGACAACCTTTCACCCTTGACAAGGAAATTTTCTATAACATTTTAGTTTTATTACCAAGACCCATGTTGAATTTTGTTGTTATAATGGTATGACAGAATGATGCTCTAAAACTCCCTAGAAAACATTAATCACTAGTTGAAATAGGTGTAAAATAGATTTGTGCTAAAACATCCAACTTGTAGAGGAAAAAATCTAAGAAAGTGGGTTCAAAATAACCTATATGATGCTCTGTATGAAATATTTTTCTTCAAATATCCTAAGCATGTGTACTAGTGGTTGGTTATATATGCAACCCATAGAAGATGGAGTTATAGATAGTACTATGAATGGATAAAGGATCACCTATACAGGCTTGAGACTCTACATTCCACTTGGACTAGAGTAGTAGACAAATGATGGTAAGGAGCACTAAATAGTTACATGCTTCAGTTCATAGTTTCAACATACTCATGACTTTAGAAAGTAGAGTATCAATTTTTGTCCAAACCTAGAGGCACATTTGTGAAAGAGGTTGGCACATATCTCAATAAGCTAATGTTGGATTATAGATTTAAAAATGGAAGGCTAAAGTCCTTTTACGTATGATTAGTGTATAGGATAGAAAGGGATGTGTAAGTGAAGTGTAATGGAAAGGGATGAGTAGATTGATATCCTACAGATTAGGAGACAAACTTATAAGAGATTACAAAGATTGATAGAATATTTGTAACTTATAAATTTTGATAAAACCCCTAGTGAGTAGTTTGGGCATGGGGAAGGATCTCTTGAAATACAGTAGTGCGATGAGGAAAGAAACAATGAAGCTATGAATCAAGATCAACAGTTGATGGGTGTAGAATGCACTAAATTCTGACAAGACTTGGTGACTAAAGATAAGCTTGATCCACCTACCCCCTTTGAGCCTATGGCACATGCTCATGCATTGGATCTTCCACTTGAATAAATCACAAGAGTGATAATTAACCCTATTATTGAAATAGATTTTGGATGCTTTGAAAACTTGGAGTGTAATTTTGTGATTGAACAAGTTATTTACTACAAGGATTTGATCAAGACTACTTCTAGACCATTGGATGCTAGCTCACTATAATAAAATGTGAGAATAATCATATCATCTCATCCAATGTCAGCTACATAGATTAGATAATATCCCCTAAGAAGTGGTTCAGTATCATAAGTAGTACATTTTTTATCAACATCAATGGTACCAACAATAATAATGGGGTTAGCACCTAACCCAATGGATGGAGGCATTAGAGGAATTCTACCTAGATAGATGCTAGGGGGACAAGTGCCTCAAATTCTAGCTATGCCCCCATAGAAAATATATTATGAAATGGCCATGCACTTCCCAGAATACTATGTCATGGAAAATTCCATAGAACATGTGTTAATGTGTGAACTACAATGGCACGCTCAAGGCATAACCCAACCAGAGTATAAGGAAACCTAGTTTGTGACCACTTTACTAGATCATGCCCATACCTGGTATAGGAAATTTTACCTTAACTAGGCTATGGTTGATTATGATACCCTGAAGGAGGCATTCCTAAAGGAATTTGACATATCAAAGTTTGAATAGTAGAGCATCATCACGCTTAAGGAAATTACCCAAGGACTCTTATAGAGTGCATACCTATATGATACAAGGTTCAAAACTCTCCTTTCCAAAAATTTTTATGATATTAACCCCTCCTATCATGTTTAATGGTTCATTGGAGGGTTGTTAGTACTGTTTATAAGAGTGTTTTCCATGAAAACCCTTATAGACCCTCACAAAGTGCTTGAGGCCACACTCAGAGTCAAGGTAGTTAGAATCACTACCTGGTATAGGAAATTTTACCCTAACTAGGCTATGGTTGATTATGATACCCTAAAGGAGGCATTTTTGAAGGAATTTAACATATAAGAGTTTGAATAGTAGAGCATCATCACACTCAAGGAGATTACCCAAGGACTCTTAGAGAGCATATACCTAATGATACAAGGTTCAAAACTCTCCTTTCCAAACTTTTTTAAGATATTAACCCCTCCTAGCATGTGTAATGGTTCATTGGAGTGTTGTTAGTACTATTTATAAGAGTGTTTTCCATGAAAACCCTTATAGACCCTCACGAAGTACTTGAGGCCACACTTAGAGTCAAGGCAGTTAAAATCACTAATATTGGGATCAGCCCATTTATGGAGGATTATATTGCATCCATGGCTTCTCAAATCCAAAATCTTACCAATAGTTTATCATAATATGCTCAAAGTGGATTATGGTGCACCGACTGCAAAGTGGAAGGCCATAACAACAATAAATGCCCTCAAAGGAATGTGCACACATTACTCCTAAGTTGTGAAGTTTGTTGCGAGGTATATGATGTTCAAAACTACCCTTTATTGTAATGTGTCAGTCGGGTCAATACAACCATAATTTTTTAGTTATGTGATGCATAAACCCATACAACAATTGATTATAGGGTAATTGATGAGATGCATAATAACATAGAGATAGGTGCAAAGTAGGCCACTTCATTAGTTGGAGGGAGAGCTAACCAATGGAGCAAAGGCTATGTCTAATAGAACACATGTTTTGGGATGTAATAAGGCACCAAAAGGAGAGGTGGAGGATGTGGTGTTGGAAGGTTCCCACCCTACTCATGTTACAAATGTGGCTCAATAGAGCACTATCAGCATGATTTCCTTATACATCCAACATGTGGGTATTATCAAGGGGCCCATAAGGTCAAATAATTCCCCAAATTATATAATAAGTTAACCCAAGGCAAACTTGGCATAGACAAGGACACATAAATGATCAGGCATGAGCCAAAACTAGATAAGTGGACTTTGAAGGTACAAATGACCTACACAAAGATAGCCAAAGTATAGGCAACTACTCATAGAGGATTCACTACTCAACCACTAGTTATGCCAATACCTAAGTTGTGTTTAAAATATGAGGAGAAGAGTCATACTAAGTGAATAGTGTAGCTTGAACCAAAGTTATGCCTTACCCAAACCCATCATGTTATAAATATGTATTGCAATAGGACATGAGTGTAATTCAAAACCTACAAGGAGATCTCCAATTGGCATGAGATTTGGAAGTATAGGTTGTTACCTCCCAAAACAAGTAGGATAGCTAGAAGGTGGAGACACAATAATTAATGAAGATCATATGCCTCCTATAAATGGAAGGGATGCTTCCACTATTGAAAAACATGATCTTGGAGTATGAAATTAAAAAGCTAGTTTAATTTATTGTACCACACATGGAGAGGGAATGAAAAGTTAGGCATACATATAATACAGAGTAAGATCAAAAAATCCTTGTGAATTCCACCATTGATGGATGGTCTATATGTGATGTCCTCATGAACATAGGTGCCAAGGTTAATATCTTGACTAAGAATACATGGGAGAAGATGAATAGGCTAAACTTGAGGCCTTCATGTCATGTACTCTTCATGGCTAACAAAACCTGAGTGCATCCAATCAAAATTTTGAAGAGCATGGTTATAGATATCATAGGTGATAAATTCCATGCTGACTTTAAAGTGATCAAATTTTTAGAATAAGATAACTACCCAATAATTCTTAGAAGGCCTTAATGCTATGCAAATAATGCATACATGCACTTCAAGAGGTGTTACATGAATTTTGAGAATGGCAATGAGGGGGTAATTATCCTCCTCTCAAGTGACCAAGTATCCCCCTATGTAGAGAGTGTATGCCTCAAGGATGAGATCAACCACATATACAACACCATGGTGCAAGGCACAAGACTCTCCACCCTAATGACCAAGGAGTGCTTTCTTGGGAAGATATAAAATCAGCCTTAGATACCACTGATGTTGTTTATGATCATTGATTCAAGGAAGCATATGAGATAACTAGTCAAAGGTGCCACTTGGTGCTTATAAAGGTGCCAAAACCAATCAAGATGGGTTGGGTCTAGATTGATTGCACTTTAAATATATGGGTCTCTTATGCTAAGAAGAAAGGAAAGAGAATATTTTGCCTGAGTAAATTTAAACTTGTAGCACTCCCAAGATATGAAGGGAGTAATCCAATGGAAGTGTATGTCCATGAATTTAAATCATGTATCCCCAAAGAGGTAGATAGAATGGGCACACTAGTGTATACATTACAAAACATTGTTGCTCATTGGTGGGAAGCATAAAGGCCTAGCTTGAAAACCTGGTAATATTTGAAAGCATCTATCTACACTAGATTTAGGAATAGTAATAAGCACCTAGACATCTTAGCATACTTTGAAGACTCTGACCCTATAGCATATGTGTGTTTTTGTAAAGAAACATGGACTATCTATGGCAAGAACACCCCAAATAACCTATGGGTGTACACCTTGTATAAAACCTTAAAGGCTTGGGTATGAACATGGTACATTTTCAATGAGATATACTATGAGAAATCTAATTGGGATGCCCTTAAGGAAAGTTTTGTACACCTTCTCCTTTTTTTTCTAAAACCTATAATTGATCAAGCCATTGTAAGTAATTTAAAGGGTAGTGTTTGAGGACACCATAATCTTAGAAGAGTGCCTAAAAGACATGTTCAGTGAAAATGGATTCACATTCCCAACATTCTTTTAAGATCAAACCCTCAATAGTGACTCCAGTGATGAGGATGATGAAACATGGAAGGTGTGCAATTGGACAAACCTAATAGGCAAAAGGAAGCTTATGTGCCAAGTTGAGGATAGTACTCTAGAGGAAGAATACCATACCCATCTTTGTATAGAAATAACTAAGGGTAGTAGGCAAGTCAAGGAATCACATTAGGATAAGAATGAGCCCTATCACATACCACTAAAAATGACAAAGGTAGATATCAACTTAGAATTGGAACCAAAGATTGATACTCTAGGTACCTATTAGTCTGACGTAGAGCTGACATGTATTATGAATATCTTGAAGGATTTTTTTCCCTCAAAATTACTATGATATGAAGGGCACCCACTTATCCCTTGGTAATATGATCATCAAGCTAGTAGATGGTGCAAGACCTATTAATAAGTGACCTTACAATATGAATCCCAATCTTTATGCCAAGGTCAAAATAGAGATTGATGGTATGATAGTTGTGTAAGCATCATCAACCCTATACAAGAATCAAAATGGGTTAGTCCCATGGTTATCAATATAAATAAGGATGGTCATATCCATATTTGCATTGACTATAGATTGTTAAATGTCACCTCTATACCTGACCCATTTTTAACTTCATTCATCAATAAAGTCTTGGATGGCATTACTGGCTATGAGATATACACTTTTACTAATGGATTCTCAAGATACCATCAAGTCCAAATTGAGTAGGAGGATAAGCCTAAAATTACCTTTGTGATAGAATGGGGTTATTTCACATACAATGTGATGCTCTTTGGACTCAAGAATGTACCAGTCATGTTATCTTGAGTGGTGATCACCACTTTTAAGGAATTCATTCACAAGTTCCTCTAAGTGTACTTATATGACTAGATTATATATGGACTAGTGAAGGACCATTATGATAACTTTCACCTCATGTTTGAGAGGTTTCAATAGCTGTATATATCCTTAAACCTAAAAAATTAAATCTTCATGATACCATTTGGTACCTTGCTTGGGCACATTATCTGTAAAGATGGTTTTCTCATTAATCTTATGAATATTGTAATCATATTTGAGCTCTAGACCACATCAATGCATAATGATGTCCATACCTTTCTTAGACACTATAGATACTAAAAATTTCATCAAGAATTATTAAAAGATTGTGATGCTTCTAAAAGAGCTATTATGCAAGGATGGCCCATTTTATTAGGGCACAACACAATAAAATGCATTTGAGACACTGAAGCTCAAATTAAAGAGTGTTTTGATACTATAATTCCTCAACTAGATAACTCCATTTCACATCCATTCAATGCATCTGGCTTTATGATTGGCATCATTCTAGTGCAACTAGGTGAAGGCAAAATGGATCATCCTATTTCCTTTACAAGTAAAAAATTGGCCAAGGTAGAGAAGAACTAAACTAAAACTAAGTGAGAGGCACTTGCCATGGTTTACACCTTATAAAATTTTAGGAAATACTTATTGGCCACCCTATTCATCTTTTACACTAATCACAAGGTGCTTAAGTACCTGGTGACTAATCTCATTCTCCATAGGCACATTTTTAGATGGATATTTCTATTTCAAAAATTCTAGTTCTTGATTATAGTAAAGCCTAGAAAATAAAACTTGGGCCTAGGCCATTTGTCCTACATCAATTTTGGCAATGTGGTAGTGCCTATTGAGGATGACATGCCTAACATAGAACCCTATAGAGTTCATTGCATCCCTGAAGACTTGGTGGAGATCACTACATTTCTAACATCTAGTTATGTACCCCAAACTATGATGACCAAATAAAATAAGTATCTCATAATTCATGTCACCCCCTTTCCACTCATTAACAAGGAACTATATAATTTGAGTTGAGATGAGGTATTTTTCCAATGTTCCCTAGAGAATGAATGGGAATAAATATTGCAAGAGGCATACGAAAGGATTACTGGAGGCCATTGCACTAGAGACACAAATGCATATAAGGTGATGTAATTAGGCTTATGGTGGCCAAGTCTGGTTCAAGATGCAGAAGAGTTCACCAAGGCATGTGACATTTGCCAATACATAGGAAGCATAATTGTTGAGATAAAATACCTCTCATTCTCATTCTTTCTTATGTGCCATTTTAAAAATGGGCCATTTATTTTGTTGTGCCAATTAATCCCACTATGAGGTGCACAAGCACATGATACATTCTGGCAGCCACATACCAAATAGGATGAGGTAGTGCCAACCAAAGATAAAAAAAAGTTACCACTATAACAAGGTTCATTTGGGAGAACATTATTAGTCACTATGGGTGTCCCCTTAGCCTAACTAGTGACTATGGTGTGCACTTCATTAAAAAAACATTGGAATCTTATTGACTAACTACATGGTGGCACACTAAAAAATAACACCTTATCATCCCCAAGAAAATGACACCATTGAGGTGTTCAATAACATATTAGGAATGTGCCTCACAAAAATATGTGATATTGGTTGCAAAGATTAGGATGACCATGTGTCGGTAGTAATGTGGGATTATCACACTGCATACAAGTGCCTAAATAAGGTTACATTATTTGAACTGGTATTTGGCATAGAGGCCATTTTATCAATGGAGTTCATAGTGCCCTCATTGTACATCATGTGTATTAGTCGATCAGATGGCCAAAAATATTTAAGCACACAACTAGAATATTTAGAATGCTTAAATGAGACATGTACCCAAGCAAGATGGAGCTAGAAAGTAGAGAAGGCATGTTAGAAGCTCTATCATGATAAACATATCAAATGCAAGGTACTAACATAAGGATAATTATTCTTGATATATGACTCCAAGTACCTCAAGTACCCAGGTAAGTTTTAGATTAGGTGGATGGGACATTACATCATCCATAGCATATTAGAGACTGAACATGCAAGTTACACACATTGATAGGTGAAATTATCCCTAAGCATTTCAATGGTAACTAATTTAAGCCTTATATATAATAGGATATCATTTGTGCCATCAGTAACTGACTTCTTAGTCACAAGTTGGTTGTGTTGTGTTGACCAGAATAAAGTTTGGCATGATTCAAATGTTTCCTTATGTTTTTGGTTATTGTTTGTGATGGGTTAATAATCAAGGTGCTTCCATGCATAATTACATTCAAGTGAGTCAATGACAAATACTTTCTAAGAACCTAAGGATAGATACCTATGTTTCTATGTGTGTGGAATTTTCTAGACTTGGAAAGATGTGAGAACCTAGTTGACAAAAGAGAAGTGCACAAGATGTTAGTGCACAAGAAACCTAGAGAATGAAGCACTAAAGGACTAGTGCAATAATTTTTATGGGGTAGGGTAGGCCAAGGTAAAATATGAAAAGTGTAGATAAATTGACCAATAAATGGTAGTGCACTTGAAAGGAAGCACATCTAGAAGAAAAGATGGAATCGAGGAGGCTAAATCATGTGTATGTAAAGTGTTACACCTAGGTTGCCATAAGTAGGGTGAAGGTCATACCAAGGTAATGAAGAGTAGGAGGAACATCATTAAGATAATATATCATCTACCCAATGGCAGGTATGAAGTGACCATTTGAATCACCAGTCAATTCATCGAATACATAGTTAAGAGAAGTTAATGAGATAATGGCAAAGGCACAAATACATATAATAAATATTAATGTGGTAGTGTACTTTCATGGACTTTATGAGTTTAGTAGATTTCAATAAATCCATGTGCTTCCATGCCATTATTCACCTATATTTAATAAGGTATTTGAAATTAAGGTGTAAATAAATGAATGACTGATTGTAGCAGGTTACAAACCTTATACAAATTTGAACACAGAACTAGAGCCAAAGCTATAAAATGCTACCAAGTGAAAACCTAAGCAGCCACAGGCACTAAGCATGAATGGTTGAAAAGAGAAATAAATTACATTCCATTTGATATTGGATAATCATGTGGAAAGATAATTGCAAGCAAACCACGTAGTAGGAATTCTACAGGACATCAAGGTTACCATTAATAGTGAAAAAAGCTCAAGATCCAAAGTCATAGTTATAGACCCCATAACTATGAAAAATTGAAAATCAAGATTAAGAGCCTCAAGAAGATTAATAAACTATGCTTAAACATTAGTAGGTTTATAATGGAAATGAAACATCTAAGTTCTAGTTCACCATAGGCATAAAAGGATGCCAAGAAGGTGTGGATGGTAGAATAAATAGTTACTATGAAGAAAAAGGCACAGCTAGTGGAAGAAGTTATCATCATAGTGGTTAACCCAAAGGTAAGCATAAATCTTTTGTATAGAAAAGTGCAGTTTCCCCCTAAGTTCATAATGGGAGAGACTTGGGTATCATTCCCACATACATGGAGGTTGAAAGAATACAACCATCACATACTGAGTAATGTGTAAGAACTCAACCAAGACTAGATGGTTGACGTAAGAGAGAAGATGAAAGTGGGAATGGCACTATTTAGCATCTCTATCTGAGATAGGTTAGCAACCACCACTATGACCTAGTTTTATGAGTTGTCAAGTTTTTTCAAGCCAAATGAATTGGTGTAATTCCTCCTTTCACACATATATGGTGATTGATTCTATTTTATAGGGAGGTGCATGTATATCTTGGCACGTCTCATCAGTAGGATCATAAGACTCATAGGTGTAGGAGATGAAATATTCCAAATGATGAAGATGATACATAAGTAGAGAGGTTTTTGAAACTCTTGGGTTACTACAATGCAAGGTTTACATTCCTGATAAAAGACATACATGACCCTAGCATGAGGGAAATGGCATGCCTCATGAGATCCAAGCTATGCCTTAAAATATGTTATACCAACATAATCAATACATACTTATGCATCACCTACCACATGGCACAAAGGGTCAAGATCAATATTAAAAAAATTGCTAAGGAGATGGTGAAGAACGTGATTGAATACCACATAGCATGTGATACCTTTCAGTGGGGGTCTATGCTAATATTAATAGTGATGGAGGAGATCGGCATGCCCTATGATGATAAGGATAATTTTTGGGTCTTCTCAGTGCACAAGGAGTCCTCAGTGCTAAAATATCAAGAGTTCACCTACCCACCCAATTTCTCCCAAAAGTACAAGATAATAGTACTAGGGTGGTGTGGCTAATACATAGAAGCATTCAAGATTTAATGGTACATCCTATAAGATCTCCCTTAGCACATGTTAGGCATGGTGACGTTTGCCATCATGTAATACTTATACATAGTGTGTTCTTTGCTCATAGATGGAAACCTCTTTAGTTGGCTAAAGCTACCTTATGTGTTTTTTATGAAATTTTTCATAGCAGTGCTAAGGAGAATTCCCAATGCACAGCAATTGGAAATCTCAATGAAGGTTGTGAACTAATAAATGAGAATTTTAAGGCACCAATATGTGTGCCTAAGAGAAAAATCCACAAATAATGATAAGGATGACTCTGATCGAATGGACTTTCATCCCCTCTAGAGGGTAATTATAATAGGGTGCATCTTCAATCTCTTCTATGAAATGAACTATGGAAGAAAAGTGTTAACCTTGGAAAAGATGATGATCACCAGCTCTTTATCAATGAAGAAGGGAAGTTAGTGCAAATAATGTAGTATAATGTTCCCCAAAGGAATTGGGGAGAGACACTTGAGTAAATTAAAGTATGCATCAGATTGAGGGTCACCTTTAATGAATAAGAAACACATTCAACTCCAAAGAAGTGTTTAACCTTCATGCCAGAGAAGCAAAAAAAGAAAAAGTATAAGGGACCTGTTGCACTCCCTACAATAACTTTGGTATAAATGGAGGAGGAAAAGGCCCATACATGTGGAAGAGAGGAAGAGACAGAGGAAGAAGGAACAAAAACCTACATTATACAAGAAGAAGTGGGAAAGGAGCCCAACATAGAGGATGTTTAGAAGGACCTCCAAGGTAACACAACTATCACGCTTAAAGAAGTAGTGAATCCATGCAGTGCCTCATCTAGATAACCCTCCACATATCCTCTACAAATAAATGAGAAGAGAATGTTGTGGAATAAAATGGCCCATAATGAGGAAGAGATTAAGATGGCACTAGTGCTAGAGAAGAAGAAGAGGGATTAGAAGGAAATGGGTCTAAGTCAAGAAGATATTAAGAAGACTAAGGTAAATAAAGAGAATTCCAAAGAAGAGAAGTCTAAGAGAGAGAATAATACAAAGAAGGTTCTCACAAGCACAGGACCAGCCATTGAAAAAACCAAGAAGGTGCCTAGCACCTGCATCAGGAAAGTAGATGAAGCTACACAATAGGCATTCCCAAGTAATGAATGGGTATGTAAAGGAAATAAAGGTGATATTGGCACCTTGGAAAAATAAAAGGAGACTAAAGAGGGACTCCAATAGTAAAAATAACAAGGCAAATCTAAAATCAAGGGAATTAACTTGGATAAAAGCATTGAGAAACCTTAGGAAGAAGAAGTGGACAAAAGGGAAAAGTCCAAGGAAGAACCCCTTGAAAAATAATAAGATGAGTCCTTAGAGGAAAGCACCAAAAAAAGTAGTGGCACAGAGGTTGGCTATCCTCAAGGAAGAAGGTGTAGAGTTGAGCATTCAAGAGAAGGTGTAGAAAGGATGGATAGATGAAGACTTTTATATGTTTGACTTCATGCCCCCTAAATCCAATATAGCCAAGATGGTCAAATAAATTGCATTTGAATTTGATAGCTACAAGGATGAGCCTCACTTTAAATCACCTTGAAAATCCATATTGGCAAAGAAGAACTCAAATAAGGGCATGATTACCTCATAATCAACCCTCGTGAGATGAACCCAATCTAGTCTATGAATGCACTTATCTGAATGGCCATAGAAGTCATGCACAAAAATATCATTAATGATGGCAAGGCAAAGAACTAAAAAAACTTTGTAAGGATGTTGAAGATGAAGCACAGGATATGAAGTTCAAGATGTAGCAGTTATGTCAGTGCATAGAGATAGTTGAACCTTCCCTCTTAGTCAGCATCAATACATTCAACCTCTTTGAGGTTGATAAGATCTATATATTAGTGTAATAGATGCCTTCAAGGATAAAATTAGAGCTAGCACAAGAAGAAGAAGAAGAAGAAGATCCATGTGTTTTTCTATAAAAGGATCTTATTTCTAAGCTCAAAGAGGTGGAAGACCTCTTCAAAAAACTTCAAGATAGATCAGATGCATCTGATGCTATCTTCTTGAGCTTTTTCAACCAATCATCAATCTTAGACATGTGTCTCAAGTAGGCAAATGAGGAAAAGAAGAAGCTAATAGTATAGGTGTACTCTATAAGTATATCAAATTGTGCACAAATAATAGGGAATGTCAATACACTAAGCACCCTAATAAAAGACCAAGAATAGAACCTAGAAGCACTCTTTTATGCCTTATAGACTAAGGCATACGATCAAGTAGCAATCCTGGATGGAGGAGTGACAAAAGCTAAGGCAAATATAGAGGCCTTCAAAAAAAATATGGAAAAAATAGTTGTGCTTGCATTTAGTTCCACCTCCATGAAAATATATTGCATCATTAAAGAGAACAATCTTGCTATCAAGGGATTTAAAGACTTCAGCACTGAACTTAAGGAGAGTGGACCCAAATTTTGCATGCTAAAGACTTTGATAGACTAGTCTAAGGGCAGATTAGAAATTTTGTATAGGGTAATGTTGGGCCCCTATTTTGATATGGTTTATGTTCCATCATGACAAACACTTTGGCATGAGGAAATCATTTTGGATGATTACTATTTTGGCATCTTGGTGCCAGCTGGAAGAATCAGTGCTTACCTTCCTCCAACTGGTAGATGACTAACCATATATAGGATTCCTGGGGCATCTTTTAGGTTGGATGAGATGTGATGATTGCATCATGAAGGATTCAAGGTTATGGATCCAATGGAATGATCAATAAAATCTCTAGTAAGGCACTTCACATGCACTCTCCACCCTAGCCAAACATGTTCTTGTAGGTGAACTAGTGAGTAAAAAAATGTGAACTGAATGTAGCAAAGCTCTACAGAATTGGATCTGGATGCATTGTGATGTCTACCATTAGTATAGGAATAGCTCAGATGTCATGAAGGCTCCATTTGTAGTGCCCAATCTCTCTTGTGAGCCTATGGTCTATTCAGTATTTTGAGTTAAGCATATGCTATATTTTTAAGTGTATGTACTCTATTTAATTTGAAGCTTGATTAATGATAAGGAATGGTTGCATCAAACATAATATTTGGTTTATGCATCTTGGCTAAATTTAGTGAAAGTCATAATGAATGGAATAGTTATAATGTTTTAATTCTAATTTATGCATGTTAAGAATGTTGTTTGCAATATTTTGGTATGGGTAATTAATGGCATCCCTCTAATCTTCATGATGTCAACATATCTTATATATATATCCAAGAAAAGAGAGAGTCATGCACCCAATATTTGATACCCTTACTAGAACCGCTAGCCTAAGCATGAAAACTTGAAGTAAGAGCATTTCCTTGACCCTTCAAAGCACTGATATGATGCTAATCTTAGTGAAACAAAGGATTTCACCCTTAATACTATGGAACCACCCCAAAATAGGTTTTTGCCTATAAAACACCAATTCTAGTCCATGGAGGACTTGTGCCAAGGGATATACTTAAGCCTTTTAAGAAATAACCAAGTCCCTTGATTGATATCTTGTGTCATTGCATAACGATCCCAACATAGGCCCTATTTCTTCCTCTATTTCACTTCAGGTGAGCACATAAATCCTATGTCTTATGTGAATTTATTCTAGTATAGCCAAGTGCTAAATGTTGAGTGTTATGGGAACATCGCATGTTTTTGTCTAGTCTTAAGGAGTCCAGAACTAATTAAGACAACCGTGCACCCCTTGAAAAAGAAAATTTATACAACATAAAAATTGAAAAAAATGTCTATGTAGTATATTATTGCATTTTAATCTCTAATATAAACCACTATGTAGCCCCCTCTTTTGAAGTGAATTGTGAATCTTGTGCAATAAAATATCTCAAAATAAAAATTTATGCAAATGATGTTATAGAAAATATTGTAATATGGTGTAATAATGATAACATTGGAGATTAATTCATCATCATAGATAAACTAAGAAATATAATAATGTAATATGCATGGATAACCAATCATACATAGTGTCATGTCAAGATAGATATTTGAATTAAAGCACATAGTGAACAGTGATCATATATTGAGAATTTGAAATTGATGTAGAACATATCAGGGAAGAAGCATGATATCTATAATGGTATCAAAAATTTTGGAAGATGCATGATATCCATTATGGCATCACAAATTAAGAAATAATATCAAATAAGAGTCATGGCCATGATGCATACACACAAAGATTACATGCAAAATTACACAAGACATGCAAGAATTCCAAGGGGCCACATATAAGGGATATGATCAAATGTTAATCATATAAATATAATCACATAATAAGGCTTTATATCCATAAACAAGGATGTTCAAATTTCCATACTTTAAATAAAATAATAAACACAAAACATGAATCAAGGAATCAAAACATGATAAGCATGCATGAATAAGTAGAATTTATCTACATTTACATCTTGTACCATCATGATATTCATTAACTCAAGTTCAAGAAGATAACAATGTGAAATTAAGTGAGCCAATAATCATGAAATGTAATGTAGTAAAGTAGGAACAATAGATTTAGTCAATGAATGATAAAAACATCTGTAAAATATGCCTCTAGTGAACTTGTTGAGATGTAAATAAGTTATCGAAGGATTGTGACTACTTTGAGTCTTAAAAAGTATAGCATGTCTTCATTGGAATGAGTCTGGTGCAATTAGACAAGAGCACAATGTGTTATTTTTTAAATTAGAGTATTTTTTTTTGTGTAAAGTTTTTAGGTCTGAGACAATATCAAAACCTGAAACTGCATCTAAAAGTGACAACCTATATGTTCTGCAACTCATTAAAGTAAAATTTTGAAGTTAATTTGATATAAATTTGTATATAGATAATTACTACATATACTAAAAAACAAATTAAATAATGTAAATAAACTACACATATCATGCATAGGTCTTGGTTTTTATAATTTTTTAGAATATTCTATTTTTTGGGTATTTTTTAATAAATAAATCTAAAAAATTAACATACTAACCAATGACTCTTGCAAGAGCCTCACATTCAATTAGTCTTGTATCTAGAATAAGAAGGCTGACCTCTCATGAATTGAAAGTATCATGCCACTATGAAGTACCTGGTCTCAACTCAAAATCTAAAAATTGATTTGACTATATAATATAAGTGTCACTATCATGATGATACTCTGAAGGATATTTTGTATGTGGTTGAGCATGGTGAACTCTAAGACTCTTTGGAACCCATCATGGAGTATAAGAAGTTTATATTGTTGTCTTTTAGGGAATACTCTTATTGCTTTATAATATCAATCTAGGACGTGTTGGAGTAGAGAATGGGTCTACAAAATTTGTGACAAATCATTGATTTAATATATTTTGAAGGATGTGTCTCCTTGGAAAGTTAACCACTTGTTTCTAAATTCTTTGGGTAGATTAAACATTTTTAAGTTGTTCAAATAAAATATGTTGTTTAGGAATAATAACCTTTAGTTGGAGGGGGTATTCATATGGAACACCATGAACTATATTAACCTTATTATCAAAGATTAATTTTAATTATTTGGGTACTGTAAAAGGAACTACATGAAGATTCTTGTATTGGGTATTATACACACCCAAAAATTACATGGTGTAGCATTTACAAAAAATTTAATGATGATGCAAGGATATTTACCTTTTTATATGCTCAGACCTAAAGTTATCTTAGTCATTGTCTTTTAAACCCTATTTGACCTTTTTTAGACCTTGTAATTACTTTTTTAGAGTTATTTTGCATCCATTTTTACTTCATTTTTTCATGTGATAAAATTATCAATCCCCTTGACAAGACCATCAATCTCCATGACAAAACCATCCCTTCTATGACATATTCATTTTGGTGGTCTCAACTTTGACTATGGTTATTTCATAGTTGATCATGATAGTTTCATATTTGTTGCTTGCATAAGGTGGTAGTTTTGTCTCCGTTTGTGCATTTTTAAATTTTACTTCTTAATTTTCACATATTTTGCATATCATTTATCATTTTTTTTCATTTTTTAATTTTGTGTTTTCCTCCTATATGGCCCAAATCATCCCTAAATTTATTTCTATCAAATATTACCTCTCCTATACCTTCTAAAATTGGTTCAAACTCCAATTACACTATCAATGACAACCTCTTTTTTTCCCTTACAAGTATCTCTTCTTCCGTAGGTTTATGGTTTTGAGATTGGCATTAAAGAATGAATATTTTGAGTCTAAAAATATTTAATCTACCTTCTTTTATTTTTTTATGATTCTTTGGTTTGATTTATGATCATCTTCATCTTATTTTACATAAGTTTAGATATGAGAATCCATGAATTGGAAACTAGTTATTTACTTTTATAGATTAGTCCAACCACTATTTAGCTACTCTTTTCTTCAATATTGTGTCTCTCTTACTTCCTTTTTTTTCATCCTCTTGTCTGGGAATTCCAAGGTTTGTGATTGATCGTATAGGTAGCTAGCATACCTGAGGATAGTGTACTCACTACAATAGTATTTTCCTTTACTTGGTCATCACCATTGATTAGGTTGGGGTTATTTCACTTTCAATTGTGTTTTATTTATAATAATAAATTATATTATATTATCATTTATATTTACAAAATGCAAAAGAAGTTGAAAATAAACTCTTCTCCTCTCTTTCTTTTGCACCAAAAAAGATAGTTTAGATCATAGTTTTGTTTACATCAAATGATTTCAAATAATGTAGTTTGAATTAAAATATAAGATATATTAATGAAATTTAGTCATTAGCTATATCCTTTTAAAATAATTCACTTTCAAATTTAGCATACACCCACACACACTCACCTAAAAAAACCTAGACAATCTAAACAAGAGAAAAACTTACATCTTACATCTGATTGCATTTATCTGTATAATAAAATATTGTCATAAATAAATAAATCATAACCTTAATTTTTCATTCACTTCATATTAGATCATTTCATTCTATAAACAATCAATAAAAACTCCAAAAAGACTAGTTTCTAGTTTGCATGCCCACAAAAAAATATAATTATTTGGAATTTGTACTCTATGGTTTGGATCTATTTTTGGTTTACATAATAGAAGTTATTAGTTGTATAATAGTTTCATTCATTCATATTTTTCAAAGATATAAAAATATAAAGTTTCATTTAACTTGCATATAAAATAAATCTTGCATCTAAAAGAGGGTAAAATCAACACTTACATCTTTAGCCTGGAATTTTTTTTTAGTTTGCATGCATCAAAATATATTTGAAAAGATCAAAAATATTAGTATTTACTTAATCTAATTTTAGTCTTTCATTTAAATCATTACAAAGTACTTTCATTTTTAGAAATTAGCAAAGTTTTATTTCTCACAAAATATTGTCAAAAACATCCACAAATACAATGATTTAAGCCTTGTTAAGATGAGTACAAGACCAAAACTTGATTTTACATATCTATAATATCAATTAAATCTTTCATATCTTTACTTAGATAAATTATATTCTTAAGTAATCAATCACACCATTATCTTCCCATTTTTCATGACAATTCTAGAGCATCCATACCTTATTAGATTAGGTATCTTCCCTAAATTTAGATCTCTCATTCTTGGTAAAAAGGTTTAAAGTGACATTAATTCAAAAATTAGAAATGATATATTTTTTTCTACTCACATTCACCAACTTAACATCCTTGACTAGCAAGAGTGTAGAAAAGTAAATCTCATCACTATACACATTATTATGTGAGGTCATTAATACAATGATCTCCAAGTATAGACATTCACCAATATTATTTTTTTTTCCCTTGAGACTAGCCTCATCATATTTTAATTTACTTTGTGTATGACATTGGCATGACATCACAAAAAAGTTAATCATATCCCCAGAGTCATCCAACTAACTATACACAATTCCTCATCCCTATCATCGACCAAAAACTTCAATATATCATCCTTAATGAAATTGAAGGACCTTGGAGTTTTGTTTTGAATTAGTTAATCTCTCTTAATTATCAACGTGATATATCAAAGCTCTTTTGGTATCATCATGATCATCATTTTCTACCCATTATTCAAAATATCGTTCTAATACCTCAGCCTAATCTCCCTAATCCTTAGAGCTACTCATCCCAATTATATCTTCATTGTTGTTCTCGATCAGACCTCAAAAATTTGAGTGCATAATTTTGTTGTGTCACTTTTTGTGTGTATAAATATGGTAAACCCAATGTGAAAGGTGTATCCTTTTGTATATTCCCTTCTCTCTTTTTTATCCACTTTTCCATCTCTTCCATATTCCTTGTGTATTTATATACACTCTCAATATGTCTATTCGATACATCTTTGACATAACCATACATTTTGAGAGAATGAGCCTTCAACATGTTGGTGAAGCTTCCTTCCATATGTGGAATAATAACACTTCCATGCAAAATGTAGAAACTCCACCCCTTTAACTCTCAAACTAAAGTAGGGATAATGTTTCATGAAGTATGGGACCCATCTAAAACTACTAGAAATCACCTTAACTCTAATAACATGTCCTTCACCATTGGAAGTGAAACCAACCCTCACATTGAAATAAGACTACTAATTAGTCATAAAATTTTAGATGTCAAAAGTGGAACCAAGTATGATCAGTACATTGATAGAATCTAAAATTTAGAAGATGGCATACGTAGATAGCAGGTGTCTTTGCATCCCCACACCAATAACTAAAATTTTATAAACCCACTTGAGAAACACCTAATGGCTCCTCTAGAGACCTCTAACCCAAATTAGTTCATTGGTTGTCATCAAATCATACCTCTTGAATGATATGAATTGGAAGAGATTATATGGAGTCTTAACTCATACAATTGACAATAGAGAGTCGAACATAGTAGATAGTTATATTTAGTCACACTGATAATATATTATTTCTACGCACTCTGATATAAAACATTTGGAACATTACACATATATAGGAATATGATTCCTATAATTTTTCCATTATTTTCTCACCTAAAATCTTTCAAATTAAGCACACTTCTATATACAATGTATTGTTATAACTTATTAACAATATATCTCAACAACTATAATATTCTAATTTGTATTCATAATATTATTATATAATAATATTATGATTAACCAATTACTAATTAACTAACCTATTACTATTTACCTCTCAGTAAATATCAAAACATACATGATGTAAAAGCTAATTCCTAACATTCCCCCCCATAGTTTTTACATAGTGCAAAAATATTCACACTCTTATCTATAGTATGTTCACCCCTTGAAGAATGCCCTATTTGGATCATGACCTTGATATAAAGAGAGCCTCACTCCTCCCACAGTTTTATAGTTTTACCACAAACCTTGACATGAATAGAATGAACAAAATTGTATGCCACCACATACTCCTAAGTCTACATACTACTGATGAAATCTTATTGTACATGACCACTATTATGTGAAGAACACATCCTTCATTTACTTTACATGTCCATAATGGACATGTCACTAGGGGTTATCTCCATAAAGAAGTTAGGTAGTCACGGGATCTCTGCAATAGCTACTCTCCTAATTGTTGCCAAAACATTGTTCACCTCTTGTAGTTTTCTAGATCTCTACCACAAACCCTTTCAAGATCTATGAACTGACTTACATTAGTGATTTATGTCCTTTCATAATATTTTTACATTAGGTAATTATGTATGTAATTTCACATAAATTAAAAATATTAAATAGGTATATTCTTCTATTCTTATTTTGAAAATGCATGGCAAAAACTATAAAAACACACCACATAAAATGTCACCAAAACATTGGTGTGGCCCCATCATTGGCAACTGATGAGAGGTCACTAAAAGACCTCCAACCTCTGTGTATCCTCTAGCATCTAGTTTATAGCTCAAATAGGTATATTAGTGAATATAATTCCTCCCCCACACACTCCTGACATATCTTTTGCAAAATGGACATTAGTTACCCTCATAATGCATCCATGTATAATTTTGATTTTTGACGTAAGACTTTTGAGACAATGAATTAACACATAAATTAACTCTTGACTTATTATTTTCATGACTAAATGACTTAAATTTTGTTGACTTGATGAAACATTAACATATTATATAATAACCCAAATAACTAATTGATTGACTATCAATTTATATTCTCTTAAATATAAAATCAACTCATATAAAAAACTTTTTAATACCCAATGGAGATAATCCATATTGACTTAAATTGAACTATGGGCTTATGGTCTTAGCATTCACTCAAATGTATTTACAAATAAACCAAAAAAAAAACTTATTATTATACCACTAATAAATAGAAATCAAACCAAACTAAAATAAAATAGAATGACTTTAAAAACTTGTCACTTTCCTTATCAGGATGGAGGATGTAATTGTCAATTCATAGATGGCAGAAAATTGTAGAAAAAGAGACTACATGGAGTTGACTATAAAGATGTGAAGTGACTAGCATAGGTCTTGAATAAAAACATATATGAATAATACCTATAACAAATATATCTATTAATACACACCATTTAATACAATAGATACACACATAACTCTTTGAAGAGTGTATGCACTAAGCTCGAATGTTTGATGAGGCATGACCCACAACTAAAAGGATTAAAGCAATCAAAGAAGAAGGTTAAATGATAAAATTTATGGATATTTCCACTCATATAAAATCTCCAATGAATATCATAGAGACACTCATAGTAAAGCTCCTATGACTAGCATAGAGATCTTAAACAAAACTAGACAGCAATGCCCTAGTACAAACAATAGCTAAAATAAATTATCTCAATTTGTGTTTACCATTATATGGGGTAATATAAAAAATATACCCCTTAAAAAACCATTCTCATACAAAATTTTCTACTCTGATACCAATGATCTGAATTAGAAGAGCTTATATGCAGTCTTAACTCATATAATTGACAATAGAGAGCTAAACACAGTAGATAGTTATATTTTAATCACACTGATAATATGTTATTTCTACACACTCTGATAATAAAAAATTAGAGACATTACATATATACATATATAGGAATATGATTCCTATAATTTCTCCATTATTTTCTGACCCAAAATATCTCAAACTAAGCACACTCCTATATACAATATATTGTTATAATGTATTAACAATATATCTCAATAACTATAATATTATAATCTATATTTGTAATATTGTTATATGAGAATATTATAATTAACAAATTACTAATTAACTAACTTATTTATATTTAATTTTTATTAAATATCAAAACTTACATGACTTAAAAGCTAAGTCTTAAAATTGAACATACTACAAAGGAGGTCACCAGAACCACCATTACTTCTTCCCTGAATGAGCTCATCTCAACTTTGGTGGGTTGCATTCAAGATTTAAAGAGTAACCAAGCCTTTTTTAATTAAGGTGTGTCCACTAACCCTCCCAACCAAGGCCATTCCTCCCTTATTCCCACTCTAACATCAACATATCAACTATCGTTATATCCATCTAACCCACCTCTTGCCAATTATGCCTTGAGCCAATATATTAAGGGCATCCTTACTCTTGGCATCCTTAATCTAGTAACTTTCAACATTACCCCATCATATAAACCTCATCTTCAAAACCTAATTGGAAGTGTCTACACCTACACCCCTTATAATAATGTGGTGATCAACATGCCATTGTGTTAGGTGGGTTGATCCATAGTTAATAGTTTGATTGAATAATTTAATAGATGTATGGGGCATGCATCACTTCATGTGACACCCCCATTAACTTTTTAGTAAATTTATTTTACTTGTTAGTAGGTTAGTTTTTTAGGTGGTTGAAACCATTGGGTAGTTAATGTTAGTAAACTTCCTAAAAGATTTTATAAGCTTTCTTTGTATAAAAATTGTCTAAGTTTTCACTATTGAATATATTTTTTATTATTATTCCTCCTATGTAGTTCCAAAAATGGTACCATAACCTATTTATGCATGTAAAGTATGATTAAAGACTCATGGAAATTTTTTTTTTAGTATGCTTTGACAATGGTATGAATTTTTAAAGCTTTCACACTTCCAAATATATATTTTTTTTGCCTATGTTGTACGACCTCCAACACCTCTATATGACGTCTTGATTCACATTAATGGTGGTGTCTTGGTGCACATTAATGGTGTTTTAAAAGGCTTAAAACCTCATTTACAATCATTTTCATTGAATGTATGACCTTCCTTGATAAAACCAACTATTTTGGTATAAGTTTTGTATGCCAAAACATAGTTTGTATGGCCCATAAAATTAAAATTTCAATTTTTATGGCCTAAGACACTTGTTAGAAGCATTTTTCATGGTAAGTGATCAATTTTAAGCTTTTATTTATACTTTTACAGCATCAAACATGCTTATAATCTGATTTGAATGACCCACAATAGTAAATATTAGCATTTTGTCTTTCCTATAACACTTGTATAGCATTCACAATAGTGGTATAATTAAAAAATTAAAAAAATGTGCTTTGTAAGGCATTTGGGTCATTTATTTGTTGTTTTAAATGTTTTACCCTTCAAAATTATTTATAATCATACTTATATGGACTTTGGGAAAGACAAATAAACTTCAACCAAATTTAACATAGTAGTACGGCATCCTAAAGCATGCATGCATGTTGATCATTGTTATGGCGTATCACTTTATTTTGTAAACTTTATAACATTTATTTTTTCCACTCTTTTGTGTATTTTTAGTCCCCACAAAAGAAATAAAGTGCAACAATATCACTTCAAGTGAATAGATGGGGTAAAAAAAATTACATGCAAAAAATATTTTTATTTATTTTTGAAAATCTATAAAATATAGTTTTAAAAAAAAGTATCTTGAAATACATTTTAAAACTCTTTGTAAAGGAGTTGACAAACAAATTTTGGTAAGGTACATGCAAAGGGAGAATTATCAGGATCAAAACTCACTAGGACTACCTTTTTGTCAAAATTATTTTTGACCCAAATTAATTCTAGCATATTTTTAGAATATTCTATTTTATAATTGGAGATACAAGGGTGTAATTTTCATCACTTTTACACTTGCAAAAATGATTTACAAATTTTATGTCTAGTCTCTCTTTTGTGCAAATGTAGTCATATGACCAGTTGATTTCTACATTATCATATGTTTTGGACATATCAAAATGGTCTATTTTGTGATTTGAAGATTTTTCTATGATTTTTACAACAAATGTATTGAAACTAGTTATACAAGGATATAAAAAGTTCATTTTTGTCTCTTGTATGTAAAGACTGACAGGTCTCAGAATTAAACATATTGTAACTAAATTATAGCTTAGGGTTAAGGCAAACCCTCAATAAACATTTTTATTCTCTTATTTTGTTGTTCACTATTACCAATATTGTCAGTATCATATCATAAAATGTATGACTCACTCATAAAAACTATAAGGAGTGGAATATGATATGGATAACTCTTTTTTTTATCATCTTGTGGGGACTCATCAAAAACCAACCCACACCTCCTACTGAAGCAGCTAAATTGAATTCCACAAATGTGATAAAAAAATCATTTGTAGAATTAAAATCATCTTGTTCTATGAAATTTATCATTCATATCAAAGTTATTAAGATTGAAACACAAAAATCATGGAAATAACTAAAGGACTTATATGATAATCAACTTTCATACAATAAAATTGATCTTCTCATTCAGTTTCTAAATATTAAACTAAAAGGTGATGAAGATGTATATGAATACATCTCACAAATGAAATTTTTGAAATATGAGTATTCTAATACAAATAGAAAAACATATGATGACATGATCATCTCAATCACATTAAAAGGCTTAAATTATAACTATACAAATTATGTCAAAATGTTACAACTTAATGATAATTTCAATAAACTGAGATTTGATTCAATCTGTGAATTGTTCACTCATCATGAGCAACCATTTACCAAGAATAAGATTCAAACTATTTAGTATGCCTACTTCACAAAGGCATGAAAACATTAGATGACAAAGGGAAATACACAAACATTTTCATAAATAGTATCCAAAACAATCTACACATCACTCTCATCATTAGTCTTTGATACATTCATATCACCACTCTCATTAACAATCTCCAAAATCCTTCAACATAAATATTGCCATAAGCATTATTCTAAGTCAAGTGGTTGTAGCAATGATTCTTCATCTTATGGTTGTTGTAAACACTAGAAATAACCAAGATGTTATAAATGTGGATGCATTATTCATCTTGTTGATGTATGTCCTTCTCGATGTTCATGCTCCCCATACAAAATAAATGCTAAAGCAAATTATATTGTTCATTCTAGTCATACATCTTCTAGATACTCCATCTATTATGGTTATTCTAACACTTCCTCTAATCAAGAGGCATCATACATGGTTGAGGTCTAGGGTCCTGATGGACCTGATGATTTGTTATGAGTGCATGGAGATTCACCCATCTTTAATGAGCTGCTAACTCAGATATTGGGTTTTGTTATAGTAGCAATTTTGGCTTGGACTTTTTTGCTTTTAGTTCCATTTTGGTTTATTTTACTTCATTGATATTATTGATGCAGATCAAAAATAATTGTTTAGATCATATTTTTTGTTTTATTCTTCTCACCTCTCTCTTGATAGAGGGTAAGATATTGCATGGCCCAAATTTAGTAGCAGGTGGTTGTATCAATGGGTTTTTATGTGAATCAATGTGGTTGATTAGGATTTGATTATGTTTTATTGTATTATGGTAAAAAATGATCAAAGGGGATGAGTAGACTTTGATCATGTCCATCATATATATCACAACTCATAGGGTAGGCTTCTGTATAGAGCGACATTAGTTTATTAGTACCATGGTGTATAGTGTGATAGTTGCAAGTACAGCATAGATTATTGATGACTTCATAATCATAGCTTTAGATAATCATATTCTATACCCCTTTGGATCAAGGGGGTTTGTTGGGTTAGATGATCCATAGTTATTAATTTGGTTAATATTTTAATAAATATATGGGGCATACATGATTTCATGTAACGCCCCCATTAGTTTGTTAGTAAGTGTATTTTACTTGTTAGTAGGTTATTTTCTTGGGTGGTTTAACCCTTGGGTAGTTACTATTGGTAAAATTCCTAAAAAAATTTATAATATTTATTTATATAAAAATAATCTAAGTTTTTACTATTGAATACATTTTTTAATATTATTCCTCCTATGCATGGTTCTAACACACCACCTTCCATCCCTCCAAGTTATGTGATAACCAATCTACCACTCACACACTCTTCCTCTTTAAGTTCCACATCCTTCTCCTTAATCTAACCCTATACCATCCTACTATCACATGTATTCTAGGTCCATCTAGTGGGACAACTATTTTATAGCTTACTACACCCTACCTTAATAGCCTCCTTTTCCTTTTAATATTTTCCCACCCACCTCTTGTATAAATCCCCCTCTTCAATCCCATGCCACCATGTCTTTAGCGGACTTCAATACTATGGGAACCTACATTGAATATCTAAAATATCCCCTCAACCATAGTATATGAGGATTTATTTTACCTCATCCCCTACCTAACCTTCCTAAATTAAAAGGAGAAGGTGATCCCAACATACATGTCAAGGTATTTGTTATTTTTGTTCAAAATCTCATTATTTTGGATGGAGTTGTTGGAAAAAAAATTACCAAAACCCTTAAAGGAATTTCCCTTGATTGGTATTATCACCTCCCTAAGGAGTCTATACATTCATTTCACCAACTCATGGACAAGTTTTTTAAATCCTTTGATATGAACAATATTCTTAATATTGACATATGATAGTTCTTGCACATCAAACAAGAACACATTGAATATGCTACCCACTTAATCACAAGATGGCATAAAGTCTTATACTCATTTTCTAGTGTGCCACACATGAACCAAAGAGAACTATGTTATCTCTTTTTACATTCCCTCAATAAGGAAAAGAGGGAGGATGTTAAAAAAATTCCCTTATTGGTCCTATAAATAAGCACTTGAAATTGCTTTGAGAATTTACTAAGTGGCCAATGATAGTAGTCATAAAATGTATGGGTCCAAGGGGAATATAGTCATCATAAATCAAAATAATGGGAGTTATCAAAACTCTAACCAAATCAACTCCAACAACCAAGGACCTAAGGTTATAATAAAATACTAAAATTCTACTATGAAAGGTGTGATAGACCAAAAAAGTGGAAAAACACTATAAACAAAAAACCTTACTCAAACCATGAATAACAATAAAAATAAAAATAGAAACAACAATGCATGTGCTAGGAACCAAAATCCTCAACCCATAGTTCATGCAGTTGATTTTAATCATCCCCCACCCTATAGCACATAATTTTAGAATCCACCTTAAACCAATTACAAGATGTTGACAATTATATTCAATATCATAATCAATTGTTTCATCAAGGAAAAAACTCGTAATGGTTTGGTTAGCAAAACTAGAATTAGAGGCCTAGGGATTATGATCCTAATGTCTACTACCTTTTCTATAAAATCATTGGACATAACACTCCTACCTATAAGGAATATAACAAGTTGATTCAAAGACTCCATAAAGACTAATGGAAAATACTTGTAGATGAGTTCTTAAGGAATGTTAATGCAAACCATCAAGCCCTATAAACTAGTGGTATGTCACCATAAAATTCAACTTGGGAATATATCAAAATCCTTTCCTATACCATTCATAGTGCACTATTAAAAACTAGACTTATGGTAACTAAGTTAAATAATGACCACTAGTTGGCACTCATGACTCTAAGTCCTCTAACTCTTTTACTATCAACCCTAATGTGGCTACCCAATTAGGACCATAGGGGAAAAACTCATGATAGGAGTTTTTTAATTAGAAACTAAAGAAAATGTGAACATCATTAGTCACATAAGATAATATCAACTTACAACTCCTCACATGAAAAATGTCTTGGAGATTGACACCAGTCTAAAACCTTTGGGGAACTATGACTTAATTTATGACCTCATAAAAACATTTTTTGTATCTCTTTCTTAGGCTTGCTAAAAAACTCTTTTGCCTATTATTCAGCATTGTTTGATGTCTTGATATTGGGCTAGCTATCTAGTGTCATGCCTCTACCCCAAGTTCAAATTAATCACATTTATTTGGACATGTTACAACTTGGATAAAACTTGAGAGACATTGGTTACTTCTTTGACCTTAGGATCCTACCTCTAGATGTTCAAATGGATAAAAGGGGAGATATAGATTTATACCTACAAGTGTGGATATAAAACAACTATGTAAAGATAGAAATGGTTGATGATGGGGTGGTTGTAAACATAGTTCCATATTCATTTATTTATAAACTTAGTTATGGAGAACCAATTACTCTACTACTAAAAATAGTTTGTGAGGCTATAAGTCTCAAGTCTAGCTCGATAGGAACCATCATGCTTCCAATCACTTTGGGTTCTAAGACCATTTTGACAAAAATTTATGTAATTGATAGGATACAAACTATAACATGATCTTGGTGTTAGGGTGTGGAGCTAAAAGCTTCACTGATGCAGACACGGAGAAGGCCATTGGAGGGGTTGTTGAAGGTTGCTGAGCGTCAGAGCAACCGGCATCGGTCTGATCAGCCGACATCGGCAGGATAGTGAAGAGAAGCAACCAACGTCGATCATGGGTCGGCTGGCGTCGGTCACCTCCAGGGAGACAGGGACCGACGTCGGTCGCCTGTGTGGTTCGACTGCGAGCTAATTACGGGTAGTTAGCTAACGAACCAAGTGTTTGCATGATTAGAGCTATTTTTAGACTGAGAGCTGTGGATCTAATTATTGTAATTAGATGTCTAATTATTGTTTGGATGAGATCTATATAATAGACTCATGGTTGTATTGGAAAAGTGTTCTAGTTTGAGTTGAGCAAAGTTTGATCCTTCTGTGTGTGAAGTGAGTAAGGGTGTTCCTCCTAGTTCCCTATCAGTGCCAAGCTTGGTACTAGTTGGAGAATCATAAGGACTTGGTGAGGCAAGGACAAGGGTTCTTCAGGATGTAGAGTGATCTACATGGTAAGTAAGATCGTTGATCTGCAGGTGTATGTGTGTGCAAGGTCAAGGTTCACAGGTGAGCAGAACCGTGTTTGATTTGTAGGTGTGCAGGATCATATAGACACCAACACAACAGGGAGTAGTATCAGGCAGGATCTACTTGGAGTACAGGTGTGTACTCAGATAGAGCAGAGAGGAAGGCAAGGGAGTTCCTTCCATAAGTATGGTCTGTTGAAGTGCAGGTTATTGCAGGTTCATGGGAGATCTACTTGAAGTACCTTGAGTACTTGTGGAGTACGTGGAGTACTTGTGGAGTGTGTGGAGCACTTGTGGTGTGCGTGGAGCATAGGAGGTGAACACCAACTCTGTATTTTGAGTTGGGTGTTGGGACCTGAGAGGGAGAGCTTTGGGGAGAAGAATTACTGTTCACTTGAGGTGTGGGAAACCTCTGTAAGGTGGTGGAGAAGAAGTGGCATCTTCTTTATTGTATTCTTTTCTGTATAAAGTGTTAATACAATTTGTGGATTGTCTCTCATATCATGTGTTATTCTGAATTCTAGTTACTTGGTGAATCTGGTTAATTTCCGCATATTAAGTTGCTTGGTTTGGTAATCATATTGTGCTCTTTTGGTGGAGCAAGATCCTGACACTTGGTTAGACCTTGGATTCATAGGATGAAGGCAATCCCTTCTAACTTATTCCATAAAATTAGGTTCATCCATTTTGGTAAACTTTTTGTTGTTTAAGGGGACCCTAAGCCCTTTAATGTCCTTCAAGTAACCATGCATAAATAATTAGGGTTGTACATTGATTATAATTTTCCCACCAATGGTGTGGATAATTGACCACATTTGGTTAATGTTAGATATCCCAAAACACCTAAGGTAGTTATCATAAATAGGGGTGATAAAATACCCAAACTCCCATAAAATGAAAAACCTGAAGACAAAGGGGTCAAAATAACATAGAATGTGAATACCAAAACCCCTATCATAATGATAGTCATCTCAACCAAGTCTATATCTAATATTATCAGTATCCTAGATAAGGATTGACCCCTTACACTTCCCTTCAATCCTCATAGACTGGTAACACATGAACTTCCTGAATCTCAAAACCTTGAAGCCCAATAAGGGCTAGATAGCATAATTGACATTTGCATGGTTGAGATCTTGGAAGACCAAGAAATGATCCCTAATTAGGATGATGATTCTCTTTATGAAGATCAATGTACCCTTCACTATGATAGGGCAAAATTTCATTTCATTACAGGAGTAGGAGTCATCTTAATATCCCCTAGAAGAAGGATCATGCCCTTTGAACTCAAACTAGACTTTGAATGCACAAACAATGGGGCAGAATATGAAGCCCTATTATTAGCGATGTTCATTGAAAAAATATTGGGTGTTTAGAATATAAATATCCAAGGTGACTCAAAATTAGTAACTAACTAAGTTTTATAAGTCTACCAAACTAATATTGCATCTTAAACTCTGTAAGAACATAGTGTGCAAGATTTCTAAGGATTTTTATTTTATTTCCATGGAGTCCATTCATAGATAAATTAATTATATTTTTTATTCCTTCTCATTCTCATTTTATCCCTCATAAAAAATAATATAATCATAATTTTTAATCTCTGTTAGATCTAAACCGCTTGTCCAAAAGGCATCAAATGATCAATCCCTTCATATATTGTAGAATACAATGCTCCCTTAGTCATTGGCTTTGCTGAAAATGATGAGGCTATCTTAGAATTTATACGAGATTATGAAAAACTTACCTCATCACACCTTAAAAATGGATTTTCCTTCACTTTTTATTGCATGTCTACCCTTGGGTATGATTACTACGATTCTCATTGTATGATCAAAGACTATCTCTCCTGTGATGATTAATTTTACATCTTTGAATCTAAAAATTTTTTATGAGTTTTAAGAAATAAATTCTTTCTTAATTGAGGAAACCATAGAGATTAACATAGGGACTGAATAAATCCTTAGGATCCTCACATTGTGGTCTTCATTCTCACTCTAAGAGGTAGAAGACCATTAGAACTTGATTACCTAACTTTTTAAATACTTTACCTTTTCATATGCAAATATGGCAGGTATCCAACCTAAAGTATTCATCCATAACTTGGTAACCATGCCTGATGCAAGACATGTAAAATAAAATATCAAGCCACTAAAACCTAAGGTTTCACTAATGGTCAACTACTAGTTCATCAAACTATTAAAATTAGGGTTAATAAAGCTTATAGACTATTCTAAATGGATGTCCAATATTGTCCTTGTTCTCAAAAAGAATGGATAAATTAGTATATGTGTCAAAAAAATTGATGTAAACAAAGCATGTCCTACATATGATTACCCCTTTCCCTCCATCGATGTTAATGTTGATGTTACAATAGGTTATGAGTTGTTATCTTCATGGATGGATTCTTTGAATATAATTAGATTCAAATTTTATAAGAAGATCAAATCAAAACCTCCTTTACCACACCATGTAAAATATTTTTTTATGTAATCATGTCTTTAGACCTTAAAAATGTTAGGGTAATATATTAGAGCTATATGACCCATATTTTTAATGATCTTATACATAAGCTAATATAGGTTTACATTGATGATCTTCTTGGAAAGGTAATAAAAAGAGTTGAACACTTGGAGGTCTTATGTACCATTATCACACATCTCATTGAGCATGGATTCATCCTTAATCATAAAAAATGTGTGTTCTGAGTCACAAGTGGAAAACCACTTAGTTACATTATGTCCCAGTGCAAAATTAACATAGATCCAGATAAAATTTGTGTGTTATAATACATGTTACCCCCTTATTTATGACTTAGGAATCAGATCATTCTTAGGGAAATTAGGATTAATTCGTATATTTTTGCATGATCTTAATTATGAAATTAATCCTATTAATACTTTGCTAAAAATGATATAGGATTGATTTAGACAAAGGATTTCATAAATGCATTTGAAGTGGTGAAATTTTTTCTCATCTCTTCCCAAAAAATATGGAACCTAAGCTCAAAAAAACCTCATAATTTACATAAGGGTGACTAAGGCATCCCTTACCTATATGTTGGCTCAAGAGGATGATGATGGAAAAGAATGAGCCATATGCTTTATTAGTCACACTCTCATTGATTATGAGAGTCATTATCACAAGCTAGAAAATAGTGTTTGTCCATTGACTTTACAACCAAGAGGTTAAAACATTACATGCTTGATAAATAAATATGGGTCATAGTTATATCCCAAGACTTATAAATATTCCTAACCCAACTAGCCCTCTTGTAGAAAGCTAGGCTTTTTGTCATGCTTTTGAGTAAATTTAATATTATTTATGTAAAAAAAAATTCCATTAAAGGACAAATTATTGTTGATTGGTTGGCATATTCCCTCTTATAAGTTAGTGATCTCATTGATACTGATTTTCTTGATGAACTAATTTATTATATAGATAAACCTATAATCATCTCATCTCCTTTATACAATAATTTAATAAACTATTTAATGACTGTACTTATCCTAATGGTGTCAATTCACAATAGAGGCATTACCTTTACATTATTTCATCTAAATATATCATTATTTAAGAGGTTCTATATCATAAACATTTTGATGGCATGTTACTAAGATGTTTTGATGAAGAGGATTCAAAAAATGCCATTTTTACTATGAAAATGGTGTTTGTGATGGACAATTTGGTGGCCATGTAAATATCCATAAAATCCATAGGATGGGATACTTCTAGCCCACTCTTGAACACAATGTTGTTGAATATGTAAGGAAATGTGAGAAGTGTCAATACTTCTCCCATGAGATTCACATTCCTCCTAGGGAACTTTGACCCATTGTTACTTTATATCCCTTCTCCACTTGAGGTCTAGACTTAGTTAACAAGCTCTCTCTTACTTCTTCAAATGCTTGTCACTTCATTATCATAGCCACTAATATTTTATTAAGTGAGCAAAGGTTATGCCTTTGATGACTATTACTATATCTGTAATCTTGAAGTTTATCTTAGATCATATCATTTTTAGATTTAGGATCCCACATGTCATCATCAAAGATACTTTCAAGAATCTTGAGATGCATGAATTAAAAAATTGATTTCTCTCACCACATAAATTATCATTATTATCCAAAGGAAAACAACCATGTTGAGGTCATAAATAAAACTCTAAATTTAATCTTGGTTAAAACATTATAAGATAAAAAAATAGATTGACACCTTCAGATCTACCCTACATTATGGGCCTATCATATGAGTATTCATAATCCCATGGGGGTAACCCTTTATTCTTTTATCTTTGGATTTGAATCCTTTCTACCCCTTGATGTGGAAATCCATAGCCTGTGTGTCTCTCTTTAAGGTCATAAAAGTGTATAGTTATAGTAGTTAGATATCCTAGATGAAAATTGGCTTATATCCATGCAAATCATGTTGCTTGCATGGACCATATTGTATGATAATTTGGTAATAAATTTCATGAGTGTATAATAGAAGTAGGATACCTTGTCCTGAGACTTGATGATAAAATAAATAATAAGGGATAAGGTCATAAATTCAATCCTGATTGGTTGGGCCCATATCTAGTGACTAAAGACTTCAAAAATGGAGCTTATCAATTATGCAAATTAGAAAGTAAAGAGTTCAGTGAGTTTTTGAACTCTTTACACCTCAAACATTTTGAGATATAGTCATTGTATTTCACATTTCCTTCTTTTCATTTCTATTGTTTATGTGTTGTCTTGCATATCGGATGTTTAGAAATGAGTTCACATGACAAAAACTTTTAGAATGCAGCATATCATTTCATTTCCCTTAGAAAATATTCTTAGAATCAACATGACCTAGGTTTTTGTCTTACTTCTTATAAACATATTATGCATTTTTCCCATATACTTATTTGCAAGCTTAGAAAACTCTAGCCTACAGCCTAGCCTATAATCTTGTATATGGTAGAATATCTTGTTACAATTCCCTCTAATAAAAAACTAGCATGATCAAAAATAGGTAACCTTACATGTATGTCTTGGTCATCAATGATGATCCCTTACATCTTACTAGTTACATGAGGCCAAGATTTTGGGGTAAGGACCTCCAAATGTGTGTGTGTGTGTGTGTGTGTGTGTGTGAGAGAGAGAGAGAGAGAGAGAGAAAGGAACTAATTCAAAATTCAAAATCTCATAAAAATCAAGTCAATTTCACAACTCTTACCCTTGAATAATCTTCAGTGATGAGCCCTTGCATCTCATTATTTGTGTGGAGTTAGCATTGGGGATAAAAACCCTTCTTGCCTACATCTAGCCTTTGGTGTTGAGATGATGAATCTTCCTATTCACATGATATTAGGTGTATGAGGTAGCAAAAAACAAAGAAAAAGGCTTATGAAAATCAGAAAGTGTTAAAAAATCATAAAAGCTTATCTAGATGCCCATGCCGAAAGGAGAACTATATCCCATTAACCAATCATATCATGACTAGGCACCTTTATATTAAGCCAATAAAGTTAGTGTTTTATATGTTTTGACAAGTATAATTTCCCTTTAATTTTAATTATTAGGTTAATTTCCTGGTCCTTATGAAGTTTGACATGTGTTTTTTTTTTCACTATCTCACCATATATCATATTTCTCTTTATTCCATTTGTTGTCAGCTAAAATTTGTCTTATTATATGAACAAAGTATTTCTATCATCACCTAAAAAATATTCATTAGCGTACTTGTAAAATGTTTGTCTAATTTACATTTACATTTGCATACATTATGTTTTTACATTTCAAAAATATAACCATGTACATAGCATTGTTATCATAAAAACAAGAGATACATGGTACATCATCACATGTCTAATCATCTAAAATGAATAAAATGAGAAAGTAACATAAACATTAAAAATAATATTACACCATGATAAGTCATAAACATAAACCAAGAGTACATGTGTATGTATGTGTGCATGTGTGTGTGTAATAAATATCAAGTTTGAACATCAATGTCTCAGTACAATCACTTTTCTATAGGGAAAAAGTGTCTAAATATCTCAAAAAATTGAAGAATATATATATATATATATGGATATCCATGTATAATGAGTAACTCTAGAGTCCCACTAGGGGTTTTTGTTGTCCACCTCTTAAAACTATGTGTTCAGGGTTCCTACTTCTCCTCCTGTGAGAAGGTTATAATGTTGAGTGTTGGGGCCTATAGATCCTACTCTTATGATACCACCTATTCATCCCTACCTAGGAGGTTGTCCTTCCCCTATTTGTCAGCTCAAATTAGCTCAACCTCCTATGGTCCCAATTACCTCTTGTAGAATATTCACCTAAGACTATAAGCTAACTATATGCCTCTATAGGAGAGTGATATCTACGAACGTATGATAAGTTGAGGAAAAAACATCTTTATTCCTGCTTATCCAAGTATATAGTCCTACATCAACCATTAGTGATTATTGAGTAAAGCTAGTCCCCACCTTTAAAGAGATTGACCATAATATCTCTTATCATATCCCTCCATATAGTATATGTATCTACAACCATAGAAATAAAATTAGCATCAAATATTTAGCCATACCAATAAAATTATTAATTATTTTGAAAGAAAAGTGAGATAGTAAAAAAATGATTGTCTTACCTACGTTGTCCTCATGCCATTCTAGATCTCACTCTTTATCAAATCTCATGGTGATCTCCTCCTCGCCCACTTTAGGGTTGTTGTATCCCATCTAGTCACCTCCTTTGTTTCCTCCACTTACTACCCATTATTACTATCAAGTATGTGATTATCAATGTCTCCACCAATCGGGGAAATCCTATGAAAGGAACCATCCCTATCCATCTATAGGCCTTTGTGGCACCTATATTTCCAACCATGACCCTTCATGATATGTAATCATCCTCTTGTACACCAAACTCATAATATTTGAAGGGTGGATAATAGCAAGATCTCCCATTTGATAAATATTTTAAATATCCCTATATATCCATACCAAAACCTATTAAGCCCATGAGTATTTTGAGTTCCTTTCCTCAATCCTCCTCACTATCAATGCCCATTTATTTAACAGGTGGTATGTCCCCTTATCCCCTACTAATAAAGAGGTAAGGATCCCTATTATGGCCTTGTGAAGAGTTGGAATCGCTAATCTCTCTATTCTTACAAGACTCACTCCATATTTTGTACCCACACTAGATGTGACTCTATCTCCAAAGTACTTTGCATAGTGGCAGCCTCACCCCTTTCTATATTATCCCTCAAGGTCACAAGCCAAAATATCATAAGTAACCTAATATTCTATATGCATCAGTGAGAGTGAGAGTCCATCTCCCAAAGCTTATGAAAACTAGATGGTGTTTCAATCTATATCGTGGTAGCTAAACATGTCACACAATAACCTACTCAATATGAAAACAATTCCCACCTATGCAATACTTAATATCCCACCCTTGTCTATAATGGCTAGCTCATCTACTATTAGCTATCATAGAATCTTTGGCATCCACTCTTATTTCCTCACTTGACTCCACCATATGTATCTACATTTCAAGAAGACAACCTAAATCACTCTTAAATATTTCTCTAGCCTCAAAAACCATTCTTAAATATTTTCTTGGTCTTAAAAATCATTTCAATTTTTTCCCTTGGATAAAACCATCATCTACACAAGGTAGTAGTTATGCCACTCAATTGAGATAGTTACATTACTACCTCAGGCCATCGATGTTACATAATCACCCCTATAAGACATAGTGGTTGTGTAAATCATCATGAAATAAATATAACCACTAGTATGTGAAGATCAGTGGTTTCATCTCACATCAATGGTTTTGTTTGTTGATCATGTTTAGCCTAAAACCCTGTCTAAACACCCCAAAATCAACCAAAATCCTAAAAAAAATAAAAAAATACTAGTCTACCCAACCCTTGAACCCTATTCATGCTATTTATTTCAAAAACAAATGAATTTAAACATGTTTTTATTCAAATTTTCATAATTGGACCAAAAAAATAAAAATAAACAAAACTAACATGTGCATGCCTTGCTCCTGCTCTTGATATGACACTCACCATCTCCTAATCATACTCATAGATTTGGTTAATTTCTAGCTCAATTCCATCACCATGAATCCAGAGATCTAAAAACTCAAAACTTGATTTACACAATTGAGATCTATTTTTGAAAAGTTATAAAATATATAGTCCAATTACCTAGCCATTTTATTTCAAAAACTTGCCATTTTTATCAATTTTTATTTGCAACTTATATTTTCTTGTGATTATGGTACATTCGTCATCTTAATAACCCATAACATATCAAAAAATGATAAATTTTAGTATTTTATTTCTCTTAGAACTATTACAAGGCTTATTTCTCATTTTAGATTTTGTAGGTTCATGACATTTTGGCCCTAAATTAAATCCCTTGATAGGATAGATTATGTAGTATCCTCACCCTTGCATACATGGCGTTGGCCATTTTGGCCCACATACCAAGCTTACACTTAGTTTGAATAGATAAGTAGGTTCTCAATGGTTGAAATGGATCAGGTGGCTTTGAAGCAGGCTCAACATTACAAGTGAAGGGATCTAGGTAGGTTTTCATGGTGTCATGTCATTACAAAAATAGGTCCAAAGAAGCCTAAGTTTACACTTTTCCAACTTTTGGATAAGCATAGAATTCATATTTCCTTTAAAATAAGTACTCCACATAAATCCCATGTTAAAATTACAAGGCTTAATTCTTTTAGGAATTTTGTTCCACTTCATTTGACTAAGTGTTAAAATTCTTTTAGGAAGAATTCTTTCAAGATTTTTTCTTAAAGTGTCAAGAATTGTTTCAGATATTTTGTCTAAAATAATTTCCCCAAAGGGTCATTTCTTCAAGGATGGTCATTTTAAGAACTTCCAAAGGGCACTTTTGAAGCAAAGTATCCTATACAGTTTTCCTAAAGGGCTCTTTTCTCAAGAAAGTGGTCTGAAACACTTTGTTCAAAAGATATATTTTTCAAGAAAATGGCTAAGATAATTTTTGTGAAGGGAAATTTCTCAAAAAAATGGTCCACTTAAAAGTGTCTAAATGGTTCTTTTATTTTGAAAAGGGCACTTTTTCAAAAATATGAAGGGTCATTTTCTTGGTTAAGTGTCCTCTACATCTTCTCTGAAAGATCTTTCTACAGCAAGGTGGGCCCAATCAAGAACTAATAAGGGACCCCCGACTGAATGTAGGCTTGACAAGTGTCCAAATGTTAGGAGCCCAAATCAAATATAATTATGAGCATCAACTAGAATTTTGATAGACCCATCCCAATCTAATGGTGTGTGTTCAACCGTGGATTATAAATCAACAACACATAACTAGGTTAAAAGGTTAGCAGATCTCAAAGGTGAATGAGTGCATGAAAAGTGTCAAGCACATGTTCAACTTTCATGAGATCAGTGATCCATAGGCCTTCATACTCAGAAAATCCAATGGAGTGAGATGAGTCATGGGATTAATGATCTAAGCCAGTTCTCAATGACAAATAAAATAAAGGCAAGCCCAAATGATTTAGATTGAGGTCAAAAGGTCAGTTTTCAACTAAGGCAAGCAAAATGATGGAATTGAGCTCAAGCACATTTTATTTTGAGCTAAGATTATATATTTAGGGATTGAATGGTACCATTAGGTACCTGTAGAGAAGACATGTAGACTTCAATGACCATCACCAAAGCCAGCTGCATGAAAATGACCTTTTTCCCCACTCAAGTAGACATCTAAAAACTAGTCATGAGCGGTATCACATCAGGGAAAAATGAAATCAACTTGATCCAATTGTTGCATCCACCATGGAACATCATAGAGAAGATATTGTAATGATTCAATGGACTAGGGTGAACTAGATCAATTAGAAGGGGTTTGAGTGAACTTGATTTGTGAAGGTAGTTTAATACCTTTTCAAATGGTTTTGAATTCACCTACTCCCCTTTTTTGAGTTCCAAAAACTCCCTCTCTCTAGTTTCCTTTATACTATAAATATAGCCTTTGATCTATTATTTTGGATCCCTTAAGTTAGTATGACTGACCCTACCATAATTGTATTCAACACCTCTTAGAGTAGTGAATAGAGTGTTTTGCAGTCATTTTATTATCTTCACTTAGTGTTCTATGTTTATTTAATATGCAACTATGAATGTCATCTTAATTTTTTATGTTCAAACTCAACCTAGGTGATATATCCTTCTTTTTAGGTTGTATAGCATGTCTTGACATTGATCTCTAAGGAATATAGGAGACATTTGAATTTATGTGTCTTTAACTAGTCCTTACCTTAACTAATCCCTAGTTTGAGCATATCAAACAGACCCCTATATGAAATATTATTGCATAGAATCATAACAAGCATTTAATTATTCTCTTTCATAGTTCATTAGTGTGTTTAAGAGTCCAAGCTTATGAGTGGATCTGATAAATTCTTTGTGTATCACCACAGCTTAGAATAGATTTTATTTATGTAGATCTTTTTTATTTTCCACCCCAATTAGTTTTAGGTTTTAGAAGCAAAGGTCCAAAATAATTCATCAGAGGAGCTATCCTCTTTAAAAATCCTTAAATTTTGGTATATTTGTAGGCAACCCATGGCCTTAGACCATTCTTGTGTTAGTACATGTTTGAAAGGTAGGACCTGAACACTTCTCTTTTTAGCTAGGGAGCAATTTGGAGTGCTAATAGTTATGCCATGCTCGGTGGGACCACTAAATTTGCATATCTATGTATGGTAGTGAATTTTAGAGCTTCATTTCTAGATTTGCATAATTTTCATGCCCCCCAAATTTATCACAAGATCCTCTATAAAAGGGAAGGAGACAGATTTCTCTAAACTGCCCTTCCAACCAACAAAGAAGAAGAAAGCCTCTTAGCCAAAACCTACACCCATCCCTCTTGTTACCCTTATTATTACCCAAAATCATCTTATTCAAGCCAGTATAGTTCAACCAAACACTATTATAAACCCCATACCTTATATGGTTATTCCTATAAGGTAAGCCTTTATGCCATTCAATGGCGGTAGCCCTTTAAACCTTACTCAATGGGATGATATTCTTGTCTCAGCTTTGAAGGCCATTACCTATTAAACAAGAGAAAATCCAATTACTCCTATAGACCATATGGTAGATGTTGTTAACCTATGTTCAGTACATCATGTAACCTAATAAAATGTAGCAATGAGGTTGTTAGCAACTTCTTTCAAAGGGAAAGCACTTCAATGGTATAGAGGATTGGCCCCTATGTCAATCAATAGTTAGGTGAGTTTAGAGAGGTCTTGTGTAAGAACTTTGATGACAAGAGTGATCACCTTTCACTTGTGGAGCAACTTACCATGATAAAAATATTCAATCATGAATTCATGGTGGATTTCAACTACAGATTCCAGAAGACCTAGGATAGAATTCTTGTGGTGATCATGCCTACACCCAACTATGATTTTTTGTAATATTTAAAGGCTTTCAACTTGGATGTAGTTGTAATGATCCAATCCATGGGAGGGAACACCCTACCTAGATATTTTGAAGTAGTGATTAGGGTTGAAAATTGCCTTACATAAGTAGGTAAGCTGGCTCCAAGGCCACCAATGCCTCTCTTCCTAGAAATACATCCTCCTACCCCAACTATTGCTCCAATTCTAGAATCAACAAAGTTTTATAAAATTAAAGGTGAGTATAATGATAGACTATGGAATATATAAAGTCTTCTCAATTCCTAAAACAACAAGTTGGTTTCAATGGAGAGGCAACAAGCTTCACCATACAAGCCATACCAAAATAATAATCAAAATTTTTGGTATAATAGGCCACCCTATCAACCCAATCAGCAAGGACAAGGACAAAAGTCTCAATTAAGGAAATACAATACTAATGCTCTAAGTAATTATAGAGTTATTTTTCTAACTTAGAACAACTATGCTCAAGAAGGTCCATAGTAGTTTGATGGATACTCCAATGAGATGGTGATGGCCACTCCTGAAAACATGTAGCAAGACCTTGATTGGCAACATGTTCCTTCACTTCAAAGTCATGACATGATGCCTCCTTCACCATAATCCCCCCAAGAAATTCAAGACAACATGTCTTCCATGTCATGATCAGAAGCTCAAAGCTAACAATAAGGGAGCATGGGTGGAGCACCAACCGATACCATATGTGTGAATTTTCAATAAGGGGAATCTGTATTTAAGCATGTAGCATCTAATATGGGAAAAGCTTCATAGAGGATAAATAAAATAATTGTAACTCAGATAAGGGATAAGAAGAGGATGATAGAGGACAACTTGGGGCAATCTAGGCCTTATGCATCATCTCCTCAGACTAGTCAACAACCTACTTCCTCAAATGTAGTTACTAAGGTTCTTACGAATCAATAAGTGACCCATCTTCATGGATAGTAATAGAGATCCCCTTTTGTTCATCATGTTACTCAAGTGACAAGTAATGCCTCCTCTTCCAAGATGTATTCCAAAGGTACTAGTCTTCCCTTTAATATTATGGATAATTTGAAAAAGACTAATGTAACTATGTCCATGTATGATGCTCTATCTATCCCAAAGCAAAAGGAGATTCTTCATTCTCCAAAATTTATCTAATAGAAAAGGAAGATAATAAAGTGAACATTATTTTCATCAATAGTAGGCACCTAACCAAGTCCTTAATCAAGTTCCAATCACAATTCAATCTCATTATTTTATTCACCCCTTTAAGGTTGTTAAGCCTCCCCCCTTTTATATATCAGTTATCATAGGTGATTGTTTGGTACATAATTGCATGATAGACTCTAGTGCTTCAACCTCATTGATGCCTAAGGCCATAGTAGACAAGTTTGAGCTAAAATATGTGCCTAACAAAAAGGGTGTGCTCTAATTGTATGGATCCCCTAATAAGATAGTAGGCATCTTGAAAGATTTTTAGATTACATTAGCTGCTTATCCAAATTTTGTCATTAAGATGTAATGGTGTTAGACCTACTATTATATTTTTCCTAATGATTATCTAGGGACTTTAATTCTAAAATTAGGGGATATTTATCATCTGATTGGTCATACATGGTTTTTAGAAATAGATATAGAACCAAAGTCACCATAAGGTTTGAGCCTATCACCAGGTTCCACCTAGAACCCTACATGCCCAATCTTACAAATACCAACTATGCCATATTTGAATAGGTTGAAGAGGTTGTTGATAAAGAACCCCATATTCATCTCTAAAGCATCTTTGATATGTACTTGGATGAGTGGGTAGTCGATAACCATGGAGTTGATCCATATGCCAGTATTGAAGAGATAGACTTGGGAGTGTATTGTATGTATGAGGAAGGTGTTACAATACCTTCCTTAACTAACACTTCTCAAGAAGATGGTATTTAGCCTTTGTTATTTGATGGATCAAGGTTAAATAATGGTAGTGGAATTGGAGCCATGCTAATTTCACCCTTCATTCAAAGGTACCATTCTACTGTAAGACTATAATTTAGTTATACCTAAAATACAACTGAATATGAAGCCCTTTTGCATGGTTTGTAAGAAGCAAGGAAAAGATGTATCTAACTCTTCAAGGTCAAGGGTGACAGTGAGCTCATGATGTAACAAGTAAGAGGCCTAAGTGCTATTTAATATTCACCATATGAAATCATATAAGCATCGGGTATGGGACCTCATGGAGGACTTCTTGGCCTTTGATATCCAACTCATACCAAGAGAAGCAAACCAGTGTGTAGATAGGCTTGTTGCCATTGGTGCCTAATATGAGATAGTAGAGGGAATGAAAGGTAGATAAATCTAAGATAAGGTTAAGATTATATGCAGACTAGTTGTACCCAATAATGAGATGAGTTGTCAAGTCTTTGGCAATGATGATCAAATCATATGTTTTCTAATACAGGAGGTAGAATTATGCCATAGGAATCAAGGCAAGTTCCATAACTAATATGATGATCAAATAGTTCATCTGAGATATGATAATATTCATAAAGGGCTTGTGACATTATAAATCATATTTAATGAAGATTATCAATTCAGGAAAGTGAAAACATGCATCTCAACTAAGGAAGAATATTATGAAAAGATAGAGATCTTTAAGGGCAAGCTATTAAAGCTAGGAAAGATCAATATAGCAAATGAAAGATCTGCATATTTTGCTTTGTACCAAGAATTTTATGATATATTTTCTTGCGAGTATAAATACTTGAAAGTATTTAACCCCAAACTTACATAGCATATAACTGAATTGGAAAGCAATGTCAATCTAATCAGGCAAAAATAGAGGCCTATCAACCTAAGAGTGGAGGATCTCATAAGAAAATAACTCTATAAATAAATTGAATCAACGATAATATTTCCAATCAAGCAAACCTTATGCCAGTGAGGAAAAATAATGGAGAGATTCAGTTATGTGTTGACTTTAGGGACCTCAATAAGGTATATCTAAAGGATCATTACCCACTACTCTCCATGGATAAAATCTTATAAAATGTGGTAGGTTCTCAAAGGTTCTCATTGTTTGATGGCTATTCTAGATATAATCAGATCATGGTCAAATATGAAGATAGGCATAAGACTACCTTCACTACCAAATGGGGCACCTATGCATATTGTAAAATGCCTTTTGGACTTTCCAATGTTGGAGCCACTTTCTAAAGAGAAATTAATGTTTTTTTCATGGTTTTTTCAATAATGTGGTTTTGGTTTACCTTGATGATATAAATATTTTTGAAAGAATCCTAATGATCATCTGATGCATTTGAGATCTATTTTTGATAGATGCAGATAATTTGGAGTTTCTTTGAATCCAAAGAAATGCATTTTTTTAGTATATGAGGGAAGACTTCTTGGGCATGTGGTGTCTGAAGTTGGTCTTTCCATTGATCTCAAGAGGATAGAAACAATAATTTATCTCTCACTACCTAAACATAAGAAAGGGTTTCAAAGCTTCTTGGGCAAGATTAACTTCATCAGGAGGTTCATTGTAGGTTTTACTGAGATGGTCAAGCCTCTCACTCATATGCTAAGAAAAGGCAAAGAGTTCACATAGAAAAGAGAAGGTAAGAGGATATTTGAGGCTATCAAGGAGGCCATATATAATGTCCCCACACTTTTAAATCTATATTTCAATAAGGATTTCTATATGTATGCCTTTTATACAATAGGTGTAATTTCAACTATGCTCATGTAGTAGAATGATCAAGGTCTGTAGCAACCCATTACTTTCTTTAGCCAAGATTTGGAAGGTTATGAAGAAAGATATATATTTGTTGAAAAACATGTGCTTGTCATTGTAAGAAGTTTGAAGAAATTTAGGCATCTAGTTTCAAATAGTAATATCATACTAATGGTGGCTCACCCAAGTTTGAAGAATTTTATCAGATCAATGGAGACTTGAACAAAAAGAGGGTTGGATGGGTCACCAAGTGTATAGAGTATGACATTGAGGTTAGGGTCACAAAGATAGTTTGAGGAAAGGGATTATGCGAACATCTTGATGAAGATGTGAAATAAGAGAAAGAGATTGTTTTATTAATCTAAGACACTCAACAAGAAGATGAAGATACTCTTCCATCAAGCTAGACATTAAATATTGTTAGGTTTCTCCAAAAAGAAGAGTGTTCAAGGGGTTTCAATGCATCATAAAGAAGACACTTCAGAATGTAATCAGTGTCATAAATTTTGATTGATGGAGTGATTTTCAAAGGGGACATTAGAGGTATGCTCTTAAGATGTGTTGAAACTAACCAATTTGATAAACTTCTCAGGCAGTTCTATGATAGTCTTCAAGGAGGCCATTTTGCAGCCAAGACCATAGCTATAAAAATTATTAGATTTGGTTACTTTTGGCCCACTTTATTTAGAGATACACATGCATGTGTGAGGAAGTGTTCAAAATTTGTTATGTTTATATGGAAATAAAAGCTAGCAGTTATGCCACTAAAGCATATTCAAGTCGAATAACTTTTCATGTAATGGGGTTTAGACTTCATTGGCATGATTAATCCTCCATCCATTACCAACCATAAGTGGGTCTTAATAACCACATACTACTTCACCAAATGGGTGGAAGCAATTCCCTTGAAGGAATCAAATGAGAACTTTGTTCTTGAGTTAAATGAGAGTCTAGTAACCCATTTTGGGGCACCTTCCACCATAATATCAGACAATGCTTTGGAATTTAGTATCACAAAGGTATGTGAATGGGCTCTTGAATAGGGTATCTATCTAAAATATTCATCTAATTATTATCTACAGGGAAATGGACTAGCTGAGTCCACTAATATTAACTTGATTCGGATCATTAAAATAATAATGGAAGATAATCAGAGATTCTAGCACACAAAGTTGAAGATTGCTTTATGAGCTGATAGAATCACCCCCAAAAAGGCCATTGGTAACTCACCTTATCTCTTAGTCTATGAAATAGAATCAAGGCAGCCAATTTCATTAGAGCTTCCAGATTTGGAGCTTACACACCAACTAGAGCTTCTAAAAACTGATGCGATGGAGGTCAAAATGAATTAACTAAGAGAGTTAGAGGAAATAAGAGATAATTTCATGCATGTTATGTGGTCTAACCAATAGTAGGGCAAGATGACCTTTGATAAAATAACTTCATTGAATACATTCTATAAATGTGACATAGTCCTCAAATAGGATGAGGATCATGCAAAACTATGAAAACACTCCAAGTTTGGCAGCCTTTGGAGTGGACCCTATGCCATCATAGGCTATAAAGAGATAAATGCTTTTGAGTTTGCTAAATTAAATGGAGAGATAATTTCCATCCCTATAAATGGGAGGTATCTCAAGTTCTGTTGATAGTCCCATATCTTACCCCTTACACATTAGTAAATAGGTATGTTTTTTTCCTCTAAGTGCTTTTGCACATTATTGTTTTAATTTTTTATATTTGTAGTTTAGGTTGTTATTTTGTCTTTTATTTATTTGTTATTTTTTTCCTTCCCTATTACTCCAAGAAATGTTTCTAAAAATCAAGTAGAGTTTATTTTTAAGTATCTTTCCATTTGAGCAAGATCAATCAATGTCTGGGTTCCATGGCCAATAGGCTGGTCAAGCCAGCTGAGTCACCAAAATTGTTGGCTATTTTGGCCCACATACCAAGATTTGACCTAGTTTAAATAGATAAGTAGGGTCACAATGGTTGAAATAGATTAGGTGGCCTTGAAGTATGCTCAACATTGCAAGTGAAGGGATCCAAGTAGGTTTTCATGGTGCCATACAGTTGCATAAATAGGTCTAAAGAAACCTAAGTTTACACTTTTCCAATTTTTGGCTAAGCATAGCATTCAAATTTCCTTTGATAGAAGTGCTCTACATAAATCCTAAAGTAAAATTACAAGGTTTAATTATTTAAATAATTTTGTTCCACTTAATTTTACTAAGTGTTGGAATTCTTTCAGGAAGAATTCTTTTAGGAGTTTTGTTTCAGGCTTTTTGCTTAAAGTATCAGGAATTGTTTCAGACATTTTATCCAAAACAATTTCCCCAAAGGGTCATTTATTCTAGAAAGGTCCTTTTCAAAAAATTTGAAGGGCACTTTTGAAGCAAAGTGTCCTAGAAATTTTTCTTGAAGGGTTCTTTTCTCAGGAAAGTGGTCCAGAACACTTTATCTAAAGGATATATTTTTCAAGTAAATGGCCAAGACAATTTTTTCAAAGGGTAGTTTCTTAGAAAAATGGTCCACTTCCAATTGTTTGAAAGGTAATTTTATTTAAAAAGGGGAAATTTTTCAAAAATCCAAAGGGTCATTTTCTTGGGCAAGTGTCCTCTACATTTTATCTAAAAGATCTTTCTACAGTAAGGTGGACCCAGTCAAGAACTGACAAGGGACCCCTGATTGAATGCAAGCTTGACAAGTGTCTAGATCTCAAGAGCCCAGATTGAATCTAATGGTGAGCAAAATTTGGTAGGTCAATGGTCCCATCCAATCTGATAGTGTGCATTCAACTATATATTCTAGATCAATGACACATAAGCAAGTCAAAAGGTTAGCAGATCTCAAGGGTAAATGAGTGCATGACAAGTGTTAAGGACATGTTCAACTAGCATGAGATCAATGATATATGGGCCTCCATACTAGGTAAATCTAATAGAGTGAGATGAGTCATGGGATCAATAATATAAGCTAATTTTTAAGGACCAATCAAATGAAGGTGAGCCCAAATGACCTAGATTGAGGTTGAAAGGTTAGTTTTTAACCAAGGCAAGCAATCATGATGGAGCCAAGCTGAAGCACATTTTAGTTTGAGCTAGGAGTGGATATTTTAGGATCAGATGGTGCCATTAGGTACCTATAGATTAGACACTAGACTTTAATGGCCAACACCAAAGCTAATTATGTGAAAATGGCCTTTTTCCCCCCTCGGGCATTCATCAACAAACCAATAATGAATGGTTTCACATCAGGGAAAAATTAAAGTGACTACCATTGTAGCCACCATGGAGAATCACAAAGAATATATTGTAATGATGTAGTGAAATGGGGTGATCTAGATTAATTAGGAGGGGTTTGAGTGAGCTTGATTCATGGAAGTGGTTGTAATATCTTTTCAAATGGTTTTGAATTTGCTTACTACACTTTTTTGAGTGCTAAAAACTTCCTCTCTCTAGCTTCCTTTCTACTATAAATATAGACTTTGAGCTATTATTTTAGATCCCTCATGCTGGTATGACTAGACTCTACCAAAATTATATTCAAAACCTCTTTGAACAGTGAATAAAATGTTTTGTAGTCATTTTACTAATCTACACTTAGTGTTATTTTTTTATTTAATATGTAACTGTGAATGTCATCATAATTTTGTATGTCTGAACTCAACATAGGTATTACAGCCTTCTTTGTAGGTCATATAATATGTCTTGACATTGATCTCTTAGGCATATAGGAGACAACTAAACTTAATATCTCTAACCAGACCTTGCCTTCAGTAATTATTAGTCTGATGCATATCAAATAGACCCCTATACAAAATATTGTTGCATAGCAAGCATTGCATTATCCTCTTTCATATTTTATTAGTGTGTTCAAGAGTCTAAGATTATGAGTGGATCTGATAAATTCTTGGTGCATCACCATAATTTAGAATAGATTTTATTTATGCAATTCCTTCTCCCTTTTCACCCCAATCCATTTTAGGTTTTAGAAGCAAAGGTCCAAAATGATGCATTAGAGGAGCTAGCCTCATTAAAAATCCTAGAGGTTTGATCTAGTTGTAGGCAACCCATGGCCTTAGATCATTCCCACATTAATCCAAGTTTGAAATGTAGGACCTTAACACTCATTTCAGCTAGGTTGCAATTTGGAGTGCTAACACAAGGTAAGTAAATTTATCCATGATTTGATTGATTATTATGTTTTATGATTCTTCATTAAAGTTGCACTTGATTTCATTTTTTTTGCCTATAGGTCAAGAAGGTTTCTTCGTTGGCTTCACTTCACCACATAGGCAAATAAGTTAAATTTTTCAACCCTCTTTTTCCTTTTGATGTGCCACTGATTGATAAAATATCCTCACCAATTCATGATGATTCATCTTCTCGAGGGGAAATATGTACCCACTTAAAAATTTCATAATGAAACATTTCTAAAATATTTAATGATGATGCAAATACCTCTACCTATATATATGCCTAAACCCAAACTTCTTTTATACCCTCTTTTACTCATTTTGGACCTCTAAAATTATTTTTTAGAGTTATTTTGCCTTTATTTTTACTTTTTTTCATGTGACAAAACCATCAGTCCCCTTGACGATATTTCTAGTCTCTATGACATTTCCACCCCTTCCATGGTGTTTTTTTCAAAACTGTCATGATGAAAGTGTTACATAGGTAGTGGTTTCATTATTTTTTACATTAGTCTAATCTTTGACTATGGTGGTTTCATAGTTGACCATGATGATTTTATCATCGTTTATGTATTTTTAAATTTAACTTCAAAGATTAAATGTTTCATGTGTTTTACTTGCTTTTGATCATGTTTCTTTCTTGTTTAGCTTGTGTTCACCTCCTAGATGGCCCATTTCATCCATAACTTTATTTTTATCAAATATTATCTCTCTTATCCCTTCTAAAATTATTTCAAGCTCCATTTAAACTATTACATGTAACCTATTTTTTCCCTTACAAGTATCTCTTATTCCTTAAGTTTATGGATCCGAGATTGACATTAGATATTGAATCTTTTGAATCTTACATATCCCTATCCTCCATGATTTGGAGGATTGTTTTCTTTGATTTGTGATCATATTCATGTTGTTCTACACAAGCTTCGAAATGAGAATCCATGAATCAAAAACTAGTTCTTTGCTTTTATGGATTCGTCCAACCACTATTCAACTACTCTTTTCTTCAAGATTATCCCTCTTACTTTCTTTTCTTTTTATTATCTTTCCTAAGAGTTTTTATGGTCTTGATTAAACAAATAATGAGCTTTTATACCTAAGGATATTATACTCACTACAACAATCTTTACCTTCACTTGGTCATCACCATTGATCAAGTTGGGGGTTTTCATTCTCAATTTTAATTCATTTAGTATACTATATTATATTATACTCTTTGTTTATTATATTTGAATATATATTCAAATATTTTAAAATAATTTGAAAATAAACTCTTCTTTTCTCTTTATTTTTGACTAAAAAAATAGTTTAGATCTTTAAATTTTAATTTCACGTAGAAAGATTTCAAAGTATGTAGTTTGTATCAAAACCTGGTAAATTAATTAAATTTATTCATTATCTATATCCATTTATAATAATCTACTTTAATTTTTAAAACAAGCATACACAAATAAAAAATAACACACACACACACACACCTAGAAAAACTTAGACAATCTTGACAAGGGAAAAGCTTGCATCTTACATATAATTTCATTAATATTTATAAAAAAATAATGTTTTACTAAATCAAAAAATTATAACTTTGATTTTCATTCATTTCATATTATATCATTTATTTCTATAAACAATCATTTAAAACTATAAAAAGACTAGTTTCTAGCTTGCATGCACAAAAGAATTTATAAATACTTAGAAGTTGTACTCTCTAGGGTTTAGATCTAATTTTATCTTGCATGATATAAATTTTTAGTTATATAATAATTTCATTCATTCACATTGAAAAATGACAAATATTTATCTTGCATATAGAGTAAATCTTGCATCCTGAAGAGGGTAAAATCAACTCTTGCATCTTTAACCTTAAATTCTAGTTTAGTGTTGCACGCATCAAAATATCTTTGAAAAAATAAAAATATTAGTATTTAATTCATCTAATTTTAATATTTCATTTAAATCATTAAAAATTACATTCATTTTTAGTAATTAATATAGTTTGATTTCTTTACAAAATATTGTCAAAACATCCAAAAACACAACCATCTACACTTTGTCAAGATGAGTATAATCTTAAAACTTGATTCTACACATCTAGAATAGAAATTACCTCTTTCATATCATTGCTTATACAATTTATGCTCTTAATCAATCAACCATACCAATGTCTTTCTTTTTTCATGACACATAGCATCCATACCTTATTAGAGCTAGTATCTTCCCTAGGATTAAATGTCCCATTTGTGGAAGTAACATTCAAAATGACATCAATGTAAAACTTAGAAATGAGGTTTTTTATTCCATTCACATTCCCCATCTCAGGTTTGGCCAACTTAACATCCTTGACAAGCAAGATCCTTTTCAAGTGAATCCCATCATTATACCCATTCATATACGAGCTTATTAATAAAAGTATCTCCAAGTATAGATCTTCATCACTATTATTTTCTTTCTCTTTGGGACTAGCCTCATCATATTTTCATTTATTTTATATATGACATTCACTATACAACTCAAAAGAGTTTATCAGATCTCTAGAGTCATCCAACCTAACTATACCCAGCTCATCATCCCTAGCATCAACCAGTAACTCTGATATGTCATCCTTATTGACATTGAAGGACCTTGGAGTTCTATTTCCCATTAGTTAGCCACTATCAATGATAAATGTGATACAATATATCTATTTTGGTATCATCATGAGCATAATTTTCCATCCATCATTCAAAATTCCATTCCAATACCTTAGCATAATCTACTTAATCCTTAGACCTACTCATCCTAATCATTTATTCATATGTTATCTTAGCTATATCTCAAGAAGTTAAGTGCACAATGTTGACATGTCATTTTCTATTTTTATAGGGACTAATATAAATTTGGTGGCCACATGTACAGGACCAACCTATAGTGGTAATGAAATCTCACAATATAACTCTGAACATGATCATTGAATCCTTTGATTACTATTTTTTTAGGAATTATATCCTTATATATATCTCTAAAATGTGATATATGTGTGATAATTCAAATATTCACACTTGAATTGTTATCAACCATGACACTATATAGGTTGATGATCAATGTAAGCTCAAATGAATAAAGAGTGTAAATTGAAAACATTGTTGATAATATCATGCTCTATGAAAATGATAAGTGGTCTAGATAGCATTGAAACATTATATGTACCAATGATGTCATTCAAAGTATGTTGTTCCTCTATGTGAGGATGATAATAATCTAGTGGAGGATGTGCATTATATGTGTAATGCACTTTTAATTTATCTATTATTTCTTAACATGTATGTTCAGGTAAAGTATCGTAGAATATCTTCATTATTCTACTCTCACTTGGTTATGCCTTTGTATTGTCAATAGGAGTACTCACATCAATGATATTCTCATCTATAAAATCATGTATCTGGTGTCTCAAACTCATTCATATGTTTTTAGTATGCCCTGGTGATCTATGAAATTCACCAAAATCATTTTAATCATATCATTTTAGAATATGTTTACTCACATTAACCCCTTTAATAGGAGGGACTGATATGATATGGCATTCCACTAATTTTTCCAACACCTTGTAAGTAGATTCTATTAAGTTTGTAAACTATCTCTTTGGAGGAGGTGATAATATAATATGGAGTAAGTTTTGAAATTGCATTTATTATTGCCTTTTGATTTTACAGTTTTGGGAATATTAGTTTATTATTCTTAATTGATATTAGATTCAGCAAAGAGATTGAGAAATAGAATTAACCAACATACAAAAAAATATATGAGAGGCCTATTAAATAGGTAAAAAGAGCCACCCAAGAAAATAGCAAGTGGGAACAACCATAAGCATCGGGTAGCATAAAATATCTAAGCCCGTGAAACCTACCTACCTAAGTGGTTAAAACCACTATAACATAAGCATATAAAATATACCTTAAAAATAGCCTAAGGTAACACAATAAAATTCTAATTCCCTCCCTTAATGACTAAACCAAAAATAAGACTAAGTTTGTCCCTAAATTTTATGAACTTGTCTGAACCAAGTGGTTTGGTCATTATATCAATTGGTTGCTCTGCAGTGGAGTAATAGAAGAGACTAATGTCTTGATTTGTAACCAACTATTAGATATAATTATGGTGAGCCTCAATGTGTTTGGTCCTAGCATGAAATATTGAATTCTTCACCATCTTCAGAACACTTTGGTTATCACAAAAAATTAGAGTAAGCTTTGATGACTCAAACTAAAGATCCTCCAAGATTTTATTTATCCACATAGTTTCACAACCTGCACTGACCACAAATTTATACTCTACTTATATTGAAGATAATTCCACTATAGTTTTTAGTTTACTCTACCATGAGAAAACTCTTGAACCAAGAGTGAAAACATAACCTATTTTAGATTTTTTTGAATCTACTGATCTTGCCCAATCAGAGTTAGAATAATCTGAAAGTTTAAAATCTACATACTTCTTATATAGTATGTTAAAGTCAAGAGTACCTTTGACATGTCTTAATACCCATTTCACATCTAACCAATGAATTTCTTATAATTTATACATGAATTGAGATAGAAAACTCACTACAAAATAAATACCCAGTCTAGTGGTAGTGAGGTAAATGAGACTACCCACTAGCTGTCGATACATTGTTTTATTGACTGGAGGTAAATTAGTGTCTGTTGAAATTTTAGCTCCAACTTCCATAGGTGTGTGATTTGGATTATAATCCATCATTATAAACCTTTCCAATAATGATTTGGCATACTTACTTTGTGACCTGAATACAACACAATCACCTTGCCAAAACTCAACACCTAAACAATATTTTAGTAGTCCTAAGTTAATCATGTCAAAAATACAACAAATATCAGCCTTCATCTACTAAAATGAGACTATCACTACTCCCAGTGATGGATATATCATCAACATATATAATGAGAATCAAGATATCATCACCAGACACATTTACATAGAGAGTTGGTTCAGAATTACATCTTTTGAAACCAGACTCCCTAAGGTATGTATATATCTTCATATACCAAGATTGAGGAGCCTATTTAAGCCCATACAAGGACTTAATCAACTTGAAAATAAGATGTTCCTTACCAGGAACCTAAAAACCCTATGGCTGAACCATGTAGACTTTCTCCTCTAGATCTCCATTCAAGAAAGCACTCTTAACATCTATTTGGTGTACCTACCATCCAAATTGAGTAGCAATAGCAATAATCAAATGGAAATTTACCATCTTTGTAGTTGGGGAAAAAGTCTCCTCATAATCAACCCCTTTCTCTTGTGTATAACCTTTTGCAACAAGTCTGGCTTTATGTTTATCCAAGGAACTATATGCTTTGCATTTTACCTTGTAAATCCATTTATAACCAATAGATTTTTTTCCTGGTGGTAGCTCCATGAGCTCCCCAATCTTATTTTTTATCAAAGAATCATATTCCAATTACATGGTTGATTCCCAATCATGCTTCTCTTTGTCCTCTCAAAAATAATTAAGCTCAAAAACATGTGAAATAGTAGTTGTTAGAGCAAAATTATCATGCTCAACTCTATTACCAAACTGCTTTCTTGATCTGAATCTTCTTCCTTCCACATCCTATGGTAAGTCTCCCTCCTTTAGTGCTTCTATAGTGGTATAATACCACTTTGGATTCTTTGGTTTTTCTATTGGAACCTCACAATGACATGTATCAATTCCCTCCTTAGAATGTGATTCCACTAATGAACTAAAATATTGTTCAACTTTCACACCATAACTTATAATAGAATCATTAGATTAAAACAATGACTCAATATCTGAAATTGTACCAGTTATTGTGAAGTATGATATTTGTTCATTTACTATGACATCCATATATACCATAACATTGTTAATAGAAACATCAAGTAATCTGTAGGCCTTTGACTGCTCACTATACCCAACAAACATGTATGCTTTGTTTTTTGCATCCAAGTTACTTCTCTTTTGACTAGAAATAACTGAAAAAGCTACACAACCAAAAATTTGAAAAGCACTTACATTTGAAGTTTGACTTGACCAAGCCTCCTCTAGAGTTATATTCTCCAATGCTTTTGTAGGACTTCAATTGAGAATATACACTGTTATATTCATGGCTTCTACCCAATATCTATATAGGACATTTTTTCTTTGGACCATATAGTGAGCCATGTCCATCACCATCATATTTCACCTTTCCACAAATCTATTTTTATGTGGAGTGTAAGGGGTAGTATACTATATATGTATGCCTTCAATGGCACAAAACTCCTTGAGCTATTTTGAAATGAACTCACCCCCATTATCCATTCTAAGAGATTTCACTGACCTTTTCACCTATTTTCCAACCTTAGTTTTCCAAGTAAGGAAGTTATAAAAATAATAAATTTTTTTCAATAGAAAGTATGCCCACTTTTTCCTAGAGAAATCATTGACCATGAATAAAAAATAATAGGCTCTAGAAGGGGTAGGTGTCTACATTAGACCATGCAAATATGCATGTACCAGATCCAATACTCCCTTAGCTCTTGAAGCTTTACCAATATCAAATGAATGTTTAACTTACTTCCCCAACTAAAATCTAGTACATACATGATGACTATTTTGAATAGAAGAAATCCCCTTAACCATCTTAGTCTTGCTCAATGTCATCAAATACTAGAAATTCAAATGTCCATACCTTTCATGCTATAGTGAACTTGTATTATCAACCATTGTAAGTTCACTTTCCTTTGCTCTCTATGGATTTGCAAGCTTATACAAGCCTTTCTCCCCAATCCCAATATCAATAATCTTTTTATATCTAGTAGTGACTAAACATTATTGTCCTTGAAACTTTATAACAAAATCAGAGTTTTTAGTGATCTCACTAATGGAAAGCAAATTTTGTTCATGTATGGCACATACCTAACATTCTTAAATATATACCATATAGTACCATAAAATATGATCTAAATATTACTATATCCTTTCACAAAATGAGTCCTACCATCTCCCAAAGATACAAATTCATTATTACTATCATTTTCAACTAAATCCAAATACTAGTCCTTATGGCATGTATAATGACAAGATGCCCTTGAATCAAAGTACCAATCTCAATCCATCATAAGATTACCACTAGAATCTATGAAAGCAAAATTATGAGATGATTCCTTTCCTTCACCTTCAACTAGATTCACATGATGAGCTTTCTTTTTAGGGTTAGTCATATCATGTTGTCTTTTCCTGTAATCTTTCTTAAGGTGATCAAGTTGCTTACAATAAAAACATTTTCACTTATATTTCTTATTATAACCACTTGTGAATTTTTTGTTAGAGAACTAGTAGTTTTACCATATTACTTACCCTTTCCCTTGATGAAGAATGCACACTCTATAGAAGTAGATGTAGATAATATTATCTGCTCCTGTTGTCTTTCCTTCTGCAATAGCAATGTGGACAAATTTTCAAAGTCTAAATTCTACATCTCATAAATCATGTGCAAAGACTCCACAAATGATTTAAATGAAGGTGGAAGATTCTACATAACTACAACAATCAAATCTTGCTCATCGATAGGCTTTTACAAAGCCTACAATTGATCATTGATATCCTTGATCTGTAACAAAAACTCAAAAATAGAGCCACCTTCTTGTATCTTAGTAAAAAATAATAAATTTTTCAAATATAATACCCTACTTGCTTCAAAAGCCTGGTATTTAGAAGTAAGACAAGTCCGTAAAATTGATGCAATAGTCGCATTTTTGACCTCTGATATTAGATTATTTGTTACTGATAATTTTAACAACATAAGAGCTTCTTGATGACATTTATCATAGTTATCATAACCAGTGGAAGGCCTTTGCTCTTTATTAAGCACTATTTGAACAATGTTTTGATATTCAGATATTATTAAAACTTTGTGACTCCACAAACTACAAATTTTGCCTATTAATTTTTATGAATCCGGTAATAAGAGGTGTTGTAAACTAGCCATTTTAACCTAATTTTTTTTTTTTAAAATAAATACCAAAAAAATGTAAAATAACTTTATACAAAATTTATCATACCCATTGATTCAAATCACAAACTGGTCAATACCTCTAGTTTTTAGAAAAACCACTACACCGTTTGGAAAATTTTAAATTTTTCATCTTTAAAAACACTAAAAATGGATAGAAATAATTAAATCAATAGATCTAAAACTCTAATTTCAAAAATTTCTTCTCTATCAATATTCAAATCAAAAACCCAAAAAATGATAAAATTTTTACTTTCCAAAATTTTTTTGAGATAATTAGTCACCAGTAGGTCCCCAATAACCCTTATAAGCTATTAAAAATTTAAATTTAATTGAAATAATAAAACTTTCGATTAAAATTTTTATAACAAAAATCAGCCAATCAAAAAATTGGCCTACCTACAAAACTTCAAATGCAAATTCTAGGAGAAATACTCAACCAAATTGAATTTCGTCAGTTCGTATCATCTCCTCTCAGAAAATAGACATTTTTAGAGCCTTCACACACCAAAAATAGTGATCAAATGAAAATCTGGTCTCTTCTCCAAAATGTACAAAAATGACCAACTAAAAAACTTTAAATGTAATTTTTAGACAAAATAAGCAATAGAATTTCATTCTATCTAATCTAACAGATGAATTCTGAGCTAGAAAATTTTATAGAAACAATAATCATAAAAAATAGTGTTAAAATAATTTTTTAAGATTTTTCTCCAAGTTAAATTATTGGTCACAAGGAAAAATACATAAATTTATTCCTCTCACATCTCTCAACCATGCGCTTCACACTCCTCCCTAACAAGACCGTCCTCTCTTGCTTCATAAGTTTCCTCCCAAGCTTCCTAAATCATAAGCTTTGATTACCATATTAGATTCAACAAAGAGATTGAGAAATTGAATTAACCAATGTACAAAATAATACATGAGAGGCCTATTAAATAGACAAAAAGAACGACCTAAGTAAATAAGAGGTAGAAGTAATTATAAGTATTGGGTAGCGTAAAGTAGCTAAGCCCATGAAACCTACCTACATAAGTGGTTAAAACCACTATAACCATAATCATATGAAATATACCTTAGTAAATAACCTAAGGTAACACAATAATATGATAATAATTTAGTTAAAGGTTTGGAAAAAGAAATCAATAAATAAATATATTATAATTAAGCTACTAATTTGTGTAAATTAGATTACAATTTTAACCTTTCTAAAAATAGTAATAAGAGCTAAAAAAAGATTTAGCTAGAAATTAACTGATACAGTTGAGAAAAAGTTTGATATTTGTTATGTAAGATTGGGACACTATCATAAACTAAGATCTGACCTTCATTTCATGATTGGATAGGAGCACCAAAAGTGGATAGGAGTGGCATCGACACTATATTTCACCTCTACTACTATTGTCTTGAGGATCTAAGCTTTTTGGGTTTTGTTCGCTAAGTCTATGTGACCCTATCTATGAAGTTTTGATAGCTAAAACTCTATAGATCTCCTTGTAGAGTGGATTCTCTCTTTAAACCCTATACTCCATTGTGTTTTGATCAATTTTAAGAAAGAGGAGGGTTAGTGTGTGTAAGATTCATTAACATGTATCTACACCCATTATGTGGGCACACTTCCTATATACCAATACTTATAAGAGGGATCAAGCCATATGTAGTTGTCTCACTTGATGTGCTTTGTGCAATTGAGTGTATGAATATGAAAAAGGCTAAACTAGATGTGTTTGACATGGTTAAAGACTATTATAAGGATTTGAATGAGCTTATAAGTGTATTGGCTAGTTGTATGTAGAGAATAGGAAAGATTGCTTGAGTTGTCTTACTTGTATTCTTATTTACTTAGTGATATTTACCAACCCTTTTTAAATAATCTTTGAATGGTCTTTTATATAGATCTATTGGTTATGGATTGAATGTGCTCACATTAAGCCAACAAAGAGAAGGATGGGGAATCAGAAGGAAATGACCATTGGGGATAGAAATGGACTTGTATAGGAGCACCAAAAATGGACAAGAGTGGCATCGGTATTATAGTCTAAGTGTGGCACTATCATCTTGAGTTGATGGGACCTAGGGAATGGATCAATCATGGAAAGATGGATTTGAATTAGTTAGAATCAAGTCTAAAAGGCTATGGATGATTAGGAATAAGTGAAAAGATGCCTATGTGGGTCATGAAAAAAATCAAGAGGGCCCCATGGATTGGGTGTCACAAGCCACACTAAAGTTACCAATTTTTTACATTTTATATGACTACATTTTTATCCCTTTATTTTAGTGATATAGCAAAAATTTAACTGCAAGGGTGAAGCTCATGAAGTTGTGTGATACTGGGTGTGCATAGAGAGATCACACTGTGAAGTGTGAAACTTTTAAAATAAAATAAAGAGTAGATTAGTTCATACTAGATATGTTATATCTAAAATAAGAATATATAAAATTTGGGTAAGAGAGATAGTAAGAGAAAGGAATGAATACACCTCACCAAGTACATAGACAAATATAAAACTTGTTATGATATTGACTGATGTTGGATGATGTTGAGTAATGTTGGATATGTGTTATATTAAGAGTAATATCGTGAATGAAGTTAAGTGCTCAATTTTTTAAAAGTGGCTCAAGAATATAAAAGCTAGTCTTTTAGCTCCATCATCACCCACAAAGTGAAGCTTGGTGATCATACATGTGTTAATCAATGTTTGGAGTGTGTTTCTAATCCTTTTGAATATGTGGCTCAAGAATACAAAGGCTATCTAGTCCTTTAGCTCCATCATTTCCCTATGAAGTGAAGCTATGAATTGATACTAGTATGAAATGTGTGTCATATGAGATAGATTTTGAATCCCATAAATGTATTATGATCTGATAATGTTGGCATGGATAGCTAAATGTATGTTAAAAACTAGGCCACTCTTGGCCACTTTGAAAGATGGAGATTAGGCTTGTATGAAAGCCACTCCAAAACTGGGCACTAGGCTTATATGAAAGTCATTCCAAAATGTGGAGGTTAGACTTGTATGAAAGCCACTTTGAAGTAATGCAAACAACCTACAAATGGAGTGAGGCATGTAACTACTAAGAATACCTAGGTAAGATGTTGAACTTAGAAAGAAAAAGAAAACAAATGTGCCACACACATTGCCCCCAATCACTAGTGTCTAGAACATGAATTTTGATCTAGAAGTTGTGTCAACTATCATGTCTAAAACTAGAAGTGAGAGCCATCATGTTGTGCATTATTCCCCCTATATATATATATTCTTTAATCAAAAGTGTACTAAAAATTATTAATTTTAAACTGGTTTGACTGTGCAAAACTATAGTTGAACCTACTTTTTTTGCCTACTTCTGGAAAATCTAGTTTTTTGTTATTTAGATAGGAGTGTCAAAAATGGATAGTAGTGGTATCAGTGATATTGTCCTATCCCAATGCTATTGTCTTGGGCTAAATATTTTAATTTTTCTAACTTTTTTAGTGTCTATCTGATATATTTTAACTAGTTTGATGTCTGATTATTGTTCTGCGTGTGCTAAAAGCTAGATGTTTTACCATTAGGAGCTTTGATCTCTGTGACAAAAACCCTTATTTATTTCCCCCTCTTTTGAAGGTAGGAATTAAGACCCTTCAATGACTACCCTCTAAATAAAGAGCCCTGTAATTATGTTATGCTACAAATATCATGATATAGTAATGATAATTGACAAGATATCTTAAGATATAGTATGGTTTATAATGAGAGATTGTTAGATCAATAGGGGTATGCCTAGATAGATGTAATAATGTAATAACATGTGCAATGTATTGAATTTGAACTAAAATTTGGTTAGTTGTTAGTTTTCAAAGAGGGATGGAGCATGATGTCCATCATGGCATCCAAGATAGTAGGATCATGCATTATTGGGATCATGGCATTGCAAACAATTAAAATTAAATAAGCAACAAGTACACAAATTAAGAAGCAATAAGCATACAAGAGTAGATAATAGGCCAATCAAATAAGGGACATGGGTATATGTCACTCAAATTGGAAAGAAAGCATACAAGGTATGTTCAAATGTCACATACACATACAATTAAAATAATCAAAGTTAGTGTGAAAGCCACAATCACATACAAAATTATAGGTGAAGGACATTGGAAAATGTCTTAAGGCACACACATGAATAGAAGCAAATGACATTAAAATTTTGACTAAGGCACATACAGGAGATAAAATAGGAACTAAGAAATACAAACAATCTAGTTATGTTAAGTGAGAAAGTAAATCATGTAATAACTAGAAATACAATCGCATCTAACTAATCAAAGCAAGAGGAAAAGTATGCAAGACATGTTAGTATAAGACTAGGTATATGATAAGAGATACACAAGTGCTATATACTATTAAGATGTTGATATACTAATCTATGTAAGTAATGTACATCAACATGATAACTAGAGTGTGTGGTGTAAGAATGGCATAATGTGGATGGTGTCGTCATGTAGATGATGCCCTTAGTGGGTATATATATCAATGTGTGTCTCGAATGTAAACTTAGGATGCCCCCTCAATGGGTAGAGTGAAGCAATCAAAGAGTTAGATGTTACTACACACACTCAAAGGAGATCAAGTGAAGCATGGTAATGTAGATAAATCAAACAAATAATATTATAGAATAGAAAATATGAGTCTAACATAGTAGTAGCATAAATCATGGATAATGCATACAATCAAAATATTTATTTGTGTTTTGACATATTTGAATATTTTTATGTTTTTGATATATTTGAATGTTTTTGTATTTTGAAATGTTTAAACTATATATAATCAATCATATAAAGACTATTTACAAAAAATACCAAGAAACTATGTACAAGTAAGCAAAACAAAACTATGTATAGGTAAAATTGAGGAGAAACGATACTAACGGATGAGTCTCATGGGAGACTCCCTATCATGGTGTCCTATATCAAGGAGAGGAATCGTACATGATCATGAAGCATGATGGAAATGTTGAGACTGTGGTTTCAAAAGCTATATATGTTGTAAATGCTCTGAAATCTCTAAATTAGAAATTGACTGTGGGGTCCCCCTATAACTTTGAGAAGTGGATGTAACTGTAGGGCTCTTAGGGACCCATCTAGTAGTAGGAGAAGCTCTATGAACATGTGTTCTATGAGTAGATGAAAGAGATCTCAATAATACTTCTCTAAGTGTGAACACTATAGTTGGAATCTATCTAGAAACTTGAAGTTGAGGAGGTGTATGAACTCTCTATGCTAGCGATGGATGCCTCAACTATGTCTAAGTTAGAATTGGAGGAGGAACTATAACTGGTATCAAAACTAGAACTGGTGGTAAAACTAAAAATTAGTGGTTGTGGAATAGTAGATGGTTTTGAAGTGGGGAGTGGTAACTCATATAGAACTCCACCAACTGTAATAACCTGATTAGCATGAATGAATTTCACACATCTATGAACTATAGAAGGTACTACTCAAAGTTTTTTATCCAAGGTCGACCAAGTAGCATATCAAAAAAAATTCACTGGGAATTATAGTAAATGGTGTGGCCACATGTGTTGGACCAACCTGTAGAGGAAGTACAATCTCACCCAATGAAATTTGTATGTGCCCACTGAATCTACTGATAACTATGTCTATCAGGGTAATATCTTGCTCTAAATATCCCAAATGCTATAATAATTTCATAGTACACATGTTCACATTGGATCCATTATTTATGAGAACAATATGAATAAGATGATTATGAATGTAAGCTCTAATAAAGATTGCATGATAATCTGAATCATCATCGATGATCTCCTACTTTGAAAATGAGATAGAAGGCCTAACTGGAACTCTAGAATTGTATACACCAATCATGTTGCTCAAAGGATGTAACTAAACTAAAGGTGCCCTATATGTATCTGGTGGGGGATGTGCATGATATACATGGTGAACCCTTAATGTATCCCTTGTCTCTTATTTGTAATGTTGTAGAAAAGGATCAAAAAAGATTTTCAAAGCTTTATCCTATATTTACTTTCCCTAAGGAGGCTCAACTAAAGTGACAAGATTAATATGATTTCCATCTATCAAATCCTATATCTTATGTCTCAAACTAATGCATCTATTTATTTTATGGCTTGGTGCCCTATGAAACACAAAAAATGCATGCTGATCATATCCCTATAGAAGAGGCTTTATTGGGTCAACTTTTCAAATAGGAGGGAGAGATATGATGTTACATTCTAATAGCTACTATAAAACTCTAGCTGGAGAAATTGGTAGATTGATAAAGGTTTATAGAGGAGGTACTGATAAAACAACTTGTTAAGGGAGCTTGAAAGTCACATTAATTGTCAGTTGATTCTGACTCTTTATCATTGACCTTGACTTTATATAAGACTTTATTATTACTTCTTTTTTTTTGAGATATTTGTGTAATTGAGTTTGCCCATTGAAATTAGTTTAACTTCTCTTTCCTTTAATGTGTGACACAATTCAATGAAGGAAGAGAATATTTTAAGCATAATTGATTCATGCAAAGCTAGTAGAAGACTTTATTTGAAGAGATCTTGTAACTTTTGATCAGCTATAGGGTTAATCATCTTAGCCAAAATAGTTTTATATCGAAGAACATAATCTATGAGATGCTTCTTTGACCTTTAATTATGTTGTGAAACTTGGGCATATGAAACCTTATTCAGACTAAAGGATTGAATGAATTAACCAACTAAATGATTGAATGCATTGATCAACTAATTTAATAGACTATAGAACCATTGTAAAGCATAATTCTTTAGACTCCATCAAAATATCTTGGTATGTAGCTAGTCATTTGGCATATAGTCCAAGCATGCTACATGAAAATCTCTCAAATGTGTCTCTAGATCACCCTTGCCATCATATAGAGTAAGCTTGGGTTGAACAAAACCTTGTGGCAAAGGTATAGAAGAAATATGACATGCCAATAGTGTATGTAGTAGAGAAAAAGAATCCAAAGCCTACGTAGGTATGAAAGGCACCTTGATCAAGATGTAGCACCTTAGATTGAATATTTTTTATCTCTTGCACAAGGGTTGCCACATCAGGAGACAAAGATGTACTAGTTGTATTTGGTGGCATAAAGGCAGGTTGGGATGCTATAGGGGGTTATTGAGACATAGTTTCTCCCATAGTGTCTTTTGTAATGGGTTCCTCCATGGTTTGGAAAGATTGACCATTGTTCACTCTTTATTGTTCTTGTATTATTTTAAGCATGTCATCTTGCATGTCAGGGTTTTAGTTAAGAGTTCTTGAAGTTCTCTTTTATCAATTTCATCAAAATGAATATATTGGGACATTATTAAAGTAGGAAAACAATTTTATATTTGATTGACTTTTTTACAATAATTTTTAATAAACAAAGTGCTAAAAAAAGAAAGTACTAAATATAAGAAATGTAAAGTCCTAAAAACAATGAACTAGAAATTGTGTAAAAAGGATACGAAGCTCACGAACATGTAAGGGAATACCTCAAGAAGCAATAAGACCTATTGTATGAAATTAGGGTTTGAAAAATGATTATTTAAATAATTTACTATGAAATTTTGAAATTGAAATTGATTTTTTGAGTTAGATATGCAAGTAAAAAACTAGAAATTTATTGTAAAATTAGTGATTTGATGTGACCTAGTATATGCAACTAGGGTTTGGAAAAACAAATATTTTGAAGAATTAGTATTGAATTTTGAATTTTTAATGGATTTTATAATTAAAATATGAAATTAAAAATTCAAAAAAACATTGGAAAATTACTAGGAAAATACTGGGACCTAGTATGGGCAACTAGGATTTGAAAGAAAATTATTTTAAAATTACTATGAAATTTTAAAATTTAATATTAATTTTTTATTTAATTATGTAGGTAAGAAAATCAAAAAATTAAAAAAAAAATAGTAGGAAATTTACCCTAGGGTTTCTAGGATTTTTATATGTAAACGAAGTCAGGCTCACCAAATGATTTAACAGTTTTGAGAATATTGGTATATTATTCCTAATTTAGTTAAATGTCTAAAATATGAGTTTAGTAAATAAATATGTTATAATTAAGTTACTTATTTGTATAAATTAGATTATAATTTTGACCTTTCTAAAAATAGTAATAAGAGCTGAAAAAAAGACTTAAAAATTAACTGATATGGCTAAGATAGGGTCTAATATTTATTGTTCAAGATTGGGACACTATCACAAACAAAGATCTAACCTTCATTTTATGATTAGATAGGAGGGATAAAAGTGGACAAGAGTGACACCATCACTTTCTTCCACCTCTACCCTATTGTCCTAAGGATCTGATCTTTTTAAGTTTTATTCACCAGATTTGTGTGATCCTATCTATGAAGTTTTAGTAGTTGGAAATCTATAGAGTTCTCCATAGATCAGATTCTCTCTTAAAACCCTATACTCCATTATGTTTTGATCAATTTTGAGAAAGAATGGGGGTTAGTGTGTCTAAGATTCACTGAACATGTATCCACACCCTTTGTGTGGGCACATTGTCTACATACCAATATTAAGAAGAGGGATCAATCCATATGTAGTTATCCCACTTGATGTGATTTATGTAGTTAAGTGTATGAATATATAAAATATTAAACTAGATGTGTTTAAGGTGGTTAGGGACTGGTATAAGGATTTTAATGAGCTTATAAGTGTATTGGTTGGTTGTATGCAGAGAATAGGGAAGATTACTTGAGTAGTCCTTCTTATATTCTTACTTTCTTAGTGATATTTTCCAACCCTTTCCGAATGATCTTTGAATGGGATTTTATACGGATCTATTGGTTATGGGTTGAATGTATTCATGTTAGGCCAATAAGGAGAAGGATGAGGAATCAGAAGAAAATAATCATTAGGGCTAAAATGGACTTGGATAGGAGCATCAAAAGTGGACAGGAGTGGCAATAGTGCTATAGTCCACATGTGGCACTATTGTCATGAGTTGATGGGGCTTAGGTGGATGGATTAGTCATAGAAATATGGGTATGGCTTAGCTAGGATCAATTTTAGAAGGCTACAAATTATTAAGAATTAGTGAAAAGATGTTTATATGGGTCATGAGAGCAAGAAAGAAGGCCCTATGGGTTGGGTGTCACAAGCCACACTCAACTTACCATTTTTTTCATTTTATATGAATACACCTTTTAGTCACTCATATTTTTAATTAGTTTCACCTTGTATGGTGGCTTACTTGGATGCTTTACATGAGAAGTATAAATTAGGTTGGTTATATACTTAATCTTATTTATTTCCAACATATTAATCTCTATTTCCTTAATTTTGTAACATAAATATGTGAATGATATAAACTTCTTATACATAATATATTCATTTAGAGGTGGAAGCAAACATTGTTTTAAGATTTCTTGAAATTCCTTACCTATCATAGGATTTGTCATCTTTGATAACATGATCTTATACCATAATACATATTACATTATAGGCTTGTTGGATTATTGTTTGTGTTGATCATATGAAATATTTTCACTAATATTGATTGAGAAATGTGCAAAGAATAAACCTACCAAATGATTGAATGTATGAATTGGTTTATATGGTAAATCATAAAACCATCTTAGTGCATATTGTTTTAAGATTTTGGGAAATAACTTGGTCAAAAACCTATGTTTGTATTCATAATCCAAATATGTTGCATTAAATACTCTCAAATTTTTTTTGGGGTAACATTTTCCATCATACAATATAAGCTTAGGTACTACAAAACCAGTTTGTAAAGGATAAGTTGAAATATATTGAGCCAATGGAGTATGCAATAAATTTTGTGAATCGAGTATCTGATTATATTTTGAATCATTTTTTTATAAATGTAATAACTTATTTTGTAGGGTTAAACCATCTTGCATAAGGGATTGTACATCAAGACTAAAATTTGTGCTAACCAAACTTGGTATTAAAAATGATTGAGTAATAATTGGTACATTAATTTTTTGAAACCCTTTGGTTGCCCCATAGTAGATGATTTTACAAAATTTGTATCAAATGGTGGAGAGAAAGGTAAGAAACCCATAGTAGTAAATGTTTCATATGATTGGCCTTTGAATGCTTTCTTCATTTCATCTCTAACAATTTCTATTAACACATCTTGCATATCTTTATTCTTTATGAGGTACCCATTTAATCGTATTGTATCAGTGTCATAAAATCTATTAATTGATTCTTACTTTATATTTTGATGAATTAAAATCTATAAATGTTCAACTTGAGTACAACTTAATCTATTACTTTGTCTAAGATAGGTAGAAACATTCTTTTTAATTGAAAAAAATATGAAATATAAACTTCAAAGATTATTGCTAACAAATAATTTATCAAATATGAAAACCTTAATACATCAATTGGAAATAATAAAAAGAATGAAATAAACCCTAACAATATGAAGGTTAGGTTTTTTCAATATTTGAAAATATACAGGCTAACCAATATAACATTAATTGAACCCATTTATTGTTGAATATTTCAAAACCCTAACCATTCATGTTGTTAGGGTTTTTTTAATTTCTATCTATTGTTTCCAATTATTATGTTAGGGTTTCCAGATATGATAAATTCCTTGTTAACAATAATATTCTTTGTTTTAATTTCATATTTTATGCAATCTTAAAAAGTTGTTTCTACCTCTCTTAAAAGAAGTGCTAGAATAATGGGCACTCAAATTGAGCATACTTATATTTCTTTGGATAAGACACATAAGATGGATAAGAACAAGAGTATATCAACACCCTCATATAATAATAAACAAATGGAATATGTATAAGTGCATGACTATATATTAGAGCATGAATAGTATAATCAAGATAATTTTAACACTCAAGAAGAGCATCATGATGTAATTCCACCTATAGGTGATGAACACCCAGAGCTTTATAAGTAAAATTTATGAAGAATTTTCAAGAATAAATTCATGAATAACCTTAGGATTATGATACAATTTTTCAAACTCTTTTAGAAAGAAAAAGTGCAATCATGGCTAATTCATCTAAAACTTCAACTAATATGGGTTCATTACCTTTCTATACATCATTTGATACACCTTTTGTACCTCCATCTACTATGGGGGTAACCCAAGGGTTTTATCAAATCAATGTGCCAATTCCTACTCAATAATTTGTGACACCACCTTTTCTTAGCACACATTCTAGTCTTGATGTACAATCCCTTATGCAAGAGGTTTTAGCCCTACAAATTAAGTTGTTATATTTAGAATAAGGTGCTTCAAAATATAATCAAGAAATTGATTCATATACTCTATTACATATTCCACTGGTTTAGTATATTTCAAACTATCATTTACCAGTTGGTTTTGTGTCACATAAACTTACATTATATAATGGAAAATATGACCTTGAGAACTTAAAAAAAGTGCACGAAGATGGTTTTATGATTTACCGTATCAATCAGTTCATGTATTCAATCCTTTAATATATTTGTTCCTTGTACATTTCTCAATAAATATTAGTGAAAATATTTCATGTGTTACGATTACTCAGTTCAAACAAGAATCTAATGAGCCTATTGCAAAATATGTATTACGTTATAAGACCATGTTATTTAAGATGAAAAATCCTATGGAAGATCAGGAATTACAATAGATATTCAAACAAATTTTTTTTCCACATCTACATTAATCTGTTATGTTTAATAAGTTTATATCATTCATAGATTTATGTCATATAATTAAGGAAAGAGATCTTAAGTTGTTGGCAATGAATAATCTTATGTGTGAAACCAACCCAATTTTTACATATCATATAAAGAATACAAGTAAAACACCATATAATATGAACCCAAATAATAATAGTAATGATCAAAAGGCAACAGTAAATGTAGTTTTAGAACCTACTCCACATATTATATTATCAACTACTGCAAGGAGATAATTTACTAACATACTAGAAGTTCCTTACAAGGTGTTCCAAAAGTTATTGGAATGTAATCTCATATATCCCTCACATTAAAGAGGTTTATGTGAGTAAACTTCTTCCAAATGATATCATCAAAATATTTTTTTGAACTTCATTGAGTACTAGGGCATACTACAAATAGGTGTATCAGTTTGAGACATACGATTCAGGATTTGATAGATGATAACTGTCAAATTACTCCAAGATCTATAAACATCATAGATTGCATGAAAACACTAGAATTAGGTGCAAAAAATATTTTCAGAACATAAAAGTTGCATCAAAAGTTTCATTAGCTAGTGAGACTGATTAGCTAAAAAGTACAAAGGAGGTACATTATATAGTGAGATATTAGGTCACCAAAAAGGTAATGACTCAACTCATAATCAAAAAAACATATTAAGTGTATTTACCTAATGATATTAACAACCCTAATAATCTAACTAAGAAATATGTAGATAAAATTAAAATCTTAAAAAATCATAAACTAACACCACCAAAAACATAGCTTAGGTGGTTAGAATAATTGGGTCCCGACAATGAGGCCTGATGAGGTACCCAAGTACAATACAACTCCTATAAAGCAGGAAAAAAGAGAAAAAATATAGAACAAAACTCCTACATAAAAGATAACAAAGAAAAGAAAGAAGCTAAAAATCCCCACTAACTCTATAACTACATGTAGCCATCTAGTATACTATAATGGAGTTCCTAAGATTGACTACGAATCAGAAGTAGATATAGTGAAGAGTGGATCACTCTCAAATAGTGAATGTATATACCAAGTGCTTGATGGTTCTTCAACCAAGGTTTGATACCTATACAAAGAATTGTTATCCTCATGAAAGTTAGGAGGGCCAAATACTCTAAGAAATGATGGTATAATAAGAGCAAAGGCAATGCAGAACTGTTAAATGCCCTAAAACTATGGGATAGACTACCTGATGTCTGATGTGTCCTAGATCAGTATACTCATTTCCTATGTCTAAAGAGGATTATGGGTAGGTTTATTAAGGAATAACTCCTCAATATCTATAAGGTGACAAGGAGATGGTGGAGGTGTGTCCCCATCACTGATGTAGTCATATGCAGAAGAAGAGTCATCAATATCAGAAGTGTGCTCAAAATTAGAGATGTCATCATATTCAAGTAAGTCTAAAGAAGAAGAATCTAAAGGAGATTCAAGAGAAAAGTGTGAGAAATTATATAGTCACATCTTATGATCAATCATTCATTCTACCAATATAATATCACTATACATCTCTCTAACATACATTAAATCTGGAGTGAACTCAACTCGCATTCCTAGACCAAGAGTGATTTGGTAAACTGATAAGAGATTAGTTGAAACTGAAGGAACACTTAAAACATTATTAAATGTTCAACCACTCACTTCAACAGACCCTCTTCCAAGAACCTTTTTATAAGTTTTATCACCCAACTACATAGAGGACATGTCACATGGTTTAAAGGAACCAAACTCTATCTATGAAGAGACTATATGATGTGAAGCACTAGAGTCAATGACCCATATGGGAATTGGAGGTACCACTACAACTAGGGCCTTGCCTTTTTCTTTTCTTACTATTCTCATTTACCTTTTCTTTACCATTATCATTTGCCTTAAAGGATTTATGGGTTGATGAATTCTAATTGGTACAATTAGGGACACTAATACTCTGCTTCTCAAACATTTTAGTTAGTTGGTCAATATACTTCTACAAATATTTGCTTTCATCATGATTTCATGAAAAAATCCCACATTTGATCCAATATTTCTTAGGATTAGGATTGTAAGAAGAAGTTTCACTATTTTATTTGTAGTTGGGAGGATTTATATCCTTCTCTTCATCTTTTTTTTTCTATTTATTTTTTCTATTGTTTAAAGCCTTATCTTTCTTAGAAAAGAGTGAATAATATTTTGAGGACTTAATTATTCCCATTTGTATCAACTTATCTTGATCCTGAGTCAAGTCATCAATAAAGCTATCTAAATAAGACATCTTCTATGTGGATCCAAGAGCACTTTTTATGGCATGGAAAGTGGACACAAACCCAAAATAGTCTAGACCCAATTTGGAGATTATAGATAAAACAAGTTGATTATCTTTTCTTATCTATTCCACATTCTTTTAACTGTAACCTCAAAGAGTTAAACTTAGTGAAAAAATCCTATAGTGTGTCAAATTCATTTGGGCTCAAATTGCTGAGCTCATTCTTAAGTTCATGACCTCTCATCACATCCTACTTTTCAAATATTTTTCTCGATTTGGTCCATACATCATTTAATGTTTTAAAAATTTTAATGTGAAAATATAAGTTAGGAGAAATAGATAAACTAAGACAACTATGTGCTTGAATACAACTAATAAACTATTTATTTTTCTCTGCATCTATTATTGACCATTTTAGACCACATACCAAGCTTCTACCTGGTTTAAATAGGTGAGCAGGGTCCCAATTGTTGAGTGGATTAGGTGGCTTAGAATTAGGATCAACATTTTAAGTGGAGGGATCCAAGCAAGTTTTCATGGTCCTAAAAAGTTACAAGAATACATTTAGCCAAATATTTCAACTTTTGGCCAAGTGTTAGAGCATTCAAAATTCCCTTGGAGAAATTGTTCCACTTTATTTGGCTAAGTGTCAGGAATTGTTTTGGACACTTTGTCCAAAATAAAACTCTTGAAGGGCCATTTCTTTTAAGAAGGTCCTAGACAAGTTTTGAAGGGTATCTTTTGGATAAATTGGTCCAAAACACTTTTCTTGAAGGATCATTCTTTGAAAAAGTGGACCAAATAAAAGGCTTGAAGGTTATTTTTCAAGCTAAGTGTTGATGCTTCTAAATGTACCACAGGTGCTGTCAATGTTTATAAAACACTACTCATTTTAGAATTCCAATAATTCAAAGCATGAGTTGCAGGTATTTGGTAATTATGATGCTTGTGGTAAAATAATAGCAAATCAAAGTAGATTGTTCCACAATATTTATATTTCTTGGTGGTTGAGAGCCACCTTGCTTCAACCCTCACCATTTTTGGTAAGTCCTTGGTCAAAGATCAATTTTATACTAAACTAAATGGATATTGACAATGGAATATAAGCTATAGTGAAGATCATTGTAAAAAAAGAGAAAAGAGGAGAGGGTAAGGCAAAAAAAAAGCAAGTGTGATTGCAGGCCTGTATCTCAAACATCATGACATGGTTTCAATTTCCTAAACATACATCTAAACCAATTTGCAACATAAAATAGCTAATGCTCAGTTTTCATTACAAACTAGGCCAATTTTTTAGGATGAAATAAAATTACAAGTAAGAATCCAATGTACTTTTAATTTTCTTTTACTACTTATAAATAGTTGATGCACATATTTGATGTACAACGAATTAAAGTGAAGCAACTCATGATCTTTTCAACTAACCTAGCATAGCACAGATTAGCAACCCTGTAAATGAGAAAACATGGTTTAGAAAATAAAGAAACCATTCACATTCAAGATCTATACCAACAATTGAGAGAAACGATATCACTTATCAACACAACAAGATGGACAATATTTGCAGAATTATTTAACTATATTAATTGGTGCAAGTATATCAATTTTTCTCAAAAATATCTTCCTTAAAACATAGTAACACTGCCTATTTATAGAAAACATAGGTGGTGTACCGATCAGTTTCAAGATATATATGTGTATAATAAGGATAGTTGTCCTTGTATGAAAATTCTATCATACATATGACTCTTCTACCTTGGACTGATCTAAAACTCTATATGCTAACAAACTAGCATATACTTATATCGTAGAACATTCCATTTTATAAAATGTATGCAAAATCACAATACATAGAATCTTCTATTGAGTTGATGGTGGGCCTCTTGGTTGTCTTTGTTTTAGGATGTTCTTAGACTTAGTATGTTGTTCATTGATTAGCTATAGATCTACTGTAGGCTTCATCAAACATCCATCTTCCTGGTCTATCATTTTTTTGAACTCTTTATCATTTCTCCATGGCCTCCTTGATACTCTAGGCCTCTCCTATTTATTCCCCTAAATTAAAGATAATATCCATAATTTTATGGTTCTTATTATTGGATTAGCCATAGATTTTCCCCTTTATTTCTTGGATGGTGGATGTGGCTCTTTTATTGAGTTCCTCATCATCAATTAACCTCATAGCAGTGGGTTGTGAAGGCTCTATCATCATAGTTCCCAAGATTTTCTTAATCGTACTTATCAAAGTTTCATCTTATCTTACAAGATCAATGACATTGTTGTGCCATGTGCTCAACTCCTTCACCTTGTCAATAATAATGCCTAGGATTTCACTCAAGTGACCTAGACTAATATTCTTAAAGTATGGGATATGTCTCTTTACCTACACATTGATGAGCTCAATAAATTTTTTTTCTGAAGTCTGCCATTAGATGACCAAGGCTTTGGCTTCTTTAGCTTATTGAATCAAGGTACTCTACCTAAGTTTCATGGCCTTCAAGGCTTCAAACATGTCAAATAATTATTCACCTAACATTCTTATCATCTTATCAGGTATAAAAAGGATGGCCTAAGTTTTAAGGTCTTGCTTCTCCTTCCTCAAGTTGGAAATCTATTGTTTCAATCCCCTAATTCCTACCATTACTTGTGATGATTGAGCCCTAACTAGGCTATCCACATCCTCTTGGTGAATGGGATGCTCTCCCAATTCATATCCTCTCACTATAGTTAAGGCTTGTGAAAGGTTCCACCTTTTTAAAGGTGAACTCTTATATACCCACCATAGTTTTCCTTGTGGTGATCTTCTTTATCCCTATGGTATCTATATTGAATTATATTGTAGTGGTAGGTTTAATTAACTGGGTGGATTCTATAATTTCAAATTTGGTGTTATTGGATTCTCCTAAAGCATCCATTCTCTTGCCACTAGCCCCTTTTTCCTCCACTATTCTCCTTTCTTCTTGTTCTTTCATCATCTCAACAATCCATGGTTAGAGGTCCTCTTGCACATCAATTTTGATACTTTTTTTTAATGCCCATAAATGGGCCTTGGTAGGAATCTTTTGTAACTTCCCATAAATGAACCAATCTGGAATGATAGACCCATGAATGGGGAATTCTTCACTAAACAAATTTACCTCTTGGTCTAGGTGTATAAATGGGAGCTTTGGCTTTTTGGAATTGGCAGGGACAAGGACCAACTCAATCTTCCTCTTCCTTTGAATGGTATTTGGGGCTAGGTCCAACTCATGTTCCTTTCCCTTATCCTTTCCAATCCCTTCTAGTTGTCTAGAAGTCTATGCAACTTGCCATGCTTGGGTGTCAGGGTCTTCATCTATTTCCCCCTTATTTGAGTCATAAGCTTCCTCAAGAGCCTAAAAAACCTCCTTGACTATCTCATATGACTCAAGATCCACCATGTCCACATGTTCCAGCAAAGGTGGTGGTTCTTATGGAGGGCCTAAAGATGATGCTACTTCACCTAGCCTCTCTTCTAATTATTTCTTGTCATGGTCCTATGTTTAAGGAAATTCTATATGAGGGTGTCCCTGGAGTGTTGTAGAGGTGGAAGGAAATAAATGGTACTAGAGTGGATGCATTTTCCAAATGTCCTCAGTTGGCTTCTACTCATGTGTTAATCTATGCTCTAGCTTGGCATTGCACTCTTTCAACCTTGTCAGCACCTCCTCAAAACTACTTTCCTTGGTATAGATATGGTCAAAAACCCTAAGATAATGATCATATACCTACTTTAGCATTTTCTTATCTTGTAAATGATTCTTCACTACCCCTCTAGGGTTGCACATTCTCAATTCATCCATTTGGAAGATAAAATATTCCCTTTATCTAGACATGACATCCACTTGCTTCAAATCCTATAATGTAGTCTTTCCAATCACCAAAGGAAATGGGTGGAGGAGGCATTTCTTCTTTTCATTACATACTCCATCAATCCATTGAGGATTTGGAATGTGATCTCCTTTTAATCTAGCTTTCTTGGGACATATACAGGTAATCTAAAGGGTGAGGACATGCTTCCCTCAATCCTTATTATTATGTAGTTTAGATAATACCTTACATATCCCATCATTTCCACATACCTTTTGATCAGTGAGTGAATCCTAGGCATGGGAGATCTAGTGATAGCCTCAACCAAAGAGGGGTAAATGCCATCACAAATGAACTGCATGTGGTTTCTATATTTTAAAATGTGAAGCATTGAGTAGTGATGAAAAATAGTGATTATACTATTGGGAGACCATTTTTTATGTGAGGGAACTTGGTTGAGGCCAGCAAGGTATCAAATAGGTAAGACATCATGAATAATTGCTTGTTGGTCTTCCCCTTGATGGATGTAAACTAATGACCTAGGTGGATACTTCTCATATCCCCAATAGGATGGGTAAGTTATTTTTCAATTAATAAATATACAGAGGAACCCAGGTGGGATTGACATAAGTAGTTGTGTCAGCCCCAGTAATCCTATTTAGTAAGGTCATGACAACCCTAATCCCTTCTCAAAATTAGGCAATTGGAATTCTACCTTAGAAATATCTAAAAACATAATTTCCCTCATTGAGCCAATGTCTAAGGATGGTGTGTAGGTCATTCGTCTAAAGGGTGAGGACATGCTTCCCTCAATCCTTATTATTATGTAGTTTAGATAATACCTTACATCTCCCATCATTTCCACATACCTTTTGATCAGTGGGTGAATCCTAGGCATGGGAGATCCAGTGATAGCCTCAACCAAAGAGGGGTAAATGCCATCACAAATGAACTGCATGTGGTTTCTATATTTTAAAATGTGAAGCATTGAGTAGTGATGAAAAATAGTGATTCAACTATTGGGAGACCATTTTTTTATGTGAGGGAACTTGGTTGAGGCCAACAAGGTATCAAATAGGTAAGACATCATGAATAATTGCTTGTTGGTCTTCCCCTTGATGGATGTAAACTAATGACCTAGGTGGATACTTATCATATCCCTAATAGGATGGGTAAGTTAGTTTTAAATTAATAAATATACAGAGGAACCCATGTGGGATTGACATAAGTAGTTGTGGAAGCCCCAGTAATCCTATTTAGTAAGGTCATGACAACCCTAATCCCTTCTCAAAATTAGGCAATTGGTATTCTACCTTGGAAATCTCTAAAAACATAATTTCCCTCATTGATCCAAGGTCTAAGGATGGTGTGTAGGTCATTTGTAGTGGTCCAATCCTTAATTATGGGCAAATCCACATGGGACTGTGGGAGTTTATAGTAACCCTCAAAGGCTACAGGGGTAAGGTATATAATTTTCCTAGATTTTCCATCTTTTATAATCCAATCCTCATCTATTTTACAATCAACAAAAAGTGGAGCAAGCATATCGATACAATGAAGTACCTCAAGTTTAGCTACTACATGGTGAAGGCTAACCATTTGCATATCTACCAAGTCTTTGTATTTTGTGTTGATTTCCTCAATTCTCCTCTCATTTTGAGTGAGGGGCTACATCTCTTCTATGGTGAAGAAGATATCAAACTAATTCTTGCATTAATTGTTTAATGCCATGTGTCCAATTTTATGTCCTTGAAAACCCTACCCAGGTGGTATGTGGACAAGTAAAGGTTTGTTTCCTCCCTCTATTATTGTCTGCCTACTGCCATTACTTCTCAAATTTTTGAAAAAATGGTAAACACCTACTTTGTAGAAGTCTCTAGATTGTCCTTCTTGCACTTAGAATTGCTTTACAAGTTTAACTATAATTCAACCATTCACAATATTTCTATTTTATGTAGGTTTTTAGGTTTTCTAAGAGATTTAATGGTAGAGGTGATTTGGACCTAGGTTCATTCATGTATTTGATCTAATTAAGACTTTTGTATTTATACCTTTGCTTTTTTAGATGGACAAAATCTAAGTTTTGTCATTTTTTTCTTATGTGGATCTTATGTGGCATCCATTCAGTGTCCTTTTATGGCATTTTTCATAATTATTTGAAGGAAAACTAGCCATTAATATTTAAATTATGCCCTTTATTTTGCACCATTAGATCAAGATCCAAAGATTCAGCACAAACCATCGATCTAAATCCTAGCCCTTTTATATTATTGGTCACTATAAGCATTAAGTATCATAATTATACCACCTAGCATATTTTTACACTGTTGATCTCCAACCTCTAGGATTTTTCCACATGTTGAGCTCTTGGGTTTCTTGGGTTTCATTCAAAGATCTCACACCATTAGATCAAATTGGTATGACTAAGCTAGGGTCATTGGATCCTACAAGATGCACAAAGTTTAAGTCAATCTTGAGGGTCTAATAAATACTTAGGCTTAAATTTATAACCCTAAGTTTACCCAAAATATTTATACAAAACCCATTATAACACTCGAAACATGCCCCCTTTGTCTAGGCAAAAATATTAGACTAGATTAAGTTTGACAGTCTCGCTACCATCCTAGATGTCCTCACGATCATCAAATGATGTTAGTGAGAGCATCAAATTTAGTCCATAAAGTTCCTATGGTCTAATGTGAGAGTTCCACATGGCATCTTCATGGGGCTTCCCAGGACCTAGGGTTTAATGTGCTTCATTAGGCCAAGAGGAGAGATGGTCGTTGGATCAAAATCTGAGGTATTACATGTGATTGGTTATTTTTAATAAGTGGGACCTTTGATAACGTAGTTCATTGTAAGAGGTTGCCACTTGGCATACTTTTAGGTTTTTTGTTTTCTAATCTTTGACTCACACCATTGGATTAGAACCCTACGATGAAGCACAGATCATTGGATCTTCCTTTGTCATGCACCATTGGATCAAGAGGAGTGATTAAGCATGGGCCATTATATCTATATTTATGAAAAGGACCATGTCAAGACCCATGGCTAAATAAATACATAGGCTAAACTTTTATTATAAGGCCATTTTCATATTAATAAATATGAAGAGGGTCTTAGGATGAAAGCTTAGGCTAAATTTTAATTAAAAGGGGCTCGGCTTAGGGAAAATAAAAGGGGACCCTGCTAACATATTTCATGAGGCGGTTAAGATTAGACAAGGATGTTTTAAAGGGGAAAACATAATGACTTAAGTTTAAATTCATGTTAAGGTTTGGTCATTATAATAAACATGACCAAGCCTTAATATAAAATTAGACTTAAGTCTTTGTATTTTCAAAATTCCTGCCAAATAACTCCTGCCAAAATTTGAATTCAAATTTGAGGGTTTCAAATTTAGGGTTTTCTTGAAGAGGGGCCAAGGTTAAAACTTAGTAAACCAAATGCCATCAAAACTCTAGTGGATCCTTTTCCTGGTAAAAACTAGTGTGTCATGAATCTTATACTTCTCACAACATAGTGTAAAATGTTAGAAGCATTAGGCATACTAAGATTTAAACAAAATATATCATTTTACCGAATGGATGATCTTCAAATTCTAAGGAATCTCAAGAGCATAGTAAAATTGATAATAACAAGGTTCCAAACATCTCAAAGGCCACAATTTTGAAAATTAGGGGTATGTTGGCCCCAACAAGTGTTAGATTCATTTCAAGAAAAATATACACACAATTTTCTCAAAGGCATAATTCTTTTGGGGAAAATGTTTGAAAAAAGCTACGAAGGCAGGTTTCTTTCAGACAAATTATTTGAAACACAAGGGCCACAAAAATACTTCTGAAGTAAAAATCCTAAAGGGTCAGTTTCTTAGGAAATTATCCTAAACCAAAATATTGAAGGGTATTTTTCTTGGGAAAGTATCCTATACAATTCTCCTGAAGGGTCATTTCTTTCAGGAAAGGAGCCAATGCAAAATTTTTAAAGGGTCACTACTTAGACAAAGTGTCCTATAAATTTTTTTTGAAGGGTCATTTTTCAAATAAAAATCTCAAAGACCAAGGTTCAGTCAAAAGGTACAAGGGACTAAATTCTTTTAGGATAATTTTCTAGGATAATTTTCCCAAAGACATGAATTCATTTGAAAAATTTATTCCAAGGTATGAGACTAAGTATGATTTCTTTCAAACATTTTATCTAAGATAAAGGTCCCAAAGGAATGAATTCCATCAGACATTTTGACCTTAAGAAATTGTTTAAGGTAAAAGATAAGGCAGACTTAATTCTTTTAGAAAATTATCCCATGATAATCTCCTTGAACATTTTGTTTGATGCAAAAGAGCTGCTAACAAATTCCTTCAAATAAATTGGTCGAGACATAAATCCCACAAAAAATGTCTAGAAAAAGGTTTGAAAGAAATAACCTAGGGAATTTTTGATCCAACAGAGTGATGTTTGCATAAGTGTCAAGGTTTAAGCTCTGCAGTCATCCATTGGAGTCCAAAGATTGATGGTCATACAAATATCATTGGCATTCCCATGGATGTCAATTGATAGATGTAAGAATGTCAAATTTAAGCCCTAAAAAATAGTTGTTGAAGTCCAAATATCCCAGTGATGGTCATGTGGATGTCAAATATGTTCATGCTAACATCAAATATGGTTGTACAGATGTCAAAATTTGAGCTCATGAAATAGCTATTAGAAATTCAAAAGGCAAGATCAATGATCAGCACTCAATCATATAAAAAATCCAATGGTGAATGGCTAAAGATAATTTAAAGGGCTTAGATAGATCAATGGATCACATTCAATCATGGATTCAAGATCAACAGCAAGTGATCAAGTCAAGGAGTCAGTAAACCCTGAGTGCAAAGGTGTGATTGATAAGTACACAAGTACATGAAACTAGGTAGATGATCTATGGATCACATTCATTCACATCAATCAACTCAATAGAGTGAGATGAATTAATAGGTCAATGATTCGAGTCAGTTTTTGATGGCCAATCAAATGAAGGCAACCCCAAATGACTTAGATAGAGGTTAAAGAGTTAGTTTTTGACCAAAGTGAGCAAGTATAAATGGAGCTAATCTTGAGCATGATATATATTGGTCTAGGAGTGGATATTTTGGGATCATATGGTTCCATTAAGACTCTAAAAGGGTAGATAAATGAGATATGATAAGGGCTTCTCATCCTTAAAACATAGTCATGACTCGATGACCACCGCTCAAAATATAAATGGTGTAGCTTTGTCAGTTTCAAGATATGAGTATCTATTATTTATAATGATTAACAAGTGGTATATGGTATGAAAAATGAAGGTAGGAACATATAATTCAAAGGCTTCATCACCAAATCTAACTGCATGAAATTGACCCTTCTCTCCATTCTTGCATGTCTTAACAAACTGATAAGGAATAGTTAACAACAAGACAAAACTATAACAAATAGATCTAATTGTTATAACTGAATTGATGTTGTAACTTAGTAAAAAAACAACTTGATCTCATTATTGTAGCCACCATGGAGCATCACTGATAGAATTATGTAATGATGCAATGGACTGGAGTGACCTACATAAATCAGGAAACTTGAATGAGATTAATTTGATGAGGTAGTTGTAATAACTTTTCAAATGGATTTGACTTAGTTTGATTCTCTTTTGAGTGCCAAAACTCCCTCTCTCTTTCTTCCTTTTTACTATATATATATAGCCATCGAGTTATTGTTTTGCATCCCTTAGACTAGTATAACTAGACTCTACTGGAATTGTATTTGAAACCTCTTGGAGTAGTTAATAGAGTATTTTACAGTCATTTGCTAATCTGTATTTAGTGTTTTTTGTTTTTTTAATATGAAAATGTGAATGTTATCTTCCTCTTGCATGTCTAAACTCAACCTAAGTGCTAGAAACTTTCTTTGCAGGTCATATAATGTGTCTTAGCATTGATCTCTAAAGAATATAGTAGACAGCTAAATTTAAGTGTCTTTAACCAGGCCTTATTTTCGTTGCTCCCTATTCTGAGTATATCAAACTAAACTCTATATGAAATACTATTGCATAGAAACTATAGTAAGCATTTCATTAGATTATTTTATATTCCATTAGTGTGATAAAGAATCTGAGTTCAAGAGTGGATCTAACAAATTCTTGGTGCATCACCACATATTAGAATAGGTTTTACTTCATGTAAATATCTTAACTCTTTTCACCCCAACCAAGTTTAGATTTTATAAATAAAGGTCCAAATTATAAAATCTAAGGAGCTAGCCTAATAAAAAATCCTAGAAGTCTAGTCTAGTTATAGACATCCCACAGCCTTAGACCATTCCCATGTTAGTCTAGGTATGGGTCAGACTTGAATAAATTTGACCTCTATTAGGTGCTATCTAGATAGCTAACAATTATGGCATACCTTATGGGGCCTAAATTTAGCCATTGGAATTTAAGTTTACAGCATACTCATCTTTAGAGCTAGTTTTTGGTACTCCTTTACCCCTATCTCAAGGTTAAATGTATATTATTATTCATAATTTGAGTTATCTTCAAGATTTTCTATAAGATATGGTAGTTTATAGAGAATAATTATATTATTCTTCTCCTTACCAGTAGTTCCAGTATGATCCTCATGACCTAGGTCATTCCTATCATAATCCATACCTGCCACGTGATGATTATACAAAGCCTTATCATCCCTCATGAATCTTGTTATCCTCCTAATCAACCTAATCAAGCCCCTAAATAGTCCATCTCAAGCTTCAATAAAACTTTGTTTGGCTATAAGAAATAGATGATAAGAATAGACACTAAGAAAATCTATGGAATGGAGATCTCCAAGTGTGAAATTCAGAACATGAGAGCAAATTTACAGCAAGCTAAAGAGGTATGTTCAACTTTCATAAGACAAGGATATTCAAAGTTTAGTTCTAATATTATATACATTGGAGGTCTAATAGTAAATATTGAAGAAAGGTTAGTGGTTTATGAGAAACCCTAGGGTCCTCCTAATCAACTCTATGTTCCCATAGAACTTCCCTTTTCCCTTTATGATCAGCAAGCTAATGTTTATCTCATCCCTCAAGAGTCAATCCAAACATTGCCTAGCTTTCTTACTTGGAAGACTATCCAGGAGAGGTCTCAAGAAGTTAAATAAGCTTGTTATGAAGAGACTAATTTTTAGATTGAAGAGATCATACATGAGCCTACATCTTCAAGTTTGTAGGAAGGGATCCCCAATGATCCAGTTCATGATTTTGAGGCTAATTTATCCAAGTAGATTAAACTTACAAATCAGCATCATCAGTATTTAATGGAAGCTACAAAGTCAACACAATAGCAAATTCTTTCTTTCACATCCATGGATGCAAAAAGTACAAAAGCAAAATTTAATAAACCCAAGTTTATGACTTGGAATTAGATACAATAGTCTAGAGAGAAAGAACATTCAAGCATGCTTCAAAATGTTGAGTTAAAAACCAAACAAAAAATTATTCATCCTCCAATCATTTCTCCTTAGAAGCCAAAGTCCTTTCTTTCATGGAAATCCATTCAATAAATAGTGCAGCAGAGAGAGGAGGTGAAGGTGATCCAAGAACAACAACCTCAAGAGTAAAATCAGGTATTTATGGTAACATCTCTGGACCTTTCTCATCTTGTTGAGTACTTTTAGGGATCTACTATGACAATCCTAGATAATAACCCTATCATTATTAAACCAATTGAGGAAGTTGTAGCTAAAGTAAATGAAATAGTATTGCATGATCAAAATGAGGACATCGTCATAGACACAATCAATGTCAAGGAAGAAATTGATGAAGTCAAAGAAGTTGTTGCTAAGATATAAGATCAGTTGAGAGTGGATAATGAAACTCAAGAGGGAAACACTTTGATTTTATAAGTTGAAGATGTGTTCCATGAGCTCATTGATCCAACAATAGTTTCCATCCATCATGAAGAGAAGACACTTGTAGGGGATGATCTTTAGGATATTCTACATGAAAAAGATGAAATGTCATTCTCTATAGAAGATGAAGATGAAGCAAGTGCAATTGATCAATAACCTTCATATGATTCCACCCAAAAGTAGAAATATGTGATCAACATGTTTTAAATGGTAAGATTACTAATGAATTTCATGCCCTTTCACTTGATCATGATGAATAAGCCTTTTGGGATGACCTGGAGAGATTTTGTGCAAAATTTGATAATCCATCTCCACCTCATATGGAGATTGAGGAATGTTCTATAATAAGTATTATTATAACTATTCATCAAAAATAAATTAATTATGCATTGCATCCAAGTTTGGATACCTATCAAGAAGCTAGATAATCTGACAAGCCATTACCTCAAATGAATCATAATGAAGACATCAATCCAATTATACTAGTTGAATTACCAATTCAATCATTGGATAAGAATGCAACAAATCAAGATCAGCCTATGAATAAGGTAGAGATAGAATTTTTGATTCAAGGAAGAAGAATTTGGGAAGATCATGATTGGATCTTGGATCCATGGCTTTAATCAATGTACCTAAAAATGGAGGTTGGAATCCCAGTTACATCATCAAGAAGACTTGAGCATCTAATTGCTCTTAGCTACAGAAGAGAGCTATCAAGAGATGGAAAATACATTTCAAGGTCCTATGATGCATCAAATAATTTCCCATTTGATCTTGGAATAAATATTTATAGATAGGTAGATAGGTCTATCTTTTCCTCCAGGTGCTTTTGCACATTGTTGTTTTTAGTTGTTATGTTTGTTTTTTAGGTTGTTTCTTTATCTTTTGTTGATTTTTTTGTTGTTCCCCCCATTACTCCAAAAGGTTTTTCCAAAATTCCATAAGATTATATTTGTAAGTATCTTTTCATTTGATTAGTTACCATAATCAAGCTTGATCAACATTTGGTTTCCATGACCAACAGGGTGGTCAAGCTAGCTGAGTCACCATAAATGTTGCCCCTTTTGGCCCATATACCAAGCTTCTACCTGATTTAAATAAGTGATCAAGGTCCCAATTGTTGAGTGGATTAGGTGGCTTAGAAGCAAGCTCAACATTTCAAGTGGAGGAATCCAAATAGGGTTTCATGGTGTTAAACAATTGCAGGAATAGGTCTAGGAAAAGCCTAAATTTACACTTAGCCAAATATTTAAACTTTTGGACAAGTGTTAGAGCATTCATAATTCCCTCAGATAAATTGTTCCACTTTATTTTCTAAGCATTATAATTATTTTGGGATATTTATTCCACTTTATTTTGATAAGTTTCAGGAATTGATTCAGATATTTTGTCCAAAAAAAAACTCTTGAAGGGTCATTTCTTTGAATAGGGTCCTAGACAGAAGTTTTAAAGGGTATCTTTCTGATAAATTGGTCCAAAACACTTTCTCTGGTGTTGGGGCCAACATGCCCCTAATTCTAGAAATTGGGGCCCTTGAGATGTTTTGAAACATTGTCATTAAAAACCTCTCTATGGTCCTTGATTTTTGTAAAATTTGAAGATCATCCACTCTGATAAGGTAGCGTATTTTGGTTATAATCAAGCTTTGATATGCCTATATTGCTAATGGTTTACCTTGTTTGTGAGAAATGCAAGTTTTATGAAGAAAACACTGGCATTTGTTATGTAATAAATCCACCACTTGGTCCTGATCAAGATTTCACTAACCTTTGGTCTACGTAAATTATATCTTGGACCCCCTTCAGCAAAACCCTAAGCCTAAAACCCTTTGGTTTGCATTCAAAATTTGGTGGGAGAAATTTGGCAGGAACATTTGACCCACTTTAGACTTGAGTCTAATTTTATATTAAGGATTGGTCATGTTTATTAACATGACCAAATCTTAATACAAAATCATACCTAGGTCCTTGCATATTTTCCTTTTAACATCCTAGCTTATTCTAACCATGCCTAGAAATGGTTTTGTAGGGTCACCCTTTTGTTTCCTAACTGAACCCATTTTAATTAATGTTTGGCTTGAGCTTTAATTGTAAGGCCCCCTCATGTTCATTAATGTAAATGGGACCTTAGAGGTAAAGCTTTAGCCTAAGTCTCTATTAATCTTGGGTCCTAGCTTAACATTCTTGCTTGTTAGCAGATCTAACAATCCTCACTTCATCACAGGATCCAATCTAATGATGTGAGATGAACCTAGGATTTTGGGAATCCCTACAAAGACTTAGCATAATAAACCTTAGTCTTAATTTTATCATGTTTATTAATATAATAAACATAGGATTAACCATTTCATCTAGGTCTTTATATGATCCACAGGATTGACTTAAACTTCGTGCACATTGTAGGATCTAACGATCTTCACTTCATCATGGGATCTAATCTGATAGAGTGATTTGAAGATTGAGAAGTCAAAGCCCTGATAAGGTGCCACATGGCAATATCTTATGCCAAGATTCATTAGCAGACGGTCTCATATATTAAATAGAGCCAATATCATGTGACTATTTAGATTACCATCTAATGGTCCTCACTTCATGCTATCTAATGGAGCATGTTAAATCCAAGATCTTGGGACACTCAATGAGGATTTCATGTGGCATCCTCACATCTGACCATAATAACTTCACAAATTTAAATTTGACATTCTCGATCACATCATTTGATGACCACGAGGACATTTATGACATTATCGAGACCATCAAATATATCATACTCCAACTTTTTTGCCTAGATAAGGGGGCATGTTCTAAATATTTTAAAAGGGGCTCCTTTGATATTTCAATCAAGACTTAACATAAATTTATTTATCTAAGGTTATTCATATTTATTAATATTGGATGCATTCAGGCCAATCATTTAGCCTAAGTCTTTATTAACATCGATGCTAACTTATGAAATTTGCATCTTATGGGATCCTATGGCTCTCAATCACACAAACTTGATCCAATGGAGTGAGAACCTTGATTAAAACCCAAGATGCCTAAGGGCTCAACACATGGAATGATATTGAATATTAGAGATCGATAGGTATGATATTATACCAAGTGGCTTCACAACAGAGCTTGGTACTTTTAATGACCAATGAGGTAAAGGACCCATGATAATGATCAAGCGTTCATGTTAAATCCTTGGATCTTGATCCAATGAATTGAAACCAAAGGTAAAGTTTAAAGGCTAACAGTTAGTTGTCCTTGAGGCATTTATGAAAATACTGTGAAAAGATGCCAAATGGTAGCCACATAGGATCCACATGAGCAAAAAGTGACAAAACTCAAATTATGTCCATCTAGAAATGCAAAGGTAAAAAATCACAAGTCTTAATTAGATCTAAAGACATCAATGAGCCCAATTCCAAATTGCCTCCACCATTAAAGCTCTAGGAAAACCTAAAACCTAGCATAAAATAGGAAAATTATGATTAATCGAATCATAGTTAAGCCAAAGTAATTCCAAATGTGAAGAAAAACAAGTTAGAGACTTTTTTCAAGTTGGTGCCAAATATTTTAAAAGTTTAGGCAGCAATGGCAGCAGGCAAGCAATAATGGAGGGAGGAAGTAGAGCTTTACTTATCTATAGACCACCTAGGCAGGGTTTCTAAGGACATGGAGTTGGATGTCATAACACTGAATAATGGGTGTAAGAATTGTTCTAAACTCTTCTTTGTCGTAGATGAGATGCAGCCCATCACTTAGAATGAAAGGAAAATTAAGGTAATTAACAATAAGTAAAAGGATATGATCATTGTGCAATTAGCTATCCTTCATTGTGTAGCTGTTAAACCTAAGGTACTCCATTATATCGATGTCCTTGCTCCACTTTTTGTAGACTATAGAATAGATGATGATAGGATTGTGCATGATGGAACATCCAGAAAGATTGCATATGTTTCCCCTGTAGCCTTTGAAGGTTACTACAAACTCCTACGATCTTATGTAGATTTTCCCTCAATAAAGAATTAGACAACCTAGAATGACCTTGACACTATCCTCAGACCATGGCTAAATCAAGGAAATCATGTGTTCAAAGACTACCTAAAAAGAATCCCAATTGCCTAGTTTAGGGAAGGAATTAGGGTTTTCATGACCTTATTGAATAGGAGTTATGGAGCTACCATAACCACATATGTCAATACCACCTTGGTCTCTCATGTTCATTTATTGATAGATCAACATCTCACCCCTCCTATTGGAGACATGATAAGAATTCACTTAGGTCGCCAATTGGCCATCATTAAGAGAAAAACCAGTAAATAGTTTTTCATGATGTCCTATTTCTTTGATGCCTTACTTCCACCCAATTTGTTGACATCAAAAAATTGGTCTCCTAGAGGTAGAATCATCGTCTCCCATCATTATTCAAAGCTACAAAAATTCAAATACAAGAACCATAAACAATTCATATGTGATTGCATTTATCCCACTTTGGTGGAAGCTATCACTAGATCCCATATGCCTAGAATGCACCCTCTGATCAAAAGATATATAGAGATGATAAGAGATATATGCTATTATCTTTATTGCACTATAATTAAAATTGAGGGAACCATGTCCTCACCATTCAAATTTCATGTATATGTACAATCAAGTTAGTTGAATAAGAAATCACCTCCTAGCTCATAAATGGAGTTGATGCAGTATGAAAGGAAAAGAAGAAGGGTCTCTTCCACCCATTTCCCCTGATAATTGGAAAGACCATATTGTAAGACTAGAACCAAGTAGATGTCATGTCTAGGTAGAGAGGAGCCTTTTTTTTCTAAATGGATGAATTAAGGATGTGGGATCCTAAGGGGGCAGTGAAGGACCATTTGAAAGGAAAAAAGTTTCCTAAACTGGTGTATGAACACCAACTTGGGGTTTATGATCATGTATACACTAGGGCAAGCATATTTGAGGAAGTACTAACTATAATTAAGGTTTGCAATGCCAAATTAGATCACAGACTTATAAATTAATGAAAACCAAAAAAGGACATTTGGCAAATGCACCCTCTCTAATATCATTTGTTTCCTTCAACCTCTAGAGCACCCCAGGGACATCCTCAAAAAAAATTGCCACCACCTTAAGACCCTGGTAAAAATAATTAGAAGAAAGGATAGGTGAAGTAGCCTTGTCTTTAGGTCCTCCACAAAGGCCACCATCTCCAGTGGAATATTTGGACATGGTAAATATTGAGCCAAATGAGATAGTTGAGGGTGTCTTCAAAGTTATTGTAAAAGCCTATGGTTCAGAAGAAGAAGAAATAGATGAAGACCCTTGCATCCAAATAGGCCAAATAACTGAAACCCATGATCAAATAGAGGGGATAGAAAAGGATAAAGGAAAGGAACCTATGTTGGACCTAGTCCCAACCATGAGTTAGAGAAAGAGGAAGACTAAGTTGGCCCTTGTCCTTGCTAGATTAAAAAGGCCAAGACTTCCATTCATGCATCCAACAAAAGATATAAATTTATTCAGTGATGAGTTCCCTATCCATGGGCTAGTCACTCTAGATTGGTTCATCTATGGGAAACTATAAAATATTCCCTCCATATCCCATTGATGGGCACTAACATAGAACATCATTATTAGTGTGTATGAGGACCTTTAATCATGGATAATATAAATGATGAAAGAGAAAGAAGAAAGAAGACTAGTGGAGGCACAAAAGGATGATGGTAAGAAAGTGGATGTTCCAGGGGGATCTAGTAGTACAAGGATTGAAATTCTAGAAGCCACCAAGTTCATAGAGCCCAACACTATAGTTCATTTCAACCTAGAGACCACAAGACTGGAAAAGATCACCACAAGAAAAGCTATGGTGGGCACAGAAGAGTTCACATTTCAAAAGGTGGAACCATTTATTGGTCTAACTCTAGGAGGAGGACAAGAATTAGGAGAGCATCCCATCCACCAAGAAGATGTAAAGAGTTTAGTTGGGGCTCAATGAACATAGGCCATAACAAAAAATAAGAGGGATGAAACAAAGGATTGTCAACCTGGAAAGGGAAAAGTAGATCTTAGAGACCTAGGCTATCCTCTTTGTGCCTGATGAGATGGTAAAGATGTTGAATGAATCATTTTTTGACATGTTTAAGGCCTTGAAGGCTATGAAACTTAGGCAAAGTACCTTGACACAATAAGCTAAAGCAACTAAAGCCTTAGTCATCTAATGGAAAACTTTAGAAGATGAAATTGCTAAACTTATTAATATACAGATAAGAAGATAGATCCCAGGCTTCAAAGCTATTATCTTGGGATACTTAAGCCCAATCTTAGGAATTGTTGTGGATAAAGTACAATACTTGAGCACAAGGCACAATAATGTCAACAAACTTGTGAAATAAGATGAGAATTTGGTGAGCAAAATTGAGTGACTCCTGCGGACCATGCTAGAACTTAGATTAGTGTAGCTTAGAACTTTGGTTAGGATTCATCAAAATTCATAGAGGTTTGAATCAAGGTGGCTCCCAACCACCAAATCATACAAATATTATGGAAAAGTCTGCTCCATTTTATTGCTATTTCACCACATGTACTATAATTATCAAATACTAGCAATGCATGCTCTAAATTCTTAGAATTCTAAAATGAGAAGTGTTCTCTAAACACTGAGAGAACCTATGGTACACTTAGAGGCATCAATAGGGGCATCTCTACTAGCACTAGAAGGAGGGCCACCCTTTGTCAATTTTGGTGTTAATTGATCAAAGTTTGATGTTATCTTTACACCTTTGAGTGAATCTTTGCTCCCAAGTGTAAATATCATTGCTATTATAGGTTTTTGACCTATCTTTGTGCTTTCTTGAGGCAAATATCATAGCTATTTGATAAATGTTTGCTTAATTCTGGTAAATATAGATTTGAATTTGAAAATATGCAGCATTTGAGGTTAGGATGGCTTATTTTGTTCAAATATTGGGTGATCTCCTACAGATCTTGGTTTATTTTAGTCTCAAATTTTTAAAGATCAACTATATTTGCATAATAGGATACATTATCAAGCTATCTTAGTAGAAATTTGATGTCCTTTATTGTTCTTTACATGAATCTTTATGAAATTAGCTTAGTGTACATGTTTATCCCTTGCTCCTTGTAAATATTAACTTGATACACCATATTTCAAATAGGATTTCAAATCTTCAAGTTGGAACTGCCTATAATTCACACCAGATCATGCTCAAAGATAAGGGAACCTTTATGTGAGCTAGAAAAACATCAGAGAACTAGACGTGATAAAGGTAGACAAAGACTTTCCAAGTCCTTGCCCACTTCTCCTATTTAAGGTACCCTTGCATTCAAACCGCATTCAGGTATGGCTTGGTTAGGAAGCTCCCCTATTAATGTACAAGGTGTAGTCTATGATTTACCCTATAATCCTAAGAATTATTTACCCATATTTATTCCAACTAATGTTATTACTATAGAGGAACATGTTAAGTATTTTAAATCTACTTTGAGATTATTAAATGTCATATATGAGGATGTAGCATGTAGGATATTTCCCTTTACTTTCAAAGATGCAGCATATGAATGGTTCATTAATTTTCCTAATGATTGAATTACCTCCTAGAATGATTTCAACACCCTTTTCATTGACCAATTTGGTAAGATTATTAGTCCTTGTGTTATTTATCACCAATTCACAACCATTAAGATGGATGCAAGTGAGCCTATAAGATCTTTCAATGCCTAATTCTAGAAAATGTTTAGCCAAACCTTGGATCCCTATAGACCTAATGAGGCCCTAACGCTATAAGTTTACAAAGATGAATTTGATCCTATGACCTCTATGTTCTTGAAAAGGACCCTGGTAGCCATAACCACACTAGCCCAGGCCTATTCTAAAGCAATAGTTATTAGTGATCAAATGAAACCACAAGGTCAAATGGCTTACTTCATTCCCATGTTAACACATAGATGCCTACTCTGAACATTTTTCCCAATAATAACCAAAACACCCCTGCTCTTAATCAACTCCCAGCTTTAAGCATACTATCCATGAGTCATGTTGCTACTAATCAAAGTTTAAGATTCCTGAATCACCAAACTACTAATGGGTCTTCTACTAATGGTCAAAAATCCTTAATACCATATTTTGGTGCAAGCAACAATCAGGTCTACCATTTTGAGACTCCCAAGAGTGAGAATGAATCTATATTAAAGATGGTCCAAAAGCTTAGCACTGCTTTTCTTCAGTTGCAAAAACAAGTTGGTAATACTAGTGAGATTTATAGAAGGAACTTTACTTTCCAAAAGTTTAATAGGCCAAAAAATAAGTTTTAGAATGACATATTTTAAAATCGTAATAAGGCTAATGAATTTTATTCTACCAACAAGACCATGGACATCAATCTCACTAACATTACCTTGTCGAACTACTATAGAGTGCATCCTACTACTAAGCATGGTGAGATTGATTGCATTAAATTTTTCAAAGCCATTGAAGATTTTTAAGAAGAGCTAAACACATTCAAAGTGGTCCCTAACAAGGATAATGCTACAAGTGCTTCTAGGTCTAAGTCATCAGACCAAGTCCATATGGTAGAGACTTTTTAATTCCCTTTTCAAGAAGATAATGAACCAAAAATATTCCTAAAGAGATCCAAGCATTTCAACAATTCTTAAAGATGTACCCTTTGAGGAATAGAGAGCAAAAGAAACCATTGACCACTTCAACCCCTCTTAATAATTATGGAACTCCCCTTGACACCACTTTAAAGAATTACCCTAAGGCACCCAAAGGAAGTTTTTTCAAATCTAGTGTTGATTCCCCAAGTAGGACTGGCTATAACATTGTTGAAGGCATGAAGAAAATTAAGGCCAACATCACTTTGCATGAGTTAACTTAAATTATAGAACAAAGGGACTTGTTATTAGATATATTGTCTAAAAAACCTGGGAAGCCACCTAGGGATAATTTTGTAAATGTAACCATGCAAATGACCAAGGTAGAATCTCCACCCTTCCTACTTATAGTTAAGATATTTGGTAAGAATATCCACAATTATCTTCTAGATTCGAGGGAATCAACTAATATCATGCATGAAAGAATATGTAAACAACTCGGACTGACCCCAATCAAATATAATAGGGTAATTACATAATTAGATAAATCAAAAGTCAAATTCATTGGAGAATTATTAAATGTACACATGCAGTTAGCTAGTGAACCCAAAGTATAGCAATTCATTGACATTCAAGTAGTAGACATTCCAAATGCATATGGACTACTCTTAAGTAGAGAATGGACCAAGGCCTTAAATGGATATATATCTACTAATTGTTCACATATATGGCTACCTTGGAACAGTGTTATAAATCAGATAAGAGTGAAAAGGGAACCAAGAAAGAAACACATGATTACTAAATATAACATTGTCAATAAAAGAGTTAACTTACTTGACTCTGACTTAGGTTTCATCTCCTTAGATTCTATAAAAATGGTTGATTCTAGGAACACTCATGTTGTACCTAGTTTATGGAAACTATATTTTGATGGTGGTAAATGTAAGTCTAGATCTAGCATTGGTACTATCTTGATAGACCCTACTAGTAAACAATAGCAGGCATCTTATAGACTACAATTCCCATGCACCAATAACCTAGCTGAGTATGAGGCTCTCATATTAGGTTTGTAATTTGTTGTTCAAAATAAGTTCAAAGAGATACTCATTTATGGAGATTCTAAACTTTTAGTCAACCAAGTAAGCAGCAAATACCAATGCAAACTCTCATACCTCAAGAGGTATAAATTCAGAGACTGAGATCTAATAGAATATTTTGAGGCATTCAAAATCATCTTTATCCCTAGAGAATAAAAAAAAGTTGTTGATGGGTTGGCTTCTAATATAGCCAACCTCATGCCTAAATAGGATTCCCCTAACTTTAGTATTGAGTTGGTACCCTGCCCCTCGATCCCAAATAATGTAAACCACTTCCAAGTCTTTAATGATGATCAACATATCTTGGAATTCATGACTAATTCAGGAGATTTTAAAGTTCATATTATTGATGAGACTAATGTAAATACCTTTGAAAGAGAATTCAATGGAAAAATAATTTAACTGAATGATAACAAGATACCTAAGGGGATTATTTCACTGAAAAGGTTGTTTGACTAGGATAAGCTCACTGAAAACCCTAAGGTCCCCAAAGTGAATGGGAAGGAATACAAAGCAATAAATCTTAGACCCCAAGATCATATTATGTCCTTGTATTTGGTGAGCAACTCTCTAGCCCTTATGTTTTCTATTTCTATGTAATAAATCTTAGACCCCAAGATCAACCCCAGCAAGTTAATATGGGGAAGGTTTGCATATAAATAGAAAACAAAAGGGCTAGAGAGTTGTTCACCAAATACAATGACATAATATCCTAGTCTTATGATGATTTAAAAATCTTTGATCCCAGGGTTAGCACCCACACTATACCCCTCAGAGAAAACTATAAACCCTTTAGATAAAAACAAAGGCATGTTAACCCCATCCTAGAACCCATGATCTTCAAGGAAGTCAACAAGTTTTTAAATGAAAGGATTGTGTTTCCTATTTGGCATTCCACTTGGGTTGCCAATTTGGTTCCAGTCTGAAAATGGAATGGTGAAATTAGACTATACATTGACTTTAGAAATCTAAACAAAGCATTTGAAAAGAACAATTATCCCTTGCCTTCTCTAGACCAGGTGATACAAGTTGTTTCAGGGTCAACCATGATGTCTTTCCTTCATAGCTTTTCAAGGTATAACCAAGTGGTATTTTATAAAGAAGACAGAATGAAGATAGCCTTTACTACTAAGTGGGGAACTTTTGCATACAAAAGGATGCCATTTAGACTAATTAATGTAGGGGATACTTTTCAAAGGGCCATGGACCATGCTTTCCAAGGTCTAGTAGGCAAATGCATCATAATTTACATGGATGACCTAACAATGTTCTCTAAAAATAGGGAAGATCATTTCACACACCTACAAGAAGTATTTGAGAGGTGTAGAAGGTATGGTATTTTTATTAAACCTAATAAAAGCATATTTTGTGTTACTAAAGGGAAGATACTATGTCATGTCATCACTAAGGATGGGATCTCCATAGATCCTGAAAGGGTGGAAGCCATTTCTAGGATAGAGCTTCCAAACAGTTGGAAAGAGTTGAAGTCATTTTTTGGAAAGATAAAATTTGTGAAGAAATTTAGCTTAGGGTTTTCTAATATTGTTAAACCATTGAATGAAATGTTCAATAAAGATGCCAAGATCACTTGGAATAAAGATTCAAATAAAGCGTTCAATAGTATCAAAAAAGCAATCAACTAGGCCCCAGTGTTGATAAGTCCAAACTTTTTAAAAGACTTCTATTTGTATTCATTTTCTTCTGATTATATGATGGATGTAGTGATAACTCATAAATTTTATGGGAGTGATCACCCAATAGCCTTTATGAGTACCAATTTCAAAAATGTAGAACTAAATTATTCCTTGATTAACAAGCAGGCATATGCACTGGTAAAAGCTATAAAAAAATTTAGGAATTACATCCTCAGAAACAAAGTGCATGTTATTTTATCAGACCCTACCACAAAAATCATGCTGAGCCAAAATGAATTAGGTGAATGCAGGAGTAAATGGATGTCAATTTTATAAAAGTATGATATAGAGATGAAAATTGCTAAATTGGTAAGGTGTCAAGGCCTAGTCCAAATGATTTCCAACACCAGCCCCAAGCTACATATCATGCAAGTTGAGAAATAGGACTTCCAACCTAATGAATGGTATGACTCCTTGATTCATTTTTTGATTAATGGTACTTGTCTTATAGGGCTCACAAGGGAATAAAATAGAGCCCTAAGACTCAAAGCTTCTCACTATTTGATCAAAGATAGAGTATTATATATAAAAAACTTTGAGGGAGTCTATTTGAGGTGTGTATCCAAAGAGGAGGATTCTCAAATCATGGGTAATTTCCATGAGAAACTAGGTAGTGGACATCCATCAGGAAGAACAACAACCCACAAAATTCTTAGTGTTGATTACTATTGGCCTACCATTTTGAAAGATGTTCACAAGCATGTAAGAGAATGTCACTCTTGTCAAATCTTTAGCACTAAAGAACCAAAGGCAGCCATGCCTTTACAACCAGTAATGATTGACAAACCCTTTGCATAATGGGGGTTATATTTCATAGGAGTGATTAACCTAATTCTTCTAAAGGCCACAAATATGTCCTAACTACTATAGATTATTGCATAAGGTAGACTAAAGCTGTAACAACCAAACACTACAAGATAGAAGAAGTGACCAACTTCTTAGAAAATAACATTTGCACTAGATTTAATACCCCAGTCTCCTTAGTGTGTGACAATGGATCGGCATTTATATCCATAGAAATGATTGAATGGGATTATGATAATGGTATTTCTCAAAATTTTGCTTCTAACCATTACCCCCAAGGAAATGGATTCTCTGAATCTACCAACAAGAACCTAATCAAGGCAATCAAAAAATATATTGAAGATAAGCCTAAGACTTGGCAGAAACTCCTCAAATATGCTTTATGAGTACATAAAATCAGAATCAAGCAAGCCTTAAAGGCATCACCCTTCCTATTGGTAAATGGCCAAGAACCTATCTTTCCTATCACCCTCAAGCTAACCACATTTAGATTTATGTAGGAGTACATAGAAGAAAGTCAGGTACTTACAAATTCTAGATTGTTAGATATCATTCAGATGGAAGACGCAAGGGAAGAAGCCTTTGCTAACTTTAGTAGACATCAAATCACAGTAAAGAGATGGTTTGATAAAAGTTCAAAAGTGAAGGTTTTCAGACAAGGAGACCCATTCCTCGTTTGGTACAAGGCATTTGAACCCAAGGGTAAACATGGAAAATTCACACCTATATGGATTAGCCCATATCAGATTGTTGAAACACTTGACAACAACACCTTCAAACTAAAAGACCTTCAAGGAGTAGAATTCACATTGCCCACCAATGGGTAATATCTCAAGCATTATTTTGATGCAACTCCACCATGTGTATTCATGGATTAAAATATATAAGACTAATTAAGATTAAGGTAGGTAGGCTAGTTAGTTTCTTTATGCTTCTCTTTTCTATTTTGTTTGTATAGATTTATTTACCTTCTATTATCCTTTGTTGTTTCTTGTTGTTTGCCACTTTATATTGTGATTCTATTTTTTATTTATGCTTTGTTCCTTGGAACTAATAAGTCCTTATGGATAGTTTGGTGCTCAAATTATCTTGTCTACCCTAAATTCTCAAGATTCAAAAATAGGATATGAACCTCATACATATGATGACCATAAACCTAAAATATGAGCTTAGTGTTATAACATGGAGAAACTGGTAAATACCGATAAAAAGATCCCATGTTCTATTCAAACCTAAACATTACCTTGATATAAGTATGGTTTTAAGAAGAGTTGCACTTCTAAAATGAAAATTTAACTTATTAGGATAAAATCATGTTTACACTTAACAAGACATCCTTGCCTACAGTAATGGTGGTAGCCATGGGTAATTTTCTAAAATCGAGCACTTGAATAAAATACTTAAACCTGGATATATTAGTTCCCAACCTTGATAAAAAAATTAAAGTATATGTTAAAAAATACAAAAATAAGAACTCAATAAAAAATCTGAAGCTCTTCAAGCATAGGTGATTCAAGTAATCTCCACTAGGGCTATGGATGCCTAGCAGGTAGTGGAGCAAGGCCTTGAATAGATCTAGAGGAATCTCTATTGGGTCTATGAATGCCTAGCTGATAGCAGACAATGCCCAAGCCTCCCCTAAACTAAGAGCATGATTCTTCATGAATACCCAAGCATGTTATAATTTAGTGTAAATGATTAAGGACATCAAACCTAGAAGTTGTTCCCTAAATCCTATGGCAAACAATACGTAGAATCAAAGCACACACACAACATGACTTTATCTTAGTAATTAATCCTAATCTTACATGTGCAAATCTTGTTTCAACCATGAACAGATCTTGATAATGGCATAGGTTCAGTAAGATAAATGACCTAGTTATTTGCCTAAACTAAAATCTCTAGGTTCTAACATATGGATATGTTTCCCATGTGAGTCACCATTTGTTGGATCCAACATACCCCTAATTTTGGAAATTGGGGCCCTTGAGATGTTTTGGAACCTTGTCATTAAAAACCTTGTTATGTTCCTTGATTTTTTTAGAATTTTAGGATCATCCACTTTGATAAGGTAGTATATTTTGGTTGTAATTAAGCTTTGGTATGCATATGTTGCTGATGGTTTACCTTGTTTGTGATAAATGTAGGTTTTATAAAGAAAACACTGGCATTTTTTGTGTAATAAATCCACCACTTGGTCCTGATCAGGCTTTTACTAACCTTTGGTCTGCAAAAATTAGATCTTGGACCACCTTCAGCAAAACACTAAGCCTAAAACCCTTTGGATTGAATTCAAAATTTGGTGGGAGCAATTTGGCGAGAATGTTTGACCCACTTTAGACCTGAGTCTAATTTTATATTAAGGCTTGGTCATGTTTATTAACATGACCAAACTTTAATATAAAATCATACCTAGGTCCTTGCATATTTTCCTTTTAACGTCTTAACTTATTTTAACCATGCCTAAAAATGGTTTTACAGGGTCCCCCTTTTGTTTCCTAACCAAGCCCTTTTTAATTAATGTTTGGATTTATTTTTAATCCTAAGGCCCCCTCATGTTTATTAATGCAAATGAGACCTTATAGTTAAATATTTATCCTAAGTATTTATTAATCTCAAGTCCTAACTTAATATTATTGCTTGATTGCAGATCTAATGATCTTCACTTTATCGCGAGATCCAATCTAATGGCATGAGATTAACCTAGGATCTTGGGAATCCCCATGAAGACTTAGCATGATGAACCTTGGTCTTAAGTTTATCATGTTTATTAATATAATGAACTTAGGATTAACCATTTAATCTAGGTCTTTATATGATCCATGGAACTGACTTAAACTCTGTGTACCTTGAAAGATCTAATGATCCTCGCTTCATCATGGGATCCTATCCGATAGATTGAGTTGAAGGTTGAGAAGTCAAAGGTTGTAAATCTCTTATGCCAATCTTCATTGGTAGAGGGTCTCATTTATTAAATAGAGCCAATAGCATGTGACTACTCAGATCACCATCCAATGGTCCTCGCTTCTCATGACCTAATAGAGCATGTTGAATCCAAGATCATTAGAAGCTCTACAAGGATACCATGTGGCATCCTCATGTTTGACCACAATAAATTCATATATTTAAGTTTGACACTCTTGTTCACATTATTTGATGATCATGAGGATGTCTATGACGTTAGTGAGACCGTCAAATATAGCATACTCCAACTTTTTTGCCTAGATAAAGGGGGTTTTTTTAAATATTTGAACAAGGGTTCCTTTGATATTTCAATCAAGACTTAACATAAATTGATTTAGGCAAATTTTATTCATAATTATTAATATGAAATGCACTCAAGTTAAGCATTTAGCCTAAGCCTTTATTAATCTCGATCCTAACTTATAAAATTTGCATCTTGTAGGATCTTGTGGCTCTCACTTAATTGTACAGACTTGATCCAATGGAGTGAGATCCTTGAGTAAAACCCAAGAGACCTGAGACCTCAACACATGTAATGAGATCAAAGATTGGAGCTTGATAGCTGTGAAAATATGCCAAGTGGCATAACAATGGAGCTTGGTACTTGTAATGACTAATGAGGTGAAGGACCCAGGATAATGATCAATGGTTTGCACTAAATCTTTAGATTTTGATCCAATGAAGTGAAACCAAAGGCAAAGTTTAAAGGCTAATGGCTAGTTATCCTTGAGGCATTTATGAAAATGCTATAAAAAGATGCCAAACAGATGCCACATAGGATCCACATGAGAAAAAAGTAACAAAACTTAGATCATTTCCATCTGAAAATGAAAAGGTATAAAATCACAAGTCTTAATCAGATCTAAAGACATGAATGATCCCAAGTCCAAATCACCTCTGCCATTAAAGCTCTAGGAAAACCTAAAACCTAGTATAAAATAGGAAAATTTTGATTAATCAAATCACAATCAAGCCAAAGCAATTCCAAGTGCAAAGAAAGATAAGCCAGAGACTTATATGAAGTTGGTGCCAAATATTATGAAAGTTTAGGAAGCAATGGCAGCAAGCAGGCAACAATGGAGGGGGGAAGCAGAGCTTTACTTATCTACAAACCACCTGGGTAGGGTTTTCAAGGACACAGAGTTGCATTTCACAGCATTGAACAATGGGTGTAAGAATTGGTCTGAACTCTTCCTCACCATAGATGATATGTATCCCATCACTCAAAATGAAAGGATAAAGGAGGTAGTTAACACTAAGTATAAGAACTTGGTCACTGTGAAATTAGTTGGTCTTCATTGTGGAGCTGTTAAACTCAAGGTACTCTATTGTATCGATGTCCTTGATCCAATTTTTATAGACTATAGAATAGATGTTGACTAGATTGTGCATGATGGAACATCTAGAAAGATTGCATATGTTTCCCTTATATCCTTTGAAGGTTACTACAAATTCCCATGGTCCCATGTAGATTTACCCTCAATAAAAAATTGGACCACCTAGAATGACCTCGACACTATTTTCAGACCATGGCTAAACCAAGGAAATCATGTGTTCAAAGACTACCAAGGAAGAATCCTAATTGCTAGTTTAGGGAAGGAATTAGGGTTATTATGACCTTATTGAATAGGATTTCTGGAGCTACCATAACCACATATGTCAATGCAACATGGATCTCCTATGTGCATTTCTTGATAGATCAACAACTCACCCCTCTTATTGGATACATGATAAGCATTCACTTAGGTCACCAATTTGCCACCATTAAGAGAAAGACCATCAAACAGTTCTTCATGATGTCCTATTTTCTTGATGCCTTACTTGCTTCCACCCAATTTCCCAACATAAAAAATTGGTCTCTTAGAGGTAAAATCACCATTTCCCATCATTATTCAAAGCTACATATCTTCAAATACAAGAACCATATGCAATTTATATGTGATTGTATTTATCCCACTTTAGTGGAAGTTATCATTGGATCCCCTATGCCTAGAATGCACCCCCTGATCAAAATATATGTAGAGATGATAGGGGATATATGGTATTATCCTAACTTCAATATAATTAGAATTGATGGAACCATGTCCACACCATTTAAATTTCCTATATATATACCAATCAAGTTAGTTGAACAAGAAATCACCTCCCACCTCATCAATGGATTTAATGGAGTAGGTAAGGAAAAGAAGAAGGGTCTCCTCCACCCATTTCCCTTGATAATTGGAAAGACCACATTGCAAGACTAGAAATAAGTAGATGTCATGTCTAGGCATAGAGGAGCCTTTATTTTCCAAATGGATGAATTAAGGATGTGGGATCCTAAGGGGGTAGTGAAGGACCTTTTTAAGGAAAATAAGTTCCTAAACTAGTGTATGAACACTAGCCTAGGGTTTATGATCATGTATACACCAGGGTAAGAATCTTTGAGGAAGTACTAACTAGACTTAAGGAGTACAATGCCAAATTAGAACATAGACTATAAAATGAATGAAAACCAACAAAGGACATTTGGAAAATTCACCCTCTTTATTATCATTTGCTTCCTTCAACCTCTAGAGCACCCTAGGGACCTCCTCAAATAGAACTTCCATCACCTCAAGACCCTGGTAATAAATAATTGGAAGAAAGGCTAGGTGAATCAGCCTCATCTTTAGGTCCTCCACAAAGACCACCATCTTCAATGGAATATTTGGACATGGTAGCTCTTAAGCCAAATGAGATAGTTGAGGGTGGCTTAAAAGTTATTGTAAAGGCCTATGGTTCAAAAGAAGAGGGAAAAAATGAAGGCCTTTGCATCTAAACAAGGTAAATCACTAGAACCCATGATCAAATAGAGGGGATAGAAAAGGATAAAGGAAAGGAACCTGTGTTGTACCTAGTCCCAACCATGATTCAAAGAAAGAGGAAGATTGAGTTGGCCCTTGTCCCTACCAGATCTAGAAGGCCAAGACTTTTATTCATGCATCCAACCAAAGATATAAATTTACTTAGTGATGAGTTCCCTATCCATGGGCTAGTCATTCCAGATTGGTTCATCTATGGTAAACTATAAAATATTCCCTCCATAGCCCATTCATGGGAACTAACATAGAACATTAGTATTAGTGTGCATGAGGACCTTCAACTATGGATAATAGAAATGATGAAAGACGAAGAATAAAGAAGACTAGTGGAGACACAAAAGGTTGATGGTAAGAAAGTGGCTGCTCCAGGGGGATCTGCAGTACAAAGGTTGAAATTCTAGAAGCCACCAAGTTCATAGAGCCCACCACTACAGTTCATTTCAACCTAGAGACCACAGGACTGGAAAAGATCACCACAAGAAAAGTTGTGGTAGGTATGAAAGAGTTCACCTTTCAAAAGGTGGAACCATTTGTTTGTCTAACTCTAGTAAGATGACAAGAATTGGGAGAGCATCCCATCCACCAAGAAGATGTAGAGAGCCTTGTTGGGGATCAATCAATATAGGCCATAGTAGGAATAAGAGGGATGAAATAAAGGATTGTCAACTTGTAAAGGGAGAAGCAGATACTAGAGACCCAAGCTATCCTCTTTGTGCCTAATGAGATGATAAATATGTTGAATGAATCATTTTTTGACATGTTTGATGCCTTAAAGGCTATGAAACTTAGGCAAAGTGCCTTGACACAATAAGCTGAAACAACTAAAGCCTTGGTCATCTAATGGAAAACTTTAGAACATGAAATTGTTGAACTTATTAATATGCAAATAAGAAGATAAATCCCAAGATTTAAAACTATTAGCCTGGGACACTTGAGTGCAGTCTTAGGAATTGTTGTGGATAAAGTACAAGACTTGAGCACAAGGCACAATAATGTCAACAAATTTGTAAAAGAAGATGAGAATTTGGTGAGTAGAATTGAGTAACTCCTGGGGACCATGCTAACAAAGCCTTCACAGCCCACTGCCATTGGGCTAATAGATGATGAGGAATTCAAACAAAGATCCACTACAACCATTTAGAATATAAAAGGAAAGAGCCAAGGCCAACCTAACAGTGAGAATCATAAGATCTTGGACATCATTTTCAATTCAGGGGAACAGAGTGTAGAGGCTAGAAGCATCAAGGAATCCATGGTTAGAAATGATAAAGAGTTTAATGAACTGGCAGATCGAGAGGATGGGTGTTTGATGAAGCCTACAGTAGATTTGGAGTTGATCAATGCATAACACACTAAGGCCAAAGACATCTTCCAACAAAGGTAGCTAGAAGGACCACCTCCAACTAAATGGAATATTCTATTGATTATAATTTTACTATACACTTTTAAAATAGAATATTCTATTGTTAAGTATATGTTATTTTGTTAGCATATATGTTTCTAGGTTAGTCCAATGTAGAAGGTCATATGTATTCTAGAATTTTCATATAAGGATAGTTGTCCTTATTTTACACATATGTATCTTGACAAATTTATTGGTACACTACCTATTCTCTCTATAAATAGGTAGTGTTACCATTTTGTAAAGGGAGAGATTTTGAGCAAAAATTGTAAACTTAGAGTAATTAATAGAGTTAAGAAATTTTTCAAGGATTGTTCATCTTGTTGTGTTAATAGTTACTAGTTTTTCTCTCAATTGCTTGTTTAGATCTTGAATTTGAATGGTCTCTCTAAATTCTAAATTACATTTTTGTTACAAGGTTGTTAATCTATGTTATGCTAGATTAGTTGAAAAGATCATAAGTTACTTCATTTTAATTTGTTCTACATCAAATATGTGCATTAGTTATTTATGTGTAGTAACAAAACATTAATACATACTTGGTTCCTACTTGTATTTTCAATTTATCTTTAGAAATTTGCCTAGTTTGTGATAAAAATTGAGCATTAGCTATTTTACATTACATACTAGTTTAGATGTATGTTAAGATAATTAAGACCTTGTCATGATGTTTGAGATAAAGATCAACAATCATGTTTGTTTCTTTTCTACCTTACTCTTTTTGTTTTACTCTCTTCTATAAATAATTCACTGTAGCTTAGATCCCATTGTCAATATCCACTTAGATTAATGTAGATTAGAACTTTGGTCAGGATTCATCAAAATTCATAGAGGTTTGAACTAAGGTGGCTCCCAAACACCAAATCATACAAATTTTGTGGAACAGTCTACTCTATTTTACTGCTATTTCACCATAGGTACTATAATTGCCAAATACCTGCATCTCATGCTCTGAATTCTTAGAATTTTAAAATAAGAAGTGTTCTCTAAACATTTAGAGAACATGTGGTACACTTAGAGGCATCAACACCTAGAGGATCATTCTTTGACAAATTAGACCAAACAAAAGGACCGAAGGGTATTTTTCAAGCTAAGTGTCAGTTTTCTTTTGAAAAAATTATTTGCACATTTTTTTCAAAGGCATAATTATTTCAAGAAAAATGTTTGACAAAAGTTTGAAAGGCAGGTTTCTTTCAGACAACTTATTCGAAACATAAGGCCACAGAAATACTTCCAAATCAAAAATCTCAAAGGGTCAGTTTCTTGGGCAAGTGTCCCAAACAAAAATATTGAATGGTATTTTTCTCAAGAAAGTATCTTATACAATTCCCCCAAAAGGTCAATTATTTCAAGAAAGGGTCCAATGCAAAAGTTTTGAAGGGTCACTTTTTAGACAAAGTGTCCTAGACATTTTTTTTGAAGAATCATTTTTCAAGCAAAAAGCCCCAAGACAAAGGGTCAGTCAAAAGGTAAAGGGCACAAATTCTTTTGGGAGAATTATCTAGGACAATTTTCTTGAAGACATGAATTATTTTGGAGAATTTAGTCTAAGGTGATAGATTAATTATAATTTTTTTCAGATATTTTGTTTAAGACAGAGGTCCCGAAGGCATGAATTCCATCAAACAAAATGATCGTAAGAAATTATCCAAGGCAAAAGATAAGGCAAACTTAATTCTTTGGGGTAATTATCCTATGATAATTTCCTCAAACATTTTGTTCGATGCAAAAGAACCACCAATAAATACCTTCAAAGAAAGTGGTCGAGACACAAAGCCCACAATAAATATCTAGTAAAAGATCTGAAAGAAATAACCTAGGGAATTTATGATCTAGCAAAGTGATGTTTGCACAAGTATCAAGGCTTAAGATCTATAATCATCCATTAGAGTCCAAAAATTGATGGTCATACAGATGTCATTGACGTTCCCATGGATTTCAATTGATGGGCATGAAAACATCAAATTTAAGCCTCAATAAATAATCATTGAAGTTCAAATATCCCAATGAGGATCACACGGATGTCAAATACGATCATGTCGACGTCAAATATAGTTATACGGTCATCAAAATTTGAGCTCATGAAATAGTCATTATAATCTAAAAGGTAAGATCAATTATCGGTGCTCAATCATACAAGATATCCAATGATGAGTAGGTAAATATAGTTTAATGGGCCCAGACATATCAATGGCTAGCATTCAATGGTATATTCAAGATTAATGGAATATGAGCAAGTCAAGGAGTCAATAAATCCTAAGTATAAAGGCATGATCAACAAGTGGCACAAATATGTGAATCTTGGTAGAGGATCTATGGATTACATTCATTTTCATTACGTAGATCAATGGACTGAGATGAACTAAGAGGCCAATGATCTGAGTCAGTTTTTGATGTCTAATCAAATGAAGGTGAGCCCAAATGACTTAGACAGAGGTCAAAAAGTTAGTTTTTGACCAAGGCAAGCAAGTATAAATGGATTCAAGCTCAATCATGATCCAAATTAGGCTAGGATCAGATATTTTTGGATCTAATGATGTCATTAAGACTCTATAGGGGTAGATAAATGAGATATGGTAGGGTTTTCTCATCCTTCAAACATAGTCATGACTCGATGAACTACCACTCAAAGTATAGATGGTGCAGCTCTATCAATTTCAAGATATGAGGATCTAGTCTTCATAATGAGTAATAAATGGTAGATAGCATGTAAAATGAAGGAAGACACGTAGACTTCAATAGCTTCATCACCAAATCTAGTTTTATGAAAGTTACTCTTCTCTCCACTCTTGCATGTCATGACAAACCAATAAGAAGCAATTAAGAACAAGACAAAACTCTAAAAAATGTATTCAATTGTTATAACTACATTGATTATAGAACTTAGCTAAAAATAACTCGATCCCACCATTGTAGCCACCATGGAGCATCACTGAGATATTAATGTATGATGCAACGGACTGGAGTGACCTAGATCAATTAGGAAGCTGGAATGAACTCAATTTACATAGGCAAATATAATAAATTGTCAAATGGATTTGAGCTCATTTGATTCCATTTAGAGTACCAAAACTCCATCTTTCTTGCTTCTTTTCTTCTATAGATATAGTCTTCGAGCTATTATTTTACATCCCTCAAATTGGTATGACTAGACTATGTTAGAATTGTATTTAACACCTCTTGGAGTAGTGAGTAGAGTATTTTGTAGACATTTGCTAATATGTATTTAGTGTTTTATGTTTGTTTAATATGCAAATGTGGATTTTATCTTCCTCTTGCATATCTAAGCTCAACCTAAGTGCTAGAAACTTTATTTATAGGTCATATAATGTGTCTTAGCATTGATCTCTGAAGAATATAGTGGACAGTTGAATTTAAGTGTCTTTAACCAGACCTTATTTTTATTTCTCCCTAATCTAAGTGTATCAAATTGACCTCTATATGAAATATTCTTGCTCAGAAACTATAGTGAGCATTGCATTAACTTCTTTCATAGTCCATTAGTGTGATAAATAATCTAAGTTGAAGAGTGGATCTGAAAAATTCTTGGTGCATCATCACATATTAGAATAGGTTTTACTTCATGCAAATCTCTTAAATCTTTTCAGCCCAACCAGTTTTATATTTTAAAAATAAAGGTCCAAATTATAAAATATGAGGATCTAGCCTTATAAAAAATCCTAGAGATCTAGTCTAGTTATAGACATCTCATAGCCTTAGACCATTCCAATTTTAGTCCAAGTATGGGTCATACTTAAAAAAATATGACCTCTCATTCATATTTATCTTATAGAATCCTTATTTTCTTAGAGAAAGTAGCACGTTGTTTTTCCATTCATGATAATTGAATGTTGTAAGAGGTGGAAATGACCCGCAATCTATGATGTAAGAAAAGAGGTTATTATAAAAAGTAAAGAATAAATACAAAAAATAAAATTACACAACACCACATAGTACCCCTTTATAACTATCAGAGTGACCCCCCTAAAGTTTTAAATATAAGCACACTCGTATAGATGTCAAACACAACCAAGAATGTGTCTTGAACAATTTGTGCATAAGTATGAAAGAACTAGAGGGATGTCTAACTCAATTGATAATGCATCCAATAAGGTACAATATTTAGTTTTAATGGATCTTTAAAATTTCATAAATACGTAAAGGACAACATATAAGTAATTTTTAAGAAGACACTCAAATCTGAATTACTGATCAAAATTTATGGCCATTTGAAAATCTGAGCTAGCATAAAAATTTTGGGTGAAAATAGTGGTAGAAAATTTTTAATCAACTTCCTCAAAAAAAATTGAGGCCCCTTGGAGCAAAAGCTTGAAAAATTTTATGAATCAATTTCCTCAAAAAATAACTTATGCCACCATGAAGCAAAAGTTAATCACTTTTGTGTTAGAAGTGATCAAGGGCTTAATTTCCATATAACCAGGGTTTTAGAGCTAATATGGGTGTGACCACACCATATGACTAGGGGTTAAAGATTATTTTTGGTTATCTCCCCTCCCACTTTTAAATGGTGTGATTTATGTGTGAGTGGCATCATCTAAAAAAATGCATCCATTTTTCCAATGAATAGTACCACACTTCAAGGGGCTAAATTTGACATACTCTAGACCATTGTCAGATTGTTTAACCTTCCTTAAAGTTGTTATGGTTTTCCATACTCTTGAGAGTTTTGGTAGTGTCAGGGTTTCTATGAGTCCCTATAGTGTCAGGGTTTCGACAAGTTTTGATAGTGTCAAGGTTATGATGAGGTCTTATAATGTCAGGATTATTAACTATGAGTGCAGTTGAAAGTCCAAACATATTGAAGTTTTGGACTACAAGATCAATCAAAAGTACCAACATTAGTATTTTTGGATACATGAGTAATTGAAAGCCCTAATGTCAGGGTTATGGACTGTGCATGCAGTTTAGAGTCCCAATATCAGGGATTGTAACTGCATGTGCAACTATAAATTCTAATGTCAAGGGTTTTGAATGTGGATATAGTTATAAACTATGATTCCATGGGTTTTGATTATGACAGCACCCCCAAAATTCTTGTAGGTACAACAAAGGCCTACAACTTTGATTCAGCATGCAAGGATGGATTTTTCACCAAGTCTCAAATCTTCAAATCTGGTAAGGGTATGAAAATATACCAAAGACCCATATCCAAAAACTTAGAAAATATTTTTCCTTTGAGACCCCAATTGTACAAATTTGTGTGAAATCACTGAAAAGGCCCTAAAACCCTCTAAAATGGCCAAAATCTATTGTCGCTAAACTAGGTCATGTTTATAGTTGATCTTAGGGTTTTGGCACCTTATTAATCTAATGAAACTATTTATTTTATGATTTGAGACACAAGATATATATTTTGCACATATTTTCTCTAAATCTTACCAAAGCTATGAAAACTAAAAAATCAAAAAAGTTTGTAAAATGCATGCAAAAAAGATCTCATTAAGGATCTTCAAAAATGGTAAAGTGACTGTTAGATCATAGCTCAGATACAATGTCGGATTACTCCAATATCTCTAAACATCATAGATTTCACAAAAACCTTAGAATTAGATGAGAGTAAGATTGCCACAACACAAAAGTTGCATCAAAAGCTTCATTGACTGATTAGCCAAAAAGTACAAAGAAGTTACATTATATAGTGATATATTAGGTCACAAAAAAGGTAACAACTCAACTCAAAATTAGAAAAACACATAAGTGTATTTCTCTTAATGACCTTAACAACCCTAAGCACGCTGACTAACAACTATGTACATAAAATCAAAAACGTGAAAAAACCTATACTAACAATAACATTATTGATGTGACTAAACCTATTGACAATATAAAGACACAACCAAGTGAGCATAGAACAATGAGGGTATTTAGTGATCATATCCCTAAGAATTTAGGTCAAGATACAGTAGATAAATCATAAGTGCAATACATATATAATGCACATCCTCCACCAACTTATTATCATCCTCATACATAGGCACAAAATCCTTTGAATGGTATCATGGGTACATATCATGTTTCAATGCCATCTAGACCACTTATCACATTCTTAGAGTATGAGATTATCAAAGATGATTTTGATTTACACTCTTTATTCATTCAATTTTACATTGATAATCAACATATACATAGTGTCATGGTTAATAATAGTTCAAGTGTGAATATGTACATTATCACACTTCTCTCATGTTTCAAATACACAGATAATGAAATCCTTCCTAATAAAACAATAATCAAAGGATTCAATGGCCATGTTCATAGGTCTATTGGTGAGATCACATTACTAATACAAGTTGGTCCCACACATATGGCCACCAAGTTCAAAGTAGTACCAAGTGTAGGAATATTTGATTGTTATTGGGACATTCTTGGATTTAACAGCTTAATGAAGTTCCTTCTATAGTACCAATATGCTTTAAATACATCTTTAGTAATGAGGTTATCACATTTCATGGTATTCCATATGAATATTGCCTCCAACCAAAGGCTATTAACCTTAAACAAAAAATTTCAGTTGAACAACCTAAAAAGTTTCAATCTACTTATAGAATTTATAAGTGGTTAACTTTCCAAGGATACCTATCCTTGAAAATCCACTAAATCAAAAAAAAATTATAGATTCTATAGAGCCACTCTCTATTCCAACACATCCTAGATTGATATTACAAAGCTCTAGGAATATTTTAAAAACAACACCAAAAAAAATTTTGTACACTCCATGATGGGTTCTAAAGAGTCCTAAAGTACATCATCCTCAACAATGTACATGGTATACTACATATTATCATCATGATAGTGGTACTTATGTTATAGATTCAAATAATTTTTTAGATTCTAATTTGAGACTAGTTACTTCATAGTGGCATGATACTTTTCATTTGCAAGAGGTCATCCTTCCTATACTAGTTACAGGGTCGATTGAATATGAGGCTCTTTTGGGATTCATTGATTAGTATGTTCCTTTTTTAATTTTATATATTCAAAAATACCTAAAAAATAGAATGTTTCAAAAAAAATTAAAAAATAGGACCTATGCATGATATGTGTAGTTTATTTACATCTGTTTTATTTATGCTTCAAGATATGCAATACTTTTATATTTCTTATTTTATATCAAATATGATTAACAATTGTATTTGAGTGAACTGTAGAACATATAGGTTGTCACTTTCAAATGCAAATGTAAATGCTGATATTATCTCAAACCTAAAAACTTTACACAGACAAAACCACTCTAGTCTAGATAGTAATGCACTATGCTCTTGTCTGATTCCATTGGATTTATCCCAATGAACACAGGATCTAATTTTAAAATTTAAACCAGTCATAGGCCTTATACAACTTGTTTACATCTCATAAAGTTCACTAGGGGCATATTTTTCATAGGTTTTGTCATTCTATGACTATCCTCATTATTCTTACTTCAGTACATTACCTTGCACAATTATTAGCTCACTTACTTTCACATTTTTTTTACTAAATACCTAAGTTACTAAATATCATGATGTTACTAGTTGTTAATGTAGATCAATTTCACTTATTCATGTATGTTTATCATATTTTGTTTCCTATCTTCATGTTTGTGTGTATTCCTATCTCTAAATTATGGACATTTGAACATGTCCTTGTTTGTAGCTCTAAAGCCTTATTGTGTGATTCTATGTATGTGACTAAAATTTTAACATGTCCCTTGCATGTGACCCCTTGGCTTTCTTGTTTGTTTTATGTGTTTTTACATGTAATCTTTGTGTGTATGCATCATAGATATGACTTTTGTTGGCTAATTTTTTTGAGTCATGATGGACATCATGCATCTTCTTAGTTTTTTCAATGCCATGATAGATATCATACATCCTCCCTGAGTTTCTTTGTATCATATTTAAATTTTCAATATATAATCACTATTCATTGTGTGCTTAATTTCTAACAATTATCTCAACATGACACTATGTATGCTTAGTTCATATGCATATTACATTACTTATATTGCTTAGTTTATAAATGAAGATTCCATGATTTCCAATGTTATCATTATCATCCCAGATTTTAATCTTTTCTATAATATTATTCACATAACTTTTTTTTGAGCTAATTTATTACATACAATTCACAATTCATCTCAAAAGAGGGTAAATACATAGTGGCTTATCTTAGAGACTAAGTTGCAATAGTACACTGCATAGAAAGATATTTGTAGGTTTTTCTCAATTAATCACAGTTCATACCTATATTTTACTCAAAAATTACTTTCAGACATCGCTCCATTTAGATCAGGGCACAAGTCATCCATGTACATAGCAACACACTATCATCTTATCAATCAAAAATAATAATTTACAAAATTCTCATTATTACACTCAGTCAATAAAATAATTTTGATTATCTAATCAAAGATAGTTTCAAGTTTTATACATAGGTTTATGTACAAATTTACTCAATTTGGATACATCAAGTGTGGCATGTTTTCAAGGGTTTTAACATAATGTTTACTCACAAATAATATTGATTAATCATATATCAAATTGGGGTCATGTGTGCGGCAAATGGTCATTTTATTTCTCATGTTTACACCAATTTCCTTAAGAGTGGAAATCCATGTCATTCTCTATGTTGTACACATCAAACTCAAAACATAAAATATTTGCATTAGTTTTGCACCAAAAATGTATCTTATTCTATCTATAACTGTTGATTCACCTTTTTCATAAGTCTTTGGACCAAAATGATTCATTTTAATTCATACATGGATTCCAAGCTACTCTACTACCTTGATTATACATCGAAGGATTCAAGCACACCTTAAGTTCTTATGTACACTCTTTTATCAATGAGGATTGAGGCATGCACAATTCAATATGAATATTTTAATGAAGAAGAAAATATATGAAAGTCCTACCCCCTTCAGTCACTTATTTTTCACCAAAAAACACAATGACTTGTGTACTCAAATAGGTGTATTTATTTCTTGTTATTTGATCTATAATTTTCTTGTCTTTACTTTTAGATCTATATCCTAAGCAAAGACTAATTTATACATGTTTCATTTTAAGTTTTGTATGAAGTACATTTCATCATGTTGCTTACATTCAAGATTGTTCTTAATAGGTGAGTTCATTGTATAACTCTTTTCTTTTACTCTATTACTTTTAATTTTTTGCATTACTAGATAAAAGGGGGCAGGGGTCGGGATGGGGGAGAAATGTAGACACATAAATTAAAATTTAATAATAAAATAATGTATTTGCGACCATCTTCTTATATACACTTAACTCATGTAAATCTCACTTTCCTTGACTGTCATTCCTTCACATCTATGTGGATGACCTATACATCCAAGAAAATAATGATTACTAAATGTTCTTATTCCTCACTCCAAATAGCCTATATTGATCATTATATTGATTCACACTTTCATCTTAGATGTCTTTGCTTTTAAGATAAAGCCACTCCTTCAGTGTTATCTCACTTGCAAGTAGTGTCTGAATCCACCAGACTCATCCTCCCACCAAATAAAAACTAATTGTTCAAATTTAAATTCACCTAACAGGACATCTCATATTTTTCATGAGTCTCATTCAAAGGAATTCCAAAATGATCACTATAAAGCCACATTTTCTATCAATTTTCTCACCAGAGGCTCATATGATTGAAAAACATCATGATATCTAACTTCACATTAATAGAAAAGCACATATTATTTTTATTTTAGAGTCCACACAGCCCAAGTATCCCTGAGCTACGTTTAAATACACCTCAAAATTCACAAGCCATTGTTGAAGCCATTAATCACACCATGATTTGACCAACATATAACATTTCATCAATATTTCACACACACACACACCCCATCGTATCATGGGATAACTACATAGAATTTGATCCCTCTTCGGAGTACTGATATATAGGCAACCCTCAATATAGGGGGTGTTGAGGTCAAGCATGACTTCAACCACTAACCCATTTTTCCCATTTATTTTATTTACCCCTCATTGTCTATTGATCTAGGGTTCCAAGTGAAGAAGAAGGCATACATTGGCTTCCAAAATGAATTGCATAGAGTTGATCGTGCACACAGGACCTAAAATTAAAGGTGTATCGATCTATTTCTACACAAAAATTTAAAATGATACTAGATGTTGGTGCACCTTACAGACAACAGCGTAGGTTGTCCATGTCCAAATAGTATGGCCTTATCCTAGGAAGATGTAAATCCCTATTCCTTATTCATAGTGATCTCACACAACTATACAATTAGTTTCAAAGTCATAATAACAGTCTTACATGCTTGATTTTTTAGTTAAATTATTCTTCCTTGATATTTTCTCCTATTAGCATCTATATTTAGCAATTTTAAAATAAATTTTTGTGATTTATTGCATATTTTATTTATTATAATTTTACGCAACATTTTGTCATAATTATGATTTGATATCTGTTTATCCTAATTTTTGATAAAATATATTAGTGGTTCTACCTCTAAATGAATCTATTGCATTTAAGAAGTTTCTATCATTCATGGATTTATGTCACACAATTAAAGAAAGAGAGGTTAAGTTTTTGGCAATGAATAAACTTAAGTATGCAACCAACCCAGTGTCAGTTCTCATGTAAATAATCTAAGTAAGCCACCATATAAGATGAAACCAACTGAAAGTAGGAATGATCAAAAGGCAATAGTAAATGCCATTTTCAAAACACAATCCACTTATTGTATTATCAACTCCTCCAAGGGGACAATTTTCCAACCTAATAGAAGCTCCTTACAAAGTGTTACAAAATTTATTGGAATGTCATCTCGTATTGCTCTCTCCTATTAGAGAGGTTGGTGTGAGTAAGCCTATTCCAAAAAGATTTTATCAAAGTGTTTTTCATGAATTTCATAGAACACCAAGACATACTATAAAAAAATGCATCAATTTGAGACATACTATTCAAGATTTGATATATTACAACCTCATTGATGTGAATACACCTACCAACAATACAAAATCACAACCAAGTGAGAGTAAAACACTGAATATATTCAGTGATCATTCCCCTAAACATATAGTTCAAGAAATAATAGATAAATTAGAAGTGCATTACACATATAACTCACCTCCTCTATTAGATTTGTATCATCCTCATATAGAGGCACAACATCCTTTGAATGGCATCATTGGTGCTTATCATGTTTCAGTGCCATCTAAACCACTTATCACATTATCATGGCATGAGATAGTCACCAATGATTTTAACTTGTACTCTTTGTTTATTCAAGCTTATATTTATCATCACCCTATATAAAGTATCATAGTTGATAACGGTTCAAGTGTGAATATGTACACTATCACACTTCTCTCATACTTTGAATACACATATAAGGATATCTTTTCTACAAAAAGAATAATCAAAAGATTAAATGGCCATGTTCAGAGTTATATTGGTGATATCACATTACCACTACGTGTTGGTCCAACAAATGTGGCCACCAAGTTTATAGTAGCCCCTAGTGCAGGAGTCTTCAATATGTCATTAGGATGTCTTTGAATTTAGTAGCTTTGTGCAGTTCCTTCTATAGCACACAGATACTTGAAATACGTATTTTTTAATGAGATTATCACATTTCATGGTATTCCACATGAATACTCCCTCCAACCAAAGGCTATTATACATAAACAACATATTTTAATTAAACAACCCAAAAAGGTTCAATCTACTCTGAAAATTTAGAAGCAAATTGTTAACTTTCCAAGGAGACCTATCCTTGAAAAGCCACTAAATCATAGATTTATCATAAATTTTATACAACCACTCTGTACTCCATCATGTCCTAAATTGACATTAAAAAGCACTATGAGTGCTATGTAAAGAGCACCAACATAGAATTCGTACACTCCACAATGGGTTTTGAAGAGTCCTAGAGTTCATCATGCTAAATAACATATGCATTATATTGTAGATTATCATCATGATAGTGGAACTTATGTTACAAATTTAGATAAGTTCTGAGATTTTGAGTTGAAACCAGTTACGTCACAGTGGTATGATAATTTAAATCTGCAAGAGGTCATCCTTCATATTCTAGATATAGGGTCGATTAACTGTGAGGCTCTTGTGGGAGTCAATTGTTAGTATGTTCCTTTTTCAGTTTCATATTTTCAAAATACCAAAAAAATAGAATATTCTAGAAAGTTTTAAAAACCAAGATCTGTGCATGATATGTGTAGTTTATTTACATCAGTTAATTTGTGATTTAGTGTATGCAGTATTTATTTATATCTAGTTTTATATCAAATATGTTTCACAAGTGTACTTGAGTGAGTTGCAGAACATATAGGTTGGTGATATTGTCTTAGACCTAGAAACTCTACACAGATAGACCTCTCTAATCCAAATAGTAATGCACCAAGCTCTTGTCTAATTCCACCAGACTTGTCCCAATGAAAACATGCTCTACAATTTTAGATTCAAACCAGTCACAGGCCTTCTACAGTTTTTGTACATCTCAACAAGTTCACTAGAGACATATTTTACATAGCTTATATCATTCTTTGACTATACCTATTGTTAATATTTTAGTTTAATGCATTGCACAAAATCTATCATTATTGGCTCACTTACACTTAACATTGTTATCTCAATTGATATCTGAGTTGTTGAATATCATGATGTTATAAGTTTTTTATATAAATCAATTTCACATATTCATGCATGCTTCTCATGTTTGCTTTCTTGCTTCATGTTTTGTGTGTATTCAATTTTTTTGATTGTAAGCATTTGAACATGTCTTTGATTGTGATTCTAAGCATTATTTTATGTTTCTGTGTGTGAGTGACATTTGAACATGTCTCATGTACGTGGCCCCTTGGCCTTTTTACATGTCTTATGTGTTTTTTAATGTACTCTTTGTGTGTGTGTATGTGTTGTGGCCATGAAAACTTATTTGTTATTATTACTCAATTTGTGATACCATGATGGATATCATGTATCTTCCCAATTTTTTGATGCCATGATGGATACCATGTATTCTCCTAGAGTTTTATCTATATCAATATCAAATGCTTAATATATTATCATTGTTCATTGTTTCCTTAATTACTAGCATCTATCTCAAAATGACACTATGTATGATTGGTTCTACATGCATCTTACATTATTGCATTGCTTAATTTATCTATGATGATGTCATGATCTCTAATATTATCATTATTACTTGTAGATTTCAATATTTTCTATACCATCATTTACACAACTTTTTATTTTGAGTTAAGTTATTATTTACTCTTCACAACTCACCTCAAAAGAGGGAGGCATACACAATGGCTTATCTTAGAGACTAAGTTGTAACAATACATTGTACATATAAAAATTTATAGGTTTTGCTCAATTCATCATAATTCATACATATATTTACTCAAAAGTGACTTTCAGACAACAGCAATCCATTTGGACAAGAGTGTAGGTTGGTTGTGTCCACGACAGTGCACTTTTATTCTAGTAATCAAAAATGGTGTTTTAAGAATTTTAAAAATCACACTCAATCAACATGGCAGTTTTCAGTGGATAATCATAAATAGTTTTAAGTTTTATACACATTATATACAAATTTGCTCAATTTAGGAGTATCATATGTGACATGTGTTCTAGGGTATTGACACAATTTTTACTCAAAAAATCACTTGATATTACTCAATCATCAAAATCAATATGATCATATATCAGATTGGGGGCATGTGTGTGGCACATGATCACTCTCTTACTCAGTTTTTGTGTCAATTTTCACACAAGGAATGACAATTCATGTCATTCTCTATGTTGTACACACTAGACTCGAAACATATTATTATTTTACCATTTTTACACTAGTTTTACACCATAAATGAATCTTATTTTATCTGTAGTAGTTGATTCACCTTTTTTCACCAAGATGATCCATTGGAATTCATATAAAGATTCTAAATTACTCTACTACCTTGCGTATGCAATGGAGTCAAGCACACCTTGAGTTCTTAAGCACACTCTCATATCAATGAGAATTAGAGCATGCATAGTCCAATCCAAATATTTCAATGAAGAAAAAAATATTCAATGATCTTACCCTCTCCAATCACCAATTTTGCACTAAAAAACATAATGGCTTGCATACCCAAATGGTGTATTTGTTCCTTTTTATTTGATCTATAAATTTATTATATTTACTTTTATGTTTTTATCTCAAATAAGGACTGATTTATGCATGTTTCATTGCAGGTTTTGCATGAAACATAGTTCAACGTATGGCCTATATTAAAGATTATTCTTTGTTGGTGTAATATTTATATATTTGCACCTTTTATTTTAGTTTTACATGGTTTATTAAGCTTTAATTACATTTACTAACGCGTTCTACTATGAACACCACCAAGGCTAAGATTAGGATAAGTGGCACTCATAGTTTGACCATTCCATCTCTCATGTGCCTATTCATGTGCAAATTATTGCATGCATGGCTATTGCATAGTCAAAATCTAAGTTGGACTACAACTCTTGATTTTGCTATATGTAAAACACTTATATTTGTAAAGTGCAAGTTAGTTGTAAGCTAGTTGATAATCAATTTATTTGTTTGATTTATTTGTAATAGTTTGTATTATTATTATTTATTGTTTGCAGTAATTGATAGCTTCCCTAGAGTGAGTCATAACTATGGAGATATAATTCTAAGCATTTGTATACTCTTTCATGGTACTTGGAAAAAATTATTACATTGTATTGTCTCTTTTTTAGAATTTGCTTATGAGAGAACATTTATTACATGGGTACATTATCAGGGCTAGTCGTCGGGATCCATTTTCAGTGGGTTTATTAGTCACATTTATTTTTTATTAAACTTCCCTAAGTATAACTTAATGGAGGGTGTTGGTACAATATTTATATATTTTCACCTTTTATTTATGTTTTATTTAGTTTTTTAAGTTTTATTGACTAAGTCTACTATGCACACCTCTTAGGCTAAGATTAGAATAAGTGGCACTCATAATTTGACCACATCTTTTATGTGTCTAATCATGTGGATATTGTTGCATACATGTCTATTGCATATCAAAAATTCAAGTTGGACTACAACTCTTGCTTTTGATATATAGACCACTTCTATTTGTAAAGTGCAAGTTAGTTGTAAGTTAATTGATAATAAATTTATTTGTTTGGTATATTTGCAATACGTTGTATTATTATTGCTTATTACTTGCATCATTTTTTAACTTCCCTGGAATGAGTCATAACTATGAAGACATAATCCTGATCATGTGTCTACTCTTTCATGCTTCATATGTAAATTCAGGGATAACTCTTTTCCTTTTACTTTAGTACTTTCACTTTTTTGTCTTACTAGAGTAAAAAGAGAGAAATGTACACACATAAATTAATATTTATTGGTAAAACAATGCAATTGTGACCATCCTCTTATACACACTTAGCTCATGTCAATTCCATGATCATTGACCTCCATTCCTTCACTTTTATGTGAATGACATATACCTCTGAGGAATTAACAATTACTAAATGCTCATATTCCTCATTTCAAATAGCCTAAGTTCATCCTTAAACTGATCCACACTTCCAGTTTAGTTTTCTTTGCTCTTCAGACAACGTCACTCCTTTAGGAGTATCTCGCTTGTCAATAGTGTCGTAATTTTTTTATTGCATCCTCCTGCTAAATAATGGCTAGTTGCTCAAATTTAAATTCACCTAACGGGTCATTTTGCATGTTCCACAAGTCCCATTCAAATGAATTTCAAAATGATCACTATAAAGCCACATTTTCTAGACATTTTCTAGCCATTTTCTCATTAGAGACTCATATAATTGAAAAACACTAGGATATCTAACTGCACATTAAGAGTAAAACACCTACGCTTTCTAAATCAGTGTCCACATATCTCAAGTTTGCCTAAACTAAGTCTGAATACACATCCAAGGTCACAAGTCATTGTTGAAACACTTAATCACACCAAGATTACACTAGCATATAGCATTTCATCAGTATTTTACACACCATTGTAGCATGGAAAAATTATACAGAGTTTTATTCCTCTTTGGAGTATTGATATGTAGGCAACACTCAACATAGGGGGTGTTGAGTCAAGCACAAATTCAACCACTAACCATTTTTCCCATTTATGCCTCATTTTCTATTGAGTTAGGATTCCAAGTGAAAAAAAGGTATACATTGGATTCTATAGTGAATTGCATAAATCCGATCATGTACATAGAAAGTTAAAACCCTACCAAATGTTGGTGCACCCTATAGATGCTAGCATAGGCCAATCGTGTCTGAATAGTACGACCTTTTCCTAGGCAGATGCAATACCCTATTCCGGATTCACAGTAACCTCACATAGCCATACAGTCATTTTCAAAGTCACAGTCAAAGTCTTGCATTTTTAATTTTTAGTTAAGTTATTCATATTTGATATTTTTTTCTTTCAGCATATTTCTATTTTTAGCAAGTTATAAGTCAATTTCTGTGATTTACTGCATATTTTATTCATTTCAATTTTACGCAATCGATTGTCATAATAAATATTTGATATCTACTTGTCCATTTTTTTAATAAAATAATAGGCAAGAACATAAGAGATTTGAATGATGTGGATCATGGCAAACACAAACTTTAATAGGGTCCCTCCTCGCATTCATTCATTTGTTGACTTGATATGGTTTATTTGGGGACCCCACCCCCAATAGATATATAGACTCTAAATAGATAAACATTAGGATGGGATGGCTAGATGACAAAACTAATAACAAATTGAAAAATCTCAAAGCACAACGGATCAATATGAAGGCAAATCAACCATGAAAGTAAAATGTGAGAGAAAAATATAATAAACTTGTGAGAGCAAAAGATAGAAAAATGACCATAAATCAATGTGAGTCATATAAGAAAGAAAGAAACAAGCAAGGCCAAATGAAAATCAATATAAAATTGTACAAATTATGTAATAAATCATAAGAACAAATGACCAATCAATAAATATGAAGCAAGTGATAAGAAAAGAAGCAAGTAAACATGCACCTATTATGACATAGTGGCATTATACAAAATAAAATAGAGTTCATATATAGAATTGCTTAAGATGCATAATAGAAATTGCATTCTTCAAATGTTTATCTTCTAATGTAGAAAGGTGATATGCCCTCAATCTGAATTTCTCTATTATAACAAATGTGCCTAACCAATTGGGTTTAAAATTCCTTTTTTCTTCCTTATATACATTGGTATTTTATTGATTTTATTTTAATATTTTATCACCCACACTGACTTATCTTGCTCTGGTTTTTTTGTTATAAGCTTTTTTGGGGTTATTTTGATAAACTCTTAAGTGCCCAATAACATGAATCCTCTTTTCACATTACATTTCTAATTGTTGTAATTTATTTTTTATAACTTTCACTATCAGTAATATTTTTTAATGGTATTCTCAAAAATAGAATCTCAAGCTCAAGGGGCAATACAACTTTTTCCCTACGTGCCCTGTAAACGTTCTAATACTTGTTTTATATGCCCACAATGCAAAGTGTGTATGTTTATTCCAATTGTGGCCATGTTCATTCATTTTGTTTCATAAAAGGTTGACTACAGTCTGGTTGGAAGCTTCAGTGTGCCCATTTCCTTGTGGGTAGTGTTTTACAAAAAGGGTCCACCAGTTTTCAAAATACTACGCTAATTAAGTAAAACAATGACACATGAAAAATCTAACTAAATATAGAAAATACAGTAAAATAGACTTGCTTATGTGTGGAGAGAAAATGGAGAAATAAAACTAGGTACTTTTGAATGACAGAGATGTATAAAGAGTGATGTGTCCTTGAATATGACTTACCTAAGTTCTAGAAATGACTGAGATGCTAGAAAACACTCCAAAACAATGTAGAAGATCTTCCACAAAGTATATTGTGTTTTTTAATGATTATCACTTTCGTACATCACTTAAGATCGCTGACTAGTTTCAAGGCCCGCCAAAAATGATAGTTTTGGCCATAAGTGGAAACCTACTAGGAATATGGCTCTATGAATCTCATAGTTTTGAAACTTTTTGGAACACTTCATCAACAACAAACTCACAAAATCCTCTCTAGATTGATTTGATGATGCTCATAGATGCTCAAATGTCTTCTCCTTTGATGTAACCCTAATTTTATGCAATATCATAGGACTAAAGAAAAAGTGCAAAGTTAATGGCTCAAGGGCCCTTGAGTGTTGCAGCTACATATCATGTATGCTCAGAGTTAAGGCCCATGTAGTTTTATGCCTTTGAATGAGCCAACCCAAATGAGAGAAAGCATTCCTCTCCATAAGATAATGAATGAATATTGTATGTTCTATAATGCAACCTTATTTTGGTACAAGTATGTAGCCATTAAACTTCAACAAATAAAGAGTAAAATAACAACAGTCTCCTTGACAAGTGTGTGATAGATAAACTCATTGTGTGGCTCAATGACTTGATTGTTCTAAGATACATGACTTAGGCTATACATGTATATATAAGATCCTTTGAATTCAAATTGGGACACATTCTTGCATAGTCTAACCAAGAAAAAGAGTGCAAGTCGACAATAACACGATGGGCCCACAAGGCAAATGATCAATTTTGGACCACCAAAAATGATCAACTCAGAAAAAGGCCATGAAATAGTAGTCAAACTAAATTGAAGGATGACTAGATGGATCATAAAGTAGACATTTAACAAATCTAAATATTTTCATAGAAAAATGTGGATGAGACAAGACTATGAGGGATCCAATGTGAAGCAAAAGTTTACCGAAAGGGGCCAAATGCAAGTTAATGAACAAAATGTACTAAGACATGACAGATGCCACAATTGCATGACTTGTACCAAAATTAGGTGTTTGTAGGTAGTAGTGAGTAAATAATGATCGCTTATTCTTGAATTTATCACAAAACTCTTTGATCGTCTTAGTCTTGAAATAGGAACCATTATAAAGTATAATTTTGAAAGGGACTCAAAATCTAAAGATTATGTTAGTCATGACAAATTTGCAAATATATTCACCAATTGTTGATATAATGGAAATTGCTTCAACTCATTTTGTAAAAAAATGTGTTGTGGTAATAATAAACTTGTGTCCTTTTGTGTATTGATCTTATCAACCAAGTCAAGGCTCCAAAATGGCAAAGGTGACACTATGGGTTATAGCTCTTGTAAAGAGCATTCACAAGATTACCATACCTTTGGCATTTTTCACAAGTCTTAGCATATTTGTGACAATCATGTTCCATTGTATTCTAGTTAGTCTATGCAATTTATTTGACATGCATTTTCCACTAAAGAGTCTACATTCACTATTGTGAACTTCTTATAATGCAATTCTATCCTCTTCATATCCAAGATATCTAAGTGATTGCCCATTAAAAGATATTATAAACAATACACTTCCAATAATGACATATTTGATTGCATCTTTTTCCTATCATTCCTTTAAAAATATGGAGTACTTATTTCTTCATATAGATAGTTGAATATATCAACGTCCCATTCTGAGTTTTTTTGTGCAACTTTCTATTGTAAATATGTCTAGTGATTATATGTTTTCGATCTCAATGGTAGGGTGTTGTAATCTTCTATGATTATTATCAATTTCAAATTTAGCAAATTGGGAAATCAAATATTGCATAAGATCCCTATAAGGAATACAGTTATATTTTGCAGTTTGATAAATGCATTTCATTTGATTAACTAGTTAGGAATCATCATACACTTTAATATATTTCACATGTAATGCATTTGTTTCATGGATTTCTAAGATAAGTACCTCATAGTCTACAATATTGTTTGTGCATTTAAAACCCAATATGTATGCTAATGATATAATCTCCCCTTGAGGAGTAACAAATACAATCCTTGCTCCCTCACTCGATGAACAATTATAATTGTCAAAGTACATAGTCCATATCTTATACTCATCAATGTTCATTATAAATTCATTGGGGAAAGTATCTTCTAAAGGAACATGATCTAATATAGGGGCCTTTGCTAATGGACCTACTTTAACTTGTATAATGTAAGAAATCAACTCTAAGTAGTCAATAGATCATTTTTGGATTTTTGTCTTTAACTAACAAAGCCACCTTAGGATGCATCGTTATAATCTTTTGTTTTATATTTTTAGCATTAGGGTTTACAAAAAGGTTGTCACCCTAATAGAAGTAGAAACAACATGTATATCAATGTAAGACCATGCAAATATGTTTTGATATTATATTTATAATGTTTGTGTATTGTTTTGTTCTTCATGAGTCAAAGAGACATCCAACTTCAAATGCTTACGAGTGTCATTAATGTTAATGTTAATATCAATTGTATCTTTGTTCATCAAATATGATCATCTTCCACATAAGGTGTTATAAAGTGCCCAAGCTATCCAAACCACCTCATCATCACCCTATGAGGGTTCTACTTCATCAAAAAATGAATGCTCAATCAAGCTAAATGGGAATGTATTCTTATGATAGAGTGTAGGAAAAAAATTTTGTTCCCCAAAATAATGTTGTGGTCTCATCACTTGAAAAGGCATCAAGAAACAATGTCTTATGCTCTCTAGAAAAAGTCCGTTAGTTTAGGATATATAACTTTTAGCTTATCTTGCTTCTTGAGATATTCAATACACGTGATCACAAATATGCATTATGATTTCCAATTCTTAAGATTGATTCAATGAGGTCTTCTTATATTGATTATAAGGAGCTTTTATTAACTCTTTGGTTGTATTATCTTGATTCTAAGCTCCTAAATATCCATTATCCACCTCAAAACGTATAGTATGAATTATGACTTCTTGATCATTTGACTTGTCATTATTGCAACCAATTCTTGTTTAGCTGGATGAGCAATTGGGAAAATGGATTCTATTATGCCTTACTCATTTTTTCATAGTTCTTAACCTTTATAACCAATCTTTTGTGCACATTTAAGTCCAAATCAAATTTTTCTGACATAGTTTAAACAAGACTAGGATGCTTCCTTCATTTGTTTATGGCACAACAATCATCTATTAATGGCCTTTTGCCCTTATCTTTAGTTGGTTGCATTTTAGTGATCGTTGACGTTTGATTTTGCCTTTCATAGTCTTAAGGGGTTATATAAAGACTGCCAATATCAAATGGATTTGTATCATCTCTATATCCTCTAGGGTCTTGTTCATGTAAACAATTTTTCATCTATGTTATATCATATTTATACCTTCCTTAGTATTGCCACATATACCAAGCTCAAATGTTATCAATTGTTCAATTCGAATAAATTGCTTAGGTGTTTTTATAGTTGGTTAATTCTTATTAAGATGATGCACTATGTTATCTTGAAACTCGATCATCTTACAAAATCTAAAAGGCATATCATATGTTGGACATATATAAATTATTCCCTCGTGTATAAATTTTAAACATCTATCTAGAGTAGAGGGGACAAAATTTATGTGATGAATCCAAGGTCTCCCAAGTAAAATATTATAGCTCGTATCATTAAATATAATTTAACATTTTGTTACTGTTGTTCTTGGCCCAAAGGTTAAATTGAGTGTGATTGTGCCAAGAAATTTTTGTGCTTGATTATCAAACCCTTTTATGATCATATCAAAAGTTGTACAAGGCTTTTTTATCACCTAAATGCAAGGAAAAAAATTCACTATAAATGTTCATTCCACGACCATTGTCAACAAGCACTCCTTTGATCCCTATGTTGCCAATAATAACTTGAATATGTATGGATAATTGTTGGTCAATAATATCTCTTGGAAATACTTCCTCATCTTCAAAGGTTTTTACAAATTTTTGTGCTTAATTATCAAACCCGTTTATGATCATACCTAAAGTTGGATATGGCTTTTTAATCACCTAATTGCAAGGTAATTTTTTTGCTATAAATGTTCAATCCACCACCATTGTCAACAAGCACTCGTTTGATCCCTATGTTGTCAATAACTTGAACATGCATGGATAATTGTTGGTCAATAATCTTTTGGAAGTATTTCCTCATCTTCAAAGGTTATTGTGTTCTCACTATCTATCAAATATCTAACGATATAATCAAAGTGAGATAGTTGAGCATCGCTTGTTAATGTTGTTTCTTCTAATGCTTTGTAAGGAAGATTAGGGGAAGCCAGTGTATCTTTTGCTCTAGCCCTCCGACCCATAGTGTGGTTCACCTAAGAATAAGTCATTATAGATTGAAGGGTATTAAAATAAGACAATTCTACATAAGGCTCTAGGTTGCTTCTATCAATGGCAATGGGAGGAAGACATACACAAAGTGCCAAAGCAATTGCATGAAAACCCAACGTGCTGGAATATATTCAAGTATTTTAAAATTTTCTATGCAAGACATACTTGAACAAAGATGTTAGTGTTTTGTACAATAAGTATAACATGATGAGCAACTAGATACTAATGTTAACCCTACCATATAAATGTGTACATTTGAAAGCATGCCATAGAGGAATAACATCTAACATTTCTATTGATCAAAAACATTTGCCTATGAATGACAAATTACTGCATATATAGACAAATTAACAATGATTTCTATGGTCAATGAAGTCTAGGTTTTGAGAAATATGACTCTAAAAAGATTCCATGCAAACAAGCACATACACTTTTGCACGAACCATGGGTTTCGAATAGTTTTAGAAATTTAAAATGATAACCTAGGGCATATGGGGTTGCAAATCTAGCACAATCGATTCTAGAACAATTCACGATTTCAGATCTAGCACAATATGAGTGAAATCTAACCCAAAGAGGGGTGTAAGAAAACACGAGTTCACCAAAATGTGGAATAGATATATAGATTTCAATTCAATAGCAATACAAATATCTATTACCTTTAACTAGGCCTAATAATATATACAAAACAGTAATCAGACTTGAACTAATTATTCCACAACCAAACAAAGGAGGTGACATGCTAGGTTTAAAGGTGTATCTTGAATACCTTGAGATCTGGTTACGCTCATCAAGATCTGAAAGTGAAAATGTGCATCAAGATGTGATGTAAAACTCACCCAAAAATATTGTGCCAACAAGGAACTTTCTCGTGTTTTGTACTCTCATGATGATGTCCAAGCATTTAGCAACTCCTAATGAAGTGATAGATGAGCTCAATGTTTCTTAACAACTGCGTTCGTCTAATTCTAGTCTTCAAAAAGCTCTCATATTCATGCGCTTTCACTTCAATCCCCTATGAAACCAAAAATATCCTTCTTGCCCTAACTAGAAAAATAATAACTAAAAATTGGAAGGAAAATAAATTGTGTTGGGGTCTACAGTAAACCAACGAATAGTGAAACTATCTTGATATTTGTCAAGGCCCTAAACAATAACAATATCAAAAACAAAAAATCTCAATGATTTCAATAACATTCTGACCAATGTACTGTGATACTTCTAACCAAAAACGTGTGCAATTGAATGAACGCTTGAACTTTTCTAGAATGTTTGTAATTGCTCAAAAGATACATGTGAGTAATGAATTCAAAAGATTTCCTTCTATCCTTTAATAAACTAGAATACTTATGTATTTATATCCAAATTAAATTCAAGTTAGGACCCTATTGACACCCAAACCGACCACTAACGGTCAAAAAACAAGAAAACTAAAACACACTCAAGCCAAAAAGGGGCCACAAAAATACACGCCATGTGCGTTTCTACGCTCTGAACAAGCCCCAAGAGCACACTAACATTCTCAACAAAGAGGTCAAAATAGGGGGAACTCAAAGGAAAGAAAAAAAGGACAGCTAAAAAAGGCTGAGAGAAGGATCAAGGACCATCAGATGTCAATATAGCACATCAATAACGCCTAATTTGGAGCAATAATCGAATAGTGCACAAAGATGCTAAAACCAAACAATATAATGATTGTCAATGCCTAGGGGACATTTCTAGGTGTCCACAATAATGGCATTTTGCAATTAATATGCCCATCATGATCTCGATATAATTTAGGAGCTGCTTCTTTCACAAAAAATACACACATAAATACATCAAACTTATAATCAATCTACAGTGCCCAAAACCAAATACTAGGACCTTAAATGTTTTCTATGTAATCAAATGCTCTTTTACAAACAATTACGAATATTTAAATGCATAAAACCAAAATAGAAATCCATAACACTCCAAACGAAACACACCACACCTACAACCCAACCCAAAATGTGACCTCTTAAGTTATTTTGGAAAATTTACTTGGAATGCAACCGTGTACATGTACAAGGACATGCAACCGGCAGATCTAGACCTAAAGTGATCATAAAGTTGTAAGAATTCATTTGTAAGCTTTAAATTGTTTGGAGTGAACTTAGGCCATTTTCTTAAAAAATTGACTCAAAGTTAACATAGCAAGCTATATCTCCTTGCTTCTGCCTATTTTGTATTTGGGCTTATAAAGGACCACCTTTTATCACAGGACTATTAGACTATTATTGTGTAGACTGCTAATATACATAAATGCACAAAAAAGAAGATAGACTTGTCTAATGAAACTTTCTATATATAAAAGACAATAATATCAGCTTACACGAAGGCATAAAAGTGGCTGCCGTGCAAAAGTATGCCAAACTATCCATAGAGAGACACATGCTTCGTGTCCAACTTAGTAGTAAAGACCTCAAAACGCATTGTTCACCTTCATGGCATTCCTTTTGTTGTGCATGTAATCATTTCATGTGTCTATGTCAAAAATCTGTACTTCCAAAGTTGCCCAAAATGTCTGCAAGAAATAATACATAGTTTCAGATCATGTGAACAAAAGCATTTCAACGGTGGTAATCAATTAAGATACACAGAAGAATGCTCTACAAGTTCAAAGGAGAAAAACACCTGCAATTGTCAAATAAAATCTTTTCCTACCCATGAAATATGGACAATCTACTCACCAAACCTTCCTCATCAAAAGAAACAATCTTTGGTCCAGCTCAAACTTGCTAGCGTTTGAAGGATCACCCTTCAAAAGCATCAGAAGACCTCCATATGATGCATAAATCTCCCTGCAAACAATAACAATGCATGTGCAACCTAAAAATTGAAAACCAAATTGGGCTTCTAAGATAAATGAAAATGCCTCGCTTCATAAACTAAACAAGACAGAATAATTCTACCACATAAATGAAATACTGAAACAAGCAGCTGGAGGATAGAAACTGTGCTGCATACTTTCTTGCAATGCATAGTCGCTATAAATTTTTAAAATTGAACTTAAGCTTGATAAGGACCACTGTTTTTAGCCCTCTAAGTTGAAAGGATACTTTGTTAGAGGAAAAAACGATGGTAGAGCTCACAAGTCTGAGATTTGAGAAACAAATAAACAAGCAGTTGGAAGATAGAAACTGTGCTGCATACTTTCTCACAATGCATAGTCGCTATAAATTTTTAGAATTGAACTTAAGCTTTGATAAAGACCACTTTTTTTTTGCCCCTCTAAGATGAAAGGATACTTTGTTAGAGGGAAAAATGATGGTAGAGCTCACAAGTTTGAGATTTGAGAAACTGTAAGACTTGTAGGAATCTTGTTTATGTGGAAATATAGATTTAAATTTACTTTTCAAGTACAGCCATCTCCTCTTCAGTTGGATGACATTTGCATTTTCAATCAAATTTAGCAGCTAATATTATATTTAGAATAAATGTTTTTAGAAAGAATATTTTGCAAGCTGGAGCAAAAGCAAAAACGCTACCTCTTCTAGCAAACCAACCAATCTTTTCCAAGTAATTTTTTTGTTCCAGTTGATGTAAAATATAAGATACATGACTCTCAGAAAATAAAAGAATAACAAAAACAAGCAATCTAACTCAATATAAGATGCATAACAGACAATTGATATCATTGCAAGCTCCCGTGCAAGAAGCTGTATTTGGGGCCAGATGGATGGTTGTCCAATCATAATCATTTAGTATATATACATACATACATTCATGTGTTACACATCATTCACTTGCACATTATCTTACTCCTCAAAATTGCTAATTCTTGTAGCCACAAGGAATACAAATAAATTATAAAACAGAGGAAATAGTGCTCATAAGGATGCTAGTTAGATCAGGGACATACACTTTGACATTGGCTCCAGAACCCTCCTCAGAGATCTTGTAGAGTTTGCCATACATTACATATTCATATTTGTCAGCTAGTGATTTTCGCGCACCCTGCAAAATCCAAAACAATTTGCAGTGTTAAACCATCATTGACAAACTTGTCCATTGAATTCATTATTCAATTCTTTTCTTCTTTCCAATCAGAGGAGTTGCTGGCAGCTTTCTTGGAGTTCCACATCGACGCCCATAGCATAGACAATATCAGACTGAGCAATGATCTTATTAAATAATTATCATCTAGATACTTGAGCGTTGGATTTTAAGATTTTGTTTTGTGGGTTCACCAGGCACACTAGACAATTTTGACATGTAGTTTAACCTAGACCTGATTCAATTGCTATTATTCAAGAAAAGATTAGAAGCCTTCCAGGACAACATGGCCTAAAGAAATAATATGTACATGAATGACCAAAGACAGCCGATAGGACTGTAAAGTATAACCAGTTATGGTAGAACCGGTAAGGGGGCACCTAGAAACACTCCCATAAAAGGAAAGAATTAGTTATAAATTTTAATACAGATAAAAGGTGAGTTTACCAACCCTATTAAATATATATAAATATATACACACACATACTGCTCTTGAGAAAGCACCATATTGTTTATACTCCTCTTGAGGAAGTGATCACTCAGAACATTTGAGGAAACAGCACAACACTGTCCTTTTTACATCTTCAGCTTCAGGCCTGCAGCCTAAGCATCTTACACAGCCCTACTAATGGATTTTAGGGAAACTAATTTCCTCTAGTAATCCTCGCCCTCTATCTTGAAGAGGGAATATGCAGAACTGTTTCCCGAGTCGCTCTCCACCCTGCATTATTTATGAGCTTTGTGGTTCAGCATGCTCTTTACTAGAATTTCCCTTTAAAATATTTCACTGACTCATCGGTTTTAGACCACAAATAAACAGAAGAATTTTAAATGATCATGTCTCTTCGCCTCCTCAGTGATCTGCGTATAAAGACCTCAATCTACAATACTCGAAACAGGCTCTAGGTCAGTCGACCATAAGATTATTGTTGATCTTGAGCCAAGCTAATGTGCATTTTGAAAAAGACAAAATGTCTCTTGCCCCTCCAATCTCTATTGGCATCCTAGCTTGCCTGTGCCAAAGAAAGGAAGGAGAAGCAGGCCCATATCTTAAATAAAATACGGTTTTCAAGCACATTCTAAGACTGTTTTTTGTCCTGAATTTGACATCTTTGTTTGAAATTTGAACCCATTCAGATAATCAGAGAGAGTTTTAAGCTGCTGAGTAATGGGATCAAACAAACTAAGCACACAATCGCAACATGGAGACAATGAGATTGAAGATGACTCTCGTCCTGTTACCAAGAAGCTATTTTCAGAAACTATCTTAAGAGATCCTAGACATAGAATTAGACCCTGGATGTATGGGAAGAGCTGGACTGTTCGTGAAATTTTAAATGCTGCCTTCAATTTATTAGAAGATTCGTCGTTTTTAGGTCCTATTTGAGGAACATTCTAACCCTAACTTTCAAGTTTTAATTATTCAGTGTTGTAGATTGGAAACAAGCTTGGTTTCTTTCTGATGACTGCAAGGAGATAAGGTATTCATATTACAAGAAAAAATCATAGATTCCAGGACCTTGAAAAATCATTACCAGCATCTATCAAAATTCAGTTGATGCCTTGTATTTGAGAAGAGTCTGTCAATTATGAAAAACATCCCCTTCAATTTTACACACCATTTTTTATACAAAGCATATAGGGTGTTCTTGCACAAACACTTACCAGGTTGAATCAAACTTTCCAAAGACACTACAGAAGGGGATACCAGAGCCACAATTGATGAACATTGTAAATCAAGGGATGAAGGCACATCTAAAGTTAGTAATCCCTGTTTGCAAGTAAGGAATCAAAATAGTTGCTAGAAAACAAACTATGAAAAAGCCCAAAACCAGCCGAATTCAGGTTATTTAAATCAGCCCTTTTCTGTCCTCAACGATTCTAGATTCTAATCAGGAAAATGGATCTTAAGGAGAATTTCTTAAATTTCTTGACAATCAACTGAATACTCTGCTGGAAAAGACAAAACTCAAGTCAGTTCAGCTCAAGAAGAGAGTAATCCAAGACAAGATCTAGTCATACTCCTTAGAGGCTGGACTCTTTTAACATCATTTACCTCTTTCACGTAAACATATTGAGGCAAAATAAAAGATCCTAGGGGTTTAACTGATTAAGCTTGCAAAACAGCCTCTGCTAAGAGGCACATGAATTAGGGCAGATATCTTATGTTAGCATGGACAATCTCCAACTGACTCTGGCGGACAACCTCAGACTAACAAAAATGGCATGTGATTCTTTGGATTCCAGCTAACCATCATTGGACGACTTTTCTCTGCCCTGCGTGATAGGCATGCTTGCGTCTTTGATGCCATTATCACCCTGATGGCTGAATGCACCTTTTGAATCTCTTTTAAATATTCATTTTTGCCTATCAAATAAATTGATGTTCAAATCTTCCGCAAATCATCTTGTTCATTTATTGAAATGTTCAAAGACGAGGTATATGCAAGCTACCATCTAAAAACAACATCCCTACAAATGGATTTAACAGGAAAGTTAAAAACTAGAACCATATGCACAAAAAATTACATTATTCAGTCTTCTAAATGAAAATATCAGATCTGACGTGGAAAGCTTCAACCGGTCGATGCAACATTGTGAGTTTGCAGTTATGACTCCTGAATTGTGAGTTTGGCAGTTTGCACTTTGCAGTTTGAGCTTTATTTGCACTTTTCAGTTCCTTTTATGTGGATTGGCATTGGGGTTTACCTTTTTGGACCTTGGTTCAGTCAAACTTTTGAGCTTCAAATTTCTTTCGACCTGCACTGCAAAGCCCAGTTGAGCCCTGTTGTCTTAGGGGCACGACATCTGGGTTCAAATAGGTTATGTTAATTTTTACCTTTGCTTGTATTTCGCATTTATTAAATGACTTTTTTAGTTTGTTTTGTATTTGCATTTAGAAAAGATATGTATACTATTCAAAATAATATGTATACTAAATGATTTTTTTTAATTTATGTTTAGTGTTTAGTTTTTTTTAATTTATATTATTTTATTTTTTAAATTTACATTTATATCTTTGTTTCATTTTATTTTTTCAATCTATATTATAAATAGTGAAACTGATTCTTAAAGCGAAAAATAATTTAATTCTAAGTTTTAATATATAAATATTAAAATTATTAAAAATGTTAACATTTGCAGGTGTAGACTCTAGAGGTCTTTAATTTCAAAGTTGAGATCAGAAGTTCAGAATAGTGTATACAAAATTGAGCAGTGGGCAGTAAGGGTATAGTTGGCAAGTTCCAAACAATGTATGCAAGATTGAGCAGCGAGCAATGTGTAAAATTGGCAACATACCTGATCGTCTCTTAGAAATGAAATATGTTGTCCGGAGATGATAAAAATAAAAAAATACGGGATTCACTTTGTGCAGAGGTTATATCACGAGAAATATAACTAAAGTTCGTTACCGTTACCTTGGAGGATCTCAAGATGTGAAACGTTGTGACGTAGCAAATAAAAATTCATAGGAAGTGGAGTATGCAAATTTTATAATCGAGTGCAAACTAAATATGATAAGTCGTGTTAGATCATTAGTTTCAAAATCAAATAAAATTAAATTGACTCCAACACTCAATCTCGCAAATTGGCTCCTTCAATAGTTCAAGTTTCTCTCTATCACCATTTTTCAGTAGAAGTGGAAGTGAAGTTGAAAAATCACAAGATTCATTAAAGTCCATGTGGAGGCAACAACAAAAACATGTAGACAAATTGGCATATAGATTGTTTTATGCAAAGGCCATTCCTTTCAATGTTATCCGTTCTCCACAATTCAAAACCTTTTTAAATACGGCTATTGAATTTGGGAAGGGCTACAAATTTCTTTGCTATGAAAAAGTAAAAACTAGTCTTCTTAAAGAGGAGGTGGCAACAATATCCACTAAGCTAGATGAATTGAAAAATTAATAGAAAATAACAGGGTGCACATTAATAAGTGGTGGATGGTCTGACTCAAAAAGAAGGCCCCTCCTAAATGTTTTGACAATATCCCCAAAATGTGCTATGTTTATAAAATCAATTGATACAAGTATTAAGCAAAAAACTTCCTTTTACATTTTCAAAAGCATCAAATTAGCGATTTTGGAGATAAGATAAGAGAATGTTGTTCAAGTTATTACAAATAATACAACAAATTGTATAAGAGCATGTGATATACTCATAAATAGATTTCCTCATCTCTTTTAAGTACCATGTGCAGTACGTGTTGGATAGTTTATTTGAAGATCTATCAAAATTAGAGTGGGTAATTAATATTGTGATTGAAAGAAAACAAATTTCTAAGTTTATCTTCAATTACTGTTTGACGTTGAACTTGTACCGTTCATTTGCAAAGTGTGAGTTTTTATCTCCCGCTGAAACAAGATTTGCTACCAAATTCATTACTTTGCAAAAAGAGGTAGGTGAGAGAACAATATTGAGAGAAGCGGTGGTTGTTGATGAATGCCTTAAGTCAAAACTTTCCAAGGAAATCTATTCAAAATATATTGAAAGAATTATCTTAGGGGACACATTTTGGAAGGAGGGCAAAAAGATCATAATGGTGTTCACGCCACTTGTTAGAATTTCAAGAATGGTTGGTGGCAATCAACCTTTGCACAGGTTTCATGTATGAAATAATGGACAAAGCAAAGAAATAAGTTCAAAAGTTACTTGCAGGTGATGTTAAAGAAGTCAAACGTATTTTTAAAATTGTGGACAAACAATAGTTCATGCTACATCGTCCTCTACACACGGCAACATGTTATTTAAATCCTAAATTAGTAGAGGTAAATCATGATGTAGATGAGGAGATAATTAGAGGTGTATTTGCAGCAATAGACAAGATCCTTCTTAATGATCATGAAAAGAAAATAACGAGAAAGTAGCTTAATATTTTTAAGAACCAACTAAAAATGTTTGGCATAAAAAAAACAAAGGTGAACAGGATGAAATGAGAACCAGCTAAATAGTGGCAGACTTATGGGGCTTCTACTCCAGATTTTCAAAAACTTCTTGTGCAAATCTTCGACCAATGTTCTGGTGTTTTTGCATGTGAAAAAACTAGAGGACACAACTTAATCCACACTAACAAGAGGAATCCACTAGGGGCTCAAAAATTCTCTAGTTTTGTGTTTGTCCATAATAATTTATGATTGTTTGTTTACTCTCTTGCAAATGAAGATGGCAACTCTTGCCTTGGCAATCCATGCTTTGCAAATGAAGAAAATGTTGATGTTGTTGATAAGCCTACTTGGTGCAGAATTAGAAGATGTCAGTAAACTTTTTGATGTAAACACAAATTTTCATGTTGCAGATGTTTAAAATATCATTCCCATTTTTATTTAATACTTGAAACTTTAAAGTTTAAAATTAAACAATGGATAATTCTCATTATTTGATCTTATAAAGTTATATGTATAAATATTTAAGTGACACTCTATTGAATTTTGCTATGCATTTATCATTTTTAGTATACTAATGTCACATATGTATGTTTATGTTGGTGTAAGTGGTATTTTCTTTACAAATATGCATGATATTTATGATTTATTTTTTATATTTTTTTAAATTATAAAAAAATTCAAACCGAACCAAACTTTTTGCAAAATTCCGAACTTCTGAAATTTTTTCTTCTTTCGAACAACCGAAACTTTTCAAACATGGTAGCTATGAGATGAACACACTATATGAGTTGGATAAACCTAATGTGGACAAAACTCTAGTGGGTGAGGCAAGTGCTCTTCCCTTCCGCTATGTAATTCAACAATTGTACAAGTTATTGTCTTCTCAAAGCCTTCATGAACATACCTTGCATTACATGTCTTACTATGTTCAAAAAGTTTGAATCAATCAGAAAGAGAAAAATTCAAAAGTTTAAAAATTTGCAAAAAGATCGGTTTGGTTAGTAAAATTTTATAAATTTAAAAAATATATAAAAAATAAATAATAATTATCATACATATTTGTAAAGAAAATACCACTTACACAAATAAATAATAAATATCATACATATTTGTACCGAAAATACCACTTACACAAAAAAAAAACATACATATATCACATTAGTATACCAAAACATATAAATGCATCACAAAATCCTATAATGTCAAACTTCAATGTTCATACATCTAACCTCTTATAAGATCTAACAATAATTATTATCCATTGTTTAACTTTAAACGTTAAAGTTTCAAGCATTAAATAAAAATTGGAATGACATTTTAAACATTTGTAGCATCAAACCTTGCATCTATATCAAAAAGTATAACTAACAACTTAATCTAATACTACACTAGTAGACTCATCAATATCAACATTTTTTTCATCTACAAAGCATGGTTCGCTAAGGCGCGAATTATCATCTTTATCTACAAGAGAGTAGACTCATCAACATCAACATTTTTTTCATCTACAAAGCATGGTTCGCTAAGGCACGAATTATCATCTTTATCTACAAGAGAGTAAACTCATCAACATCAACATTTTTTTCATCTACAAAGCATAGTTCGCTAAGGCGCGAATTATCATCTTTATCTACAAGAGAGTGAGTAAACAATCGTAAATTGCTATGGACAAATACAAGATCAGAGAATTTTTGAATACCTAGTCAATTCCTCTTATTGGTATGGATTAATTCACATGTACTCCAATTTATTTTACATACAAAAGAACTGGAACGTTGACTGAAGATTTGCACAACAAACTTCTGCAACTCTGGAGTAAAAGCCCCGTAAGTTTGGCACCATTTAGTTGGTTCTCATTTCATCTTGCTTACCTTTGCTTCCTTGATGCCAAATATTTTTAGTTGGTTCTTGAAAACAATAAGTTGTTTTATTGTTACTTCTTGCTCACCATCATCAAAAAGTATCGTGTCAATTGCTACAAATAAACCTCTAATTATCTCTTCATCTTCATCATGATTTACCTCTACTAAATTAGTATCTAAATAACACGTTGTCATGTCTAGAGGACAATGTAGCATAAACTATCGTTTGTCCACAATTTGCAAATTATGTTTGACTTCTTTAACATTACTTGCAAGTAACTTTTGAACTTCTTCATTTGCTCTATCCATTCTTTCATACACAAAACGCATGCAAGATTGATTGCCATCAATCATTCTTGAAATTCTAACAAGTGGATCAAACATCATTATGATTTTTTCGGCCATCTCCCAAAATGTGTCCCCCAAAATTATTCTTTCAATATATTTTGCATGGACTTCCTTGAAAAGTTTTGATTTTGCCCATTCCTTGGCAACCACCACTTCTCTCCATGTTGTCCTCTCCTCTACCTCCTTTTGCAAAGTAATGAAGTGGGTAGTAAATCTTGTTTCAATGAGGGATAGAAGCTCACATTTTACACATGAACGATACGAGTTCAATGTCAAGCGATGATTGAAGATAAATTTAGAAATTTATTTTCTTTCAGTCACAATATTATTTACCCACTCCAATTTTGATGGATCTTCAAGCAAAAGATCCAACACGTGTTACACATGGTGTCCAAAAGAGATGAAAAAATCTATCTATGAGTATATCACCTACTCCTTTACAATTTGTTGCATTATTTGTAATAATTTGAACAACAGTCTCTTCTATCTCGAAAAACATTAATTTGATGCATTTGAAAATGTAAAGAGAAGTTTTTTGTTCAATACTTGTATCAATTGATTTTATAAACATAGCAGCTTCTAAAGATATTGTCAAAACATTTAGGAAGGGCCTTCTTGAATCAGACCATCCACCACTTACTATTGTGCATCTTGTTTTTTTTCAATTTTTCTTCATTTCATCTAGCTCAATGGATATTGTTCCCATCTCATCTTCAAAAAGACGAGTTCTCTCTTTCATAATAAGAAAATTTGTAACCCTTCCCAAATTCAATAGTAGCATCTAAGAAGGTTTTGAAATGTGGAGAACGGGTAATATTGAAAGAAATGGCCTTTGTATGAAACAACAGTGTTCCACGGGGATGCATCCACCCTCCAAAATCCTCACATTTATGGGACACGGACGTGGGGATGTCCCCCTGCCACACCTCCACCGCTGCCCTGAACCACGACCGTCCCCGAGACTTTTCCCTCTAAGAGGGGACGTCCCTTCACAAAGGGGGCATCTGGAGGACTCTGTGACGCCCAGACATCCCTCGACCCACCCAAGAAATTTGCAGGTGTCCCCCACACTAGTGGACATAAAAAAAGCATTTTTTTTAATTTAAAAAATATTTTGATTTGTGAGCCCTCTACCCTAACCTTAATTGCTAATGGGTCCCACCCTCACCCCCAAAGCCTCCCAAAAGCTTATTAAAAGCCCTATCCCTCTCATTCCAAATCACACAAAAACTTCATTGAGTGAAGTAGAGAGCTTAAAGTAGATGTAACAAGCTTAGAGGGAGAAGTTTGCAAGAGTGAGAGAGCGTTAGGGGAGGAAAAGTGAGATCAAGAATAGGATAGATAAGTGAAGAAGACTCAAGACTCTTCAAATTCATCATTTGAGCCACAAGGTAGGCCCTAGGAGGGCAAAGAAGCTTTTGGTTGTACATAGTGCCTTGCGTCTCATTGACTGCAACACACATACAAGGAGAGTCCAGTGGCCAAATGAGATGTAGAGCCAAAAGAGCCAGCACAGATTGATGATGATGCTACACAGACAGGGCTGGTTAGTATTGGTTTGGAGGAGCTTGAGCATGTGGAGTCCAGCAGTTCTAGTGATGAGGAGTTTGGCAAGAACTTTGGAGATGATTAGCCATTGACTCATTACTATTTAGTGTTTAATATTTTGTTTTTGAACATTGTTGATACGTGATTGTAATCATGAATCATCATTATGAAATTTTGAAAATTCTGAATTCGATATTTTCATTTTCATTTTCAATGTTCAATGTTCATTGGTTCAATGGTTCAAACTTGAAACTTCATTGTTAAAAAGTTAAAACTTAAATGTTAAATTGTTGATGTTCAATGCAATATACTCATTCCTTATACATCTTTATATAACTAATTTTTCAAGTACTATATGTATTTGCACCACTCCCCCGCCGCCGTCTCCCCACCATCCCCAAACTTAGACCCCCCGTCCCGGAAAACCTGTCGAACTATGTAAAACAAACTAGCTACCAACCTATCTACATCATGTTTTTGTTATTGCCTCCACATGGACTTCAATGAATCTTATGACTTTCCAACTTCACTTGCAGTTCTACTGAAAAATGATGATAGAAAGAAACTTGAACTATTGAAAGGGCCACTTTGCGAGATGTGTTGGAGTCAATTTAGCTTTCTTTGCTTTTGAAACTAATGATTTAACATGACTCACATCATATTTAGCTTGCACTCAATTATAAAATCTACATACTCCGCTTCCTTTATATTTTCATTTGTTATATCACAACATTTCACATTTGGAGATCCTCCAAGGTAATGGTACCGAACTCTAGTTATATTTCCCATGATATGACCATTGCACAAGATGTATCTCATTTTTTTAATTTTTATCATCTCTCTAGACAATATATTTCATCTCTAAGGGACGACCAAGTATGCTGCCAACTATACACTCACTGCCCACTATTCAACCTTGCATACATTGTTTGGAACTTTTCAACTGTACCCTCACTGCCCACTGCTCAACCTTGCATACACTATTCTGAACTTCTGATCTCAATGCTGAAATCAAAAACCTCTAAAGTCTACCCCTGCAAATGTTAACATTTTTAATAATTTTAATACTTATATGTTAAAACTTAATAAAATTATAATTTACTTTAAGAATCAATTTCATTGTTTATAAATATAAATTAAAAAAATAAAATAAAACAAAGATTTAAATGTAAATTTAAAAAATATAATAACAAAAAATTTAAAATAAAATAAAATAAACACTAAAGACAAATTAAAAAAAACATCATTTAGTATACATATTACTTTGAATAGTATACATATTTTTTATAAATGCAATTACAAAACTAAGTCATTTAATAAATGCAAAATACAAACAATAAAAATTGCCCTGATTTGATCCCCAACGAAATCTCCCTAGGGCAGCAGGGCTCGATAGATTTTTACAGTGCAGGTTGAAAGATGTTTGAATCTCAAAATTTAAATTGAATTAAGGTCCAAAACGGTAAACCCCAACGTCAATCCACAAAATGGGAAATGCAAACTGCAAACTGCCAAACTCAGAACTCAGGGTTCAAAAGTGCAAACTCACAACATCGTGTCAACCAATTGAAACTTTCCACTTCATATATGAGATTTTCACATTTCCATTCTTGTGTTTTCTTTTCTCTTTTCCATCGTTTTCACTTTCCCTGTGTCTTACATCTTTTTTTTGTGCAACATTTTATGTTTTCGATTTTTCCTATTGCAATGCATTTTCAACAATTTAGGGTTTAGGATCGCTTTATGTTTTAATTCTTACAATTTAACCTTTTAGGGTTTTCGAGTCAGTGTCTCATCACTCACAATTAGTGTTTATTTCTTATTTTATATTTTTTTTTTAAATTAAAAAAAAGGAACCAAATCTGACCAAACTTGTTCGGTCAAGTGGAGAAGTTTGGTTTGAACCGAACCTACACCATGTTCGGACGAACATAGTAACAATGGAACTTCATCTTATGCTTTGTCTTCTCTTATGCTTCCTTTCTATGTTCAGTATGTTGTGCATTTCATTTCCAACACTTGTTGAACTCCGTTTTAGCAATGAAAATAGTCTAGAACAGTCATTTTGCAATCAAAGAATTGTTGAGAGCTTATAGGATTCGTGTTGGTGAAGCTTGGTGTGGCATATCCAACTAGTTTACGCATCACACAAGGATATTCATACATCTTTATTTGGTTTCGATGACATACCAAAACATATCAGTGGCCATGATTACATGAGTTAAGTCAGCATTGACCTCAGCTTCCCTTTCACAAATAAAAACACAAGTGCCAAGCACTCAAGTGTACAATCAATCTTTTTTCACCAACCACTGAAATTTTTGTTATAAAACAGCATCAAAATAATACTAAACCTTGCATTATCTTTTATTGGAATTCAATTTAATGTTTTAAGAATTTGCTTTGTCGGCATATTTAGCCATCCCTTTCTATATCAACAATTTTGGTCTGTACATTCTCTCATTTTTCTAAATCACCGTACCTCATTTCCCTTGTGAACATGATAGATGAATAGGTGCATGTATGGAACTTAGATAGATTTATGGTTTTCATTTCCAAATATGTCTCATATACAAGCTGGAAATCATACGTTATCTGAAGAAGTACATAACTAAAAAGTTCTAAGTGCTTAAAGAAGGTTATAAGGAACACTACAGTAGTGTCATACAGTGATTAAATAATGCATCACTTACAGTAAAATAACCAGTGTCTGGAGTACCATCCAGGCTCAGTGTTGGTGCCAATGCAACAGTAAACTTCTCTCCCACAGAGATAGGATATACATCAATATTCACATCTAGAAGCATGTGCATGTCAAATTGTTCACTACGGGCTTCAATTCGCGAGACTGCAAAAGAAGTGATGCAAAAATAGAGGAATGTCAAATCACAACACCATCTAAAAGGATTTAATAAACAAAATATTTGAAAGCCTTCTTCTGGATTGTATTGGAATTTTTCTATATAAACTGCATGGGGCAAAAACTCCAACACAGTGACCCAGAACAAAGGCTTTAAAAAATGAACTCCTGTGGAAACCCCCAATCCAACACAAATTACTTTTTAAATAATAAAAATGCCATTTTTGAATCATATAATGCACAGCTTGGACAAGCTTCAGTAGCTATAGTAGAAAATATTTGATTGACAGTACCTGCTTATAGGGGTGGCAGACACGTTTGACATGCAAGCAAAAAGAAAACTAAATAGAAAGTATAAACCTGATAGCCAAAATATAATTTAAGAAATAAGTTAACAAAACAATAAGCATAGGCCATGCATTACATAATAAATGTCCAGAGTATGTAGCTGATCATGAAGTAATTACACAAATTTGCAATACCATTTCTGTAGTGGGTTGACATACTAAAGCTGATCATGTATTAATATAAGTAATTACCAAAGCAAGCAGCTGATCATGGTGTAATTAGACAAGTTTGCAATAGCATTCTACAGTTGGTTGATGAGCCAAAGTTTCATGCCCATGCAAGCATCCGTGGTCGCATGATTTGTCTCTAGGAGATACTGCCCCCATAAACTTCTGTCAGATGTGCTCAAGGACATAAAAAGGTGCTGAATAAAACTTGTTGGTGCTGCCTCTCAACCAGCACGAACCTTTGACGTTATTTAAATTACTGCTTTAATAGTACACTTCAAAAATAACTTTTTCTTTGCCAGATCAGTTGCGGGTAGGGTAGACAGATAAATATTTGATGGGACTGCAATAGTTGTTACTGTATTTGAAAAGTGAAGAGGAATTTATTATTTGAAAAAAAGTCATCTGATTTGACTTTCAAAGCTACTGATTGAACATAATATAGTCAATAGAACAAGTCATGTCGAAAAAATATCAAATCATGTAATAACAAGTGCACCATATATAGATGACCTAATGCACCAGCTATGGACCTTCCCTATCTTTTTTACATATAAAATTTCCTGTTGTGAATGCCTTTAAAAATGGCTTTCCAAACTATTTTATCACCTGAAATGTAAATCTTAGATTCAGCACATACTAGTATTCCTAAGGTCTAGCCCCTCCTGATCCTGGACAGGCATGACCATACTCCCCCTCTCCACCACCATCGGGCCTCTCCCCCCTCCTCTCTGAATTTGGTTGGTCGGTGTGGCTCCAAGAAGGCATAGCAGACCCGACATCACAGTGTGTGCCCAACTACTGGCTGCATCCCTCCCCTATTTACCCCTGAAATTATTTTTCAATTTCAGGCACAAGAATTTTTTTATAAGTTAACCTATGTGCCCAACATCCAATAGATAAATCAGAATATAGCTCATGTACATTGATACAATATTATTAAGGACATATATTGATAATAAGCATGCCGACGTCTTAAAATCTGGCTCGTCTCTTTTCCATTATATTGACCATATGGTGTGCCACCCACCAGGACAAATTCCAAAGCTATTACTGATATAGAAACTAAAAATCACCATTATGACTACATTGCATTTGCTGCTTCACGCCCTCAACATAAATTGTAAATTTGGTACTCAACTGTCAAGTTCACTTAAATAAAATCCATGTGAAACCCATAGGTTGGAACCATTGGAAGTAAACAAATCAATGTGATAAAATGGAATGTCGATCAAAACAGTGAGTTCCTAAAACTTTTCAACAATTATAAGGAAAGAATTGCAGACTCATATGACCGAATTTAGAAGCTACTGGAACCTTCCTCTGACTCCCAACCACCTGGAAACCATGTTAAAGGCTTCTAGTTTTTGGTAGCATGCTTATAGAAGACACTCATCCATAGCTATCAGTAGGCTAGGTGAAAAACATAAAAAAATAACCTGTCTGCAAAGCTTCTGCAGGATAAGGGTTTAGTGATGAAGAATATCTTATCTTTAAGACCCAACCCAAATGGGCCATGATTTTAGTATATGTAATTTTCGTCAAAAGAATATCAAAAAAATACACCAGATGTGGGCCCTGCAAAGTTTCCCCAAAAGAAAGATATCCACTACCGTCCACTCTTATACTGAACTGCAACATGTGCTTCAAACTTCCCCCAACTGACTGATGCCAATATCAACTACAAAGGAAGAGTGGAAACCCAATTGCTTGCAAGGGTGCAGCCCAGTTTGCCTCTTTCCTCTACCGTGTTGGTAATGATATATAGCGATTAATCTCTTACAGATGCATTCTCTTGTTACTCTTTCTCTAACCTCGCCATCCTCTCCAATTGGTGGTCAAATAAAAATTAAGTAAATGATAATTTAAATGCATAAACCTTTAGAATGCCAATGCTGCTTTAGAAGTACCACCGATAATGGGGTCAATGTTGAATCATTTCAAGATAGCAAAGCAAAAAGCTCAGAACCCCCCAAGAAAGGGGCAGCATCAAGCAAAACTTCAACAAGGCCTCCAAAGGCAAATTTAAAATAGTAAAGGAGAAATGTTGTGGACCAGTCCATTGCATAGCTAAGGCGTCCAACAACCAGGAGGCTGAGGCCATTATCAAAGGCATGAAGCTAGCCTTTAGCAAGAAATACGTCACTCTTGAAATGAAAAGAGATTTGTTGCTTGTCATCAGTGGAATGCAAATTAAAGACTGTTACTGACTCCAGCGAAAAATGTTAGAAGCAGCCCTTTTCATGTTTCCTTGGGTCACTAACATTACTTCAGAGAAGCCAATTGTGTTGCAGACTATCTATCCAAAGAAGTAGAAACCTTAGTCACCAAATAATGACCACCTAGAAACTTGGAATAACCTGAGGCTCCTGGTCACCAAGGATTATGCATATTGCAAATATCTATGAAGAATGTTAATTAACATGAAGATTGATTTGACTATTTTTAATGACATTGAATCAAATTTTTAAAAAAATAATGTCTGCAAATGACCAGATGTAAGTCGGTGGGACTGGAAAGTACAATTTGTTATAGTACATAACAACAGGGTAAAAGAACCCTGTTAGAAGATAGTATAAATAAAATTAAACTAAAGAAAGAATGCGTAAAGACACAAAAAAGCATACCCTATTAATGAGAAAGGATTAATTTACTTTAAGGCAGAGGAAATGGGAGTCAAATTTGATGGGGCAGAGAATTGCTGTGCCAGATTTGTTAATGTCTGAAAGAATCGATTATTTACTTCAAAACTTGTATGTCCATGCCTCAAAAATGGGGGCAATGATGAATAAGTATGGTTGGATGTTGGTGCCAAGCAAGAAAGCCCTGACGTTTGCTATTTATTTAGCACAATCATGCACGGACACTTATTCTGTTTTAGCAAAATGACATTTCGGCCAAGTGTCCAGTTCCGTAACATTTTGGAATTTTTAATCTGTGTTACCCTACTACTTGGACATGGATAAACCTTCATAAGAGAAGGAAAGAAAGCGAACAGGTTGAAATCCCACAGTGCAGAGCAGAGCACTGAAATCTTTAATGGGCCTGTCACAGACAAGAAAATTATGACTATTTTATGTCTATGACATCTGTCGAGTGGGCTTGGTTGAGAACTTCCTCTCGCCATAGATTCTCTCCCACCACCCACGAGCTGAGAGAACATCAGCATGCTTGGAAATGAGTTATGGATTAGTGTTGTGCTTATTTAACCAACCCTTCCTTGACCCTGTACAGGTCAAGTGGTGTACAACAAAGAGACAGATACTCAAAGCTTACCACATTGACATATTACTTACGTCTGAAGACCTAAGCAGTCACCCGAGGTGCAGCAAGATATCACCGAGAACCCCCTTGATATAGAGAAAATTGTAAAGCAGGAAAGAACGTGCAAGTAAATTTACAAACTGTAGTAACTAACACACATAACACATGTTCATTTCAGATAACATTCATTATATTCATCCCCAGTATTTAAATATAATGCACATTGCCTGGGTACATGATTGTCATTACAATAATGCTAAAAGGCATACAACACTACAAAGCTTTACAAATAGTACAAAGCCTTCACAGCTGAATACAATTCTCCAAACCCTCAGCCGATTCCTCAATCAGCTTCTTCACTTATAAAACGTGTGGCAAATCAAGATCTCGATCAAAACATGTTAACTCTCTCTAGATGTTCCAAATGAGAAGCCAAGGTCCCTATCTATAGGCTTCCTTGGACCCCTTGGCAACTCATCCTTTCACCAACTGGCCTGCCAACTATTTAGTTCGCCAGTCGTTTGCTCATATTCCCAGAATATGCTCTTAGTCTGCCAAAACTCTTGGAATATACTCCCACCTAAGCTTGATCCCACCACATCTGCAAGATTGTTGCTTTGGTGCTTGACACCTGTAATATCATTCATCCCATTGGATCCTCATTTTTGTTTCTTTCCAGCCTGGCAATCCTTTTCCCAAAGTGTGCTTCTCCATCCATGATCACATGTCCTCTATCATGCACACCGCACATAAGTTGTGCACCCTGTATCTTTCTCTTTGCAAGATAACTTGGCATGGTCGAATGTGTCTCACTCACATCCTTCCATACTTGGTATATTTTGGTTTGTCTTTCTTCTTCAAAACTTATCCAAAATTGAGGGTCAACATTCCCCCCTACTTCATCGTTCGTTTGTCCTTAGACAAATTCTTTCTTCTCCTCCATGGTTGCGCTTGAAATTACTTCTAAAATGACTTCATGCACCGTTTTCTCAAAAGCATCCCAAACCACCATTGCTTCACAAATGGTTCATCAAACCACTTGCACATTGGCTTTCATCTCCTCCATTTAGCAATGTCCTACCCACTCTCCAAATAGGCCTTATAGAACTTGTCTACTTTCGCCTCATATGGCACAATCGTTGTGCGCATGCTACATTCCTCCATGATAGCATCTCCATGTAAGTTCAAAATGTTATCCTCCAACGAGGATCATTGCTCTTTTACGTTAGCCTTCCATGTATTCAAATCAGACATCTTCTTTTTCTTTTCTTCCATGTCCATTTCCTTCATCAGAGGAGAATGTTGCAGTCGTTGCTCTCTTTTGTGATTCTTTGAGCACTCCCTTCAAATCTTTGACCTATTCTTCCCACTCTACCTTGGCCGCATCCAATTTCTCCTTTTGCACCTTTTACACTTCCTCTAGCTTGTGCTTCTTCTCATTTTCTTCCTCCTCCAACAACTTCAGCTCCTCTTCCAAGGGTTGCACAGCATCATGCACTTGTGTGCCCCTTGCTACCAAAGCTTCACCTAGCAGTGTCCCAATGGTTGCTTCCAACTTCACCAAAGGCTCCATCCCATCCCACAGCTATGGTCACGCCTTTTTGATGGTTGCAATCAATCCTCCAATCTTCCACATCACACACACCATCTCTAAATTTACCTTCTTCACTCTAGACTATGTCGTAGCTTATTTTCAAGGTCCTCGACCTTCTTCTCCATGTCTAAACTGTATTGAGTCAAATCAGCACCCAGTTGTATCATACCCAAACATGATTGTTTGACATCCATCTTGTGTGGATCACAATTAATGTTCGTCAGTCCATCCCCAAGTTCACATTCCACGTTTATTCTTTTGTTGGCATCTAGAATGTTAGGTTCACTGCATACACATCCAACAAATCTTGATGTTTTATTTCCACGTCATCCTCCTCATCAGCACCCTATTATATTTGTTTTCCTTCAAACATCAAGTCTACAAACTCCTCAAAACTAAATGGAGCTATCCCTTCTTCCTAAAGTGTTTCCTTCTCTTCTTCATTTAATGTGTTACCCTTCATACACATCTCCTTTTCTTCATTCATCTTAGTTTCCTCCAAGATGGTTTCCAATTGTTTCAACACATAGTGTTGCATCTTTAGCTTCTTCTTCTTCTTCAACTTCTTTGCGCTTTTTCCTCCACACTTCCCCTTCTTGGAGGTTTGTGCAGCATCCTTGGCAGCATCTTCTTAACTTCTTTGTTGCTTGCTCTCCTTCAGACTTGTGTGTGGTATCTTTCGTCTTCTTTGACTTGCCATTTTTCTTTTTTTCTTGTCTTCTTCACCTTGGCCCTACACAACATCCTCCTTCAACTTCCATCTTGGCAACTCATCAATCCATGCAGGGTTAACATAGGTAGGTTTCAACACGTGCTTGATCTTTACCTTCATTTCTTTCAGTAAACACTCCTACGTGGGATCAAGATTTAAGCTATCACTCTTTGAATCTTCATCTTCATCTTCATCAATAACCATTTTCCAGGCTATGATGAAATTCTTTCTAAGGTTGATTCTTTCTTTTCCAACCTTGCCCATATTAACAGTTTCCCGCAATATCTCCGGTATCCTAGCTAATGCTCTCTCTATGTATTGCACGAAATACTACATACGACAACTTCATCCAAGAGCTCCACTTATTATCCTACTCCTTGATCTTCACAAAGCGTGAAATGTTTCATCACGCAAACTATGCATAACCTTTGTATGCATCCACTACCCTCCTATGCAATCCAGTTTATGCGTCAAACGCTAGCACCACATTATTATACCATTTAATCATTTTTGACATGTTGGTATCGTTCATCTTGTTTGCACACTAATGCGCGGCATACTTCCACACACAACTTCACATCCTCCAGCACTTCAAAACACTTTCCTTTTGGAACCCCCACTTCTTCCAGCATCATTAAGACCAAGTACATTCCCCATCTAAATGTACCTCAATCTGAGGGCACATCATTCATTCCTCAATTTATCTCTTCAGCTATGAACTTTACAAAGTTGTACCTTACACCATTCTCTGCACTCTGGAGAGCCACATACACAATTGGCTTTGATGCATGCTCCCATTGCATGGCCATGGTTAACTTTTCGTTGATCAAACATGTAGTTAATTGAGTCGTCAGTGTTGAAATGTGTCTTAGCTTCATTGTATAAACCTGTCGTTGCAACTGTAACTTTGTTGTGAACTCTGCAATCTTGTTGGTCTCCAAGAGCGCAACATGCATATCCTCACCCTTGTTCTTCAGCCTTGTAGTTCGGCTTATGCGTGCAAATGAGATCCTCAAACTTCTACCCACGAAGTATAGTTTGCCTTTGTGCATCTGAGCTAACAACCATTTGCTCAACTCATTTGGCTTCCCCAAGTAAGGTAGATTAAACAACTCAAGGATTCCAATCCCCTCCAAGTGCTCTCCAACAATCACCTTATCGTCCTCCCTGCAAGGTAATTTCAACTCTCTCCACTTCCTTCATGAGGTTCTTCTTCTTGTGAATGAAATCTTCAATCATGTAGCCCACAACCTTCAACACCAAATCCTCCCTTTCTACCACTCCATCTGCAACTTTTATCAAGGATGGGTCGAAAACTTTAATCCTCAATGCCCCTTTCCCTTTGGGTGATTTGCTCAACTACCTACTTGGAGTTTTTTTTGGTTCCTCTTTGGACTTTGTTTCACTCTCAGATTCTGACATTGATTCTTCCTTTTCCTCCTCGTCTTCCACTACTGGAGGCATCACAATTAGTGTGGATTTCTTCCTTGCCATTGTTGTCAAACCCTAACTCCCTCTTGTCTTTCTTCAAACAACAATCTCCTATTTCACAATCCCCTATTCCAGACGAAGTTAGCAATCTCTCCTGTGTGTACTCAATTTCGTGACACATGCTCCTTGAATGGCATTGGATTTTCTCGCAGTAACCAAACCTTTGCACTTCAATTGCTTGCATTTCCTAGGTTTCTTCTCCACACAAGAACGTTAGAGCTCATTTCAATTCTCTCAATTGGCAAATGATTCTTCAAAAGGCTATCATTCCTCCTTTATAGCCTTAGATGCATTAACTCAACCACCTATTCACGAATCAATTGATTTATGACTCCTCCCAACAATCAAAATCCAATTGTTTAATACCTTTTTTGAAGCAACCCTCCTTGTCTTTGGAATCTTCATATGCCTGAATGCACATAATACCTGTGCATCCTTCATTCCAACCCATGTGCCTTGTGCGCACCAATTTGTGTTGCACTTCCCTCTTTCATTTGTACATCTTCACTTCATGCTTCTTTATAACTCCTCCCAACAGTCAAAATATGACTAATTCATGTCTTTTTTGAAGCAACCCTCCTTGTCTTTGGAATCTTCATATTTGTTTATGTGCACAATCCCTACATATCTTTCATTCCAACCCATTTGCTTTGTGCACACCATCCTGTGCTGCACTTCCCTCTCACTTGTGCATCTTCATTTCATGCGCTACTCTTCCCTTGCGCATCAAACACCATGTGCTCCATTTTGTGCCATTTTGCACAAATTTCCAACATCTCCCTGCTAAAACAATCCAACACATACACACACATCCCTACCCCCCAACCATTATGCACCAAGTCCTCTTGCACATTATCTAACTTGTCAATTGCTCAGCTCATTTCCATCTTTTTGCTTTTTGCACAGCCATGTTCACACTTATCTACAAGACTCCACTGCACGTGATTATCCCTCACAGAGATACATAGACATTTGGCATAAGAATCTTGAAAGACCCCTTGCCCGACTAGATTTACAAGATAACCTACACTTATTACACACATACTATACATCAAGTTAATGAAAACAAACTACAAAAAGTAAGAAATATTTTTGTGGGGCATTTTCACAAAGGCCAATGGCCTTTACATCCGCCTTCAACATGATCAATCAAAGCAAAGCTTCAGCCTACTTCTATTGAAGTGCCCTTGCAATAATTCATTGTCCAACTTACGCAGCTTGCATGATGGCCCCAACCATTTTATGTGGAGCTTTCCCAGGTGCTTTGAATATCTAGAGTCATACAAAAGCACCTTGGCGTCGACGCACGATTTCTTACTCTTGATGTGCTTGTTGTGAAAAACCTTTTGGCGGGCTTTCTCAACCCCTTGGCTCCATCTTGTAAGCAGCCTCTATTGGGACCACAAAAAGAGAGGTAAACAAAGGAATAAATTTTACAAAACTTTTATTGAAAGGTAAAATCTCATATTATTTTATTTACAATGTCCCAAGCTTATAAAAGTCTTCATGGGGAGTTAGTTATGTACGAGATCCAACCAACTTACGAGTTCGACCCATTTTCACAACTACCTAATCTATTTTTGCTAACAAGTTTACTATTTACTAACACCTATTTACCAACCTAACATAGTAACATAATATCAAACTTAAGGGGGTGTCTCATACGAGATACATGCCCCTATACAAACACCTACTAACGATAAAAGCACTTTGGATCAAATGACCCAACAAATCCCCCCCTTGATACATATTTTTACTAACACCCATTTACCAACCTAACAGAGTAACATAATATCAAACTTACGAGGGTGTCTCATACGAGTTACATGCCCCTATACAAACACCTACTAACAATAAAAGCAATTTGGATCAAATGACCCAACAAATCCCCCCCTTGATCCAAAGGGGTATAAAAAGGTGATATGATGCATATGACTATTAAGTCATCAAAAGTCTTCACCTCACCTACAATTGGCACACTATACACCATGGCACTTCACATAGAAACCCACTACCCTGCGAGTTGAGGCATAAATGATAAACATCATAATGGGCATGCTCATCCCCTCTGACCATTTTGTGTCGTATTGTAGTATAAGCACGATCAAGACCTGCTCAACTACATCAATCCATATAAGGTCTCACACAAAAACTTATATAGTGACAATCATGTATTGTGTATGGCACATCTCCCTGATGCCCAATGACATTGACGAACCTTTGCTCAACACTACTGGAGCTAGCAACTCCCCTGTCAACTCATACAATCATCGACAACTGATCGAAGGCCATTATAAGTTTTTTAGGTAGTTTGTTTGCGAGACCAACTTACTTGTCCAACCAGAATAACGACTTGCTTATTAATTTAACCACACTAACATTTTTACTAACACCTATTTACTAACCTAGCATACTAACAATAAAAACTCATTTGGATCATAAATCCAACAAACCCCCTTGATCTAAAGGGGTATAGAGGGGTTTCATCCTCAATTAGAAAAGAAGAGGTTGCGGCCTAAACTTCAAATAAGGGAATGAATGTCAAATTTGTTTATGTTGCACCCACCAAAATGGCATATTGTACATCATGGTACTGATCAACTGATGTCACTTCCTTCACAGAAGCCCATCACTTTATGCAAAAGTGCTACGATACCTCGTGAGTTGTGACCTACACCGATGTCGCTTTCCTCTTCCAAAAGCCCGTTGTTTTAAGCAAAAGCCTGGCAATACCTCAGCAGTTGTGACATAAATGATGAACATCTCAATGGGTATGCTCATCCCCTCTAACTATTATGTACCTGTACCGCAGTATAAGCATGATCAAAGCTTGCTCAACTACATCAATCCACATAAGGTATCCACAAAAACTCATACAATGTCTATCTCGTACTGTGTATGGCACATCTCCCTGATGCCCAACAACACTCATGAAATTTTGTTCAACCCTATTGGTGCTAGCAACTCCCCTACCAATTCGAACATGACTGATCGAAGGCCAATATCTTCCCCCCATCAAGAGAGAGGTGAGAAGTGCATGCAACAAGAAAATAGATCCAAACAACTCTATTTGCTCCTCATCAATGATATCAAAGAACCAAATATAAAACATGAAAATCCAAGTCAAATTGCTACTATAGCAAAACCCCATCTTTGAGTTACCAGCACACTCACCCTGTCAAATCCTAGTGTAAACCCTAAAGTGCAACTACATCATCTCCGATAACTCAAGCGGTGGAAAACACTATCACCTTTATTGTTCTATGCACATAACCCATTTTCAATTTCCGAGAAAATAGCAAGGTGTTGGATTCCACCTAAAATGCACCCATTGTATGTTACATCTTGTTTCTCCATTTAATACATTTTTGTCATAAAAACCATATTTAGAGACCTCAAATTGGACAAAAACCATTATAATGGATCCAGATCATTCCAAAACCTAAGAAACGACTAGTTACATGACTACCTCCAAGCAAAAAATCAACTAGGCAAAAAAAAAGTCATACAACATAGGTCGAATGCACAATGACGAGATTTGAAAATTACAAATTAATCTTTTTAGGTTTTGAACTCTCAACTTCTCAAAGCATTGTCCTACAAAATATACTTAGCCAACTCTACAATCATTTGTGAGTTACTTAATGAGGATGTTCTATTTAAATAGTACTTGCTTGAGTTTGCAAAATTATATATATATATATATATATATATATATATATATATATTTGTGCAAGTAAAAATGCATTCACTTGAAAATTTTCAAAGCAAAAACTCAAACTACATCTTTCACTCTTTGTGGGGCCCACTTGTATATAACGAACTAAAAATTAAAGTTTTTAAGCACAACAAATAAAATCTATCTCATACTGGGCCCAAGGACTTGGTGTATTGGTGAGGTACAAGTAGTTTGTACCCAAGTTCGATTCCCATTGAGCCCAGGAGGACACTTTCAACAAAGCAGCGATGTGGACACCTTGAGGTAGGGGTCGCAATTCTCCATGTGGACTAAGCAGCACATAGCATACGCTTTGGATGCGGATCGCTCAGCAGACATTACGGACCCAAGGCCACCCACATGTCCCACTTCAAGATGCGGATCGCTCAGCAGACATTACGAACCCAAGCCCACTCACATGTCCTACTTCAAGAAGGTGGCCCCAATCACTCTGATTTGTAGCTCTGGGATATTAAAAGTGAATACCCAACATTTTAACCTCCCGTTAATGGGTCATATCAGACAAAGCTTGCAAGAGGGTTGTTAATTCTTCTTGGTGTCCACCCCCCTCCAAGTATGTTCAAGTTGAACTTCGATGAGGTTGCTCGCGAAAATCTAAGGGCTTCAAGGGTTGGCTGCATTATTCGGGATTGTTCTAGATCCTTGATTAGAGAAACATCCATGAAACTTATGGATGGGACAAACAACGAAGATGAAGCTCAAGCACTAGCGTTGGGAATTAGACTTGCATTTCAATGCGGTATTGAGAAGTCGGTCATTGAAGGTGACTCGATAGTCACCATCAGCGTTCGTAAATGCATGGTTTGAGCATAGAACCTCAATAACATCCTTAACCGTTGTTGGGAGGATTTGGATTCCTTCCAAATCTTAGAGAATTCGCATTGTTATAGAGGCAAATGAGGTGGAAAACTTCTTAGCCAATAGTGGTATTGAAGAGCAGGAGGAAATTATTGTTGGCAACTACTGGGAGGCTTGGCCCAATATTGATTTTGAGCCATCCTTTTGAAATCCTTCCATTAGTTATCTTTGGGGTGGTCGTGTTACTTCATAATGCCTCTCACCTCGCTTGAATGTCATGTCATTCGGTTGGCATTTATGGGACTCGCACGCACAAGTGGTTTGGGTGCTACTTAAGTTCGGTGGAGTTGATTGCACAATGCGTCGGCGCTGGTGTAATTGGTGTTTGTGTGGCTATTTTTTGGCTGGGTCTGAGTTGTTTTGTTCCGCCATGGATGAGATGCTCCAGCGTGCCCTTAGCACGCCCCTTCTCCACCTGACAACTACAAAGCAAGAGATGTCCTTTGATGGCCCCCTGACAACTAAAAAGCAAGAGATGTCCTTTGATGGCCACCTGACAACTAAAAAGCAAGAGATGTCCTTTAATGGCCGCATGACAGACTCCCGTCACAAGAAGGTTTTTCTTATTCAGTCTAGGGTTGTGTTGGAGGCAATTCGCAAAATTATTGGTCTGGTTTATCTAGAAACTGCATGTCGAGCTAAGATCAATTCAGAAATAGCTTCCATGTTCGTGGGCAACCTTCTGCTTGCTTTGGAAGACAAGGCAGTGGTTTGTTTTATTGCAAAAAGGGTGGTTAAACCACGGTCTTGGATCAGCATGGCCATTGTTGTGGAAGGTTTTTGGGGGTTTGTGTCGCAATCCTATTGTTATCTGGTAATGAGTGTGGGGCTTGTCCCCCTTGCCACTTTTTGGGAGCTCGAGGAACATTTTATGACAGTTTTGACCTTTGCGATGAAGCTCCAAGCAGCCGTCCGCCATCCATCACCCGCAGGGGGCTTTATCTTGGTTCTGGATGTTGAGGTCTGTCAAGCTCCCATGGCGTCTCTCGCTGCGGTATTGGCTCTCTGGAGGTTGAGCAATGTGCTCTCAGCAGCACGATTGCTTTCAAGATTGTTTGGTCCAATCGCATCATATTTTCCTCCCCCAGTTGGCGCACATTCCCGCTTGGTGAATGGTGGGCCAATCACACGATGGTAGATAATCTCTAGGGCTATGCATGGACACATGGAAGATGCTCGTCGTTCGCTTGGGTTAGGCAGTTGCATGGTAATCAGATGTGCTCGAGTCAGGTGAAGCGGTCGTGGAGGCAGATCTGTTGTGTTGGTGGTGACTTTCGCGACTATGGAGGTCGATGGTGTTGACCCTGTGGTGGACTCAGTGACCCTATGTGGGGATGGTTGTACTAAGAGCGACACACTAGTGGCACCTCTAGTGGTTGGCGACAGAGGCGGTCAGCTTTAACTTCTTGTTGGCCCAGGCTTACTTGGTGTTTGGTCGACGGGGTGGTGTCGGTGATGGTGGTGGTTCAGTCTTCTTTTGGCTTTGGCTTCGACTTCGGCCAATTGTTTCTTTGGGCCGTTGGTCTTGACTCTCTTTGGGCTTGTTCGGCCTAGTTTCGTTTTGGTTGCGTTTGGCTGTCTGAGGCCTTTTTTGGCATCTTGTAATCGTTGGTTTTTGGTTTTAATAAAATGGGTGAGGGACCCATTTAACCCCCTTAACTGAGCCAAAAAAAAATCTATCTCATACCATTTACTCACACATCCTCCATGCCAAACCAGGCCATACAATTGCGTTGAAAGTTGAATGCTCTGCTCAGAATTCCATACAAAATGTCATACAAATTATATTTTTAAGGTTTTGAAATAATGATTTAATCAACAAACAACTTATTTGGCTGTAAAAGGCTATACTATTCTGATTTTATTGATCCTTGGGCCATACAAATGTGATTTTAGGCCATACGACAGCATTCAAGAAAGGTTTTAGGCAGTACAAATTCATTATTTGACTATAAAACACCGTAAAAATTGGCCTTTGGACTGAGATTTTGAGAGGGCCTTACAATTCAAACTTCTTCAAAAATAAGTTCTTCCATTTACCCCTGTGGTTGTCCTAACGTTTGTATTAAAGCGTGTATGAAACTAGCACTGTGAAGAAGTCGCCATGGATTTTAACTAAAGCATAAAGCCTTGAGGATTTAAGTTTTGGTAAGTCTCTAAGCATTTTTTTTTTTTTTATGTTTTTACTCTTCAAAATTATTTTTTATGACCTGATAGCAATTTGTACGGCCCAAAAGACATCACATTTGAGTTGTACAGCCCAATAGTCAGAAAATCAGAGATTGTATAGCACTTAGATGTCCAACATCAGGAAAAAAAACCTTCTACTTGTTGTCGTATGGCCTAAAATCACATTTCTATGGCTCTGTATGAATTTTAAATAATAAAAACCAATTTTCATGCATTTGTAAGGCCCAAGCATCAATAAAAACAGAATAGTATGGCCTTTTCCAGCCAAAGAAGCAGTTGCTCGCTGATTAAACTCTTTCAAAACCTTAAAAATCAGATTTTGTACAGCATTTGAAGCAGAAAACTCAATTTAAATGCACTTGTACGACCCTGTACAAATTGGAGGGCTTGGTGGTAAGGAGTAGAAATGTTTGTTATGTTCAAGCTTTTGTCAAACTTTTCTTTTATTTTCAGTTTGTTGTGTTTAAGTATTCACGTGGGCCCCTCAAAATTACATTTGTTCAGTTTTTTCAATTTGAAAGATTCATAGGTGAATAAAATCTACATGGACAAGGGGGAAAAAAATGAAAACTAATATAGTTTATATAAAACGTCCTCTCTTTATGTTTCACAAAGGCTTGTCGAGGAGTTGGTTAAATATATTTTGTAAGACTCTATGGATTGAGCAGTCAAGAGTTCAAAACATACAAAGTTCAATTTGTGATTTCCAAATCGTGTCATTGAACATTCGGCCTATGTTGTATGTCTATTTTTTACCTAGTTGATTTTTTTGCCTGGATGTAACCGTCTAACCAGTCGTATTTAAATTTTTGGGGCGTTCCGGACACAACGGAAAGGTTATTTGTTTGATTTGAGGTCTCCAAGTATGGTTTTCATGACACAAATATATTAATGGAGAAACACAGTGCTATAACGTACAACGGGTGCATTTTTAGTGAAATCCGACACCCCACTTTTTCTCAAAAGTTGAAAATGTGCTTCAAAACCATGGATGTAACACTATTTTCTGTCACTTGTGTTGTCAGAGATGATGCAGTTGCACTTCAGGGTTTACAAGTCTCTAGCGATTTGTCAAGCTAACACAGCGATCGTCACACTCATCTTGTGCGAGATACTAGGTCCAAGATCAGATAATGCTATAGTAGCAATTTTGGCTTGGATTTTCATGTTTTATGTTCAATTTTGGTCTTCAATTCTTTGATATCTTTGACGAGGAGCAGATAGAGTTGTTTGCTTTGTTTTTTAGTTTTAGGACTTCTCACCTCTCGTTTGATAGGGGAGAAGAAACTATATGCCTTTGATCAATCATCGATGATTGTACGAGTTGACAGGTGAGTTGCTAGCACCAGTAATGTTGAGCAAAGGTTCGTCACATTGTTGGACATTAGAGAAATGTGCCATATACAAGATAATCGTTGGACCGATTTCTGTGTGAAACCTTATGTGGATCGATATAGTTGAGTAGGCCTTATCGTGCTTGTACTGCAGTACGATACAGAATGATCAGAGTGGATGAGCATGCCCATCAGGATGTTCATCATTCATATCACAATTCGCAAGATAGCAAGCTTATGTGTGAGGCGGCATCGATTGATCAATACAACGATGTACAGTGTGTCAGTTGTAAGTGCGATAGAGACTTTTGATGAATTCACAATCATATGTTCTGGATTTTCTTCTACACCCCTTTTGATCAAAGGGGGTTTGTTGGGTCATTTGATCAAAAGTAATTTTGGTTTTACTAGACTTGTTTGTACGAGGCATGTATCTCATATGAGACACCCCCCCCTTAGTTTAATAAGTATGTCAGTAGTTACTTTGGTAAATACGTGTCAGTATTTAATAAATATTAGTATTAGTCAATTAAATATGTTAGTAAATAAGGTAGTTGTCAAAATGGGTCGAACCCATAAGTTGGTTGGTTTCCATACACAACCATCTCCACATGAAAAGCTTTTATAAGCTTGGAGGCATTGTAAATGAATGTAACAGAGATGTTATATTTATTCTTTTGTTTACCTCTCTTTTTGTGGTCCCAACATTGGTATCAAAGCATGTATGAAACCAGCCCTGTGAAGAAGCCACCGTGGATTTTCTCTGAAGCATGAAGCCTTAAGGATTTAAGTTTTGGTAAGTTATTGATCAACCGATGCCGCTTCACATAGAAGCCCACTACCCCACGATTTGTGGCATGAATGATAAACATCCTAATAGATGTGCTCATCCCCTCTAACCATTTTGTACCATACTAAAATATAAGCACATTCAAGACCTGCTCAACTACATCAATCTACATAGGCTCTCACACAAAAAATCGTCCAATGACTATCTTGTACCATCAATCTACATAGGCTCTCCCTGATGCCAAACGACGCTAACGAACTTTTGCTAAACATTATTGGTGATCACAATTCACTTGCCAACTCGTATAATCACTGACAGCTAATCAAAGGCCATGAAGTCTCTCCCCATCTACCAAGCAAGAGGTGAAAAGTCCTGACGGCTAAAAAACCAATCAAACAACTCTATCTACTCCTAATCAAGGATATCAAAGAATTGAAGACCAAAATTGAAAATAAACCATGAAAATCCAAGCCAAAATTGTTATTATAGCATATTACTTGATCTTGAACCTAACAACTCACACAATATGGGTGTGGCAATGGCCATTTCAGCCTGTCAGATCCCTAGAGACCTATAAACTCTGAAGTGCAACATCATCTCTGACAACACAAGCGACATAAAATAGTGTTACATCCATGTATTTGAAGCACATTTTCAACCTTCGAGAAAAAATTACACTATATGTGATCCCAACATTGGTATAAGAGCTTGGTTAATGGCCCAAGGAAGCAAAAATGGAGCCATAAATTATTGATAAAAGTTTCACTTTGAATTTTTTCAATTATATTTCGCTTGATGGAAGCCTCCAAAAAATATTTTTGAAGTTTAAATTGTACGGCATCCAATCTCAAAATATCAGTGCAAAGACCAATTTGTACGGTGTTTTATAGTCAAATAAAGAATTTGTATGGTGCTTTATAATCAAATAATGAATTTGTACGGCCCAAAACCTTTCTTGAATGCAATTATATGGCCTAACATCACATTTGTATAACCCATGTATGATTTTAAAGCGCATACCCTATGTCTGGTTCTAACATTGGTATCAAATAGTAGTTAATGCCCTAGGGAAGCAAAAATGGAGCCATGAGGATTTTTGCATGAAAGATTTGCTTGGAAATTATGGTAAAAGCTTCACTTTGAATTTTTTTAATTATTTTTGGCTTGATGGAAGCCTACAAAAATTATTGGTAATAAGTGTTACTACTAATAAATATTTTGATATTAATGTTAATGAAAATAAAATGTTAGTTTGAAAGTTAGTTGTTTTACACGATTGAACTCATAAGTTAATTGGATCCCGTGAAATGCCTATATAAGCTTGGGAGCTTGTAAATAACTAATAATGAGAGATTTTACCTTTGAAGTAAGTTCTGTCAGTATTATTCTTCTATTTACCCACATGTGGTTGTCCTAACATGAAGGTGAAAAGAATGGCGTAGGATCTATGTTTGTTGTTATACAACACTAAATCCTTTTTCGGAAACCTTTCAAAATCATTGTGTACAGATTTGTGAGCATCCAAATCAATTTCCAATGCATTAGTGTGGCCCTCTATGGCTTGGAGAATGTGATGGTGTGAGGTAAGGCATATGAGCAATTTGTTGTGTTTATTGTGTTCAAACTTTTGTTTTTTTCAGCGTGTTGCATCAATGTGGGCCCCTCAGGGATGAAGATTCATAAGCATTTACATTAATCAAAATCACAGGGAAATGAATTTTCCATACACAAGTAAATTCTTCTTTTGAAAAACTCAAAAAACTACGGGTTATATGGAATATCTTCTCTTTATGTTTCACAAATACTTGTAGAGAAGTTGGTTAAGAATATTTTGTAAAACTATGTGAATTGAGAAGTCAAGAGTTCAAAACCCACAAAGTTCAATTTATAATTTTAAAAATCTCGTCATTGTGCATTCGGTGTATGTTTACGACTATTTTTTATTTACTTGATTTTTTACCTGAAGGCAATTGTGTAACTAATCGTTTCCTAGGTTTTAAAATGTTTTGGATCCATTAAAATATTATTTGTTTGATTTGAGGTCTCTAAATATGGTTTTCATGACAAAAATGTATTAAAAATGAAGACACATAGTGTTGTAACATACAGTGGGTGCATTTTTTATGAAATCCGACACCTTGATTTTTCTTGAAAGTTGAAAATAAAAAAAATTTACTACAAAACCAAGGATGTAACACTATTTTCTGTTGTTTGTGTTGTTGAAAAGAACTATGTTGCACTTCAAGGTTTACAAGTCCCTAGAGATCTGACGGGATGATAAAACCAACGTCACACCCATCTTGTGCGAGTTGTTAAGTCCAAGATCGGGCAATGATATAGTGGCAATTTTGGATAGTTAGATGTGTTTATTTCTATCAATTTTGGTCTTCAATTCTTTGATATCCTTGACAAGGAACAAATAGAGTTGTTTAATTGGTATTTTAGCTGTTAGAACTCTCATCTCACTTAATAGGGGAAAGAGACTGCATGGCCTTCGATCAATCATCGGTGATTCTGCGAGTTGGCAGGTGAATTGCTAGCACCAATAGTATTGAGCAAAGGTTTATCGGCATTGTTAGACATCAGGGAGATGTGTCATACGCAGTACAAAATAGTCATTGGACGAGTTTCTATGTGAGACCTTATGTGGATAGATGTAATTGAGCAGACCTTGAACATGCTTATACTACAATACAATACAAAATGATTAGAGAGGATAAGCATGCCCATCAAGATGTTCATCATTCATGTCACAAATTTTGAGGTATCACCAAGCTTTTACATAAAGCAATGGGTTTCTGATAAAAGCAAGCGACATTGATGTAGTCACAACTCACGAGTATAGTAGTGCTTTTACATAAAGTGAAGGGCTTCTGTAAAGGAAACAACATCAAATGATCAATACCACAATGTACAATGTACAATTTTGAAGGGTGCGACAGAGACTATTGATGACTTCACAGTCATATGCTCTGAATCATCTTCTATACCCTTTGGATCAAGAGGAGATTTGTTGGATCATTTGATCCAAGTGGTTAGTCCTTTAATATAATGTTTGTATGAAACATGTATCTCATATGAGACACCCACTTTAATTTAATAAATATATTAGTAAATTAGTCTCGTAAATAGGTGTTACTATTTAATAAATGTTAGTATTAGTAAATAAGGTAGTTGTCAAACGGGTTGAACCCATAAGTGGGACATGAAAAACTTTTATAAGCTTGGGAGCATTGTAAACATATGTAATGGAAATCATATTTTACATTTGAATAATGTCAATGTAGTTCTTCCATTTACCCCTATGGTTATCCCAACATTACAACATATACAGAAGAATAATATTGACAAAGTATTATTCAAAGGGTAAAATCTCACATTAATTTCATTTACAACCTCCAAAGCTTATATAAGCTCATCACAGAAGTTACACGGGACCCAACTTATGGGTTCAATCCCATACAACTAATTTACAAACTAACATTTATTTTCACTAACATTAATAATAATACCTATTTACCAAACTAACTTACTAACATATTATTAAACTAAAGGGAGTGTCTCATACGAGATACATGCCCCATACATATTAGCATAGTAAACAAAAATACTTTCGATCAAATGACCCAACAAACCCCCTTGATTTGAAAGGGTATAAAAGATGTTCTAAAACATATGATTGTGAAGTCATCAAAAATCTCTGTTGCACCCTACAAAATAGCACATTGTACTTCATGGTATTGATCAACCGATGTTGATTCTTTCACAGAAGCCCATCGCTTTACGCAAAAGTGCTACGATACCTTGCAAGTTGTAACCCTATGTCAGTGTTGCTTCCCTCTTCCATTAGCCCTTTGTTTTATGCAAAAGCCGGACGATACCTTGCAAGTCGTGACATGAATGATGAACATCCCAATAAGTATGCTCATCACTTCTGACCATTTTATACCCATACTATAGTATAAACACAATCAAAGCCTACTCACCTACATCAATCCACATTAGGTTTTACACAAAAATCCATCTAGTGACTCTCTTATTGTATATGGCACATCTCCTTGATGCCCAACTATGTTGTTTGGGTACGGGTATGGGGATGGGTACGAGGGCGTCTCAAGTACGCGGATATGCCATTTTGCAAAAACCTTGACTTGGATATGTCATGGGGTATGTTTGTATATATGTATGTTTGCATATTACTCATTTTTTTAGTAAAACACTTGAAACTACATAATATGAAAATATTTGTCTATAAAATATAAAACACTCAAAAATATATAATATTCATTCATTACTTCAAAGACAAAATATACATTCAAATCTAGAATAAATCATCTTGATTGCCCTCAAAATCATGAAGGCCACTCCCATTATTTTTCAACTTTATCATTTACTGACGCTTTCTCTCGTAGGGGCTCACCGGTTCATTGAATCTCCTAGTGTACGCCTTAAGGGGTGCACAGGGAATGGGGTGGGATCAGCTTGGGGCACTTTGCGAGAGATGTTCTCATACTATTCTATCATACCTACATCCCTTCATGCAGCGTTCATATCTCCTATGATGTCTCCTTCAAATCTTGAAACCCTGAAATATGGCTAAGTCTAAAACCTTAAAACCCTGGATTTTGACTAAGTCAGAAATATGATAGGATCCTCCAAAACCTAGAATTTGCATTATAACTCCTAAAAGTCCAAAACCACTCTCAAACATCCTAAAAGTATATAAATAAAATATAGCTTAAAGTATAAGAAACTAGATGTTCCTATCTAAATGTAAACTTATACTTAAAAATTTATTTTATTTATATATTGTTTGGTTCAGACTAGGTTTACATTTTTTAATTTTTTGGTTGACTTCCACTGTTTTTCCCTAATGGAAACGGCTAGGTACTCCCGAAAACACCTGGGCCCCCTCTAAAAATATCCGAAAACATCTGGAAAGGGCCCAAAAACGTCACAACCATTTATGGTACCTTTCTAGATGCCTTTGAGATGTCTCCGACAGGTACTCGAGATGCACCAATACCCGAGGTGTATTGAGGCGAGAATCATGGCGGGGGGCTACGATTCTTGCAACACAAATACCCAACAATGCTGACAAACCTTTGCTCAACACTACCGATGCTAGAAACTCCTCTGTCAACTCGTACAATCACCGAGACTGATCAAAAGCCAATATATTTCCCCTATAAGAAGAGAGGTGATAAATCCATGCAGCAAAAAAAAGGTCCAAACAACTTTGTGTGCTCATCATCAATGATATCAAAAAAATGAAAATCAAAACTAAACATAAAACACAAAAATCCAATCCAAAATTGCTAATGTAATAGGACCCTATATTTGAATCAGCAACGCACTCAAGATAGGTGTGTCGTTGGCTCTATTACCCTATCAGATCCCTAAGGACTTGTAAACCCTGAAGTGCAACCATATCGTCTCCGACGACACAAGTGGCAGAAAACACTATCACCTTCATTGTTTTGTGCAAATAATCCATTTTCAATTTCCAGGAAAAAACAAGGTGTCGAATTCCACCAAAAATGCCCCTGTTGTACGTTACATCACATTGTTTCTCTATTTAATTCATTTTTGTCATAAAAACCATATTTGAAGATCTTAAATTAGACAAATAACTATTCTAATGGATCTAAAACATTCCAAAACTTAAGATAAAATTGGTCACAGGACTACCTCCAAGCAAAAAAAATAGTCATACAACATAGGCCGAAATGCACAATGACAAGATTTGAAAATTAGAAATTGATCTTTGTGGATTTTGAACTCTTGACTTCTCGAAGCACAATGTCTTACAAAATATACTTAGCCAACTCCTCTACAAGCATTTGTGAGTTACTGAGGATGTTTTATTTAAACAATACTTTCTTGAGTTTGCAAAATAAAAATATATAAATTTGTGCAAGTAAAAATGCATTCACCCAAAAATCTTCAAAGTGAAAAATGAAACTACATTTTTCACTCTTTATGGGACCCACTTGTATACAACAAACTAAAAATTAAAGTTTTAAGCATAGCAAATAAAATCTATCCCATACCATTCACTCATATGTCCTCCAAGACATACTAAGCCGTACAACTGCATTGGAAGTTGAATGCTCAATAATTTCCAAGCAAATCTTTCAGGCGAAAAATCCTCATGGCTCCTCCCAAACTCTAATACTAATGTGGGGATCGCACACAAAGTATATTGAATAATAATATTGACAAAGTTTTATTCAAAGGTAAAATCCCACATTAATTTCATTTACAACCTCCATGCTTAGATAAGCTTTTCACAACAGTTACGTGGGACACAACTAACTTATGGGTTCAATCGTATAAAACAGTTAACTTACAAACTAATATTTATAATTTATTTTCACTAACATTAATAATAACACCTATTTACCAAACTAACTTACTAACATACTATTAAACTAAAAGGGGTGTCTCATATGAGATACATGCCCTGTACAAACTAACATAGTAAAAAAAAATACTTTGAATAAAATGACCCAACAAATTGACAAAACGTTATTCAAATGTAAAATATAATATCTTCGTTACATTCATTTACAATGCTCCCAAGCTTATAAAAGCTTTTCATGGGGAAATGGTTGTGTACGAGACCCAACCAACTTGTGGGTCCAGCCCGTTTTGACAACTACCTTATTTACTAACATATTTGGTGAAAAGACAAGGGACCAAGCACATAGGATCAGATTGGTGGTGACCGCCCCCTATCTATATACAGTGGTGAAAAGACAAGGAGCGGTGCCCCTATCTATCTGGCAAGGAACCAACTGGATTGGTGGTGACCGGATGGAGATTGGTGAAAAGACATGGAACCAATCGGATAAATGAAAAGACAAGGAATCAGACCAAATTGTTGCTATAACAGAACCCTATCTTTGAGTTAGCAATGCACTCAAGATGGGTGGAACTCTGTCCACTCAAAATATAGAGTTAGGTCCATCTTGACCATCTACCTCGGCCATGTAGGAGGCTTCCTGGTCAAATGATGTGTTAGACTAACCAATGTAACTAAAACAACCAAAAGAAGCTCCACTAGAATGAGCAATATAATGTGCTTCTATCTTCCTATTATGCTTGTGTTTCTGCTTTTTAGGACATACATCTACAAGGTGTCCAATACCACCACAATTATAGTAATATGGTTGTTTTTTGTGTATGTGAGAGCTGGAAGATAGGGTAGAGTTACTTGAGTAACCACAAGACCGAGAAGAATGTTTATGCTTGTGTCAATGTTTGTGTTTTGAATAATGCCTTGGTGATTGTCTCGAAGAAAGCTTCCGAAAATGCTTAGTTTTCTCATTGCTCTTCTCTATTTTGTGTCTTCTCGTCTTTGTATAGTAAACATCTTCGACAGGCTTACTAGTCTTCTTCTTGGCAAACTGTCGCTCATGTTGAGTGAGCAATTCACAAATGGAATCAAATGTTGTGTTATTTAACTTGTCACTAAACTACAATATTTCTACAAAATTTGTATAATTAGAACTGAGCCCATTCAATGTGATTGAAATGAGCATATCATCATCTATTTCCCCACCTGTAGTAATGTATTCCTATTTCAAATTTTTCATTCTTGAAATCTATTCAGATACATCTTCATCATCGTTTAGCTTATTATTCAATAGTTGCATGAGGAGATCAATTTTTTTGTATGCAAGTTGTTTATCATACAAGTCTATCAATGTTTTCAGAGCCTTCCAAGCGTCAGTTTTGATAGCCTCAATGTGAATAATGATTTGCGCAAAACAAGAAGATTTAAGCAATGCCAATGCAAGTTTGTCACATCTTTGAAATTCAAGTAGTTTTGCAACATCTGTAGGCAATGTAAGTTTTTTTTCGACTACTTCCCATAAGTCGTTAAAAATCAGTGTGTTTTCCATATTCATGCTCCATTCTTTGTAATTTTTAAGTACTAATCTCCCAATTTCGAAGATTAGACTTATGATTTTAGCCATAATGAAAATAACAAAAACAACGGTAGGTGTATTACTGGAGCTTTGCCTTTTACCCTCAAGTAACACCGAATTACAATGATTGGATCCAGAAACCTATCGATCTTTTACATGCAAAAGTCGCAAAAAGTCGCAAAAATACACCCTTATATCTCCAACATCAATCCATTTGCAATCACTTCACAAAGTACACAAAAAATATTCCATTAAAGATTCCCTAACAAACTAATTTTGACCAAAAAGAAAGTTTGACCAAAAAAATAGTTTGGTGGATTTTGAACCTTGAACCTTTCTTACAAATGTCTTACAAAATGTCTTTAACCAACTCCTCTACAAGCCTTTATGAAACATAAAAAGAGGACATTCTAAATAAATTGCAGTTTTCTAAGTTTTCACAATAAAAAATATATATTTGTGCATGTAAAAACTATTCACCCAAATATTCATCCATGAAATTATTAAATGTGCAAACTGCATCTTCATATTCACCCTATGGGACCTACTTCAACAAAGCCAAATGAAAAGAAAGTGATTAAGCACGGCAAATAAAATTATCTTCGCCATACCTTTCATCATCATGCCATTTGTCATATAGGTGTATTGAAATTGAATTAGATGCTTAGTAATTACATTGAGGTCGTACAAGATGAATTTTGAAGCTTTGGAGTTGTACAAGATGAATTTTTTGAAGCTTTGGACCGTACAAAATGAATTTTAAAGCTTTTGCCCGTACAAAATGCAATTTTGATTGGAATTCTTAGGGCAAGGCTGTGCAAATGAAATTTGGGGCCATACAATCCAAATTTGAGATTGAAATCTTCAAAAAAAATTGACGAAAAATGTTTCAGATTGCTTCATACCTTGCCAAAACTTCTCTCTATTGCGGAGGCTTTTCCTTTACGTGGGCCCACCTTCACATTCATCTATTTGATAGCATGGCTCTGATACCAATGTTGGGACCACAAAAAGAGAGGTAAACAAAAGAATAAATCTGACAAAACTTTATTGAAAGGTAAAGTCTCACATTATTTTATTTACAATGCTCCCAAGCTTATAAAAGCTTTCACGAGGAGTTGGTCGTGTACGAGACCCAACCAACTTACAGGGCCAACCGTTTTCACAACTACCTAATAATTTTCACTAAGAAGTTTATTATTTACTAACACCTATTTACCAACTAACATACTAACATAATATTTAACTAAAGGGGGTTTCTCATACGAGATACATGCCCCTATACAAACACCTACTAATAATAAAATCACTTTGGATCAAATGGCCCAACAGCCTCTTTTCATCCAGCTTCATCAACTATACCACTCTCTTGCCCAACAATGCACGTTCCTCTAATCCTTCCACACACACAATTCGCAAAGATGAAATCATGAACTGTACCGGCAACACAAATAGACTAGCTAGAATAATGTATATTTGTTCAACCGCTTGTATGTTGTTCTATATGCCCACAACACAATTGAAACTCGGTCATCCCAATCCTTGCTCCCAACTTCATAGATCTTTGTAAGCATAGTTCCCGAAATCTTGTTTAAGGCCTCCACTATACCATTTGCTTATTTAACCAACCCTTGACCTTGCACAGGTTAGGTGACACACAACAAATAAACGAATGCTCAAAGCTTACCACATCAGCATATTACTTAGGCCTGAAGACCCAAGCACTCACCCGAGGCTCAACAAGAGATCACCAAGAACCGCATTGATATAGAGAGAATCGCAAACAAGAAAGAACACGCAAGTAAACGTACAAACCCTAGTAACAACATTCATTATATGCATCCATAGTATTTGCATATAATACATACACATCTCCTGTGTATACAATAATGCTCAAAGGCATACAAAACTACAAGCTTTACAAACATTACAAAGCTCTTGACAGCAGAATCAATTCTCCAAACCGTAAGTTGATTCCTCAATCCACTTATTCTCCTATAAAACGTGTGACAAACCTAGATCTTGATCAAAACATGTAACTCTCTATAGATGTTCCAAATGAGAGGCCAATCTCCCTATTTATAGGTTTCCTTGGCCCCCTTGCCAACTCATCCTTTTGCCAACTGGCCTGCCAACTCTGTAATTCGCTAGCTATTAACACATATTCCCAGAATATGCTCTTGGCCTGCCAACTATAAGCACATATTCTTGGACCATACTCATGTACATGCTTGATCCCGCCGCATCTACAAGATCGTTGCTTTGGTGCTTGACACCTATAAGATCATTGCATTGTACCCTGATTTTTGTTTCTTTCCAGCCTGGCAATCCTTTTCCAAAAGTATGTTTCTTCATCTATGCGCACTACACGTCACCCATAGTGCACACCGTGCATCTTTCTCTTTGCAACATAACTTAGTGTAGTCCAAAGTGTCTCACTCACATCCTTCCATACTCAGTCTATTTTGAGGATCAACAAATAGCTTGGAGGGGAAAAGTACAGACCCTGTAGCAGTGTTGCAAGAAACACAATGGCTTAAACCCGTTTCGCGTTAAAATAAGAAGAAACGAAGATGTGACGGAGAACGGGTTTCCTGCCGTTTTTGTGCTTGTGTTTTTTTCTATAATGATTTTATATTAAACTTCTGTCATATACAGTGATTTGGACTTCATTAACGATGCAATGGATTAAATCTTTATAAATCTTGCTTTATAAAAATAAAAATATATTTAGAAAAAGATAAAAAATATATATATTGTTTGTGTGGGCGACTAAATCTTTTAATAATATATTTCTAGAAAAAGAAAAAGAAAAAGAAATATGAGCAGCACAAAGCTTTTAATGACTTTTCAAAAAAATAAAAAGCTTTTTGAAGTTTAAAGAATGAAAAAAATTAATATTATCATTATTAATATAAAGACAATAATATTAAAACAATAATATTTTTTCGAAAGTTCAAATATATATATATATATATTATTGTCTTTATATATATATATATACCGTTTCTTAGGAGCAACCTCTTCTAATCATGTCTTTCATCACGTTTCCATTGTGGTTACATTTCTACATTTCTCGTTTCTTCCAACATAGCCCTGTAGTATGCTGGTTAAGAATTTTCTTAGGCCTTGGATTCTCTCCTGCCACCCTCAAGCTAAGATAACAACAGCATGCTTAGAAAATGAGTTCTGACTTAGCTTGGAGGGGCAAAGTACAGACCCTGTACCATGCAAGTCGATTCAGAACTGTAGCAGTGATAGGAAGAGGATCAGTAAATGGGTAAGTGAAAGATTATGGTTTTCATCTAGGCAATTATATCCTTCCCATGGTACTCACATAAGATTTAACTAACAGATGGTAACAAAGGAAATTGCGGTTGAAATATTCAATGTTTGAGAAGGAAAAGCCTATCTTCATATGACACAATTGGGAGATCACCAGAGCAACCTAAAAGACCTTGAGAACAAAATTTTCAAGAAGCTGCATGTTCTGACCTATCAAATAGAGCGCCTGGAGTTGCTGAGGTTCAAATACTTGGGATTCTTCCAGGACCAGATGACACCCAATTGAATAGGGTGAACCCTCTTGTTGGGTGCACAGAGGTGAGACCATTGGGCTTCTAATGTTTGCAGAACCTGGGTTATTCCTCGTGCAATTTCCTTCAACAGCAAACCATATCCCCTGCTGGAGAATTTCTCATATAATGGGTAGTGGATCAAAAGGAAGGCCCCAACTGAAAAGTACTATTTCAGTTCCCCAATCAAGTCGGCTGTCATTTCAGCCGATGATAATTTAATTTTCTGCTTTTCTGTTAATCTGATTTTTACTCTGTATATTACGAAAGACCAGCACTCTCCTGCTGTTCAAAGGAAAGCCTAAAATGGGTAAACTTGCATGCAAATTCCATAAACATGCTAAAATAACCCATGTTCTTTTTAGAAAGCATTAATATATTAGTTTTTCAAGGTGTGAGATTAGAAAGTTAGCTTCTTTTAAAAGCTAGCTTCTTGGTGTATTTGTAAGCTGTTATTTTGGTAATTCTTGATATGAATAAAAAAAATTAAATCGTCAAAAAAAAAGGGAATGCCTAAAATGCACAGGTCTACTCTCTCAGTTTTACTATAATGGGGACACTAGTAATAAAATACGTTGCAGATTTTGATCAGAGCTGGGGCATTAACAGATAAATGTTCCAGCATGGTTAAATTGCTCTGAAACATAAAAAAATTTCTATTCTCATAGAGTGAGAGGGTGTCCTAGTAGAACCCCCATTAGTCAATATTGAAAAAATAAAAGAAACAAAATAATTATTATTATTTTCCCTCGTCCAAGGAGTTGAGCCATCGTGGAAATGGGGACACTTGTAAGAGTGGGTCCCATGTTCAAACACCCCTACCAGAATAAGGCGGAATCTAACCCCAGTAGTATAAAAAATATTAGGTACCTTAAAATGTGGCGTAAGCTTGCCCCAACAGTGTTAAAAGCGGCCCATAACCTCACTCAAGACACGTCATGAACATCAGCAAGAGAGCTAGGTCATCATTTTGAAATAGGGTAAGAAAGTATATGCATAAAGGTACCCATATTGTACAACTATATTACAAGTGGCTGCATCCTCAAACCTAAGTTTCCTAACGATAATGATCACCAAAAAAATTGTCTTAAATTATATGATTCCAAGAACTCTCGTTTTTCAAAGATACTGTAGGACAAATCATTGCAGACACCACTTGCATGAAGCAAAATGTGTTTTCAATGATATAGGAAAGAAATATAAATTCAATTCACTTTAAAATGAAAGGAACACAAGGATACCTTTGTCAAATTTTTTCCCATCTGGATCAATCCTTGTTACAGTAAAAATGTCCTCGAACAAAAGCTCCACCATCTTGAATAAAATCCCTGAATATCTTTCTGCAAACTGTTTTATGCAGGTATTATTCCTGCAAGCAAGCCATGATAACAGAGTCAAGCAATGGATAGTGTCAAAACAGATATAAAATTGAACTACATTAGCAGAATTCCTATTGCCCATTCCCAATTTTGGTATTTTAGTAGAGTTGAACTACACCACAGAAACCCCATGGAAAAACACTAATTATCAAGTATGTTAAATAAAACTAAATGAGGAAGAAAAAAACTTGTGGATAGTTTTGCACTGTAAATATATTTTTTTTTGCAGTACAGACAACAATATTCAATCAGTTGCTTTTCAGAATGCCTTCATATGGCTGCTTTTATAGGAAATACTTTATTAAAATAAAATGCTATTTTGACATTTAAGCAGAACTCAACTGAAAATGGGCTGTTGTGAAAAGTATTTCAAGTACGTGTCGCCAGCAGAAAATTTAAATTAACCTACACTCAACCTTTTCCTCCCCGTCAGGCATCTTATTATCTTTTAGATGAAATCAAAGGAAAAAAGGCAAGCTCTGGCTCATACGTGTTATGTTGACAAATTCATTGACCCACAAATAATTCACCCAAAATCACATATTGGACATTGGACCTACGCTCATTTGGTGAAACATTTATCAGATAGCTACCAAATTAGCCGAGTGAGGGAGAGAATTAGAACAAGGGATGAGGTGCAGAAAAAGAATGAACAAAAATTAGGAAATAATGGAGCAGTGCCGGAACTTCTAATAGTCCAGATGCTCATATTTTTGGCCTTCCGCATCCGTAGATCTGATCTCATCCAATGGCTGACTCGTCAAACAGCAAGATATTTTTCAAGGACTCTCGACTCCAGAAGCTTCTGCACGCATATCCAACAGCTCTGATTTGTTAAGTAAAATAAGATAATCCTGGTTGGCGTTATTTCATCCTACAATATTATAACAAGGCCACATAGTGGCTTGTCCCTGACATTGTGTTGATGACATGCTGCACATGTTGAAGGCTTTTCAAGCTAAAGTGTGGTGTAAGAAATGTCCTTTAGAGACATTGAGAATGATGTCGGACCCATGGTTTTGTTGCCCGTTTTGAACTGAAAGCAAAGGCTGAATATCTTTTACTAGTGCTAGTCTGATGTCAGTTTAAGCATTTACAAAAGTTGAAATGATTTAGAGAATTTATCAAACAGTCCACATGCCTTGTGTATGCTTCCACATTTTGGATATATGTCTACCAGGGCACTTGCAATTACAACATCTGATTCTATAGGATTCTTTTCAAGAAAAGGAAATTTGCACTATCATGAATCTGGTTTGCAGTAATATCATGGATCTCATTTACAAATTTTAATGCTGAGTATAGAGACTCGAGGGATGATTTGTGACACCATTACTTAAGCAATTGTATTCTTACATGGCTGTAAAATGAAGGGATATAATCAAAACAAGAATTCTTTATGAAAAAGGGTATATAGATAGCTATTATAGTATAAGAGCATGATGAGAAAATTAAAAAACCTGTGTTTCTTATAAAATAAAATAAAATGAAGATGTAAAGCTTTTCACGATACAATATATAATATAAATCAATTGCTTTTCAAACCTCGGGCTAGTACCATATATGCATTGATTTAGCGTCCCAAAGGTGCTAAATATCTGCAATTATAACTCTCAATGAAAAGGATGATCGCAGTTCTATTTTTTATCGCCTTCAAGAAGTAAACAGGTGTAGCCCTTCTTCCAGAGAATGTCTCAGCAGCAGCGCCAATAAAACAGAATAGTAACAGCATAATTTTTAAAATCAGGGATTTTAAAGCCCAGAAAATTATTATGGATATCAAAAAGCTAGGGTTTAAAGGGTTATGAAGGGGTAGTAATTGGCTGCACTATTTTCTCAACAAAAACGTAATTAATACACCACGTCTGTGCCGGAAGAAGGGAAGGGGGAGAAATAGCCGCAGGAAAATACTCACCAGAAAGAAGCAACTTTGCTTTGTTTAGGAAAGATGCTAGAACCGCTGCGCCCTGCACATGTATCTGTCAACTTTTGTTGGTGCCCTCTGTATTGCGAAAACGGTTCTTATAATGCGTCGACTGATTTAGTAAGATCTCACAAATATTAATGACTTAATTAAATTGCTCAGGAAAGCAATTAATATAACAAATGTGGTGATGCGTTTGTTCTACTTCGTATTTGGAAGAATATTTAGAGTTTATTATAATTAAGATTGTGAGTATAGTTATGGAGATAAATGGATCTTACCAATTTATAAGTATATTTAAAATGATTGTGTGGAGTATTGTTATTTTATATAAAAAAATTAAATGTAGAATTTGTCATTAAGGCATAAGTCATAGAGAATGTAGAAATTATCGTTAAGGCATAGGTTATGAGGAAAATGGTGCTGATAATAATAATGACAAATATATGGAGTCTTGATTTAAATATGTAAGGAGAGTAAAAAACAAGTAGTTAAAGTCTCTTACATTTAGAGAATTGAATTCACTAATAACGTCATGGAAATGTGTTTCTTTTGAACATAATCATATGGCCATCAAATTTACTCGTTGTTTCAATGATATAGCATTAGGGGAAAAAAAAAGTTATTCTTGATACACTTTATTTATTATTTATGGCATGTATAACAAAAATTCATATAATTATATGATAAATTGTGCTACCTAATTAAATAAAAAATAACTCAATATATAATATTTCAAGTGCACATAGTGTAATTCTTAAATATTAGTATATGGAAAAAAAATTACATAAATTAATCTAAAAAATGAATGCAATAACTTGGAAAATGTGAATTTACGTTGGAAATTAAATAAACATAAACTTTTAGTGAAATTTACTAATGACATATAACACAAAGATGAGGAACTTTGTAATTTAAAGAATATTGAAAAAGATGTTACATTTAATCGACTCGACTTGTTCACTATAAGTAAACATTGTGGAAAAATAAAACATAAATCATTGAAATATGGTTATAAAATCATAATCGTTAATTCAATATTATAATATATTATACATACTATGTTAGATTGTCCCATGATCAACTGAACAACGAAGCATACATGAAGCACCTATAGAATGAAATCTCATAGCCTGAAAGAAAAAAGTCTCACATAAGGAAAGTTGTGAAAAAGAGCATTATCTCATTCTCTCATTAAAGCATTCAAGCATTAGCCAAAAAATTCATAGAAAGGTTCCTTATATAGGTGAAAAATAGACATATCCCAACATCTTCATGCATGTGGAATTATTTTTCACTAAAGATTTTTATTAAACCTAAACAAGCTAATTAGACTATGTAGACATAACCCAATGGGATAAAAGTTTACACCAACACCCCCTTAAGCATAACTTAGGTGGGTAGAAGAATGAGGTCATAACAACGAGGCCTAGTAAGGTACCCAAGCACAATGCAACTCTCATAAAGTAGAGAAAATGAGAAAACTCGTTGGAATAAAACTCCTCTCCAAAAGAGAGCAAAAAGAAGGTAGGGTTAAATTGTCTCACTAGAATCTATAACTGCATGAAGCCATCCAGTATCCTACAACAGAGTTCCCGGAGGTGATGGTGGATCATAAATAGATGCAGTGAAGAGTGGATAACCCTGCCAATGAGATGTGGGTGGAGTGGTTTAGAGGATTGATTATGTCCAACCCCACCCAAGTTCAAATCTCAAAGGGCATGTTAGATCGATGGAGGTCGTTGGAGATGTTTGAATGGTTAGAGCCACTGGTGATGTTGGTATTATTTGTGATAACGTCCCATCAGGTAATGTTAGTGAGGCCTTTAGTGGCCATTGGTGATTGTTGTAAGGGAGATTTGGGCCTCCTATTTGTGTCTGAGACTAGTTCAAAGCTCCAGTCCAAAAGTAATTACCCGTATCAAAAAAAATAGTAGATCACCCTGGAATAGTGAATGAGTCTACTAAAAGCCTGATGGATCTTCAACCAAGAAGTGATTCATATCCAAGGAATTGTTCTCCTCTTGCAAGGTAGGAGGGTCAATTTCTCTATGCCAAGATGGTGTATTAGAAGCAAAGGCGAAGAAGGACTGCAAAATGCCCTAAAATTATGGAATAGATTGCTCGATGTCTAATGTGTCATAGATCGATATACCTATTCCCTATAATGTCTGAAGTGGACTAGGGGTAGGTTAATTAGGAAATAACTCTGCAACATCTAAAAGGTGACAAGGAGATGGTGGAGGTGTGTCCCCATCACTACTATAGTTATCTGTAGAGGAAGAGTCATCAATATCATAAGTGTGCTCAGGCTTATGTCATTAAGTTCAAGTGAGTTTGAAGAAGAAGAATTTAAATGAGAATCAAGAGTAAAGTGAGAAGTTATATATCCAAGTCTAATGATCAATCATTCCTTCTGCAAAAATAGTATCACTGTGTAACTCTCTAACATACCTTGAATTTGGAGTGAACTCAAATTGCATGCCCGGACCAATGTGAGTGATCTGGTAAACTAATAAGAGATTAAATTGAAAGTAAAGGAAAACTTAGAACATTATTGAATGTTGTACCACTCACTTCAATGGAACCTCTTTCGAGAACCTTTTTAGAAGTGTCATCACCTAGTTGTATAGAGGACATGTCACATGGTTCCAAGGAACTGTACTTAATCTATGAAGAGCCCATGTGATGTGAAGCATCATAGTCAATGACCCATGTAGGATTGTAAGATATAATAATAATTAGGGCCTCATGCTTTGATTCCCCCTTACTATTCTCCTTTGCCTTTTCTTTACCATGGTTATTTGCCTTAGATGATTTATGGGTTGATGAGTACTAATTGATAGAATTAGGGACACTGAATTTGTGTTTCTTGAGCATCTTAGTCAATTGGTCAATTTGCTTCTTCAAACATTTGCTTTCATCATGCTTTCCCAAGTAAAATCCACATTTGATCTAATCTTGCTTAGGCTTAAAACTAGAAGCATAGGTCTCATGGTTGAATTTTTAGGTGGGATGATTTACATCCTTCTCTTGATCCTTTTTGTTATGTTTCTTCTCTCTAATGTTCGAAGCCTTCTCTTTCTTAGTAAAGAGTGCATGAGATATTGAGGACTTTACTGTGCCCATTTGTATCAACTTATCTTGCTCCCGAATCAATTCAGCAACAAAAGTATCTAAAAAAGGCATTTTCCATGTGGCTGCAAGAACACTTTTTATGACATGAAAAGTGGATAAAAATACATAATAGTCTGAACCTAGTTTGGAGAGTATACATAGAACAAATTGATCATCTTTATTATCTATTCCACATTATTTTAACTATAACCTCAAAGATTTGAACATAGTGAAGAAGTCTTGTAGTGTGTCAAAGTCACTTGGACTCAAATTGATGAGTTCATTCTCTAATTCATGACCTCTCATGGCATCCTATTTCTCAAAGAGTTTTTCAAGTGTGGTCCATACTTCAATTAGAGTTTTAGTAGATTTAATGTGAAAACATAAGTTAAGAGAAATAAACAAACTAAGATAGCTATGTGCTTGATCCCATCTATTTTACCATTTATTTTTCTCTACATCTACTATAGATTCAGTTTCTTCGTTCATAGTAATCCTATAGAATCCTTGTTTTCTTAGAGCAAGTAGCACGTTGTTTTTCTATTTGTGATAATTGAATGCCATAACAGAAGGAAACAACCAATATTTTTTTATGATGCAAGAAAAGAGGTTGTTATAGAAAGTAAAAAAGAAATGTGGGGAAAAAAAAGTACATAATACCACACAATATCCTCTTAGAACTATCAAAGTGACCCCTCCTTAAGTTACAAATACAAGCACACTCGTATAGACATTGGACTCAATTGAGAATGCATCTTGAATAAATGTGCATAAGTATGAAATAACTAGATGGATGTCAGACTAAGTTGATAATGCATCCAAGAGTTCATAGTATTTATTTTGAATGGAGACCAAAAATGTTGCCATTGAAGGAGATGGCACTTAAATCCGAGTGACCAATCAAAAGTTATAGCCTTTTTAAGATTTGAGCTCATATAAAAATTGGGTGGAAATAGTGTTGGAAAAAATAAGATGTACAAATTTGAAAAAAAAATTGGTGTGCAAATAGTTGTGAGAATTTTTCTAAGGAAAAGTTAAGCCCCAATGGGTTGGGCACAACCAAGGGTTGATTTCTCATATGACCAAAGGCTAAGACTTTTTGTGAGTGCTCCCCCCTTTTCACTTTTGATGTGACCTTGATTGATGCAAGAGTGACATCATCCAAAAAATGACCCTATTTTGAAAATGAATAGTATTACCCTTCATGATATTATATTTGATGGTTATGCACACATCGATGAAGGAAGAGTCTTTATCCCTAAAATTGATGACCTAGATATTATCGTTACATTATGGAGGTGGCCCATGGTAGTTAGAGAGGCATGGTCAGTCTATTATGCATGTGCAACAGAGCTAAGATAGCTAGATAATCCGTGTAAGCATGGGCATGTAGAGTTGTGCATCATAGGTTCACATGGGGATGGGATGGCTTGACATCTTATAGAATCATGTGAGCCCAGAATGGTTGAATAACCTGCACAAATATGAATCTATGACATTATGCAAACATGTGCATGGGTGATTCCATCACTATACGTGGCAAGGTCGATCAATCCACCTATAAAAATATGATGGGGCAAAGACTGAGGTAGCCACATCAGCATGCAGCAAAGGCCTAGCGATTGGGGCCATTTGGGCATGGTCTAAGGATGATGACATAAAGATCACAAAAATCTTGTGTTTAGATTTTTGCTTAAATGACCTAAGTGGTGAAAAACCTACACAAAGAACCTGAGATCTACAATGAACCATTCATCTTCTCCAGAACTCGATAAGAACCTATTTGTTAATATGAAAAATCTAAAAAAAACTAAAAACCATTTTCTGCTTGAAGACTCTGGTGGTACATAAATGCGTGAAAGCTAATAAAACTACTTGAAACCCTCCAAAAATGATCAAAAATGGCTATCACAAAACTAGGTCATGTTTATAACCAATCTCAGGGCTTTGACACCCTCTGAATCTAATTGTGTTATCTATTTTTTATCTGGAGACATTGATTGTAAAGATCTATAAATATTTTTGAGAAACCCCACCAAACCCTTGAAAACTAAAATCAAGAAAACAAAAAGAATGCAATGAACAAATCACACCAAAATTTGAATAACAAACAATTATCATAATAGCTCTAACACTATGTCATATTGCACCATGATCAACTGAACATCGAAGCATGCATGAAAAACATGTAGGGTGAAATTTCATAACGTAAAAGAAAAAAGTCTCACATAAGAAAAGTTGTGAAAAAGAACATTATCTCATTCTCTCGTTAAACTATTAAGCATTAGCCAAAAATACATATGAAGGTTCCTTATATAAATGAAAAATAGACATGTCCCAACATCCTCATGCACATGGGATTATTTTCTACTAAGGATCTTTATTAAACCTAAGCAAACTGACTAGACCATGTAGACAAAACCAAATGGGACAAAAGTGTACATCAACATACTATTATAATATGTTAACAATATTTATATTGTATATTTACAATTAATAATTAATTTTGTATGAAAAATATTAATGACATTTTAAAATATATATTAAAATATATAGTAATAATAATACAATATTTGTATAATTATATGTTATACATAATATATTATATCATAAGTATATAATATTATATATTGTTATATTTTTGTTAATATCCATTATATTATATATTATAATTTTATTCATAATAATATGCTATAATTTCGTAATTTTATTTATAATATAATACTATATTATACATACTAGCATATAGGTCTTAGATAAATTTATGTAAAAGATGCTAAGAGATATCATTCATAATCCATTATCAACGAGGGAAAAAATCATTAAGACTTGTGTTATAAAGTGTAAAATTTCTCAACATTTCTAAGTGATTGACATATAGATAGGTGTAGAAAATTTTATATTTTTTAAGGATTAAAATCAGAGTTTGATGCCAAATTATAGGTGAATTTCTCAAGTTCCTCAGTCTGAAATTAGTCAAGACAATAGCCCTAAAAATTATCAAGTGTATCAGTGTGAAATTAATTTCCATTACACTATATATATATATATATATATATATATATATATATATATATATATATATATATATATATATATATATATATATATATATATATATATAGAGTTAAATAGAGATTAGTTTAGTTTAGTTTAAGTAGAGGGGGAGGGGGGAATGTAGTTCAGTTGGTTGGCCATATATAGATAGGTGCCCGTCCCTATTTAGATATCTGGAGGGTGCCCTATCTATATATAGGGTCAATCGAGTGCCCACTCACACACACACACACACACACACACACACACACACACACACACACACACACACTCGACTAGGTGGGGTTATCTAATCCTATCCTATATAACCCCATCCCATTGCAACACTTGATAGAGAAGGGTATTTCGAAGGGACACTCCACACTCATCCATCTATAATAACATAGGGCTTAAGAAAATGAATATTTCAATTTAGTCACATGAAAACAAAGTCAAAGGGAGGAAATATCTCAATAAGATCACTCAATTCAATGCCTGAAGAGACTCCTTGAGCTCACAAATATTAATGATTACTACATCTCTCTTTGATTTATTAGTGAAATCATTAATGCTCATTGGTATTCTGGATACCAAAAAATTGACAGGGGTGTGATATTTCAACAAAGATGTGGTGGTTAAGTATGGAAAGCACTATAATTTTATTTATATTCAAAATAAGTTTAAAAAAGATGTTGGTTGTTTTCCTTAACATGAGCATGACATCAAAGGCCTCCCCTCCCTGTTTTTATTGTAGAACACCTCTCGGTGTAATTAAAAATATATATAATACTATACCCTATATAAATATAAATAGAATATATTATTATATATAAATTATATTAATAAATGTTATATATTATATTAAAAAAATTAAAAATTAAATGAATATTTGATCGATGAACACAGGGCATGATTAAAAATTAAGCACTTAAACATTAATGAAAGTGCATTACTAAGAGGACAAGGAGCTAATATTATCACAGTGGTAGTTGACAGTTGGAAGGAAGATAAGTTAAAGGTGATTGATAACATGTAGCATAATGATGACTAGGTGGTAGTCACTCATTTTACGGGTGAGTGATGTTTAAATCTTCTTCTTTTGTCATTTCTCTGTGTGTTATGTGTTTTATGCATTTATATGTTTTAGGTTATCATGAATCCATCTATTGGGATACATACGATCTGCAAAATGCTTTAGGGACTATCTTCCAGGAGGTGAATTCTCAACCCAAATGTCATGTTAATATATTTAGTTGTAATCTTTTTCCTAATCTTTTGTGGTTCATGAAGTTTATTATTGCTCTTTTGGGTCAAAGCATAATAGTGTGTCTCAAGTTTTGGCACAAATAGGTCACATACACTTCCAATCTCCCCTCAAAATATATTGAGTTTCGATCATTGATAGTAATCAAACATATGTGTTTTAGCTTATATATAAAAAAGTGTGCATATAATTTTTTCTAGATTTTAAAAAAATCATTGAGTATTTTTCAGAATTTATTTTATAATTATTTTTTTAAATTCTTTTTGCCCGTCTAGTGGGACAATATTATTTTTTGACCCTTTTGTCAATTGATTATTTTTAACAAAAAATTTAGAGTTAGATTTACGAGTTAACAATTTTTCAACAAATCACTATCCAAAATTTTGTATGAAATGCATGTATTTGGTTAAAATTTACACATTAATAGAAAGTGTGTGTGTGTGCATGTGTCCTCAAGCATTAATCTAACATAAATATATTAAAAGAGTTATTTTTAGCAGCCTTTTGTTCAATTTCAATATCTTTTGAAGCTCTTATCAAAATAATTGATTTAAAATATTTTTTATTGAGCTTAAAATGTCATTTTATGTTGATACTTAATGGCATTCAAGGTTACTTTCGGTTCAAGGTTGTCAAAATGTATGTACAAGTATGTAAAGTCTGCAAGCTGAGTTAATTCTTTGATTTCATCACCAAAATTAGGCTTACTATGAATAAATTTGTTTCCATATCTTTTAAAGTAAAAATAATATATTTATTTGTAGAATTGGGAAAATTTGATTATTTAGAAACAGAGGCGATATAAGTCTTAAATATGGAAACCTTTTCAATGTGCATTTGTTTAAGCTTAAAATCTAGATTAGGAGAATCTAGGGTTAAAGGGGAAGAGATAGCCCAGGGCATAAAGATGGTAGACTACTTTTAAAATTATTTGTGAAACTCAAATAGAACATATGTTGAATTTATTATGCTGAAATGCTAAAGATAGAAAGTATAACTATGCTAGACATTGCAATAATAATGAAAAACAAGATACTTAACTAGTTCTAGCTTTTAAGTATCTGCTAAATTGGTTTGTATGAGTGAAAAGAGTCAGAAGTTTGCATAAATGAAAAGCCTAGTCTAAAAATGGTGATACACCAAGAATTAGTATCCATATGTATGCCATATGCTTATGCACAATACACTAGAATATAGTATATAACTCAAGCTCTAAAATATTCCAACATAAGTATTTCAATGTAGAGACAAAATGAATGAGATCATACAAGATAAATAACTGGAAAAGATAACCTATATAGTCTAGAAAAGGGTTACACGTATAAAATCTCATACAACTAGAATGCACTCTACATGACCTATGGGATCAACTCTTTGCTCAAAAACATAAAGGATAGAGAATAGAGGGATAAAACATCACTTGCTATCACTCTGTGTCTCTTGCATGCCCAGGCAAATGTCTAGAACTTAGAAAGAAAATAGACTTATGCTTCTTTGCTCAAAAATAAGAAAATGGCAAAACATTCTAGCAGGGCTTCACCGTACTATCAGTGGATGATAAAATAAGATCCCAAGGGTCCTAATTATAGCAAAAGAAGGAGAAAAGAGAGAGCTCTTGGGTGCTAAAATAGAAGCCTCCAAAATAGTTTGCAGTCACCATCCTGGTGAAACTGATTCCAGTTGTTCTCTGATTCAGTTGGAGTTTGTCCTTCTCTTTGATTCACCCTCTTGAAATAACCAAGATCATTAAAAAACCAATGGTGAGATGACCCTCCATAAGAAATGTCTTGAATCACTACTGTGAACCTTAGATTCTCCCTGATAGCTTTTGCATTTTACACTGCAGACCCATTCAGGCCTTCTGAATGGCTTTACTTATAAACCTATAAGTCAAGCATATTGGGAAACCTGATTTGCACTATCCTTGCTCTTTTGGGTTATTCAATTGCTTTTAGTTATAATAGTCATAAGGAAAGCTCTTGTTAGGTTGTGCAGCTAAAAGCTTCACAGGTATGCAAATATGGAGGAGGAGCTAAGTGTCACAGTAATCGGCGTCGGTCAGGCCAACCGACATCAGTCAGAGGTGGACAGGAAGCTACCGACATCGGTCAGGGATCGGCCGATGTCGGTCATCTCCAGACAGATAGCGATCAACGTCGATTGCCTGTGCAGTTCCAGAACTGTTAGTTACATGAACAGTTTGTTTAATGAACTAGTTGTTTGCATGTAAAGACTAATTTTAGTCTTGGAGCTACGCTTCTAATTATTGTAATTGGAAAGTCTAATTATTGTTTGTATGGGATCTATTTAAGAGACCCATGGGCTATATTGTAAAGTGTGCTAGATAGAGAGAGCAAGGTTAGCTCCTTCAGTGCAAAGAGAGCAAGGTTAGCTCCTCATAGTGCCACAGTGCCAAGTGTGTATGATTAGGTAGATCTACGGGAGAGCAAGATCTAGTAGAAGATCCACAGGGGTGCTGGTGTGTAAGATCTAGGTCGGTAGATGTGCAAGGCTAGGTTGATCTATGGTATAGCAAGATCATGTGAGATCTACATGGTAAGTAAGGTCAGTTGATCTACAAGTGTGTGTGTGTGTGTGTGTGTGTGTGTGCGAGATCTAGGTTTGCAGGTGTGCAAAACCAGATTGATCTGCAGGTGGCAACAAGATCAGGGAGATCAACAACACAACAAGTAGTAAGATCAGGGGAGATCTACTTGGAGTACGTGGTGTACTCAGACTTGGAGTACGTTGAGTACTTGGTGGACTGGCAGTATTGTTATTCACTGGTGGATTGGCAGTATTGTTACTGACTGGTGGAGGTGAACAATAACTCTGTGTTTGAGTTGTTTGTTGTGACCGTAGTTGAGAGAAAGAACTCTTGAAGGAGATTATTGTATGCCATAGAGGTGTGGGAGCCCTAGAGGTGTGGGAAGAAGAGTGTCACTTCTTTATTGTAATTCCTTCTGGAAGAGTATTAATACAATTGGGTATTGTCTCTCATATTCTGTGATGTTTCTGATTTCTAGTTACTTATTACTTCTAGTTAAATTTCATGTTTAGTTGCTTATACAAAGGTAATCAATTGTGCTCTTAACCCTGACAAGTGGTATCAGAGCGAGGTTGCAGGGAGCAGGTTTGTGTTTGATTATAGGTCACTCTTAGAGGTTTCTGATTGAGTGGGAGTATAGCAATGGCAAAAGAAAGTACACTAAGAATGGAGGAATTCAAGAGCAAGAATGATCAATTACGGAGTTATGGAAAGAAAGAGCAGGTAAAGAAAGATTGTTGGTTGGTAGAAGATCAGCATGAAGGAAATGAAGAAGCAGATGTTGCAAGTATTGTTGCACAAGATGCTCTTGTATGTTCCTTGGATAAAGTAGAATCTTGGTTTATAGATTCTGTTGCCTCTTTCCATGCAGCCCGAAATAGAGTATTTTTCCATGTTAATGTCCTTGGAGACTTTGGAAAGATTTATTTAGGGGTTAGTGAGCCTTGTCAAATTGTTGGCAAAGGGGAAGTGCAGCTGAAATTGCAGACGGCCAACACATGGGTGTTGATGGATGTCATGCAGGTCCCAGTCTTGAAGAGGAGTCTAATTGCTTCAGGAAAGTTGGGTGATGAGAGATGCACAGTAACTCTCACAGTGAATGCACTTGAATTATCATGTGGTAAGAAAGTAGGTACTCTTTATCTGCCTACTTGTATTACTGATTCTCCTTTTGTTGCAAAGATGTGGCTTTGTAGGCTTGGTCACATGAGTAAGAAGGGGATGCATGTTCTTAAGATGAGGTCAGATGTCTTTGACAAACTTAAGAACTGGAAAGCCTTGGTTTTCTTAGAGGAGATGATGGACAGAGATCAGTTATAGGGGCTGAATAATTTTGAGTAGGGAAGTTTGGACAGGGTTATGATCCAAGGTGAGCTCGTGGGTAAAAAGTCATCACTCACAGGAAAACACAGTTACCGACGTCGGTCAGGTGGAACCGACATCGAACAGGTAGGCACTAACGTCGGTCATGTGCAAACTAGAGTCAGTGATGTCGGGCAGGTGGAGACTGACGTTGGTCAGGGAATCAACATCGGTGACCAGGTGGACACCGACATCAGTCAGGGAATCGACATCGACGATCAGGTGGATTCGACATCAGTCGAGTGCAGACCAGGGTCGACCAGGAAATGGATTTTGGGTGGACAACAAGCTGTCAAGGAGTCTCAAATGCCCATATGGAGGACTAAAAGTGTAAGTAAGCCTCAAATTTGTTATTCCCCTTCTTTATACTACTTGTTCACTACAGAGTAGGTAGAATCCAGGAAACAGTGGGAGCATGGCATGAATTCTTTAGAAGAGAACCAAATGGGAGATTTGGTAGAGTTGCCAGTCGGGATAAAAGCACTGAAAGACAAATGGATTCCTTGGTTAAAGAAGAGAGAGAATGGACATGTGAGACGGAAGGCCAGGGTATATGGTCTTGAGCAAGCTCCAGGATAGTGGTACAGGTTCGACAGGTGGATGACAAAGCATGGCTTTAGTCAATGTCATTGTAACCATTGTGTTTATTTTACCAGGGTGGATAATGGTCGTGACATTATCCTGTTACTGTATGTGGATGATATGCTTGTTTCAGGTTCATACATGCAGGGATTTGCTGAGCTAAGGGTAAAATTAGTTTAGTGGTGTGCCAGGAAGGATTTAGGAGGAGCAAAATTCTTTGGCATGAGTATTCCTAGAGACAGGGAAGATCACAGGTTGATGTTGTCTTAGGATGATTGTGTGAATAAGGTAGTGGCGTGGTTCATTATGCAGGATGCAGAACCAGTTAGCACACCTATGGATGGACAGTTCATAGAATAGTGTCCCAATTCACATGATGAGGTTGAGTACATGTGTACTAGACCTGATGTTGCCCCAGTAGTGGGAGTTGTCAGCGAGTTTGTGGCCAATCCGAGAAAGAAGCACTGGAAAGCAGTTCAGTAGATTCTCAGGTATCTGAGAGGGACCAGCGACAGGGATTCATGCTATGCAGGGTTAGGGACTTCTCTACATGGGTATGTAGATTCAGATATGACAGGTTACTTGGATGACAGGTGGAGCACCACAGGATGTGTGGTGGTTGGTCTTCAAGGTTGAGCTTGAAGAGGGATACAAGCCAAGAAACAAATTAGACAATGTATAGGTACAGGTATAAGTGTAGCTGTTTATCTCTAAGTGGGAGATTGTTAGGTTGTGGAGCTAAAAGCTTCACAGGTATGCAAACATGGAGGAGGAGCTGAGTGTCACAGTAACCATCGTCAGTCAGGCCAACTGACGTCGGTCAGAGATGGATAGGAAGCTACCGACATCGGTCATGGATCGGCCGATGTCGGTCATCTCCAGATAGACAGCGACCGATGTCAGTCACCCGTGCGGTTCTAAAACTGTTAGTTACACGAACAATTTGTTTAACGAATCGGTTGTTTGCATGTAAAGACTAATTTTAGTCTTGGAGCTGTGTTTCTAATTATTGTAATTGGAAAGTCTAATTATTGTTTGTATGGGATCTATTTAAGAGACCCATGGGTTGTATTGTAAAGTGTGATAGATAGAGAGAGGAAGGTTAGCTCCTTCAAAGGGAAGAGAGCAAGGTTAGCTCCTCATAGTGCCACAGTGCCAAGTGTGTATGATCAGGTAGATCTACGGGAGAGCAAGATCTAGTAGAAGATCCATAGGGGTGCTGGTGTGTAAGATCTAGGTCGGCAAGTGTGCAAGGCCAAGTTGATTTGTGGTATAGCAAGATCAAGTGAGATCTACATGGTAAGTAAGGTCAGTTGATCTGCAGGTGTGTGTGTGTGCGAGATCTAGGTTTGCAGGTGTGCAAAACCAGGTTGATCTGTAGGTGGCAGCAAGATCAGGGAGATCAACAACACAACAGGTAGCAAGATCAGGTGAGACCTACTTGGAGTATGTGGTGTACTCAGACTTGGAGTACATTGAGTACTTGGTGGACTGGCAGTATTATTACTGACTGGTGGACTGGCAGTATTGTTACTGATTAGTGGAGGTGAACAACAACTCTGTGTTTGAGTTGTTTGTTGTGACCGTAGTTGAGAGAGAGAACTCTTGAAGGAGATTATTGTACACCCTAGAGGTGTGGGAGCCCTAGAGGTGTGGGAAGAAGAGTGTGACTTCTTTATTGTAATTCCTTCTGGAAGAGTATTAATACAATTGGGTATTGTCTCTCATATTCTGTGATGTTTCTGATTTCTAGTTACTTATTACTTCTGGTTAAATTTCGTGTTTAGTTGCTTATACAAAGATAATCAATTGTGCTCTTAATCCTGACAGCTCTTTGGGAAACCTGATTTGCACTGCAGAGTCATTCAGGTTTTCCAAGTGACTTTACTTCTTACTTGAAGATTTTAGGCATGAATTTGACGTCCTGTGACACATCACCAAGTTGAATGCCAACGGCTAGTTAGCCACCCTGAATTTGACATCCTACGGTATGTCACCTCCTTGAATCCTAATGACTAGTTGAATATATCAAATTTGATGTCCTACAACACGTCATGGGGATCCATTTGGGTTGAGCCTATTATTTCAAGTAATTTTCTTGAAGTAATTCCTTCGAACAATTTATTTGAAGGAATTCTTTTGAGAATTTTGCCTGAAAGGCAATAGCTAGTTCCTTCAAGAAATTTTCCTGAAGGACACTTGGGGAAGGCACAAGGTCCCTTCAGAAAAATTTGAAGCGCATTTCCAAAGACAAAGTGCCCTTCAAAACTTTTTTAAAAGGTCACTGGGACAACAAAATACCCTTCAGAAAAGTATGAAGGGATGTTTAGGAAGAAAAGTGCCCTTCATAACTTTTTTGAAGTGTCACTTGGACAATAAAGTTCCCTTTAGAAAAGTCTTAAGGGACACTTGGGAAGAAAAGTTCCCTTCAAAACTTTTCTAAAGCGACACTTGGGAAGAAAAGTTCCCTTCAAAACTTTTCTAAAGGGACACTTGGGGGAAAGGCAAGGCAAGAAAGGCCCTTCAGAAAGGTTTCGAATGGCACTTCGGGGCAAAATAAAGCTCGACAAGTTAAGGCAAACAAGGCAAAGGGAAAAAATAAAGAACAAGGGAGAAGAGCCCAAATCAGGAGAGGCCAAATGTAGGAAATGAATAAGGGAGAAATGAAAAGAGCCAAAGGGAAAACACAAATTGGTCATGCAAAAAATGGTCAACATTCTGGAAATTTCCAAGGGAGACATGCCTGCTATGTCATAAGACCAGTCACCTAAATCCTTCTTTTGGGCATGGAGTCATGCAAGGCAAACAAGAGTTAAAATAATAAGCCATGGTGAGTGCATAAGCTAGAGAGACACATGCACAGCTGACAAAAGGAAAGAAAACACCTAAAAGGGAAACACTATGCTCCAAAGTACTTAAGGAAAAGAAACACACCAAAATAAGGTATATATAAGACATAGCTAGCAAGGGTCAAAAGCAAGGATTTAAATGGATTCCATTCACTGGAATAGGTAACTCTTCTCTATCCATTTTGGACAGCTGAAAGGAGTTTCTTTGCTTGCACTTGCTGATGATGTAAGGATCACTCCACAAAGTATCAAACTTTGTATGTTTGCCTAGTTTTGATCTATCCTCATCCCATTTCAAAACCAAGTAACATTTTTTAACACTCTTGCCCTTGCCCTTTCATCAGAGGATTTCTTCAAGAGAATTTAATGGTGTTCCAAATATTTGTGTGCATCATCCCTTGTCTCTTGCAGCTATATTAATTCTGTCAATCTGACCTCTATGGGGGTGTTTTCAAGTAATTCTAACTATTGTACAAGTTCCAAGGTAGGGAGATCTTGTGATATGGACAGCCTAGCTTCTCTCCCATAGACAAGTACAAAGGGAGAATTACCAATTGTCTTCTTGGGAGTGATTATGTTTGCCCATAAGGCTATCTTCTACTTGCTATGTCATGCTCTTTGATTAACTTCCAATGTCATCTTGATGATCTTGATGAGGTTCTTGTTGGTAGACTCAGCGAATCCATTACCTTGAGGGTAATAGTTGGATGAGGTACTCAAATTAACTCCACTCTTTGTTGCCGAATCAAAAATTTTAGCACTTATGAAAGCAAATGCATTATCTGAGATGATGCCATGAGGAGCTCCAAACCTTGTTATAATGTTGTCATAGAAGTCCAAGATGGCATTTTCATTTGCTTCCTTAGAAACAACAAACTCTACCCATCTTATGAAGTATTTTATAGCATTCAATATCCATTTGTGTCCAACACTTGATGTAGGGTTGATCCTGCCGATGAAGTCAAGGCCCCATTGCATGAAAGGCTGGTCCACTTGGATAGGATTCAATGGAAGGGCAACAAGCTTTTGTTTGCCAACAAAGAAAGCGCATTGAGAACAAACCTTAGACCAATGATAATCATCCTTAAAAAGACTAGGCCAATAGTAACCAGTTCTCATTATTTTTGTAGTTGTTGTCCTAGGAGAAAAGTGACCACCATCTGCACCATTATGGAACTTTTCTAGTATCATATCAAATTTATCATTGTTAATGCATCTTAGAAACGCATTGCTTACATCCTTCTTAAAGAAAATGCCATCCACAAGATAATAAGGAATAGCCTGTAGCCTAAAATACCTCTTTGAGATTTGTTCAATCCATTGGGACACTCACCATTTTGAAGAAAACCAATGATGTCTTGTGTCCAACTTTAATTTTGCATTTGATTAACTGGTTGGTCTTGAACTTGATTCACTAAGGCTTACTCTTTTGGATCTTAAATGTTGGATTTTAAGTGCTCACATAAACCTCTTCCTCTTACTAGACTGGTTACCTTGATGTCAATGTCATATTTCATCACCTTCGTGATCCATCCAACTCTCTTCTCATTGAGATCCCTGCTTAGGAGAAACTCTTTGGTGTTAGGATGGGAGATCATGACATGAATCTTATTATTGGAAACCATATGCCTAGAATTTTTCAAACCTCTAATAATGGTAAAGCTTGCTTCTCAATAAAATAATATCTCACTTCGTAGTCTTCTAAGCCTTGGCTGAAGAAAGCAATTGGCTGCTCGACATCTTCATCATTATTTTGTATAAGCATAACTGAAATTGTGTCAAGGTTAGAAAAATTATAAAGAATGAAATCCTAGTAAAATTCATATTTAAGAGAGTGGTAGATGTTGTAATTGCTTGCTTGATTGCCTCAAAGATGCCTTTACCTTCCTTTGTCCAAGTAAAAACTTGGTTCTTTTTTAGCATGGCTATGATAGGCTTTACCACAGTGGCAAATTTTAGGATAAACCTCCTTAAAAAGTTAATTTTTCCCAAGAAACTTTGCAGTTCTTTCTTGTGTTGAGGCAAATACAAGCCTAGAATAGATTCAATCCTTTTAGGGTTAATACATAAGCCTTCTTTTGAAACAATATGACCCAAAAGCTTACCTTCATGGAAAATGAAGATGCACTTCTTTGGATTGAGGGATATGCCATACTCTTTACACTTCTCAAACACTTATCTCAAATGTCCCATATCCTTTGAAAAAATGGTTATATCATCAAGGTAAACAAGCAAAAACTTATTGATCAAACCTTTGAAAGCCATGTCCATTGCCCTTTGAAATGTAGCTCCAGTATTGAATAAACCAAATGGCATTGTCTTGTAGTCAAAGGTCCCCCACTTAGTGGTGAATACTATCTTGAATTAATCCCCTTCATTTACCAATATTTGATTATAACATGAATAACCATCAAGAAGTGAGAAACATTGAGAACCTAAAATAACTTGCATAATTTGTTCCATGGAAGGGAGTGGGTAATGATCTTTGAGAGATAATTTGTTTAGATCATGGAAATCCACACAAAGTTTGATTTCTCCATTATTATTTTGAACTAGAACAAGGTTGGATACCCAAGTTGAGTGCTTGATAGGAAAGATAATCCTAGACTCAATGAATTTGGTCAGCTCTTTCTTCATGAGTTCTTCTACCTTGGGGTTGACAGGGCTTTGCATTTGTCCTACTAATTTAGCTCCATGCTTCAACTCAATGGTGTGATGATATAGAGTTAGGTCAAAGCCTTTCAATTCATTCTATTCCTAGGCAAATATGTCATGAAACTCTTTGCATAATGCAATAAAATCTTGCCTTTCTAGCTGAGAACAAGCCTTGCCAATCTTCAAAAGTTTGTCCTTAAAAATCAGAACCCTCTCATAGTTATCATCTTTTGTTGACATGTTCATTATTTGGTTTTTGTTTTGATCATCCTCATTAAAGATACTCAAAGGTAATCATCTCCTTGGGTATTTTATTTGTCTTTAGCTATATAATTTACTCTTCATAATGATCATGCAACTTCTTCTGATTTCTTGAAGAGAAGCCTACCTCATTTTGCAAGAAGTGTGCAATATATTTATCACTTTCAAACACTTGCCATGACACTACATTATCCAGAATGGAAGGTCTCAAAATGATCTTGATATGGGATTTATCCTTCTCTTGTTTAACATCAACGACTAAGTCAAAATTTGATCCTATTGCAGCCAATCTATCAGAGTGCTTGTTCAAGTATCTTGGTATGGGCTAGACGTTGAAGGCATCAAAATCCTCAAGTATATCCCATACCTTATGCGTGTAGGACTTGATCAAGGGGTTATTGGTTATATATTGACTTCTCACTTAATGAATGACTAGCTCACTATCTCTATAGACTTTCAAAAGCTTAATTCTTCTCTTCTTTGCCCATTGGAGACCATGAACGAAGCCTTCATATTCTACCACATTGCAAGTGCAGCTGAAGTGAAACCTATAAGAAGAGTAGTAACAATTCATTGATGGATAAATCAACATGACACTAGTCCCTACACCTACTTTGATCCTTGAACCATCAAAGAACATTTCCCACATGCCATCAAGCTCATGATCTTCATTGATGAGTGAAGGAATTGGGACATTATCCTCATGCATGCATTAAACTCACAAATCAATTTCCTCAATGAAAGTGTAATGATCAAGGCCATGTGTCTTAGTGTTGTACTTGTCAAGATAGAGGTCAAAAATACCTTCAAGAGGAGAATATGTTTCACTATTCAGGGTGGTTTCTTCCTCTTTACTGATTAGATAGTTTTGATCTTTCATTTTCTTCAAGTATGGCTCAATGTAGAACCTTGGTAACAATTGAGTCCTTATGGTTACCTTGGTTCCATACCTTGTCTTGAAATCTAGAAAGAACCAATCAATAGAAATATATCCTCCAATCTTGGCCATAAAGTCCCTAGACAAACATATAACAAAGTGTGCTGGAAGGTCCACCACCACAATATCTTGCATGATAGGGAAGCTTGGGCAGCCATGTGAAAACACTTTCAGACCTTTGACCAATCCTACCATCTTGGTTAGAGTTCCATCTAGCTGCAACACGCCTTTACTATGTGGCTCATAGTTCAAACCCAACTTATCGGCCACTACTTTAGGCATAACAGTAGTGCTTGCTCCACTATCCATAATACAATTGTGAACTTATCTCCCACAATGAGTGTGAGGTACAAGGGTGGAGGCTTTTTAGCTTTAGTAAAAGGCTCCAAAAGATGATTTGGAGAATTTGTGAGAGCCACACTATGATGCTTTTAAGATTGAGGAGCCACCTGTATGCTTGTTAACTGCTCTTACAAAAGATCCTTTTGACCAGGGATGTGTAGAACCTCCCAAAGGGATATGCTTGTCTTAGTGCTCTTTAATGAGTCCACAATATTTAGAGATGGAGTATTCACTTTCTCTTGCATTTTTTATGGTAATAAAAGAGTTGTATCCTGCTATGTTTTAATCTTAGTAGCTACATTTACATTCTGATTTTGTTGAGGAACATGGCTTGTAGAAGGTGCAACACTTTAATTGGTGCTTTGTGGCCTTACAGAGGCATCACTTGGAATTATTCATGGCTCTTGGCCTTCTCCCAATGCTCTCTTCTTGGCCCTTGTATTGGCTAGAATTGACATGCCTTGAGTCAACATGAAATCATCTTTTACTTATAAATTCATCATTCCCACACTTGGGCTTCTACCTTCTCTAGGACCATCCTTTTGGCTAGGATATGCTTCTTCTATTGTCGTGTAAGGAGTAGCTTCTTCTTATGTAGTCAAAGCATAGTTGGTTCCTCCATCATCATGTGTAAACTAAATTTGAGCCTACCCCCATGGGTCTACATGATCTTCTCCTTGCACTAGATTTGCATGAACTGGAAAAGTAACCTTTATGGGAGGAGTAAAATTTGGATTATATGCATTGGGCTACCTGCTATAACCTTGTTGATTTTGTCTTGTCCCTTGATAATTATATTGGGATAGAAATCTATATCATTATCGAGGATAATATTATGCATTATGAGGAGTACTTGCTTGATATTAAGATTTCTTGAGCTGAGCTCTCAATGATCTAATTTATTCATCCTTGTCCACAACATTATCCACCTTCTTGGGAAAGGCTCTTGGCTTCAGATTGACATTAGGAACTTGTGACATGCTTAGAGATTGAACTGAATTATGGGACAACAAAAGCATGGAAACTCTTGGAGGGAGTCTTTCAACCTGAATCAAGCTATTCTCAGCCTCAATTGCTAGCTCATATGCACTTGGAAGAGTGAATCCTCCCATTGACTACAACATAACAGAAACATCAGTACCAATCCCTTTGAGATATGTTGAGAACATAAAGCTAGGAGGAGGTCTCATGATTGATGGTAGCTTATACCATGTTCTTTGAAATATCTCATTGAAATCTCTTATGGATTCATTTAGACCTCTTCTTATTACATTCAACTGATGTATTAAGGAAGCATGATCACTCTTATTTTGAAATCTTATCACCAATAGGTCTCCAAAACCATCCCAACTTGTAATGCAACCCTCCTCCAACATTTTATACCAGTCAAGTGCTTTGCCTTTTAAAGACATAACAAGTAGCCTAATGGCTATGTTGGCCTTAGTAACATTATGTAAATTGCAGAAATTAGAGATGTCTTTAATATGTTTACACGGGGTAATATGAGCCTCTCCATTGAAACTAGGAAGATTTTTGGTAGTATTTGGAGGGACGGGGTCATATGTAGGAAGGTCTATTGGATTTTGGGTATTAAAAGTAGGGAAGGGTTGACATCTATCTATCTCTCCCCTTTCCCCCATTTCTCTTCTTCTCTTATGATCCTCTATTTATTCTTCTTTAACTTCTTCCTCTCCTTGAACTTCTTCAACCTTTTCTGCTTCTTCCCTAAAACCTCCTTGTGAAGGATTTAATAAGTCTAGGAGTGGTTCACGGTGTTGTTCTTTAGGAAAAACATCAGCTAAAGGGGCTTGGTCATAAAATCTTAAGGACCTTGTGAGGACCATGTAGGAAAATGTATAAAACTTGGTATAGAACCAAGGATTCACACCCTTTTGGAGTCGCCAAATGTTGGGTTAGGGGTATTTCTACTACTTTAGGCCTATCAAGACCAGCATTTGCCTTGAATTAGCAATAATTGGGGTCCCACCCGACATGCTAGAACTGTTGTTTCTAAATCTTGCACCCTAGAAGAGGGTTGTTTAGGCCTCCTCCAGATTTGGGCAACATTGGAACATTTCTAGGCCTGTGGGTGTGCCTATAAGTGGAAATGAATCTCTAGATTGAAAGGGATAGCTCCTTGTATTAGTTTTTTGTGCAATAAAACTATTGAACTAGTTTGTATGAGTGTAAATAGTCAGACATTTGCATAAATAAAAATCCTAGTAAAAAATGGTGATACACCAAAAATTAGTATCCACATGCATGCCCTATACTTATGCATAATACAACAGAATATAGTCTATAACTCAAGCTCTAGAATATTTAAACATAAGTATTTTAATGTAGAGACAAAATGAATGAGATTACATAAGGTAAATAACTAGAAAAGACAACCTGTATAGTCTAGAAAAGGGTTACACAAGTGCAAAATTTCATACAACTAGAATGCACTCTACATGACCTGTTGGATCAACTCTTTGCTCAAAAGCATGAAGGACAGAGAACAAAAGATTAAAATGTCACTTGTTGTCACTCTATATGTCTTGCATGCCCAAGCAAATGTCTAGAACTTAGAAGCAAAATAGACTTATGTTTATTTGCTCAAAGGTAAGAAAATGGTAAAACATTCCAGCAGGGCTTCACCGTACTATCTATGGATGGTAAAACAAGAGCCCAAGGGTCCTATTTATAACAAAAGGGGAGAAGAGAGAGCTCTTGGGAGACAAAATAGAAGCTTTCAAAATGGTTTATAGTCATCATCCTAGTGAAACTAATTCCAACTGTTCTCTCATTCAGTTGGAGTTTGTCCTTATTTTTTATTCACCCTCTTGAAATGACTAGGATTGCTGCAAAACCAATGGTGAGATGACCCTCCATAAGAAATGGCTTGAATCATTACTGCAAACCTTAGATTCTCCCTGAAAGCTTTCATGTTTTACAGTACAGACCCATTCAATCCTTCTGAATGGCTTTACTTATAAACCTATAAGTCAAGCATGTTAGGAAACCTGATTTGCACCATCCTTGCTCTTTCAAGTTTTTTGATTACTTTTAGTTATAAAAGTTATAAGCAAAGCTCTTTGGGAAACCTGATTTGCACTATAGAGTCATTCAGGTTTTCCAAGTGACTTTACTTCCTACTTGAAGATTTTAGGCATGAATTTGACGTCCTACGACACGTCACCAAGTTGAATCCCAATGATTAGTTAGCCACCCTAAATTTGATGTCCTATGGCACATCACCTCCTTGAATCCCAATGGCTAGTTGGTTGTATCAAATTTGACATTCTATGACACATCATGGGGATCTATTTGGGTCAAGCCTATTATTTTGAGTAATTTTCCTAAATTAATTCCTTTGGACAATTTATCTGAAGGAATTCTTTCAGGGATTTTGCCTGAAAGGCAATGACTAGTTCCTTCAGGAACTTTTCTCGAAGGACACTTGGGGAAAGCACAAAGTCCCTTCAAAAAAATTTGAAGGGCATTTCCAAAGGAAATGGCCCTTTGAATTTTTTTTGAAGTGCACTTCTAAAGATAAAGTGCCCTTTGGAAAAGTCCGAAGGGACACTTGGACAACGAAGTGCCCTTCGAAAAAGTCCAAAGGGACACGTGGGAAGAAAAGTGCCCTTCAAAATTTTTCTAAAGGGACACTTGGGGGGAAGGCAAGGCAAGAAAGGCCCTTTAGAAAGGTTTTGAAGGGCACTTTGGGGTAAAGCAAAGCCCAATAGGCTAAGACAAACAAAGCAAAGGGAAAAAACAAAGAACAAGGGAGAAGAGCCCGAACTAGGAGAGGTCAAAGGGAAAAGACAAGTAATAAGGCAAGAGACCAAACATAGGAAACAAGCAAGGGAGAAATGAAAAGAGCCAAAGGGAAAACTCAAACTGGTCATGTAGAAAATAGTTAACATGAAGCTTTATATATGTGGGACTCAAATGCAATCTGTTAAGTAACTTCTGAGGTTTTAGAAGCTAACTCTTCGGATCAATTTGGGGATGAAAAGGGATAAGAAGGAAATGCAAAATAAAACTAAAATAAACTAACTAGGGTGATGCACTGAGATCTTTAAAGTATTGACATACAATTGCATAAAATAGATTGAATCTTCGAACATCACAGACTATTAAAGGAAAATATGCATGAATTAAAGTCTATAATGCAAACAAAAACCAATACTATAGAAGCATATAAACAAAATAACAAACAAAAATAAATTTCCACCTAGTTTGACATAGAATAACACATCCTCTTCATTATTAGGTGGAGAATAAAATACAAAAGGCCTCGAGGGCACAATATATAATATTCAATCCTACCCGTGAGGGGCACCTACTAAGGTCATAGAATGAAAAATGCTAACTACTACTACTTATCAATAGCAAAAATAAGTATTCATCTACCCACACCTTACAAAAGAAAAGAGCTCTGCCTATATAGGTGTAATGACTTTATGAGGAAATGACACATGGAACCAAGTGCTCATGCTCATGATGAGGCCATTGTAACTAATTGAGGAACTCTGGATCATGAATGCAATCATCCCTCCAAATCCTAGATATGGGGTGATTGAAATGCCTTATTATGTCCACTATGCTTATAAGAATCATGGTGGTGACACATGTATGCCTCCTGAGTTGCCTCTAGCCTGCTTATTAGGAAAGGGGGTCCCACTCCTCTCATCCAATGACACTGATTGAAGGTTTGATAGGAAAATTTTGCTCTCAAGGAGTGCTGGGATGATGCATTGTGGGTTTGCTTCCTTCATTATAACTGCTTGGTGGGTCCTCTTCCCAACTCCACCAGCCAATGGCACAATCTCGAGTCTTGACAAAAGATCCTTTGTTCTTGAGGAGCATCATGACACCACATGGTGAGTTGGTGCTACCTCTAGGGAAGATGACCATTCCTTTAAAAAATGAGTATAGGGGCACTAAGTGAAAAGTATGTATCCCTCTTTGCAACTAAAACATGGGTCCCATTTATTATCCCATCAGCTAGTGGCATTATTTGGAAGCCTGACAAATAAAAACTTCCCTTGGATAAGTATTAGGACACCACATGTTGAGCGGGTACTTCTCTTGGGGAAAGTGATAACTTTTTCATGTTAAACGAGCATCAAGTTGCCACATGGTGATAATGAAGGGAAGCTGAGACTTAGCCAAAATACAAAAGGGACCTTGGGAAAAGAGAAAGCCAAAATCACAACTACCAAACTTCATCGAGCACATCTGAGACTCAATTTTGACTACTCCAAATCTCAAATATATATGGATAACAATCCACAATTCCTGATGACTCGAAGGGGAATCCACCTAAAAATGGAACGGATTAAAATTTTTGGTTTTGCAAACCAGTTGAGGTAAAATTTTCAAAAAGGGGGTGAATCCCACAAAATTTACAAGTTCTGAAGAGCAGCTTTAAAAGGCATCCACTCTTCCTCTTTGGGTTGAGTCTTATTATTCAGAGCCTTGAAGGATCTATCTAGATCTATGATCTCCTTGAATGAGATATTGCTCAAACCCTGAACTACCACCAACATTTAAAATTCCAATTAGTTGAGAGGCTACAATATGTTCTCTACCTCAGAGACACTTGACTAAGAGCCATAAAGATGATTTGGTCATTCTGCTTCTTGTCTAGTAGCTCTTTTATTTTATCCTTTGGGAGGATGGTGTTGTCTGAAAGGAATAGAGAAGGGAGTCCCAACTAAATTAGATGTTTGATGTGACCCTCCCTATCCTAGATTACCTTCTCTAAGGCTTTGAAGAATGTCTTGCACTTTGTTGCTACCTTATTGTAGCTCATAAATTGATTATCTTTCATTACTATTTTCCTTCGATCGGCCACTGCTGCTGCCTATAACATCCCATCCATTATGTTATAAAGCTTTTGGACAAAGAACTATGAGTCCTCAACCCTAGGGGACATGAAGGTAAGGACTTAGTCTACAGACACGCTTACCTGGGAGTTTAGCTACTACAAGTCTATGATGAACCTGAGTGTTGGATTCAAGTTAGCGATCATATTATTTATTCTCTCCCAGTAAGATATATACAAATTTTGGTGCATGGGGAATATCCCTATGGTCTGGGAGCAGACCACAAGGTCATTCTTTAATTGTAAGATCTCTTGGTCCTTAGCTGAGGACTCCTACTACATCTATTACTGCAATTATTGATACACTTTATTAGAGTCTGAGAGGTTCTAATAGGTCTTTGCAAGCTCTAACTCCTTTTCTTGTAGCTTAGCTTCTACAGTCGCCTTTTCTTTCTTTAGACTATCTATCTTGGTTTTTAGTTCAGTTACTTGAATCCATAATTGGGCCCTCTATCTGTCCTCCACTTGAAAGGTCTCAATGGCGATGCAGCTCTAAAGGTTAGACCTTGTTTTATTGAGCTCTACATCTTTTTCCTTGGCCTCACTATTGAGGTGATCAACCATAGATTTCACCTTCACGAGTTCCAGCTTTGCCTTTTGCCAACTGATGGCTTGCTTTGATATAGTCTGTAGTGATAGAATTTTATGTTTCCTCCATTAATTCAACCTTGTTAGTGGGCCTAGCTTGGCTAAGGTTAAGGTTATATCTATTCTTAGATCTTGATTACCTGGGGCATGATGTGTGTAATCATTAGAGATTGTTATGCTGGGCAAAAAATTATCGTATGTAGGGCATTATTAGGGCCTTGGCCTATTTTCCTTTTCTTTTCTCTATGCAAGCCTCTTGAGGTTTCCTAGTAGTTTTCATCTACTGATAAAATTGCTCTTGTAATTGAATAGTTTCCCCCATGAAGGGGAATCCTTATGAAAGGTTTAAAGGAATGGTCACTTGTTATGAAGTAGCAGACGTTATTCCTTTAGAGGTCAGCAGGTTAAGGGTCAGCATGGATGGAGAGAAAGGTGGGAGGATGTAGAATGGGATGGAAGGCGATTATGCCACAATAGATGATGATGTGGATGATGAGGGTAGAGGAGTGAAAAATGATGCAAGGGAAGTGATTGGTTACATCGAGAAAAGTGTTATGAGCTTAGTGATAGTTTAAGTGGATGAAAATGGTATGACGGAGGTGATTGGTTAGGTAGTAGAAAGTGCCATAAGTTTAATATAAATAGAGGAGGGTGAAGAGGGAGTGAAGAATGAAGCAGAGGTGGAAAGAAAGGGTTGGAAAAAGTGTACCTTATTTTATGGGGGATCGGGTAGAGAATTGAAGGTTTGCATCCTGGAGGAGAGCTGAGAGGATCCTACTTCAAGATGTCCCAAATAAACCTATTGTTGTTACAGGGTAGTTGGGTATAAATACAGAGGAGGTGGCTAGGTTTTGGGCCTCTCAATCACTATAACTTCCTCCTCTTTCTCTAGAGAGGTGTTTTATGTAAACACTAGAAAATTGTATACTATGGCTCTAGATGTCACATTAACCTTTAAACCACCCCTTGCCCCCCTTTGGGTTAGATTATTTACCAATTCTCCTATTATTAACCTTAGACCATTTCCTAGGGAATTAACCATAAGTCATCAGTGGATTAGCGAATTTTTACTATGTCCCCTCGACCATCGACGGTCATCCCTTGATTGTCGATGGTTGACTGAACCGTCAACAATTACTTAAGCTCTTGCATGATAAAATGAGTCAACTATAAATCACGCATTGATTAACAAAGGTCTAATTTTAGTCTATTATTCACATGATCAATGCATGATTAGATTGTTTTTTAAATTATTCATTTCAACACTCCTTTCCTCTATATTAAGAGATGAAGTGAAGGTTGAATGGGAGAGGTAGGTGCAATAGATTCTTACTCCCAGGTGAATCCAAAATCTTTCCAGTGAACCAAGAACCAAGTCAAAGACATAGGGTACTTTTACAACTCACTATTCTGATCCAAGGTATCATTACTTTACTAATATTACTCCAAGATCTACAACAGATTTCAACCAACCCCAACATTCCTCAGACCATCAATACCTAAAAAAGCTGAGTATCTTTATTTATTTTTATCAAGATTAAGTAATTAGCTTTATTTATTTAAATGCTTGGGTTATTCCCATTCTCTACACTTCATTCCCTATGTTGGAGTTTTGTAACTCTAGACACTTCATCTCCTACCCAAAACCACCCATAGTTTATTCCAATCACCCAAACACCCAATTCCCAAACTAGATACCTTAGAGCATTACTTTCTATCTCGTAACCAACATCCAACCCAAATACCACTCCTAGAACCTCTCTATAACTCTCCCCAACAGAGTTATTTTCCCAAACCAAATACTATAATAACCATCAATGGTCTTACCTAACCATTGATGGACTTACCTAACTACTGACAATTAACAACTATCGACGATCACTTAACCATCGACGGTCACACATAACCATCGATGATAATTATGTGTCCATTTTATAAAAAAAAGCTAATTTGACCCATTATCCCATACCTAAATCCTAATTTATGAGTTTTTATTTTATCTCAGAACTTCAACTTGTTTTTTGAATCAAATTTGAGTGATTTAACAATAATATTCAATTATCTACTACTATTTTTAATCAAAATCACTTGTTTATTTCCAAGCATTTCTTGTATTTAATTTCAGTACCTTATGTTATTTCATGCAAGCATCTATTTTTAGTTTATTAGAACTTAAGTGTTTTAAAAGTGTGGATTGACAACCTCCAAAAAAGCTTATGCTTCTTAGATCTAACTCATGCTAAGCAGTCCACCCTACGATCTCACTAATCCACCATTTTCTAGATTGCTTTCTTATCTATAGGTCATCCTCCCTAGACAAAGTGGAGTATCAACAATCATTTGGATTCACGCGTACACAACACATCCAAGTTTTACTAACCTCACCCTTCTCTTAAGTTTTACATCTTTCTAAACAAAAATAAAGCAAAATTTTAGTGAAACATTCTAGCACGCCCGATGGGACCCTCGAGATTTTATTGGGTTCATAGTTATAGGACAATTATTTTCATTAGAGAAGAGTCATTCATTGCATTCTTTTCTAAAAATTAAACATTCCTTATTTCCTTTCTTCCTTTCCAAAATGCAAGTTCTAGTTTCTTCTGCTTAGAAAAAGGTAAAAATTGTCATTTTTGCTTTCATTTCTGAAAATCAAAAGTACTTATTCTAGGCGTAGGCTTTACATCATCATATTGCATATAGGTGCATCTTAGTTATTTTGTATTCATTTGAAAAGACACCAAAATTTTCTTTTGGATTAAAAATTAACTTTGCATCCATTGTTTGCTTGTATTGATTAGCTCACATAACTTAAATTAATCAAGTAAATTAATCATAGTGTCACTTCTTATCACACATATAATACCAAACCACACATTCAATCAAACATCAAAACATTGACATAAGGCTCAACTAGCATTTCATCACCTAGTGGTCACCTTTCCTCAGCGATCCTACTTGGATTTCACAACCAAGGGGAGAACCAATTTAGTACGTTGGCTGAGTATAATCTATAACAACTCAGTGTATTTTGGCTAAACACCTGACACCCTTATCATTGTGGTGTGTGAAGTGAGGGGGTAGTCCCTAATATTAAGCCACGTACCATGTTCTAGTATAGATATTGAGAGCCTTTAACTACCTAAAACCATCCTTAGACATCTTCTTTTAGTTCCCGCTCTACAAGCCCAAGTTGGTCTTCATAAACTCCTTAAAATTTAGGCATAAGCCTAAAGAGAGATAAAAGGTATTATAGGATTTAAACGTAATTTAGTGTATGCTTATTTTCTTTGAGATTTTTGTATTTTGATTACTTCTCTTTTGAGTTTGTGATATTGCTTTTATTTCTTCCTCCTTTGCATGGTGTTGACAATACAACAACTAAGAAACCAAACAAATCAGGATCCACCTCCCAACCATCCATATTCCTCTTCTTCATCATCCATAGAGTACCATTTGGATGTTAAAATTTCACCCCACTATTTTGGAAGTCATATTATACCTTGAATAGTTGCCCAAGGAGATACGAATTTTGCCACCTATCTAGATAACAATCCCATAGACCTTTAATGTTACCTTAATATTGTGTCTTAACGTACACATGCTTTAGTTCCACCCATTCAACCACCCTATGACATGCCACCCCATCTTATGGGTAGCACCTCTATTTCCACCATTTCTACCCAACTTTTAGTCACCTAAACAATCCCTCCAATACCACCATCCAGAACCAACCCATCCAACCAACCAACACCCAAACATCTTCCAACCTAACCATTAACTATTCTAGTATAGGATCAACCCAACCTTTGGTCACCTATACTCCACTTACCACTAGATCACCCTCTACTAGTATTACCACCCTTCCTCTTGTTATCTCCAACCCACCAACCTTCACTCCATTCCAAAGCTTGGTGGTTTACATACCTTGTACCCTTCCACCCATTAGTACCAAGGTTACCACCCATCCTCAACCTATTAACCCAACCATACCTCCAACCTAACCCATGTCAATTCCTCAACAAGTGCCCATTGCACCCAACCCCAATTATATTCCTAACCCACAAGGGTATATGGCTCCACCTTTTACCCAACCTCCTATATCCACTTACCCATACATGGCATCTTCCCAACCACCCATGTCCACATACCAATATGTGGCATCCTCCCAACCTTCCACTAGCTATCTATATGTTGCACATACTCAACCCCAACAAAACATACCATAGAACTATGGGAGTGCATAACCACAAACCGATCTAGTTAAGATGTTAATGGATAAGATAACCAATTTGGAGTCATCTATTTTTGGTACCCATAACTTCTTATCATATGATCAAATTTTCAACAAACCAATTCATCCATCCATCCCAATCTGACCTTATCCTCCTTAATGGGAACTTCCAAAAAAATTAAAATTTTAGAGCAAGGAAGATCCTCAATAACATCTTAGAGCATTTAGACACTCTTACTATTTGATTGCTTATGATGATGTTCTCCTTCTTTGCACCTTTCCCATTTCCCTATTTGGTCTGGCATTAGATTTTTCCTTTGCCCAATTAGCTCAAACCTTCTTAGACCATTTTCTCATAAATATATCTAAGAAAGTTTTCATCACCGACCTCTACTCCATTCAGAAATTTAAGAACAAGTCAATTGTTGATTTTGTAGCCCATTGGAGAGGTTTGATAAACCAAATCTCTTTCTCTTTTCCCCAATCAGAGCTAATTGAGCCTTTTTCTCGAGCTTGTGCCAAACATAATTCCTCCACTTTACAGGTTTTGACTTTCAAGACCTTTGATGAGGCTTTCACCATGGCATGAAAATTAGAGATTAGAGCCATTGATGAGAGGAAGCCAAAATTGAGAAATAAGATCTCTAGTTTCAAGTCAAATGAAAATTCCTCCTCCAAAACTACCAACCACTCTAACACCAACACCAAAACCAAGGGAACCACAAATGCAATTTTCTTTAAAACCACCCCTCCTCTAGTTGTTAGCCAACCCAACTCTTTTAATTATTCTAAGTGAATACCTGAAACCAAAACCATAAAAGCCAAAAGCAATATACTCTCCTAGGGGAGTTGTATGCTTTAGTATTAGAAAAGTTGTGGAAATAAAATATCATATAACTTCCCCTAATTAAACCCCCAAAGTAATTTGATTCCTCTCATCTTATACCCGATTGGTATAAAGAGAATGAATTGTGTGATTACCACCATGTCATTGGGCATGATGTTAGTAGATGCAATACTTTCAAAAGCATTGTCCAAGGGTTGATTAATAAGGGGAACTCATGTTGGATAACCCCAATGTACCCTCAAATTAGTCACTTGATATTTTTAGGCAGCCATTCCCCAACCATACCCCTTCCACGAATAATGAAAACAATAAAACATAATCCTCTCACAACTATGAGGTCCATATTGTTAATGTGGTTCTTAGTGAGCTCATTGTTGAGGAAACCATTACCCAAACCACTTCTTCTTCCCCTCCACTTATTTGAGGTAGTGGAGTCACCTTCTATTTCTTTATAAATCAAAACAAAGGAAGCAATTATTCCCCTTTCCCCACTTATTGAGGTAGTAGAGCTACCAACCTCTTCTTTGGAAGACATACTAAAGGAGACAACCATTACCACCATACCTTTCTCCTCCATCATAAAACAATCCACTCTTCCTTTGGAAAGCATTCCTAGGGAAGACATCACCTTACATACCCCTCACATGGAGGAATCACCTTCCAAAACCTTTGAGCCTTTGATTTAGGTAATGGACAAGGTAATCGCTCCTCTCTCTCAACCCATGGGTTTGTCCTTTTAGTCCAATACTGAAGACAAATCCATCTATAAGCCTTTGTCTATACTGGTTCAAAACTTGGAGTTCCCATCCCAACCCAACATGGATCATGCCACATTTTGGCACCATCTTGGGCTCCCCTATCCAACCAAGCAAGAGCCATTAACCATAAAATTGTCAACCCAACCTTCCACTTCCACTAGTGAACCCACCATCATCCCAACTAAACCATTAAAAATCTCTTCCTCCCAAACCATAGGCAAACCTTCCAAGCCAAATCCACCCAAAGTAACACAAACACCTCTACCATCTCAACAAAGCCCATCAAAAACCTAGGCTTTCTCCCTACTCAAATCCTTAATCACCCTCCATTAAAGTTGGATTTATCACCATATAGCCCACCAAAGAGACCCCAAGTGTTAGGTTGTGGAGCTAAAAGCTTCACAGGTATGCAAACATGGAGAAGGTTGCTGAGTGTCACAGTAACCGACGTCGGTCAAGCCAACTAACATCATTCAGGAGTAGACAAGAAGCTACCAAAATTGGTTATGGATCGGCTGACGTCGGTCATCTCTAGACAGACAGTGACCGACATCGGTCGTCTGTGCGTTCCAGAATTGGTCTAATTTTAGATGGACAGTTAGTTTGCATGTAAAGATTAATTTTAGTCTTGAGTCTGCGTTTCTAATTATTGTAATTGGAAAGTCTGATTATTGTTTGTATGGGATCTATTTAAGAGACCCATGGGGATGTATTGTAAAGTTGTAGAATTATAAAGACTTACAAAGGCAAGGACAAGGGTTCTTCCAGGTGTGTAAGATCTAGGTTTGCAGGTGTGCAAGCCCAGGTTGATCTGTAGGTGTGCAAGATTAGGGGAGATCTACATGGTAAGTAAGGTCAGTTCATCTACAAGTGTGTGTGTGTGTGTGCAAGGTCAAAGGAGATCTGCGGGATAACAAGGTCAAAGGAGATCTACAACACAACAAGGAACAAGATTAGGGAGATCTACTTGGAGTACGTGGTGTACTCAGTGATGGTACTGGCAGTATTGTTACTGACTGATGGTAACAACAACTCAGTATTGAGTTGGTTGTTGGTTGTAATTGAGAGAGAGAAAACTCTTGAGGGAGAATTACTGGTACGCCCTAGAGGTGTGGGAAGAGTGTGATTTCTTCATTGTATTTCCTTCTGGAAGAGTGTTAATACAAGATTGTATTGTCTCTCATATTCTGTGTTGTTTCTGATTTCTAGTTACATTTTACTTTTGGTTAAATTTCATGTTTAGTTGCTTATACAAAAGTAATCAAGTGTACTCTTAAGGAGTAGGGATCTTGATAATTGGTATCAGAGCCAGGTTCGGAGCAGGTTAGTGTTTGTTGATTACAGGTCACTCTTAGGGGTTTTTGATTGAGTGGGAGTAAAGCAATGGTAGAAGAAAGTATACTAAGAATGAAGAAATTCAATGGCAAGAATGATCAATTACGGTATTGTGGAAAGAAAGGGCAGGTAAAGAAAGATTGTTGGTTGGTAGAAGATCAACATGAAGGAAATAAATAAGCAAATGATGCAAGTATTGTTGCACGGGATGCTCTTATATGTTCCTTAGATAAAGTAGAATCTTGGGTTTTAGATTCTGTTGCCTCTTTCCATGCAACCTCAAATAGAGTATTTTTCCATGATTATGTCCATGGAGACTTTGGAAAGATTTATTTAGGGGTTGGTGAGCCTTGTCAAATTATTGGCAAAGGGGAAGTGCGGCTGAAATTGCAGACGGGCAACACATGAGTGTTAAAGGATGTCATGCATGGTCCCATCTTGAAGAGGAGTCTAATTTCTGTAGGAAAGTTGGGTGATGAGAGTTGCACAGTTACTCTCACAGTGGAATCTTGGAAAGTTTCCAAAGGTGCACTTGAATTAGACCTTACTCACCATTGTAGATCTCCAAAAGAAGCCATGCTAACCTGCTGACTAAGATCATACAAATATGAAGAACCCTGTTGATTCTCCAAACCAGCACCCACTCTTGGTACTGTGGCACTAGGAGGAACACACCATTGCTCACCTCACACACAAAAGGAGCTTATAATATTGCTCTCTTACTCTCTAGCTATAGTTTACACTACAGCCTATGAGTCTATTATATAGATCTCATGCATACAATAATTAGACTATCCTAATTACAATAATTAGACACGCAACTCAAGACCAAAAATAGCCTTTGCACACAAACACTCAGTTCAACGAACTAACTATCTGTGGAACAAGCAGTTCTAGAACTGCCACAGGTGACCGATGTCGACCGACCTCCTGCCAATGTCAGTTTCCTTCCTGTCCATCCTGCCGTCGTCAGTTGCCTTGTGCGCTGCACTCTGTCGACGCCGGTCTCCCTGGAACTCAGCAACCTCCTCCCTGTTTGCACTAGTTGAAGCTTTTAGCTCCACATCTTAACAATCTCCCACTTGGAGATAAACAGCTGCAACTATACCTGTAACTATACACTGTCTAATTTATACCCTGACTTGTATCCCTCTTCAAGATCAATCCTGAAGACTAACCACCACACCCTGTGATGTTCTAACTTTGTGCCTTTGTCATCCAAGTAACCTACCACATCTGCATCTACAAACCTATGTAGAAAATAACTTGACCCTGCATAGCATGTCAACCTGCTGCTGATCCCTGTAAGAATCCATTGAACTGCCCTTCAGTACCTCTTCCTCGAATTGGCTCCATACTTTCTAACAACTCACACTGCTTGGGAAAACTCAGGTCTACACTAGACCTCATGTGATTTCGAACACTTGTTCTAAGCTCTGCTTGAACTGTCCAGCCCTTGGTGTGCTTTCTGATTCTGCATCCTGCTTCTTGAACCCTGCCAACACCTTCACATCAGCTTCTTATTTGAGACAAAATCAATCTGTGATCCTCTATGTCTCTTATGCTAAAGAATTTCGCTGCTACCAATTTCTTCATAACATACCTCTGAAACTAACTTTACCTTTTAGCTCAGAGAACTCCCTGCATATTTAAACCTGTAATAAACAACCACTCCACATACAGTAACAAGATGATGTCGCGACTCATCATCCACTTGGTAAAGAAAAGAACACAATAGTTACACTGACATTGACTAAAGCCATGCTTAGTCATCCACCTGTCAAAACCTGTACCACTGTCCTGCAGCTACCTCAAGACCATGTACCTTGGCCTTCTGTCTCACTTATCCATTCACTCTCTTCTCTAATAAGGGAATCCACTCCTCTCCTAGTGCTCTTTCTTAGCTGACAAATCTACCAAATCTCCTGCTTGGTTCTCTTCTAAAGAATTCATGCCATACTCCCACTGTTTTTGGATTTTACCTACATTGCCTCTATACATCTTGCTGGTTCTCAACCATCAGTAAGCAATAATAAAGAAGGTGAACAACAAATATGAGGTTCACTTACCATTTCTGACCTCTACATGAGCGTTTGAGACTTGTTGACAGCTTGCTGTCTGCCCAATAATTTGTTCCAGTGACCAATCTCGGCCATTTCCCAGTCTGCTCCCGACCGATGTCAATTCTCTGCAACTGCTTCCTTGCCGACGTCATTCCTTGTGACCGACGCCAGTTTTTACCTGTCCCTATTTTGCCGACGTCGGTCACTGTGAGGATGCCAACGTTAATTTTCTAACCGACATCGGTTTCTATGTTTTCCTTGTGAGTGACAACTTTTACCTGCGAGCTCCTTTTGGGTCAAAACCCTGTTAAAATTAACACAGCCCTACTCAGAATAAATCAGTTTCCTCCCCTGATCTCTGTCCGTTATCTCCTCCATGAAAACCAAGGCTTTTTAGTTCTTTAGCTTGTCAAAGACATCTGACTTCCGCTTCAAAACCTGCATTCTCCTTCTACATATGTGACTAAGCCTACGAAGCCACATCTCTGCAACAGAAGGTGAATCAACAATATAAGTAGATAGATAAAGGATACCTACTTTCTTACCACCATCTAATTTAAGTGTATTCACTGTGAGAGTTACAGTGCATCTCCCATCACCCAAATTTCCTGAAGAAATTAGACTCATCTCCAAGACTGGTACCTTCATGACTTCTTTCAACCACTGTGTGTCATCCATTTGCAATTTTAGCTTCACTTCCCCTTTGTCAATAATCTGACAAAACTCTCCAACCCCTAAATAAATCTCTCCAAAGTCTCCATAGACATACCCATGAAAAGATGCTCTATTGTGGGCTGCGTGGAAAGAGGCAAAAGAATCTATAAACAAAGATTCTACTTTATCTAGAGCAACCTGTGCAATGTCACCTGCAACATCTGCTTCTACACATTGATCTTTTGCCGACCAACAATCTCTTTTTACCTACTCTTTCTTTCCATTAATCAGACCATTCGTGCTATTCAGTTTCTCCATTCGCAGCTTACTATCTTCTGCCATTGCTATACTCCCACTCAATCTAAAACCCCTGTGAGTGACCTGTAATCAAAAACACTATCAGATCTGAAACCACCTGTTAGTCAACCCAACCAAAAGCTCTGATACCAAATGTCAGGTAATTCAAGAACAAACAAACACGCTTGCTCTGATACCAACTGTCAGGAACCTAGAACAATAAACATGCTCTGATGCCTACTTAGTCAGGATCTTGCTCTACCAATAGAGCACATATGATTACTTCTTGTATTAGCAACTAAACACGGAATTTAACCAGAATCAATAAGTAACTAGAAATATGAAACAACACAGGAATTGAGAGACAATACACAATTGTATTAATAATCACTCAAAAGAATATACAATAAGGAAGATGCCACTTCTTCCTCCACCTCAAAGGTTCGCCACACCTCAAGACCTTCTTCCCTCTCTCTCTCGGTCCCAACAATCAACTCCAATACAGAATTGATGTTCACCTCTCCAACCAGTCAGTAACACGCTGCCAGTACGTCAAGTACACAACCATACTTCAAGTAGATCTCTTGCTCTCTTCTGCTACCTGCAAATCACTAGACCTTACTCACCATTGTAGATCTCCAAAAGAAGCCATGCTAACCTGCTGACTAAGATCATACAAATATGAAGAACCCTGTTGATTCTCCAAACCAACACCCACTCTTGGTACTGTGGCACTAGGAGGAACACACCATTGCTCACCTCACACACAGAAGGAACTTATAATATTGCTCTCTTACTCTCTAGCTACAGTTTACACTATAGCCTATGAGTCTATTATATAGATCTCATGCATACAATAATTAGACTATCCTAATTACAATAATTAGACACGCAACTCAAAACCAAAAATAGCCTTTGCATGCAAACACTCGGTTCAATGAACTAACTGTTCGTGGAACAAGCAGTTCTAGAACTGCCACAGGCGACCGACATCGGTCCCTGTCTGCCTGGAGGTGACCGACGTTGGCCGACCTCCTGTCGATGTCAGTTTCCTTCCTGTCCATCTTGTCATCGTCGGTTGCCTTGTGCACTACACTCTGCTGATGTTGGTCTCCCTGGAACTCAGCAACCTCCTCCCTATTTGCATTAGTTGAAGCTTTTAGCTCCACATCCTAACAAGGTTTATGACAAAGCATGGCTTTAGTCAATGTCAATGTAATCACTGTGTTTATTTTACCAGGTTAGATAATGATCACGACATTATCCTGTTACTTTATGTAGTGTATATGCTTGTTGCAGGGTCACACATGCAGGGAATTGCTGAGCTAAAGGTAAAGTTAGTTCAGAGGTGTGCCTGGAAGGATTTAGGAGCAAAAATCCTTGGCATGAATATTTCTAGAGACGGGGAAAGTCACAAGTTGATTTTGTCTCCAGATGATTATGTGAATAAGGTAGTGGAGAGGTTCAATATGCATGATGCATAATCAGTTATCACACCTATAGATGGATAGTTCATAAAACAGTGTCCCAAATCACATGATGAGGTTGAGTACATGTGTACTAGACCTGATATTACCCAAGCAGTGGGAGTTGTCAGCAAGTTGGTGGCCAATTCGAGAAAGGAGCACTGGAAAGTAGTTTAGTGGATTCTCAGGTCTCTGAGAGGGCCCAACAGCAGGTATACATGTTATGCAGGGTCAAGCACTTCTCTACATGGGTATGTAGATTTGGATATGTCAAGTTACTTGGATGACAGGAGAAGCACCACAGGATATGTGGTGGTTGGTCTTCAAGACTGAACTTGAAGAGGGATACAAGCCAGGAAACAAAATTAGATGATGTACATGTACAGATATAGGTGCAGCTATTTATCTCCAAGTGGGAGATTGTTAGGTTATGGAGCTAAAAGCTTCACAGGTATGCAAACATGGAGGAGGTTGCTAAATGTCACAGTAACCAACGTCAGTCAGGCTAATCAACGTCAGTTAGGAGTAGACAGGAAGCTACCGACATCGGTCATGGATCAGTCGATGTCGATCATCTCCAAATAGATAGTGACTGATGTTAGTCATCTGTGCGTTCCAGAACTGGTTTAATTTTAGACGGACAATCAATTTGCATGTAAAGACTAATTTTAGTCTTGAGTCTGCATTTCTAATTATTGTAATTGTAAAGTCTGATTATTGTTTGTATGGGATCTATTTAAGAGACCCATGGGGCTGTATTGTAAAGTTTTAGAATATAAGGACTTGTAAAGGCAAGAACAAGGGTTCTTCCAGGTGTGTAAGATCTAGATTTACAGGTGTGCAAGACCAGGTTGATCTATAAGTGTGCAAGATCAGGGGAGATCTACATGGTAAGTAAGGTTAGGTGATCTACAGGTGTGTGTGTGTGTGTGCAAGGTCAAAGGAGATCTGTGGGATAGCAAGGTCAAAGGAGATCTATAACACAACAAGGAGCAAGATCAGGGAGATCTACTTGGAGTATGTGGTGTACTCGGTGGTGGTACTGGTAGTATTGTTACTGACTGGTGGTAACAATAACTCGATATTGAGTTGATTGTTTGTTGTAATTGAGAGAGGTATTTCCTTATGGAAGAGTGTTAATACAAGATTGTATTGTCTCTCATATTCTGTGTTGTTTTTGATTTCTAGTTACATTTTACTTCTAGTTAAATTTCGTGTTTAGTTGCTTATACAAAAGTAATCAAGTGTAATCTTAAGGAGTAGGGATCCTGACACCAAGTTAAACCAACCAATAAAGTGGAGCCACCTAGGATCCCAAAAACCAAAACCTTGCCACCTATTTCTACCTTGCCTTCCATTTTAGGACTGCATCCTTCTTCCATCCTAGGACCTTGTTGGGTAAATATTTTGTCACCAGCGTACTGATGATAAAAATAGGTTTGATCATCCATAGCAAGGGAGATTGGTCTTCCAAATTTTCAGGTTTACCACATCCAAAGGGGACAAATCTCTCCTATCATCAAGGGGAGGTTCCCTATAAATATGCAGGAGATATATACTATATATATAAGTAGAAAATAACACACAGGGGTAGGATACACCATCCATCTCTCTTCTTTCAGAGATGATGTTCACAAATAGAGGAGAAAATCTTAGTGAAAACACTGAAGGCACTTCTCTTCTTTCAGAAGTGTTCTTGCAAGAAACAACAGGAGTTCTTTCAGATAGTAAAAGTAATTGGTAACATAGGCGCAGTAACCAGCAGGATGAAGTATAACATAAATTCTACACCTCAACTGCGCAAAGAGTGAAACACAAAGGATATGGGGGCACAAAGTCATCCCAGAATCCTTAACACAGAAAGAAAAGAAAAACACACACTGAAAACAATTGTGAAAGCACAAAGTCTTCCCACAGTTGGCTTCATGACACCTTCCTTGTTACTTTCACTAATTCTGCTTGCCAAATTAAATAAACAAGGACACATTCAGAAGACAGACATAATAATAATCTTCTAAAATGATACAAGCCAAAACAACACAAAGTCTGCAAACAACTTGCTTTCTCATTCAGATAAAATGAAATGAAATATAATTTGAGCTCAAAGTCTCAATATTCGCCTTTCAATTTGGCAGAGTTTCAATTTTTTATTAGGAAGATCTCCCTTCAAATGATACAAGAGATTAAATTATATAGAGGCCAAGAGAGACTTGGCCATTTGTCCCATGGAGTGACCCATGCTGCATAATTAATGCCTTGGATGCATTTTTAGTTCTGTCAGGGAGGGCCATGCTGGAGTAGGGTGGCTGCCTTAATTATGGGATGTTGATTCATCTCAGTGTCTACTCCCAAGCTTGAATCACTCATTTCATCACCTTCTATCCACACAACTATCTACTCTGCCTTTACTCCAAAGGGGACAAATAGGTTGCGCTTTCAATGTTTGCAGGCCCCAAATACCTACCTGGTGAACTGCTCCACTTACTGGGAATAACTCTTCCTGAGATTTCCCTCTTTGTCTCTTCTTCCTTTGGCCCTGGCCTTAGGGTCTTTGAATGCATTCGGGTCCACGATTTAAGCCTGCAGAGATCAACAAAAACTTCATTCCAACAAATTTGACATTTGCAGGTCTTTCCTCTTTTAAAGGTTAACGGCTAGCCAGTCATCCTAATTTTGATGTTTGCAGGCCTGTCATTCTCCTTAGCAACTCCTTTGTGCCTTTCTCACTTGTTATGGCTGCTTTTTGCTATGATGTGGGTGAGGACACGTGGCAGCATCCGTAACTTTGAAATAAGCTTACTGGAATAAGCTTTGAAACTTGCTGGAGGCTGGAAGCACGGATGTAGCACTTGGCACATTTCACTGAGTTAGGATGAGACACGTGGCGAGTTCCACTACTTTGAAATTGGTAGAGATTATGTCTCAGCTTGTCACACTTGGCAGCTTCCACTGCACTTTGAGGTTCGACCCTTCCCGAAAGGAACTTGCCCTTCGGGGTCTTGAACAGGTCCATTTCTGAGTGTTGAGTGTCCCCCGCAAGGGTACCTACCCTTTTGGATCATCTGAGTGGCCTTCGAGCTTTAATTTATTTGGAGGAATATCATCCCTTTATTTCCTTCGAATAAAATGTCCGAAGGGATACCTTCAGACAATTTGTCTGAAGGAAATCTTTCCTTGACTCTACATCTCTGTGTTGGGAGTGCTTCGTCTTTGACATGTGGCACCTTCCACTGCTTTTAATAAGTGGCACGTGTCATCTTCTACCAGAATAGGTGAGGACATGTGGAAGCATCCACCTAATTCATAAGAGCTCTTAGAAACCTTTGAGAGTCTGGCGAAAGAAGACACGTGGTGGCTTTTGCTAAACTCTAGAAACACTCACAGAAATAGTTAGGACTCCTTTCTAGCAATCACGTGGATGATGACACTTATCAGCTTCCACTGATTCTCACCAAGGACACATGGCATCTTCCACTACATCATATTGAAACCTTCTACCATCGACACTTGGCACTTTCTGCTCTCGAGCTTTTCTTTTGCACGCTCCTTTCCTTGACTGAGGCTGCCTTTGAACCTTTGAACCCGTGAACTCATTGAACCTATGAAGCGGTTCAAGGTTCAATGGTTTGGTCGGTTCATTATTTTGATTTAGCTAAGTCTCTTTGATATCTTTGAACCAAGCGCATTGAACCATTTGAACATTGAACCCGTTGAAGCATTGAACCCGTTGAACCTTTGAACCAAAGTGGTTCAATGGTTCAATGGTTCAATGGTTTAATCCACCTTCTCTTTGATAAGTGTTTTGAAGCCGTTAAACCTTGAAGCAGTTAAACTTTGAACCTTGACAAATGCGCTTAACTCTTGCTGATGATGTTGAACCTTTGTACCCATTGAACCCGTTGAACCAAAATGGTTCAATCCTTGTTTAGAATCTTGTCGATGGACATTTTAGTTGAACTTTGTCGTTGAATCGACCTTGAAATTGCCTAAGTGTTGAGAGCTTGCTTCTTTCCTGCAGAGTCCATAGAAATCAACTTGTGAAGCCCGTAGAACTTGGCCTGCAGAGTCCATAGATTTTCTTCCTACAGAATCCATATATTCAAGCGTGCAGAGTCCTTAGATTTCTGAGAAGCTTGAAAAATGAGGAATTTGAATGCTAATAACAAATTTTGAAAAGGGAAGAGACAATTTTAGTCTTGCATGGCCCAAAATAGTTCATATGTTTGTTGGGGATCAACCAACAATGTTGATTACAATATGAAAGCAATAAATGCGAAATTAACCAGAATTATAAGTAACTAGAATGATAAATAGCAAAAAATAAGAGATACAAGAAACCACCCTGAAAACTTGTATTAAACTCTTTACAGAAGGAATACAATTGAAGAAACTTCTTTTATTCCACACCTCTCTCAGATGTATAGATCTCTCTCTAGATCTCTTTCCCTCAAGAGCTCTCTCTCTCAAGTACAATCAACTCCAACAACCTGGAATGATTCACATATACAATTATGTACTGTTCAACATTACACTACAATAAACTATGAAGATCTATCCTATTATATAATAATTAGGAAACATGAGCATACAACTACAGCCATCAGATGCACCTCATAATCAAGGGCTCTAAACAGTCTTACTAATAATAGAGATGTGGACTTAAGACTATCACTTAATCCTAACATGCAAACACTCTGTTCTATCCATGAAAATTGCTTTTTGGATGCACAGATAACTGACGTCAGTTCCTACCTGTTTGCCTGTGACTGACGTTGGCCGATCCATGACCGATGCCGACATCTCCTGGTCTACTCCTGACTGACGTCGGTCGCTCTTGACTGACGCCGGTGATTGTGTAAACCTGCAACTTTGCAAAATGCTCCTTTGGTGAAGCTTTTAGCTCCACACCTTAACAATCTCCCACTTGGAGATAAACAACTACACCAATACCTATACAACAACATCTTCTAGCTCCTCCATCTTCAACTCAATCATGAAGACCAACAGAAGTTGAATGAAGATTCAACTTCTCCTTTGTTACCGGCTTGGTTAACATATCCGCAATATTCTTATCTGTATGGATTTTCTTCAGCTTCAACTCACCATCCTCCAATACCTGTCATATGAAGTGGTACCTAAGCTGTATATGCTTTGTTCTTGAATGAAAGGCTAAATTCTTAGCCAAATGAATTGCACTCTGACTATCACTGTATAATCTGCAACTCTCTTGCTCCTTTCCAAGCTCTTCCATGAACCGTGTCATCCATATCATCTCTTTGCTAGCCTCTTTTACTACAATATAGTCCGCTTTTGTAGTTGACAAGGCAACAACCTTTTGCAACTTTGATATCTAGCTAACCGCCGTTCCACCAACAATGAAAACATATCCTGTGGTGCTCCTCCTGCCATCCAAATCACCTGCCATATCTGAATCTACATAACCATATAGAGAAGTATCTGAACCTCCATAGCACAAATGCCTACTGCTGGTTCCTCTCAGATATCTAAAGATCCACTGAACTGCTTTCCAATGTTCCTTCCCTGGATTGGCCATATACTTACTTACAACTCCCACTGTTTGGGCAATATCCAGTCTAGTACAAACCATTGCATACATTAAACTCCCTGCTGTGGAAGAATATAGAACTCTACTCATGTACTCTACCTCATCATGTGAATTAGGACATTGTTCTTTACTCAACTTGAAATGTCCAGCCAAAGGTGTGCTTAATGGTTTTGCATCCTGCATATTGAACCGTTTCAACACCTTGTTCACATAATCCTCTTGAGACAAAATCAACCTATGATTTTTCCTGTCTCTCTTAATGCTCATGCCAAGGATTTTCTTTGCTGCTCCCAAATCCTTCATGGCAAATGTGTGAGCTAATTTCACCTTAAGCTCAGAGATATCCTGCACGTGTGATCCTGTAACCAGCATATCATCTACATACAACAACAGAATAATATATCTACCATTATCCAATCTCTTAAAATACACACAATGGTCAGATTGACACCTACTGTAGCCATGATTAGTCATAAACCTGTCAAATCTCAAATACCACTGTCTAGGAGCTTGCTTGAGGCCATACAAGCTTTTCTTCAATCTGCACACTAGCTTCTCCTTACTTTTGATCTCAAATCCTTCTGGCTAATCCATATATATTTCTTCATCCAAATCTCCATGAAGAAATGTTGTCTTAACATCAAGCTACTCAAGATGCAAATCCTCAATAGCAACTAAAGACAATACAGTCCGTATAGAAGTCATTTTAACAATAGGAGAAAAAATCTCACCAAAATCAATACCTGGCTTTTATGCAAATCCTTTCACTACTAATCTGGCCTTATGTCTCATCTGTCCATTCTCACCTTCTTTCAATCTGTAGGTCCATCTATTCTTCCGTGTCTTCTTACCAGCTGGCAACTCAACCAAATCCCATGTTTGGTTCTCTTTCAAGGACTCCATTTCCTCAACCATGCCACGCTCCCACTGATTCTTAGATTCCACCTGTATTGCTTCTTTGAAACTCTCCGATTCTCCACCATTAGTAAGTAATAAATAGAATAATGAAGGGGAATATCAAATTAGAGGTTTACTTACCCTTTCTGACCTCCTAATGGGCGTTTGAGACTCATTCAAAACACGCTATCCACCCAAATTCTCTGACAGTGATCGACCTCAGTCACTTTCAGGCCTGTAACTGGCCGACGTCAGTTCTCCCTGACTGACGTCGATTCCTTCCTGGCTGACGTCAGTCACTGTATGACCGACATCGGTTTCTGTCTTGTTGACGTCGGTTCCTACCTTGCCAACGTCGGTCTCTGTGTTTTCCTGTTTGTGATTATTTCTTCCTGCGAGCTCATTTTGGATCGTCACCTCGTCCAATTCTCCATTTCTCTGCCCAGATTGATTCAACGTCTTGAGCTAATCACTATACATCACTTTTTCATTAAAAAATACATCACGGCTCCTAATTATCTTGTTAGTTCTTAGATTCCAAAATTTGAATCCGAAATCATCAGAGCCATAGCCAATAAATGTGCACCTCATAGACTTAGCATCCAACTTCTTTCTATTTTCCTTATCAACGTGCACAAAGGATTCAAAACCAAAAACTTTGAGAAATGAGAGATCTACCTTTTTACCTGTCCATGCCTCTTCTGGAATTCCACCATCTAGAGCTGTAGAGGGTCCTCTGTTAATCAGGTACACTGCAGTATCAACAGCTTCTGCCCAAAACTCTAAGGGCAAACCAACATGCAATCTCATACACCTTGCACGCTCCATTATTGATCTATTCATCCTTTCAGCAACTCCATTTTGCTAAGGTGTCCTTGGAACCATCTTTTGCCTGCAAATCTCATGCATATAACAATATCAGTTGAACTTATAGCTGCAGAACTCACCACCATTGTCAGATCTCAGGCACTTCAATCTCCTGCTTGTTTCATTCTCAACCATAGCTTTCCAAATCTTAAAAGTCTCAAATACATCAGATTTCTTCTTAATATAATAGACCCATACCTTTCTTGTAGCATCATCTATGAACGAAACATAGTACTGTGATCCTCCAATAGAAGCAACCTGAGCCGGTCCCCACACGTCTATGTGAACAAGCTGCAACTTATGCTTCTTCTTTGTTGATCCAGTCTTGAGAAAACTCACTCTCTTCTATTTCCCAAAAACACAGTGCTCAAAAAATCTAGATCTATGCTTTTCAAATCTAAAAGCTTACCTTTTGACTTAAGAATGGACATTCCCTTCTCACTCATGTGGCCGAGCCTAGAGTGCCACAACTTTGCATCCACATCTGAAGTAGATAATACAGAAGGAGAATTATTGGTAACACAATTACATAAATAAAGAGTACCTACTCTCTTATCTCTGGCCATTACAAGTGCTCCCTTGGTCACCTTCCAAGATTCAACTGTGAGAGTTACTTTACAACCCTCATCCCCTAACTTTCCTACAGAAATCAAATTCCTTTTCAGGTTGAGAACATGCATGACGTCTCTCAACACCCATGTGTTGCCATTCTACATTTTCAGCTGCACTTTTCCTTTGCCAACAATTTTACAAGGCTCATCATCCCCTAAATACACTATTCCAAAATCTCCATGGATATAGTCACTAAAATATTCTCTATTAGGGGTAGCATGAAAAGATGCACCAGAATCTAAAACCCAAGATTCTATATTATTATGCAAAGAGAATATTAAAGCATCTTGTGCAATACCTGCAACCTTTGCTTCTTCTTTTCTTTCGTGCTGATTGTCCTCCTTAGGCTTTGACCAGCAATCTCTACTTATGTGCCCTATCTTTCCACAATTCTAGCATTGTGGCTTCCTGCCATTTCTGGATTTGGATCTACCTCTCACTTTTGACTTAGACCTTGATCTCCCTTTCTTGCTCTTCTCTTTCTGCCTTTCCCTGCTCTCAAAACTTAAAGCGTTCCCTGATGTTTCCTCTATGCTTTTCCTGCAAATTTTTTCATTCAAGATTACACTAACAACATCCTCTACTTTTAAAATATTTGAAGCAGATGCAGTATTACTTACTGCCATTACCAAGCTATGCCAGCTTTCAGGAAAAGAACATAATATTAAAAGAGCTTTAATTTCATCATCAAACGCTATTTTGACTGAACTTAGTTAATTTACGATTCCATGGAAATCATTTAGATGATTAGATACAGATCCACCTTCCTGCATACGCAAATTAAATAACTACTTCATAAGATATACCTTATTAGAAGCTGAGGGCTTTTCATACAAATTTGTTAAAGTAGTCATTAACTCTATTGTAGACTTTGCCTGTGATAAATTAGATATCACAGTAGATGCCAGACTCAGTCTTATAGACCCCAGAGCCTTTCTATCAAGAACTTCCCATTCTTCATCATCCATGTCTTTGGGCTTCTTTGCAATCCCACCTAATGGTAAGTATAGATCTTTCTGATACATATAATCCTCTATCTACATTCTCCAATGTTGATAATTATTGCCATTGAACTTCTCTATTCTCAGTTTACTTTCTTCTGCCATTGCTTCTGCCACTCAAACAGAAATCTCTGCAGAAACTCCTGTGAGTAACCTGTAATCAATACACACTAACCATATCTGAAACACCTATTAGTCAACCTCAGCTCTGATACCACTTGTTGGGGATCAACCAACAATGTTGATTACAATATGAAAGCAATAAATGCAGAATTAACCAGAATGATAAGTAACTAGAATGATAAATAGCAAAGAATAAGAGATACAAGAAACCACCCTAAAAACTTGTATTAAACTCTTTACAGAAGGAATACAATTGAAGAAACTTCTTTTCTTCCACACCTCTCTCAGATGTATAGATCTCTCTAGATCTCTTTCCCTCAAGAGCTCTCTCTCTCAAGTACAATCAACTCCAACAACCTGGAATGATTCACATATACAATTATGTACTGTTCAACATTACACTACAATAAGTTATGAAGATCTATCCTATTATATAATAATTAGGAAATATGAGCATACAACTACAGCCATCAGATGCACCTCCTAATTAAGAGCTCTAACAGTCTTACTAATAATAGAGATGCAGACTTAAGACTATCACTTAATCCTAACATGCAAACACTCTGTTCTGTCCACAAAAATAGCTTTTTGGACGCACAAGTAACCGACGTTGGTTCCTGCCTATTTGCCTGTGACCGACGTCGGCCGATCCATGACCGATGTCGGCATCTCCTGGTCTGCTCCTGGCCGACGTCGATCGCTCCTGACCGACGCTGGTGACTGTGTAAACCTGTAACTTTGCAAAATGCTCCTTTGGTGAAGCTTTTAGCTCCACACCTTAACAATGTTGTCCTAAAAATGAGTGACATTTTTTGGGGACAACAGACCTCATCCTTCCATTAAGAAAATAAGTATCCCAAAGACAATCGAAACCCAACCTCCTCTTTTAGCTACACCTCTACCTATTCTTTCCATGCCTTCTACTTCCAAACCATCCACTACCAAGCCTTCTAATTTTAACCCTTTTATTTATAAACCATCCATTACCAAACCTTCTATTTTAAAACCTTCTACATCCAAACCATCTACCTCTAAACCTTCCACCTCCAACTCATTAACCTTAAAACTATCTACTTCAAAACCACCTACCAAGAATATTCCACCACCCAAAACTCCCATTGTGAAGCCTACTCCTAAGTGGGCTTCCACCCCAAAAGTTAAAGCCAGAATACCAACACCCTTACCACCTTTGCTTGGGTTTTAATCAACCATATTATAAAGATTATTGCAAGCTTCTTGCTTGAATTTTCCTCCTATCAAACCATTTGGCCCTTATAGTCCTAAGCCATCCTAATTTAATGACAATTTGATTTGATCATACCATAGAATGCCAGGATATGATACAATGAATTGAAAAGCTCCCCAAATCATAGTCCACCAACTATGTGATGAGGATGACTTATTGTCGAAAGAGCCTCCCATGAGCCCACTATGAACTAGTAATTTGACTCAAGAGAGGGGGTTAGATCAAGTGTTAGTTCAAAATGAAATAAAAATAAAAATAACACACTAACAAGCATGACATCTCTAGGCCTAAACACTAGGGGGAGCTTAGTAATGAACATACATATGAAATCAACAACTAAAACATGAAATAAACCTTCCTTCACCTTCCTTAGAGCTTCCAAATGGTTGGTAGAGTGGCTTGCTTAGATTATGCATCAAAGAGTCTTCATCAATGGAGTTGTTTGGCTCGTTCTCTCCTTGGCACCTTTGGCTTATGATAGATTTGACTTGGTTAAACAATTTATCATAACAACACTAATTGTATGAGGCTTTAGAATCATTTATGCATGGTAATTTTACACTATCCAAGCTTAAAATTATGGTTGTGAGGATTTGTATTTATAGATGTTTGCAAATGATCAGAATGAACCTGGACCATCCATCTCAAAATCAAGATGTGTGGCTAATAATCCATTCAATTTTGGAGGCTAAAATCAATAAATTCCCTTATAAATATTTGGTTTAGAGAGGCATTAAAGAGGCATGGGAGGGCTTAATCAGATATTTGTTATAATTATGGCTTGTGGATGCCACCCCACAAAATGATGTCACTTGATGATGTAGAAACTCATAATTAATTTCTAAAAATAAATATTAAAAAAAATGTATGGAATTCTTAATTAGGCTTTTGATTCAAATTAATTAGCCTTAAACATGATTTATCAATTTTGGTGTAAATCCTGGCAATCAGTGCACAAATTAATCAAATTAGTCAAAATATCATGTTATTGGTTTGAAATTTGATTAGATTGGAATTGGAAGGTGATGTTAGATGCATTGGATTCATTGTCCCATTTAGGATATTTTCAACACAAAATAACAAAGGCATATGTCTCATGCAAGAAAATTGGTGGAAAAGATCAATCTAGAGTACCTAGGTGCGAAATCATCATTTTGACTCAAAATGATCTGATCAAAATTAGCTATCTCATAAAATTCATTACACCATTTAGGGATACATTGGCTAAAATCAGCACTTTTATATGACAAATTTAAATCATTTAAGGAGTTTTAGTGTTTTTAGCCCAAAATTTGCATTTTGGTATAAATTGGTCTGAAGCCTGGTTGGAGGTTATTGGTGGCTAGTTTTAGGTGTCTATAGTTTACCCCTATTTGGGAAGGTGTTGTAAGTTATAGGCATAGTAACATATTCTCAAATAATGAAAAGGTATTGTATGCCTACAACTTCAATGATAATGGTTGAAGTATATGAAGCCCCCTCAAGGGAGTGGTTGGCACAAGTAGGTCAACAAACGGTCCTTCAAAAATAAATAAGTGATATGAGGGGACCAAATAAAGGAAGATGATGGGGTGAGAACATAATGATTTTGAAAAATCAATCAAAACCACTAAGAATTCAAGTGAGACAGTGTACAATGGTTTGACCAAAGGTGATAAGCATTATACCCCAATATTGACAATGTGGTATGATAACATAATGATTTGCCCAAAGACAATTATAATAATCGAGAATATGGAGTTGCCCCAATTAGGACAGACAAACATGACAACATCATGCCCCTGTTTGGAAAAAAAAGTTAAATTTGGTGAGAACACAATGATTTTCCCAAAGGTGGTTATAATCATTAGACCTTGAAAACATTATTTATTGGTTGATGATGATGATAACTTGACATAGAGGGTAATGATGAATTGTAACAACCTGCTAGTAGGGGAATGCTCATTTGAACTAACAAAGGTTGAAATTCTTTTGTGGTTAATTACTGTTTTTGGGATATGATTGGGATGTTATTAATGTCAGTGCCAAGGAGATGTGGATGCCACCATTACTGATTAGACTTCCTAAAGTTGATTTTTTTGTATCATTGTATAGTAGGCATCATGATAGAACACCATGAGGACTAGGCTGAAAGATGCATAAGGACTAACTCTTGTAATCTAATATTTAAGGGAAAATAATTCACCAATGATAAAAACCATGATGATAATATAAATATATTAATATGGATGGATTCAAGTATAAATACATAAGGAATCACCCAATGAATGTACATAGATTAAATCAAGGCAATAATATCGAAAGCAAACAAATAGGTACATGAACAATAACTAAACAAGCAAAGAAATAGATAAAGAAACAAATAATTAGTCCTAATGTTAGTATAAACAACATGACAAACATTTCCTCTAGAAAATAGGTGATAACTTAACAAACAAACATAACAGGGGGAAAATAGAAGAAAAGGAAGGGGGTGGTTGAGTTGTCTCCATATGCACTAGGCAAGTGGATGCTGCCTACATAGTTATATGGATGTAATATCCAACAAAAACTTTGGGTCAAATGTAATTCTCCCAAAAAATGGGAAGAAAATGATAATTGATGAAAAACAAACATACTAGATGTGATAGAAGAATAAGAATGGTCTTGCAAAATGGCAAGTGCATGGGAGAAAAGGCCAAAAAGGATGGGGAAACTAGGTTACAAGTGATTTGCTTATGACTTAGGAAGGGTTTCCAAAATCCTTAAGGCAAATAATTGGTCAATGTTTTTGGTTTTTTCTAATGATTTTACAAATGTTTTTGTAATTTTAGAGTATCTCAACTCAATCAAGAATGATGAGAGCTAAATGGTTCAAGCTCACAAAATGGTGAGGCAAAATGGTGAGGGCATTTCTTCAGTCACTTGAAAAATGGCAAGAGCATGGCTTAGGTTGCTCACAAAATGATGAGAGAATGGCTTAGGTTACTCAAAAAATGATGAGAGCATGGATTAGGGTGCTCATAAAATGGCAAGAGTGTGCCTTAGGTTGTTCACAAAATGGTAAGAGCATGGCTTAGGTTGCTCGAAAAACTGTAAGAATGCAGCTTAGGTTGCTCACAAAATGGAAAGAGCATGGCTTAGGGTGACTGAGCTAACCTCAAAAAGTATCAAGCACTACCTACATAGTCCTAAGATGGGACCTCAAATCACTATATTTTTTCCTTATAGCAGAGGAATTTGACTTATGTAGTAGTCAATTCAAACAAAACAAGCACAATTGGTATGAAGGCACAATATGGCATATGAAATGGCTAGTTGGTATATCAAGGCATAATAAATAAATGTTGCCCATAGCTTATCATAGGTAGTTATAACTAGCATACAATGGCATAGGTCAATGATACTAATTTTCCCATACGTGGTTATAATTAGTGACAAGACCAATGGGAGACTGATTTGCCCATAGGCGGTTATAATTATGTGCACTTGGTATAGAGAATAAAACAAGAAATGAAGGATGAAACTACCAAACTACTATATTACTTATTCAAAATACTACCTCTATCTGAAATTCTTGAAACAAATGCTAAAACTGGTCTGAATCCTCTTGTTGAAAATGGTAATGAAACCAAATGGAATGGAACGAAGATCATAGGGCCGAGTAGGGATGGATAAATCAACTTGGTTGATGGGAAAAGCATGGTAGAATAGATATGTGATAGGAAAAAGTGATAGGTTAGTAGGATGGTAAAATGGTATAGTACAAAGAAGAAGATAGATAAAATGAGACAACTTGAAATGGTCCTTACAGACAATACACCAAGTCACTCAAGCATAGTACCACTTAAGGTGGATAATGTTCATCATCTCATCAAGTTCATGTTCATCTGGTGTGGAAGCTTATTTTCTCTTGTTCCATAGTTTGTTGTAATGATGAAAGGACCAACCCAGTTGGGTTTGAACTTGTCTTTATGCTTATTTTTTATTGTGGTATTTGTTTGGTTCGCTTTAAGGACAAGATCACCGAGTTCAAATTCTTTATGTTTCATGCACCAATTGTAGTTACCTCAAAGTCAAATTTGATAAGCTTGGAGATTACTCATTGTATCCATGCATTTATCATCAAGTAACTCTAGCTCTTGTAGGCAAGCTATTCGATAGTCATTGTCATCCAGGGTATGCTTGAAAGAGATGTGTAGAGAAGGAAACTTGACCTCAATGGGAAGAATGGCTTCAATACCTTAAACAAGTGAATATGGAGTGGATCTTATGGTTATATGGTGATTGGTACGATATGCCCAAGGGCACAAAATATCTAAAGGTGCCAATCACGACTTGCATCATTGACAATCTTTTGGAGAATGTTGACAATAGTTTTATTTGATGCTTCGGCCTGGCCATTACCTTGAGGGTAATATGCCGTAGAAAAGTGTTATGTGATGTTGTATTTGACACATAGATTTTTGACATCCTTGTTTTTAAATGAGCCTCCATTATCACATATAATGTCGGTAGGGATACCGTAGTGGCAAATGAGATGATTGAAAATGAACTTGGAAATTTGCTTTCCACTCATGTAAGTGAGGGGTATAACTTCAACCCACTTAGTGAAATATTCAGTGGCAGTAAGGATATGTTTATGGCCATCAGATGAGGTGGGATTGATCTTCCCAATGAGGTCAAGGCCCCATGTAGCAAATGGCCATGCTGTCAACATTAGTTTCAAAGTCTTGATCAAGACATGAATTAGATTGGCATGCCACTGACAATTGTCACACTTATTTACATATGCGAGTGTATCTGCATCCATTGTGGGCCAATAATAACCAAAATGTAAGAGTTTTTTGGATAGGACTACTCCATTGGTGTGGGATCCACATACTCCTTCATGAACTTCCTATAATGCTGGTGTAGATTCTACTAAAGTTAAACAATAAAGTAGAATTTCATCAAACTTATGGTGATAAAGTGTTGATCTGAGTAAGGTATAGTGAGTGATTTGATGAATGATGGATTTGGATTATTTACGAGATAGGTTGCATGGTATAATTTGGTTGTGGAAGTAGTTGTATATGTTTGAGTACCAGATAGAGCTAGGACCAATAATATCACAAATCATCATGATAATTAAATTTTCATGAGCTGGTGTTATCAAATTCTTGATAAGGAATTGATACTTTTTAGCCATATCTATTTGGCAAATCAAAGATCTAATAGGATCCATAACATCTGTAGTTCTGTTACTTGCCCTTGGTATATGTTCAAATTGGACATCAACAATCTATCATTTGAGAGTGTTGACCATGGCCTTGTATGACACTAGCTTGTCATCTTTATTCTAAAAGTGGTCTGCAACCTGATTGATGATTAACTAAGAATCACTATAAACCTTGAGATGAGATATGATCCATTGTATCACTTGTTGAAGTCTTACAACAAGTGCTTCCTATTTGGCCATGTTGTTGGTACAAGGAAAATTGATCTTGAATGACTTAGAGATTAGATCCCCTTATGGTGTAATGAAGAAAAGCACTGCCCCCAATCTATGTGTTGTGAATGATCCATCAAAATATAGCTTCCAATGCTACTAGTTAAGAGGTGTGTCAATGATGGTCATTATGGATTCATCAGGAAATTGTAATGTGAGTGGATTTATATCAGTAAGGGGTGCTTCAACAAGTTGATCTACCATAACTTTCCCCTTAATGGCTTTTTGGTCGATGTACTTAATGTCAAACTCACTAAGAGGCATAATTCATTTGGCCATATAGCCTTGTAATGTTGTTTTAGATAGTAGATACTTAAGCAAATATAATTTTGAAATAACTATGGTCTTGTTGTTTAACATGTAATGTCACAGTATTTGAGCTACGAAAACCATAGTTAAATAGGCTTTTTTAATGGCATATAATTATGTTCATATGCGACCAATGTACAACTTAAATAGTGCATGACATGATCCTTTCCATTATCATCATGTTGAGCCAGAAGTGGCCCCAAGCCATTATCTATTGTTGATAAATATAACAAGAATGGCTTTCCTGACATAAGAGGCAACAAAATTGGTGATTCATTAGATAGTCTTTTAACTATTGAAAAGTTGTTTGACAATGATCATCCTAGTGAAATGTAACTCCTTTATTTAGAAGATGCATAAAAGGATGACATTTGTCAGCCAACTATGCTATAAAGTGTCAGATAGACTGGATCTTAGCCTATAAACTACGGAGCTGCTTCAAATTAGTTGGTGGTGACATCTCTGTTATGGCTTGGACTTTGCTAGATCAACTTCAATGCCTCGATGAGACTTAATTAAGCCTAGAAAATTTCTTAATGTGACTCTAAAGGCACACTTCTTAGGATTAAGTTTGACTTTGTACTCATGTAGTATTTCAAATATTCTATGTAAAATTATTGTACAATCAACCCTAGTCTTCAATTTGCCAAGAATGTCATCGACATAGTCTTCAACAATGTCATGCATCATATCATGAAATATGATGGTCATGGCTCTTTTATAGGTGGCCCCTACATTTTTAATACCAAATGACATAATTTTCCCCATGGAGTGGTGAGTGTTGTCTTGTGTTGGTCTTTTGGTGCTATTTTGATCTAGTTGTACCCTAAAAAGCTATCCATTAATGAAAGCATTTTGTAACCCATTGTGGAGTTGATGATCATGTCAATGTTTGCCAATGGAAAATTATCTTTAGGGTAATCTTTGTTTATATCATGTAAATCAGTACAAATTCTAATTCCTTTTGGATTTGCACAACATTGGAGATCCTTTATAAATAGTCGATTGACTGAATACATCCTACTTCCAAGAGTTTTTCCAACTCTTTCTTCACTAATATAGCAATACAAAGATGCATCTTACATAAATTTTGTTTCATTAGTTTGGCATCAAGATTTACCATGAAGTGGTGCAGAACCAAGGTAGGGTCCAAACCTAGCAATACAAAATATGCCCGTGCAAATATGTCAAGAAATTCCCTCGAAAGGGTTGTAAGGACTTCATGCTCATTCTCAATAAGGGACTTGCCTAGCTTGATCCACTTTGAGTCATTTGGGGACCCAATGTTGACCTCTGTTGTATCTTCCACTAGAAGGGTTGAACCATCTTCAAGGATAGTGGGTAAATATTTGAATTGATTGGCAATATTAGAGTCAGATGTTAGGATTGGCTCTTCGAGTTCCCCCAGGCATGATGAATCAAAGTCCCCCAATGAGAGGTTTGGCCATGTAACAAAAACTATTAGAAACTCTTGAATGATTTGATTAAAAGCTTTTTGTTCTTTAAAACTTAACTTAGACTCAAAAACAAGTTCATCATTGGTGGTCTCCTAAGCTATACTTGAAGAAGGTTGAACACCCCCATCTAATGTCGTTTGAAATAGGTTTTCACCACTAAACTAGCCTTTTTCTTTACTTTTTCCTTGGTTAGAAAGCTCCTCAAAGAGGTTTTCACTTTAGGACTTCAATGTTTTACTTATTTGCTTTTGGTTAAGGGTGTTCATCTACTCTCCAAAATAGGATTCAAGATCTAACTTGATTGAGAACCCTGATTTATAGTCCCCCAATGAAACATTATCTCTAAGGCCCAAAAAATCATAAAAAGCCTCATTGTTTTGAATATCATCAATTGGCATGTCAGATTCTTGTTGGTCCAAGTCTATCAATTAGGGATAATATGATGGTAGTGGGTTATGATGAATGACTGGTGTAAGGGTAGAAACATAATAAGGGTTAAACATGTTGGTCTCAGCTAGGTCATCAAAAAGGCTATGATCAGACTCTATTTCACTGCTAGCATCATCATCACTAGTTAATGGTGATATAACATGATTGAGGTACATGGGTCACCCCCAGGTGGTTTAAATCCTAGTCCATAGGGCCCTTTATATCTGGTCATGGAAATCAGCTCAAGTGTTCCTTGTTGATTTAGTTGGAGACCTCCTCTTTCATAGTCTTGATTCTTCATGATCATATTGGGAATAAGATACTTTGCATTCTCATAATAATCAACCTGCTTGTTATTGTATGACCATGATTTATCTCTTTTGAGAGGGTCTTATTCTAGGCTAGATGTTGGTATAAACATGACGGGTTCTGGACTATACTTTTTACCTTTGCCTTTTTATTGCCATTTTAGATGAAGTGGCTTGGCTTTAGGTCTTCCAAAGGACTTTGGGTTCTGTGGAAGGTCTATGATGTGAAAGGTATCATGGGTCAAATACTCTCTTGGGCCATTAGGCAAGATGGTATAATGGTTAGATACCTCAAGTGGTGAAATGTGGGAAAGGTAATCAAGGGTATTAGGATCAATGCAGTTATCCTCTAGAAAATCAATGAGTATTGACTTTCCTTATCCTATTTGGCTACTAGATTCATGCCAAAATAATAGTTATAGCTCTTGAAATTGGCCTCTAGGTTTTTGCAGTGCTCATATGGATGCAAATCTCCTAGTGTACAAACTTCCATCCTTGAATGGGATAACTTGATACATTGGTGCAACATGCATAAATTTCATGTAACCAAGGTCTTCCCAAAAGCATATTGTATGACAAATTGAGATATAACACATGGCAAAATGTATCATGGTTGAAGGGCCCAAGGATAATTGGTAAACAAATGGTACCTTTTGATTATCATTCTTCATTGTTATAGGTTTTGATGGTTATCATTTCTACTTGAAGATCTGCCATCATGTACTTGAGAAGCTTAATGAGCTTTAGAGACACTATATTTAGACCTGATCCATTATCTATAAGGACATGTTTCACTTTGTGCTACTTTATGCAAACTTTGATGTACAATGGATTATTATGTAGTAGGCCAAGGGATGACATATCACTTTATTTGAAAGTGACTTGTTGCGATGGAACTATGTGTTCGACCAAAGCTTGGAATCTATTAGGGGATATGTCACTTTAAATAGTGGATTGGCTTAGGAAATCATTCAAAATGTTTTCATGGCTTATTTATGTATGCAATAAATCTATACTGGAGATCTATGTTGGCATCTTTTACAATTGTTCCATAATGTTAAACTTCTTTCCTTGGTCAGTGTTAAATAGCTTGTTTTGAGGTATAAAGGCTGGTTGGGTGATGGGCAAAGTGGAAGATGGTTATGAGCCTAGGATGGTAATCATTGACCTCTAAGTTATGATTGCATAATCAGTATTAAATATAGGACCATGATTGCTAAAAAATGATGGTGATGGTGGGGGACTAGATAGGATAAGTCTCAGTTGTTGGTGCACTTGTGCATGGTCATGGGGCAACGATGAGTTATCAGTATAAAGTCCAAAATTAGTAATCCTTACTTGCTAGTATGCCTATATGCAGTCGTAGGTCAAGGAAAGTTTATCAATGTGAGTTGGTAGATTGGAATTATTTAGCAAAGGTCTTGATTGATTGATATTTGGTCTTGGATTGATGGAGATGGTGTTAATACGACCTCTTATAATATGACCTACAACCCTGTTGTAGTCATGTGAGACTACATGGTAGGTCTGTTGGTTGTTACTATTATAACCTTGGTTTTATCCATTATTTGGATGTTGTCCATTCTGCTATTGGTGATTTTATTGGTTTGGCTTTGGTTGTTGGTGTTATTGTTGTTGCTACTGCTATAGTTAGTTGTTATGTTAGGGAAAGGGGTTTTGATAGACTCTAAGGGTCTGATTGGAAGTGGAAGCACCACCATCCAATGTTATTTCCCCATTCTCCAACATATTCTAAATCAAATGTTTTATTTGTAAAAAATGACACAAATTATGCTCGTTAACCTGATGATATTCACATAATTCATTTTAGTGGTACCAATCAAGATAAGGAATGCCCTTAAGATAATGTTTCGATATAAGCCAACTAATCGAATAGTGGTGATGAGCTTGTGAAACATAGATTCAATAGATTCTCTAAAGTCAATAAAAATGCAATGAATAGGCACTGTTCTCCTTAGAGGAAGAACTTGCAATGGCAAAGGCTGCTGCATTTATTGCATGAGCCTGGGCTATTGCACTTGCTGCATTTACCAAAAAGGTTGTGGGTTAGGAGTAATTTGCATATGCTACGTGGGTTGAGCATATGGTGTTTGCACCATTTGGACATGTCTCGACTCTGTTACTCTATTTATAAAACATTTTTGTTGTGGTTAAATTATTTTGGTCTATCATTATTATAAGCCTGTGTTGATTGCTAGGCTTGCACTTGGACTTGATGCTAGTTTTGGACATTTCATTGATTGGTACCTTGATTCTGATTTGACAAAGTATGCTTGACGATCCCTTTGTTAATAAGTGCTTGTTTGATCAATAAACCTTTGTCAATGATCTCTTTAAAGGTATATACACACTGTAGTTCTAGATGATAGGGTATCTCACTATGCAAATATTTGGTAAACATTGTGGCTAATTATTTGTCTTATAAAATATGAGTGAATCAGCTTGCAAAGGCTCTCCATCACTATAGATAACTTATATAACTCTCAACAGCTTTTTTCTTAGCTTGCATCAAGTCAACCAATGAAATCTCATGCTTTAAATTGTATGAAAAATGTTGCACAAATTTGTCTGAAAGATCATCAAAATATGACATTGAATTCTTGAGTAACTTCAAGAACCAATCCAAATCTTGTCCTGCTCGACTCCTTGGGAACAACAACAAAAGGTATATGTCACTAGCTAGCATGAAACAAAGAACTTGATCAAATGAGCCTTGGGGTCACCTGTCCCCTTATATTTGTCAAATTTTGATGGTTTGTATCTTGGAGGAAATGGTATCTACAAGTACTCCATGTTAAACAAATAAGAACACACATCATCCAACTTAATCTTTTTTGTTTGTTTCCCATTTTGGATGGCAGTAATCACATCCTTCATTTATTGTAGTTTTTGGGCTAGGAAACTAGAGGGAACATTGGTTTGAGGTGCAATATTGGCTTGAGTAGATGGTTGAGTAATCACAAGTGGAGTAATTTGATTAGGGTAGGATGGAGGTATTTTTTGGGGGTATATTGGTCTAGTTGGGGAATGGACCAAGAATACGCATGCGTGGATCAAGGTTTGATTGTTGAAATTGCATGTACTACAATGTTACATTTTGGTTTGGATTTGGTATATAGGCTTGATTTTGAGGATTTTCAGGTTGGGATGGAGGAATACGAGCATAGTGTTAGGATTGTGGAGCTAAAAGCTTCACTGATGCAGACATGGAGGAGGTTGCAGGAAAGTTGCAGAAGTGTCAGAAGTGTTTGGCGTTGGTCTGGCCAACCGGCGTCGGCAGAGTAAGACAGGAAGGCAACCGACGTCGGTCATAGATCGGCCGGCGTCGGCGACCCCCAGGCGGACAGGGACCGGCCTCGGTCGCCTGTGTGGTTCGACTGTGAGCTAATTACGGGCAGTTAGCTAACGAACCAAGTGTTTGCATGATGAGTGCTAATTTTAGACTCATAGCTGCGGATCTAATTATTGTAATTAGATGTCTAATCATTATTTGGATGAGATCTATATAATAGACTCATGGTTGTATTGGAAAAGTGTGCTAGGGAGTAAGAGAGCATAATTATAAGCTCCTTCTGTGTGTGAGGTAGAGCAATGGTGCGTTCCTCCTAGTGCCTCAGTACCAGGTGTGTTGGTGCTGAATTGGAGAGCCAGCTGGGTTCTTCAAGAGTGTAGGATCTTGGTCACAGTTGCATGGCCTATATAGGAGATCTACATGGTAAGTAAGATCGTTGATCTGCAGGTGTATGTGTGTGCAAGGTCGAGGTTCACAGGTGAGCAGAACCGTTGTTTGATTTGCAGGTGTGCAAGGTCATATAGACAGCAACACAACAGGGAGCAGTATCAGGTAGGATCTACTTGGAGTACAGGTGTGTACTCGGATAGAGCAAGAGGAAGGCAAGGGAGTTCCTTCCATAAGTATGGTCTGTTGAATTGCAGGTTGTTGCAGATTCATGGGAGATCTACTTGAAGTACCTTGAGTACTTGCAGAGCACGTGGAGTGCTTGAGGAGTGCGTGGAGCACTTGTGTTGTGCGTGGAGCACGGGAGGTGAACACCAACTCTCTATTTGAGTTGGGTGTTGGGACCTGTGAGAGGGAGAGCTTTGGGGAGGAGAATTACTGTTCACTTGAGGTGTGGGAAACCTCTGTAAGGTGGTGGAGAAGAAGTGGCATCTTCTTTATTGTATTCTTTTCTGTATAAAGTGTTAATACAATTTGTGTATTCTCTCATATCATGTGTTATTCTGAATTCTAGTTACTTGGTGAATCTGGTTAATTTCCGCATATTAAGTTGCTTGGTTTGGTAATCAAATTGTGTGCTTCCGGTTTATCTCTCCCAACACATAGTGTGCCTAATGGGGTTGAATAGGGACCTATTTCTGACCAATCAAACTTTTTTGTTGAGGGGGGACTTGTAAATCGTGACCCTATCTTTGAACTAATGACACGTTCTGTACAAAAGGCAAAGGTTTCCTGATCGGTACTTGAAGAACATTGGAACCTCTATATTACATAAATCCCAATTGAGAAGTTGATACACGTTGGATATTTGGAATCTATTGCGAACCAATAGTTATACATTGTTGATTAGACAACATTTGGTTTTGAATTGATATATTGGTCTATAAGGAAAGAGGTATGTTCATTGCTACCTAGCAAGATGGGACATTGGTTGACCCTATTGGGGTGGAAATATGTTATATCTCTATTACATTAATATGTTCAATTGTGCCTATTATTATGGAAAACTACCTGTTACCTGATAAGGAGGAGAAGACTCATCACATTTTGTTATGGAGACACAACATTGGTTGTTGGCTGACTACGTAATCGTATTGGTTGAGCACTTAAAGAAGTAACTAGATGAGGATTAGTGGTAGTAGTTGGTTGAGGTTAGGATGTAGAAACTCCAAATCCCTTATTTGGAGAACCACTCATGGTGTTAACTAAAGATACACTTATTTGTGGACTACTTGTTTGTGTATTTACACCACCTTGGTTTGGATTGGATATTGCTTGCACATTGTCCACTATATTTTGCTTAGTACTCTACATAAAAACAAAAGACACTTATTCTATGGTTGGCATATGAAACAATTTATCAATCGAAGTGTTTTGTGTGAATGGGTCTACACCTTGATTGTCTTAATCAATCAATTCTGTTAACACTCCTATTGAAGGAACTAAATCTATGAGAGGTCTATTTGACATGGTCATCTAATTAAAATTACGTGATAGGTTCAAGTAAGTTTGGTATCCTATTTGCATCTATACAAAGTGATCCTCTATGGGGTCCTTACCTTTGACAAGCATATTAGGGTTTTAATATCCCATTGGGGCTATAGTTAAAGGGTTATTGGAAGAAACCTATTGACTATATAGTATGTTATAAGGCATTCTTACTAGACTTGGAAAATTCTCATGGGGGAAGTGTGCCAAAAAATTAGCCCTTACTTCTATAGCTCTAACTAAAATCTCATCTTTGTTTTCTAATAAGTGATGCACAAACAAATAAGGATCATATGTTGATGGTGTAGTAACATAATATGATTATTAAGGAATGGTTCTTCAATTGTAGGTACCACAGCTAGGTATTGCTCTATTTGTTCCTGATCTTGATCCAAGTATGGAGGCATGTTAACCAAATAATAATCCAATGGGTCTTGGTTTTTTGCCCCTATTTGAGTGTTATAAGATGGATAAGGATCGATCTCATAAGTAACCTTGTCTGCATAGGGGTCTTGAACCATTTATTCATGTGCGACTACATTAGTAAATCTTGGATTATACATGAGGCCAGTATGAGTTTAGGAAGGCATGTTGGGATTCAGAGTAAATGCTTCACAACCAAAAGGAATAGAGTTCTACAAACTCTAAAAAAGTGATGTCTAAAAAGAGGTTCAAACTTGATCTAACATAGTTAAAAGGATGGATATGTTTATCCAAAAATATTGATGAAATGATTTACGATAAAACAAACTAACCTCAAATGCCCGATGTTACACATCTCACATAAAAAGGTCAAGTAGATGCACTAAAAATCAAAGTGCCAAATTTTAGGATCAAAGTATTTCAATGAGTCTAATATAGGAAAACAAAAGTTGCTATGTCTTTTGGCAAAATGCGGTGTCAAAATCTAGGCTCAAATAAAGGTACATGCTAGGAATTTTGGCTAAATGACATCAAAATCTAGACTTTAAAAAAAGATGAGATATTTAATCAAACATATTTGAAACACTTTTAACAAAAACTAGGTATTTGACTCTTGGACATAAACTTGATCAATAGTTATGAGGTATGAAACAAAAGGCACTTGGAGATAGTTTATTTTCTCCCAAATAATGTCATAAACTAGACTCTTTTGATCAATGATCTAGATAAAAATGAATGGCATAACCGTGCTAGACAAAGATTCATAAAAGGATATTCGAAATGGTTAGAATTTTGGAAAAACTTAAACTCTATGAAAATAGGTCTATGAAACAAGTTTTGAAATAATTTGAACAACGTAACAATGCTCGAAAGGTGTGACAAATGTTTTCTTTAAGACTCTAAGGAAAACTTGTTTGACAATATTTTGGCAGTATAACACTACTCTCCTCAACCCAAATGACACACACACACACACAAAGTTTAACAAATATCTAAGGCAAAAGTGTTGTATCAAATGGACTCAAGACAAATGGTAAAATAGGATGGGTAGTATAAAGTATAGCCTAGGACTCAAATCATAAGCGATATGCAAGATGACTTGAGTCCCACTAAATGATGATAATGATTATGAGTCTAAATATGGCCCTCAATTCAAATTGGCAATAGAACCTAATTTCCCTCAAGTTTAGTGCAAATGGATAACCCACTTAACACATCAAATTTATGAACTTATAAAGGTGCAATTTTAAATTTAAATTATCAATGAAAGACTTAAAAAAACTGGGTAAATGGTCTAGACTCAAATAGGCAACATAACTATGCCAAAATGGAAGATATGACACAAAGTTTATAATAAATTTTTGAATAAAGAAAAAAATGATTTTCACTTGGGTAGCATAACGCCTCCTTGTTCAAGAAATGTGGTGGATAATGTGTTTTGTTATGTAACCTGTTTTCAAGAAATATTTTTGATTCCAAGCAAGACCAATCTAAGATAAAGACAAAAAAATAACTAAATAATCATTTAAACCCTAAATTGACAAGGTGTGGCAAAGAGGGGTTAACTAAACTAACAAGTTTTCAAACATCTAGATGGATCAAATACATACAACTTTCACATCAACATACAAAATAAGAACACATCATTTGAGTTTGCATCATATGGCTTATTGTAAAAAGGTCTTATCCTTTTTACAACTACTACATCTATTGCTCACTCACTATAGTGCGATGTCCTACATGCTCAAACATCCCAGGCTTAGCCTCTACTAATGTAGATGGTTTAACCACTCAAACCATCATCCCAATGAGAAGATACTAATATATATACCCCCATAAAGAGGGGTTGAAGATAATGATGGGAGATGAAGCCTCAGGTCAAAGCTTCCCTATATAACTTATGGGAGGTAATGAAGTCCCCCTCACAAGCCAAGATGTAATGAAATAAAAACTAAGTAAAATATCTTTATGGTTGTTTCTAGATCACCCAACTCATGTAGGTCTTGGGTTAAACATTTACAACATCTCTTTTAAACCTTTGGACTAAGGCAATTTACAATGAAGATGGCACTTTTGATCCTACAAGTTCCCTATAGGGGATGAGAGGAGAGCAGACATGCACAACTTTCTTTTTGTTTAAACAAATCTAACTGATCAAACAATGATTAACTTGCATAAAACAAAAACTTAGAAGTGAGTTCAATTTTAGAGCACTAAAATGAAATATTTGTTGGTGTTCTTTGGCCCCTTAGCCTTAAGTTGTAAAACTCTGAAAGAACAATAATAAAACTATTCAAGTGAACACCATAAAAATTTATTTAAACACCAGATGAAAGATTCCTAATTTTTGTAAGCATCTCAAAAGAGGTTTAAAAATATCTAATTAAACATGATTTGACACTTTTTAAGTTGACCTTGCAAGGAAATGTTTAGAGTGTTGTTTAGCTTTGAATCACTTTTTCAAATGAAACAAGTAAACTTGAAAAGTATACTCTTGGGTTTGGATAACCTATCAACCCAAAGGCAAAACCTCAAGAAAGTAAATGTATTAGATTAGACTTGGTTAGAAAAATCTCAATAAAACTTGCAAGGCAAGGTTTAGATAAAGAAAACACAATTTAATAAAACTAAGAAACAACAATTAAAAACTATAAAAAGGTTTAAACTCCTATTTGAATGTTTTGTGAAAAATATATGTAACTTGAAGCTAAACTGATAGCATATTCTAAAAATTTAGGAGAAAACATGTGGTTTTAAAAAAAACATTAAAAATAGAGTCTGTATGACCCCAAACCAAGCTCCATAAGATGACTTACTAGCTTTCAGGTTTGCACATTGCAATATCATGACTCCTTAGTGCAATATCACAACTCACAGTGTAATAACATGACTACAGAGTCATAAGATTTTAATATCATGATTGCATAGTCACAAGATTACAATATCATGACTTCAAAGTTGTGAGATTATAATATAGTGATTGTAAATAAAAATATCATAACTTACAAAATCATGGTATTACAATATCATGAATATTGAGTCATGGTATTAAAATATTACAACTTGACCTATAGACAGAGAACTAGTTAGTCTGGAAACCTAGTTAAATATGATATCGCTATTTTAAGAGAAAACTGTGACTATGTCAGTTGTGGGTTTGTGGTCTAGAGGACAATATCATAACTCCACAGTGATAAAATCATGACTTCCAAAAAACATATTTTTACTCAAAATTTTCACTCCTTTTGCTCCCACACTTCAAGATTCTACATGAAAATGGTTAGTAGGTTGCTTTTAGGAGTGATTTGATCAAATTTATGGGGTTAGGACCCACTAGGTGTGCCATTATGTGAACTAGGAATTTGAATCAAGGGAGGGGGTTAGATCAAGTGTTAGTTATAAAAGAAATCAAAATGAAACTAACACACTAACAAATATGACATCTCTAGGCCTAGACACTATGGGGATCTTAGTAATAAACATACATATGAAATCAACAACTAAAACATGAAAGAAACCTTCCTTCACCTTCCTTGGAGCTTCTAAATGGTTCATAGAGTGGCTTGCTCAGCTTGTGCATCAAAGAGTCTTTATCAATGGAGTTGTTTGGATCCTTCTCTCCTTGGCACCTTTGGTTTGTGATTGCTTTGGCTTGGTTCAACAATTTCACATAATAACACTAAATTTTATGAGGCTTTGGAATCATTTGTGCATGGTAACTTTACACTATCCAAGCTTAAAATTATGGTTATGAGGCCTTGTATTTATAGATTTTTACAAATGATCAGATTGAACCTGAATCATCAATCTCAAGATCAAGATGTGTTGCTAATAATCCATTAAATTTTGGAGTCTAAAATCAATAAATTCCCTCATAAATATTTAGGATAGAGAGGCATTAGAGAGGCATGGGAGGGCTTAATCAGATATTTATTGCAATTATAGCTTGTAGATGCCACCCCATAGAATGATGTCACTTGATAATGCAGAAAATCATAATCAATTTACAAAAATAAATATTCAAAAAGATCCATGAAATTCTTAATTAAGGTCTTGATTCAAATTAATTAGCCTTAAAAATAATTTATCAATTTTGGTGTAAATCCTTGCACTTGGTCACAAATTAATCAAACTAGTCAAAATGTCATATTATTGGTTCAAAATTTGAATGGATTGTAATTAGAAGGTGATGTTAGATGCATTGGATCCATTATCCCATTTAGGATGTTTCCAACACAAAATAATAAAGGCACGTGTATCGTGCAAGAAAATTGGTAGAAAAAAGCAATCCAGAGCACTTAGGTGCAAAATCATCATTTTGGATCAAAATGATCTGATCAAAGTTAGCTATCTCATGAAATGCATTACCCCATTTAGGGATACATTGAGCAAATTCAACAATTGCATATGACAAATTCAAATCATTTAGCATGTTTTAGTGTTTTTAGCCCAAATTATGCATTTTTGTAGAAATTGGTCTGAAGCCTGGTTAAAGGTTATTGGTGGCCAATTTTAGGTGCCTACACTCGCCAACAATCCTAGAACTAAAATTAACCACCCAAAAATTACCTACTCCCACATTCTCATTTAAGAGTGAGGAGGAACCGAAGTAGTCCTCTAGCCCAACTCTTTCCCAAATTTATACCATCCATGTGGTCACATGATCAGAAGCCCAATAAAAAGACAAAGGGAAGGCAAAGGTGTCCATTCCATGGACATACCCTTATTCCACCACCTAACCACCCAACCAAACCCAATCACCTTCACCTTCACCCAAACCCAAGGTTTCCATCTTGGGTAACTCCTAATCCAACCCTTCTGAGTCAATCCAAAGAGTAGTTCTAAATCAACTTCACCAAACATTGGTGAAGATGAGTTTATATGAACCAATCAATACCTTACCCCATCACTTGCAGGCGATGATATAGGATTTATGTTGTAGAAAATTAGGTGTTTTGATCATGGGCCTAGTCACGCACTTACCTAGCCATCCAGATCATATTTAAGCTTGTTTTAGAAGGGCATAGGCTAAAACTATTCCTTTGGTGCTCAACATTTATCACTCATCTATGCTGACATCAATATACATAAGGTACAAGCCTTATGTTCTCACCCAAATCATAGTGGAGAAGGGACTGGGGTCTGTGTTGATCTAGTTATGCCATGATGTAACTCTATTATTTAAGGGCTTGGGTTAGTACAATGATTGTTGTGCATTCATGGGAACAAGCCTTAGGTTTCATGGGCTCAATGACACTCAGGTGCATGAGGGCCACTGGTTATCTAGTTGGGGGACTCATGGATGGTCTTGTGTTAAATCATAGGTATCATTTTAGGTACAGGGTTTGAACCATAACACATTTCATATCATAGGCACAAGGTTCATTACCAACTATAGCTCCACCATGAATGAGTCATTCAAAAACTTGTGAGAACTCAAACATACATTTAATAGAATAAAACATGCAATCAATAAACATTCAAATAGTGTTCTTCATTAATAAAGTTTAATAACAATGCATGCATAGTCCATATAAACCACACACATTCTCAACATAAACTATTAAAGGCCCAATCTCACATGCGAGCTTGGGCATTACAAAAGGGAGCATCAAAAAGCATCCTAAGCTAAGTTCTAAAGCCTAATGACATCCATATAGCAGTAATTGACCAAAGCTTCTCTACTCCAAACCATCTCTCCTCTTCAATTGAACTCAACTTCCTTTTATAAGCTTTAGAGCATCCTAGGATCATGGAGAATGGAACATGTCAACCATTGAGCTAGTGGTGGAGGTACCTATCCTATCACCTCCACTATGCTTGTCTTTAATGGCTCATCATTATCCTATGTACTTACTTCCCAATGCTAATTGATTCAAAAAGATTTGCTTGTCTTTAATGGTTGGTCCTTATTCCATGTACCTACTTCTTAATGTTGATTATTTCCAAAATGAGTTGTCAACTACTAGCTAGTTGGCACTGCTAGAAAATAAAATAATGATCATCCTCCAGGATTGCATCACACCTAGGTGTTTGCTGATTTGGTGCGGTTCCACTACTTAACACAAAAAGGTGCCCAACATTACCCCATACAAAAATTTTAGTCCACCCTCAGACTATCCTTCCAACACTTTAGTTGCATGGAATTTGGGCGTGCTTTGTTGTAGTTCTAACTTGAAGTCTTTGAAGCCCTAGATTACGAGCTTGATTTATTCAATGGTGCTATTGATATTCATAAAGGTAGCCTCAAGCTTATGAGGCACAATGTGATCCTTGCACCTAGGTCCTAACAATCTTTGATGGGGGATGTGAATACCCCTTGTAATAACTTAAGAGCTTTTCCATGTACTCCACCTCTTCATCATCACTCATCATTTCATGGATATGTTTTCTGGCAATTGGGAGCCCGATTATCCTTCTTATGGGGTGCATCGATATCCTCATGCTCCTCCCCATGAAGTATATACGGTCTCCATGGACTTGCAAAGGAATTGAACAAGTTCTTTTGGCTTTCTAAAGCATAACAACTCATAAAGCTGAGTTGTTTTGGTAACCATCAACCTATCTTGAATAGAGACATAAAACAAAGTTGTGCCTTGATTCATCTTGTTCCCAATATCAACCATATAATCTAACACTAGGTCTTGTGTATGGCTATAGGTATGATGGTTTTACTCCTTTAGTTGGCAGGTGTGTGTAAAAGATTGACAATTTTCCCCTACCAAGACTTTTGGGAGAAATTACATCACTTGGTAGGACATCTTTATTAGTGCCTCAGTGTCTACTTGCACAACACTAACTCCTACTAGTGACATTTTTATTCTTACAGGGGCCACTTTTACTACTACACATGCCCACTTTGGTTCTTATTGCTGTGGACCCTATCCCTTCTGCTTCTTGCCCATCCTGAAACTACTAGTGTTGAAGCATGGTAGGTTAGGTCTACCAAAACCTCAAATTGTTAAAAGTGTTTCATAGTCATGATATTTATGACAGTACCTTTAGCTTCAAGCTTCATGGTTCATTAATAATGGCCTCAATGATAGCTCACATTTTTATCGACTGGTTCCTACAAAAATATCTTTCCACACCTATCTCCACTGATCTTAATGTGAGCATAATTTCTCCAATTTCACAATCATTCACTTTTCTTGCTTGAGGGTGCTCAAATTCTAACTCTAGTAGGGTTTATGTGCTTTGGCTTTGTGGTTCACTCATTTAATCTAGTTTTCTCAATGTCTCAAGTTCAAAAAAAGCTTGTAACTGAAATTAGTCTACCACATGACATTGTATACCCTACTTCCATCTACCATCTTTAATGTAGGTGCGTTAATGGCATGGTGATGTCTAGATTTCTTGAACTCCACAAAATTCTATGAAATCCATGAAAATCCTTTGCCACCAACTCATTTAATGTGGATCTTTGTGACTCCACCATCACCTCATTCAATGGTCCTAATGATATTTTGGTGAAGTGACTTATGGTTCAAACAGTCACTATCTTTGATGATTCCCCTTCTATGCTTAGTTCTCTTGGTGCAACCTCCACCTTCAATATGGTAACCTAGATGTAATGCCTCACATGCATGTGATTTAGTCTCCTCAATTCCATTTGCTTTTCTTGATGTGCTTCTATTTCAAGTGCACTTATTTATCTTGGTTAGTTTCTTGCACTTCATCTTGCCTTGGCTTGTCCTACCCCATATAAATCCCTTGTGTTGACCCTCTAGTGCTTGATTCTATTTTTCTGGTTCTCATGCTCATGATCATATTGTGCATCTTCACTTTCTTTCTTGTGCATGATCATGTTGTGCATCTTCACTTGGATCCTATTTCTTATAAGTTTGGCCATCTCTTTGCACCCATAAACTTAGGTGTCTAACCTTAAGTGCTTAGAAAGAAAATAGGTTCGACTCACTCGACTGACATTATGTGTGGAAACTCTAGAGTAGTTCTTCTTTGAGCCTCTAAAGGCCCTACGATTTGTCTCTTATGCACATGGATTTCATGTATATTCTTCTTGAGTTTGGTGATTTTCATGCGCCCACCACTTAAATGTCTAGCCTTAGGCACTTTTAAAAAGTGCAAGGGCTCGATTCACCTAGTTGGAATTATGCATGAAAGGCCAGTTGAATGTCTACCTGGGGGCTTGAAATCACCCTACATCTAGTATTTGGCACATGGTGGTCTAGTGCACTTTTTTTATCTAATGTTTACAATCCTCACTCACCCAGAACTTAGGTGTCTAGCCTCAGGCACTTAAAAAGCACAAGTGCTTGACTCAACTGGCTGAAATTATGAGTGAAGTGCCAACAATTTTTTTGATAGACTTCAAAGCCCCACTATACACTTTTTACACTACTACTGAAAGAATATAATAAAATAAAACTATTTAGCTTATGCCAAATGTTATTTTGGTCATCTCAACTCAAATTGACTAGCGACCAAGAAATTTGTGTTCTCATGGTGTAAGTGCCATCTTATTGCTGATACGGCTTTACCCTGTTTCCATTAAAATGCATAGGGAGCATTTCACCAGTCAATGTGCATAACTTGCATGTGCCTGTCTCTAATATGTGATGAATGATATAGGGGCCCATCCACTTTATCTACACTTTGCCTGGGTACTTGAAATACTTGGAGTCATAGAGTAAAATGAGTGCTCCTTTTGCTAGCACCTTGTTCTTTATATGCTTGTTATGTTAGAGCTTCTAGTACACCTTTTCTATCTGTTGTCTCCTCTTGGCTTGGGCACACATCTCATCTAAGTGCTTCAAGTCCTCTAGCCTTACATTCAATTACTCTTGGTCATCTAACTAACTAATGAACGTGATGTGCAATGATGGTACTAAGAATTCCATCAATAGGATTGCCTCAGCACTAAACACTAGTTGAAATAGTGTAGCCTTGTTCAAGTACCTATAAGTTATGTGATATGCCCATAACACTATTGACACTTGGTCATACCAATCCTTATGACCAATATCACATTCTTTGTGAGGCATGTTCCTAGTATTTTGTTAAATGCCTCAGTTGTGCCATTTACTTACGTATGATAAGGGGTCATTTTATGGTATGCCACCATATACTTAGCTAATAAGATGCACACTATTTCATTGATAAAGTGAGTGCCCCTATCGCTAGTTTATTGGTATGACGTCAACCCACTTGGTGAAATAATCTATGGCCACTAGAATATACCTTACACCTATACATCATGTTGTGGGAGTTATCAACCAAATAAAATCAATGGCCCATTTCTCAAATGGTGCCTAGGAAAGAATGGGGATGAGAGGCATCTCATCCTAATGGTTAGGCTTCTCTATACATTATTATATGTTGCATGCCTTGGCACAATCCTTAGCATCTTGGAACATGCTTGGCCACCACAAACCTAATTGTAGTAATTTTCTTACCATTGCATCTCCAATGAAATGTCCTCCTATTATGCCTTCATGCAATTCTCTCAATATGGGATCTCTTTTATTCTCCAAGGCACATCAGTGCAATACATCATCTCTACTTAGCTTATATAGTTCTTTGTTGATGAGTTGAAAGGGGGTGACATAAAATGCTAGCTATTTCTTCTCTTTATTTATCATAGTCTGGGGCACAACTCTAGACATTAGAAAGGTGGTGATCTCTACCAAATCCTTGAGAATATAATTGACTCTATACAATTGCACATCTAACATGTTGTCTTCAATCAATGCTATGGAATCACCAAAACTAATACAAGATAAATAGTCTAGCCCCAATTTCTACTTTCCAGGTTTAACCGTAATGGAGAACTAAAACTCTTAGATTAAAATTATCCATCTGCATATGCACCCATGTAAAATAAGCTTGTTTACGAGGTACTTGAACACCTCATGATCAATGAAAAAGATGAACAGGGTTACCAACAAATGTTGTCTAAATTTTTTCAAGGCATAGACCACGACAAGTGCCTCACCCTTTATCATTGTGTAATTCTTCTCTACTAAGGTCAACTTTTTACTGGTAAAGGAGATGGGATGATCTATCTTACCCTCACCGAGTTGTGCCAAAATGATGCCAATGATAGAGCTAGAAGCATCAACATGGACATGAAAAGGTGTTGTCTAGTTGAGGAACTATAAGATAGGCACGCTAGCTAATCTAAGCTGTAGTGTCTCAAAGGCATCATCTTGCACTTTACCCTAGTACTATGGTCCATCCTTGTGCAAAAGATCTTCTAAAAACACCACAATCTTTGCATAACTCCTTATAATTTTTTTGTAATATCCACAATGGCTAAGAAATGTGTGAACATCTTTCTATGTGAAAGGATTTTGTAGTTGAATGATGATGGTGATCTTTGCTAGATTGACAAGCAAACCATCTTTACAGATGATGTGACTAAACAGGGTTCTAAATAGTGTTACAAAGATGTTTTTTTGGTTTAGGGATATCTAAAGCTACTTGTTCCTCTGAAATATTAGGTGCAAGTTATCACAATGGTCCTTGATGAGGCCATACACTGTTCAATCATCTAGATAGACTTGAAGGAACCTATGGATGAAATCTTTGAATGCGATGATTACTACTCTAGAGAACACGGTTGACACATTGTTGACTCCAAAGGGCATCATGTTGTAATCAAAATAACCTCATTTAGTCACAAAGGTTATTCTGGGCTGTCCTCCTCAATCTAGACTTGATGGTAGCTAGAGAACCCATCAGTTAAGGTATAGATTTTGTAGCCTGTGATGCCTTCTAAGATTTCATCGGTGAATGAAGTTAGGAAGGGGTCATTAACATAGGTGGAATTCAACATTCTGTAATTGATGCAAATGTGAATGTACCCATCCTTATTGATGATTATTACTATTGGGCTCACCCACTTAGACTCTTGCATAGGGTAAATGACCCCTACACCCAACATAACATCAATCTCTATTTTGACCTTAACGTGAAGGTTGGGATTTATCCTGTAGGGGCACTTTTTGACCAGTTTTATGCCATCAATTAAATTTATGCTCATCTTCCCAAGGCATGGGTGGGTTCCCTTCATATCCTGATAAGTCCTAGGAAATAAGCCTTGGAACTCTTTTAGGATGTCTATGATGCATGCTAGCTCTGTGTTAGACCAATAGGTACTTAGAGTAGCCATCTTTGGCTCTCCTTATATACTAATATCCACTTTGATGGTCTTAAGTGGGTAGTGGTATGGCTCATTCTTCTCTTGGTGTGAATCCTCAACTTGTCAAGTTCCCTTTATTATCTCAACATAAAGACGAGTGGAGTTTTCTTCACTGGGTGTGCTATCATCTGCTTGACACATGAGCTTTATTTTTGTGGTCCACATTTATGAATAGTGCTCCTTCCAAATTTCATCATCTTCCTCACTCAAGTTGTTGTTGAGCATTTATTCCTCAAAGAAGGTCAAGAGTACCAACCCTTTTTCTCTGAATATGTCTTTCAAGCACTTTTCAAGGATGGTGGTGTCTTCAAACAATGCCCTCCAAATTACTTACAATGGCTCAACTAGTTCCAAGTTCTGCGAGGAAAAAGAGAAGCTATGCACAAAATTCTCCTTAAGGAACTCCTAATTGGTTATCTCTCAACACATCTCATTGACCACATATCATGATCATGTCTTCAGAGTCTTTTAAAAGGCATGCACCCATAAGTTCTTTGGGACAGTCGCGCCATAGTCAGTCCATGTCTCTTTGTAGAGGCGCATATGCGCCATAGGGTCAGAGTCACCAAAGTATGCCAAGATATCCAAATTTTTGTTACTCCTCCAAAACCTACTGCACATAGCCACCTTTACCTCTGGCCAAGTTGGCAAGTTAGACCTTTGTGCTACCCACCAATGTATGATAGTGCTCCTTAAGGTATACATAAGTGCATCTATTCTATTTGTCTTTTTTGGGGATGCATGCTTTGAGGTCATTGACATACCTTTCCACTGGGTTGATCCTTTCAAATTTTAGAAATGTTAAAAACATGCCTTTGCTCAAGCAAAGTACCCTTTTTATTTCTTCTCATGATGCATGACCCATCATTTTAGAGCGTTATCAATTTGGACCTAGCTAGTCCTCACTGGGTTTGCTGACTTTGCATGCACCAAGCAATATCTATGATTAGTAGCCTCATAATCCTCTTTAATCCATAAATCACAAATGACATTGATGGTGTCTAAGGCTAACTACCTATCCTCCCAAGAAAGCACTCCTTGATCAGAAAGGATGGAGATTTTTATTACTTTACACTATGGTGTTATAAATATGGTTGATCTCATCCTCCAAATCTATGCTCTCCATATAGGGGGTACTTTATCACTTGAAAGGGGGATTACTACCCTTTCCTTGCATTTTTTAAGGTCATGTATCACTTCTTGAAGCATATATTTGCATTGTTGGCATAACACCAAGGCCTTCCTAGAAGTGCTAGGTAGTTATCCTGTTTAGACAACTCAATAACTTCAAAATCAACATGGAATTTAGTACCCATAATATTTATAATGGCACCCTACAAAATTTTGATCGACTATGCTCAGGTTTTGTTGGCCATGAAAATTACATGAGGAGAAGGCCTCAAGGCTATCTTACCCATCTTCTCCCATGTGTTCTTGGTTATGATATTAACCTCTGTGCCAGTGTTGATAAACACCTCATAAATAGAGCATCCATTAATGGTGGCATTTATGAGTGACTCTTGATCATACTCTACATTTTGAGTATGCCTTACTTCACATGCTTACTCCATATGCAATGCAACAACTTAAATTGAATGGGGCTCAACAAATTTACTTGGATTTCTCCCTATATGCTCTAAGAACAAAATTTTTAGGAAGGGGAGCATCCCATCTATTTGTAGGAGGCATAAGATCTCTGTCATTCCCTATACTTCAACCTCTTGGTTATCTTGCTTTCTATGCAAGGTGGTAGCTTGTGCTTCTAAATCTATAGTCAATCGGAGTTCACTCTAAATTTTTTATATTACACTCATGGCTTGTTACAAGACATCCTTTTGATGTGATGGGTTAGGGTAGGGTGTAAATTTTAGCTCAAGCTACAAGATGCACTCGATGTGGCCTAGTTCACCATATTCCAAGCATAGCTCTTGTGTTGGCAAAGTTGGTGGCTGAGTGGTGAACCCACTCTGTGTGGTTTCCTAGACATTGATTAGCTTTATACATGTTAGATGTAACTTTGGATCCCATTTCATATATTTAGGCTCACATTTGATCATACTTGTGCCCCTGTTGATACCCATTTTGCCTTGGGTCAACTTTTTTCACAAGTTAGGGCACTTCTTGACCACATGTGGTCCTCAATAATACTTATACATTGGATGTGTCAGGCAGTCACACTGATAGTACTCAGTCAACCCATACTTGTAACATGGTCATATTGGGGATCTTCCTCCACCATATCCTCCACCTTGCCCTCTGATGCCTCTTTAGTTACCATATCTAGCATTCTGTTGGACATAACCCTTATTTCTTTGGTTTGCCTACCCTTTATCTGTTATAGTTGACTATCATGTGCCTCTTTCCATGTTTTGGCACATTTCATTAATTACTCGGTAATCAGATGTGTTATGAGTGTAGGTGTCAGACAACTTATAATAGATGGTTGTGTTAACCTAACTAGTGCATTAAAATAAGGGGTAGTTGTTAACATCATGTGCCTCATGAGAAACTTCACAGCTAAGAAGCAGTGTGTGCACATTACTTTTAGGGAATTTATTTTTATTATGCCCCTCCATCTTGTACTTGGTGCACCATAGCGTAATTTGAGTGTCTTACAATGAACTAGTGGTCAGCTTTTATAGTTGGGAGGCCATAGACACAATCTATGCCTCCATGAATGGGTTAATGCCTATATCGGTGCTCCTAATGACCTTGACCTGAAACATAGCTTCATGCACCTCTCAAGTGTTTGTGAATATTTTCATGGATAAAACCCTTATAAAAGACACTAACACTCCTCCAAAAAACCATTTTGCATGCTGGGAGGGGTGAATGTCGTAAGGGAGCTTGGAAAGGAGAGTCTTGAATTTAACATCATAAAAGTGCATACTCTCCATTAATCCTTAGTTCTTCTACTTGATCATGGTAATACTTTGATGATCAGACTTAGGTATATCAAACTCCTTTAAGAAGTCCCTCTTCAGGGTGTCGTAATCCACCATAGCCTAGTTAAGATCAAAATTCCTATACCAAGTATGGGCGTGATCAAGTAAAGTTGTTATGAATTGGGTTGCCTTGCACTCAAACTGGGTTATTCCCTAAGCACACCATTGTAATCTTCCTTGAGCATATGCTCTAAAATATTTTCCATGCCTCAATACTCTAGCAGGCACATGACTACCATTCAAGAGATCCTTCCCCATGCCCTTCTTACTCGCTATGAGTCCTCTTAACACTTCCAAGTTTTAGATCTTCTATCAGTCCATGCCTCCTCTTATTATAAGCCTATCTTCTAAGTTCTCTATTATCAATATACTCATCTTCTTCCATTGTGCATCACCTACACGTCCCATTATTCCCTGTTGTATTGCTCATATACGAGAGGAATTTAGCCTTCCATCCTCACTATTTTGAAGCTATAATCTACCATCAGCTTCTTAAGTTTGGTGTCAAGTGATTTCACAAATGCGCCTCTAGGCTCACATAAGAATTGGTACTCTACTTATTCAGGGTATGAGTACATCAATACCATGAATTCAAGAATGTAGTTATTCAGTGCCCCTTTCCACCATTTGTTCATGACTCTAGTCCAAATGGTATCTATGTTCTAAAGCCTCTCTAGGCACTCTATTGTCCACTCATGGCACTGTCCATAGCTTCATATTTTATGAGTCACATAAGTAGCTAACCACTTGTGCACTTGCTCTGGTAGTTCATAGAAGAAAAGCTCATATAGGTTATTGTATAAGTGGTTCTAGACCCACTTCTTTGGGTTTTTCCCTCTACAAGTTGAATGCCTCGCTGCAAAGCTATTTTCCACTCATTCCAACTAGCACTTGATGTTCTCAAGGGAGAGTTAGAGCATTGTCCTAGTGTACCATTGCAATAACAAAATTCAAAAATTACCAACAATAGAACCAAAATGTTGTATAAAATTAGGTGTTTCAGTTATGGGCCTAGCCACATGCTTACCTAGCCTTCTAGGTCAGATTTAGGCTTGTTATAGAAGGGTGCAGGCCCAAACTATTCCTTTTGTGCTCAATATTTATCACTCAACTACACTGACATCAATATACATAAGGTACAAGCCTTATGTTCTCACCCAAAGCATAGTGAATAAGGGAGCAGGGTCTGTGTTAGGCTAGTTGTGCCATGGAGAAACTCTATTCTTCAAGGGCTTGGGTTAGAACAACTATGCTTGTGTATTCATGAGAATAAGCCCTATTTTTCATGGGCTCAATGACACTCGGGTGCATGAGGGGATACTGGTTATTTGGTTAGGGGACTTAGGCATGGTCTTACACTAAGGCACAGGTGTCATTTTGAGCATAGGGTCTTAACCATACTTGATGCATTTCCTATCATAGGTGTAGGGTTCATTGTTGACTATAGGTATCCCATAAATGAGTCAAGTTAGAAACTTATGAGAACTTAACCATATATTTGACAAAATAAATCATGCAATCAATAAACATTCAAATAGTTTTCTTCATTAATGGGGTTCAACAACAATGCATGTATAGTCCATATAAACTATGCACATGCTCAACATAAATTGCTAAAGGTCCAAGCTCATAAGCGAGTTCAGGCATTATAAAATAGAGCATCAAAAATAATCATGAGCTAAGTTCTAAAGCCTAATGATAACCATCTAGTAGTAATTCACCATAGCTTCACTATTCCAAATCATCTCTCCTCTTCAATTGAACTTGGCTTCCTTTTATAGGCTTCAGAGGATCCTAGGATCATGGGGAATAGAGCACACTGACTATTGAGCTAGCACTAGAGGTACACATCCCACCACCTCCACTACACTTGTATTAAATGACCCATTTCTACCTGTGCATCTGTTTCCTAATGCTAATTTATTCAAAAGGAGCTGCTTGTCTTTAATGGTTGGTTGTTGTCTCGTGCACCCACTTCTCAATGCCAATTGATTCAAAAAGGAGTTGTTAGCCATTAGTTAGTTGGAATTGCTAGAATACAAAATAAAAATCATCCTCCATGATTGCCTTACACCTAAGTGTTTGCTGATTTGGAATAATTCCACTACTAAGCACAAAAAGGGGCCCAACACTTTGTAGTCCATAGAGGTTCAACCAAAAGACCCAGAAATTATAGTAGCCTTATTAAGATCCCTTTAGCTTTCCACCATTGTTACATTTAAGGATTCAAAAATACCCTTCATTCATCCCCATGATCTAGATCATCCCCTCTTCATTACCACGTATATCAACCAAACCTGCATCAAAAAGGTTATGATTGATGGAGGAGCTAACATCAACATTATCTCCTCCCTCAACATTATCTCCTCCCATGCATATGACTAGATGAAATGACCTGATAAAATTATGTCAAAAACCACAATAGTTCTCCATTCCTTCAATGACACTATGGTAACAACTCTAGGAACTGTCATCCTCCACATTCACTTAGGACCTTGCATGCTTGTTAAGCTCTTCTATGTAGTAGAAGGTGAGTTCCAGTATAATGTTCTATTTAGACACCCTTGGATCCATTCCATGAATTATGTGCCAACTACCCTACATTACTACATCAAGTTTGAATAGGAGGGTCAGGTAGTTACCGTACAAGCTAACCCAAATCCTTTCACATCATGCAACATGACGTATGAACTGAATGATGTTTTCCTTATTCCATCAACCAATTATTCACCAATCAAAGATGACTCCACCTCTTCCATAAACCAAGCCTCGAATAGCTCATCCATCCCTTCTATCCAAATCCCCATGAAGGACCCCTTAGAATCAACATTCCAATTTATCTTACTCGGGGAATATCACCTCTTGACCTTGGATGCCTTCCCTACTCCCAAAGAGAATGAGAACCTTGACCAAGATTTTGATTATAATTTCAATATCAAAACCATCATTCCTTTTGGGCCTCCCAATCTCCAAACTAATCTTGTCTATAAAGGACTTGATCAACCACTTTTTGCCTCCTCTACCTCCTCTTCTCCTTGACTATTCACCTTTGATTTATCCTATCTGGATAAACTGGAGTTCACCAAGACATACCTCATAGGTATGCTTGGAATGGATTTGATCTAGGACATTACGAACATGAACTGCATGAGTTTTTTGCATGTAAGACCCAAAAGCCTCATGGGATATTTGGTTTTGGATTCATTTTTATTGAAGAGCTAATCAATTCACCTCCCATTACCATCATTGATGAGGAAGTTCCATCCTCACCAACACATTCCCCATAATAATATGAATATTTATATGCCATTCCCATAATTTTTTTTTTCTATCAACATCATTAGCCTTGGACCCCTAACTTATCAAAAAGTTGGGGAGACCATAACCTTTCCTCTGATTCATCTTGAGATGGTAGAAGACAGCTATCATATCATTCAGTGTCAAGATGACAACTCCCTTCTCACCTATCTTGGTATAAATGATTCCTCTTTACATAAATCTCTCCCTCTTGAGACTTCAACCATGTTGAATGAATCCATCATTGATGTCAACTTGGGTACCCAAGATAACCCATGCATTGTCGAAATTGGATAATCTCTAGATTTCTCAGAGCGTCAGGATTTCCTCTTCTTCTTACAAGACCATAAAATAACATTTATTTGGTCTTACAATGACATCCTAGGAATAAACCCTTCCATTGCCACCCATAATATTGTTACTACCCACGATGCTAAGCCTATCAAGTAAAAGCTTTGTTAGATGCACCCTTGCATAGTCCTTCTTGTCAAAGAGGAGTTTCAATGCCTCTTATCCATGAATTTCATCCAACCCATTGATTATCCTTACTGGGTCTAGAGTATCATCTCTGTCACCAAATCAATAGGGGGATTTTGTATTTGCATAGATTTCTGCAATCTTAACCTTGCTTGCCTGAAGGATGACTTCCATTTGCCAAGCATTGACCAGCTTATTGATCTTACAATAGATCATGAGATGCTATATTTTATGGATGATTTCTTAAGCTATAATTAGATCTTGATTGCCCCTAAAGACCAACATAAAACTACTTTTATCACCCCATGGGGAACCTTCTGCTATAGGCTCATGTCTTTTGGTCTGAAAAATGTTATTTCAACCTACCAACATGCCTTGACCTATATATTTCATGACCTTATTCACAAGACCATAGAGGATTACGTAGATGACCATCTTGGGAAACCTAAATGTTGTAAAGATCATTTAGCAGTTCTCAAGGTTATTTTTAAACACCTCATCCATTACCATTTTCACCTTAACCCCAAAAAATACATTTTTTGGGTATTTTCAGGAAAGCTCCTAGGCTTTATCATCTCTCTTTAGAAATTGAAGTTGATCCCACAAAAATCAAAGTGATCCTTGAGATACTTCCTCTGACCAACCTCAAGCAACTCCATAGTTTGCAGGGGAAGCTCTAATCCATTCATCACTTCATCTCTAAGCTAAATGATAGATGCCAACCTTTCCATCACCTTCTTAAGAAAGATATATCTTTTAAGTGGAATAAAGACTATTAAAATGCCTTTGACTCACTTAAAGAATACGTTCTTTCTCCACCCATCCTCATTCCTCCCAAATAGAATCAACCTTTCTACCTTTATATTTCTACCACCTATCACTCTTTAGGGGTAATGCTTGTGTATCAAGATGAGCAACATAAAGATCAAGTTGTCTACTATATAAGTCAAATGCTTATAAAGTATGAAACTCAGTACACCCATATTGATAAACTTTGCCTCACCTTGGTCTTTATGACCTCAAAACTCCACCATTACCTTCTCAATCATAAATCCTATGTCATATCTAATACTAACCCACTCAAGTAGATGTATTTCCAACCATATCAAAACCAATGTATGGCTAAATGGCTCATGATTTTCACTGAGTTTTATCTTGAGTTCCTCTAACAAAAGTAAATTAAATGGAAAGTCATCACTGACCAATTGGTTGAAGCACCTTTAGTGGACAACCAACCTTCTCCTCTTGAGTTTCTTGATGAGTTCATCATGACTCTTTCTCAAGAGGACATCACCTATCAAATGACAATGTTCTTTGATGGATCAAAGTGTCGATATGATGGGAGTACTGGTATAATTCTCATCACCCTTAATGGTGAACCCTTTCCTTTATATTTCAAGCTTGATTTAAATTGTATTAATAACATGGCTAAGTATGAAGCCTTAGTGATAGGTCTCTAAACTACTTTAGCCTTGGGAGTCAAGACAATCAATATTTTTGGTGACTCCCAACTCATGGTCAATCAAATCAATAGCTCTTATCAATATAAAAATGACATCTTGTAATAGTATAAATAACTAGTTGATGTACTCTTAGTGTCATTTGAATATTATCTTTTGCAAGCCACTTTGTGATCTATAAACAAGTTCACCAATGCAATGACTTCCCTTGCTTCCCAGATCCCATTCGCACCTTTCAACTCTAAGATATTTGTCACTATCCATCATTTTATAGAGCCTTATTATACCAAATCAAACCCTCCTTCTATCTTTAGTGTGGAAGATACCCAACCTAACCTTTGGTATAAGCAGATCTTAAACTATCTCAACTTAGGCATTATTCCCTCCAATATTTCTAGGAATGGTTGAAGAGCATGTATTCAAAGTATCTCTTGTTATACCATAATAGGGGGAGTTATTTACAAGAGTGGCTTTGATGGTCTCTTTTTTTGTTGCCTATGTAGTCATGAAATTTCTCATGCTATTAGAGAAATGCATGACGAGATTTGTGGGGGACACTTTAGTGGCTTAGCTGTCGCTAAACGTATCCTTCACCTTGGCTACTATTGGCCCACCCTTAACCAGGAATATTTTGATTATGTTAAGAAGTGTGTTAAATGTCAATAACATGCCAATTTACATCACACACCTAGTCAGAGCCTCCAAGTATCTAAGGATTTTTGGCCCTTCATGCAATGGGGATTGGATCTTATTGGTGAAATTAAACCCCATTATTTGTAGTGACATCATTTTATCATCACTTCGACCAAATATTTCACCAAATGGGTATAGGCCATTCCTCTCATTTCAACCAAAGCCAAAAAGATTATTAATTTTATTAACTATCACATTATCTGCCATTTTGGTGTTCCTTATAAGATAATCATTGATAGTGGTAAATATTTTAAAAATTGAAAGGTCTAAGCTCTTTGTGAGGATTTTAGAATTAATTTAAGTTTCTCCTCACCTTATCATCCACAAGTTAATGGATAGGCTAAAGCTTATGAGAAAACCCTTAACAACATGCTAACTAAATTTTTTAATGCATCCAATCAAGATTGGCATTTATACATCCCTTTCGGTATATCATACTAGCATTTAAACCCCTACGTGATACCCCTTTCTCTATTGTCTTTGGATAAAAGGCTATCTTTCCTCTCAAAGTGCAAATTCCCTCTCTTTGCATATCCCTACAGGATATCATTTCTAAGGGCAACTATCATCAGGAACGTTTAGCCCAACTTAAGCTACTTGACAAGTGACATTTGGCTGCGCTTAACCATATTTGTGTCTATCAAGAATGAATCAAGTGTGACTATAACAAAAACCTAAGATAATGCAAATTCAACATTAGAGACCTCATATTAAAATAGAATTAACATGTAACCAACATAGAGAAAAGCAAGTGGGGCAAGTTTGCTTTCAATTAGCTTAGACCTTATATTATTATGCATAAGTATGGATTAAGAGCTTACCAGTTATCCTTTATTGAAGGGAAAATAGAACTTAATATTCTTAATGCTTCCTATCTGCATTCTTTCTTTTGTTAAATAAGATCAAACTCACTTCTATCTAACTTAAGCTTGTCCCTTATTTTATGAGATTTTCACCTTTGCCCCCTCACTTTGAGGACACCCAATTAAAGCAAAAATCATGCGATTATCCATCACAGTTGTTACCTTAATCCTAAATATGGGTACCATGGCTCTACCCATGGCATGATTCTCATGGATGTTTTTCATCCGTAATAAAATGGAATCCCGTAGTCATTGTCTCTCAAAAAATCCTCTCAACCACTATTTTAACCTTATTGTGCTTTAGTTTTACCTCCATAAAGGTAAGCCTTCAAGCCTATATAAGCAAGTCTATGTCTACACAAAATTAAAAATGAAATCATATATCTTATGGGTCTTTCCTAGCATTTATAGACTGCTTCCTTGAAGGATAACTTCCAAAAGCAATCAAAATTGCTTCATATAAGGTAGACTGCTCCCTTGAAGGACAACTATCAAAAATCATAACACAAGTCTCAAAAATCTTAGACCATTCCCTTGAAGGATGGCTATGTAAATGCATTTGTTAAAAGCAAACAATTTCTTGGAAGCTTATCACATCGATCAGATTCCCCAACCTCTTAAAACAAAAATAAAATATCAAAAGACCCATTATTTGGAAGCCATAATCAGCTTTCATGAGTAGACTTCCCGCATCGATCAGTTTATACCATCTATGACATAGATTTATTTATATTGGATCTTTGGCAACCTACAAAAGAGGTAAGTTAACCTCATACAAAGGTTCCTTTATCATCCATCCCCTTTTATACCCTCTATAAAATAAGGGATTTTGAGCTTACTTGACACTGTGTGATCAAGAAACTTTTTAACCAATTGAAGAATGCTTATGCAAAGCATATGAAAGGCTTGTATTAATAAGCTGATATAACTTCAATTTGTTTTAGTCCTTACCAAATAAGAAACATCATGTCTCCTTATTTTCTCAAACTTGTTTGTTGATGCATTCACTAAAATGATTGTATTTTGATTGTTTTATCTTTCTTTTCTTTTCTCACATCTAGTTTTTTTATCCAAACTTACTCTATGCGTTTTAAGATTAATTCACCTTCTTCTAATCAAATGCAATTCATTAAAAACATTTCAATAAAAAATATTTATTTTATTTTGTGATTGTCTTCTTACCTTATTTGTTTAAGTGTTTTTATTCATAAAAATATTTTAATGAATTAACCATCTCATACATCAAAAATCATTTCACCCTTTTAACCAATCACATCAACTAATGATAACCATTTTTCACATCTATAACCTTTTAATCATTTATATTATAAATAAATGAGTCATTTACATATGTTATCCATCACATGTCTATCAAGATAAGCAAGCATGGATTCATTAGTTTAAAACATCCACATTTCTAACAAAGCATACATTTACTCATGAGATAAGTGTTAATCATAACATCAAGATCATATCATAAACAACATCATCACATCATGAACATGAAATAACTAACCATAACCATAAACAACATCTATAACCCATAATCACATCAATAAGATAATAATACAAATAATTATATATCATGATAATGTCCATGTCTCTAAAAAAAATGTGTACATTTTGCTGCAACAACTCATAGGCTAGTATCAAAATCATATAATACATCAAACTAGAGAATCTCATAAGAGTCTAAGGTCCTAGGGGAATACTGCTCCCTGGAGCCTATCGATCTTTGAGATCTATTTGTGCACCCATAGATGCTACCCACTAACCTGGTGTAGCACTAACAGTTCCCCCAGTAATTGCTACTCTATACTTAGCATATTAGGGCTCCTCTAGAAGCTATCTAAAGACTAGTGCCTCATAGTATCTTAGCTCCTCGATCATGGCCACATACCTTGCCATAGAGACAGTTCTCAATGATCCTATAGGTGTAGGTACGCAACCTCTTACCTATCTCTAAGAATCCCTCTCTTATGTAACTAAGGCTAGTTATGTTCATGTTATATCCCTATCCTGCATAAGGATATCCACTTGGATCTATGTCATATCTCTTTATATAGTCACCATTGCTAGAGTTTCTTGTGTTGTGGCTAGTTCCACCCTCACCTGATCTCTCTGCATGATGAGTGTCTGCTTGTCAGTGCATCCACATCCATCTAGTCCCCACCCCTCTCTACCATGTCTACATTAGGAGCCTATTGTACACCATCTCCCCCAAACATTGCCACTACATAATGCACATTAAAATAAATAAGGTACACTTATGTAACCCTTGTATCATCAATAGCTATGGCCACTAGTAACTCCTCTTGTCAATATTTATCTTCTATGACTATGGAGGAGGCAGTAGTGCCTTGGCATCCTCCCTCTTGTACCTCAGGAAAGTATCTGGGACACCCTGAACAAGCTTGAACTATCTCCTAACCCTATCAAATGAGATGAGCTCCACATCATGCTCCCATCTCCCATATATCCACCTGTAACTCTGTAGTGACAAGGCCTACCTAGCATAACTTGCCCATGATGAATATATGGTATATAGCCTCTAGATAACCTCCCCATCAACCAGTGCCTCCAACCTATCCCTATACCACTCCAAATCTCATATTGCTCCCCCTAGTGTTGTAAGTGCATAATCACCTCTCCACCTCATGAATCCCACTCTAAAGTCTACTTAGTCCCATGTCTATCATGGCAATCCACCTAGTTGAAGCACCCTAATGTGATTGTATGCCCAATAGTGTAAAATAAACCTGATGTTAATGCCATACCTCCTATGTACTCTGTATCCCTAGAGCTCCCAATAGATTTGAATTAATAAAATTAGGGCCCAAGTAAACACTATTTGATCTATCAACATGTTAACAAGAACACCTAATAATAAAAAGGGAAATATGCCACTACTAGAAGCTAGAAGTGCATAACAGGTCATGGCTATCATCATCATCATGATAAGTCATCTCCCTCCCCTATCCATGTGATACAAGGGTACATAATGGAATCCTCTCATGTGCCACCCTGCATGAACAAAGTCTATGTTTAATAATTGATTCATATGCACATATCACTCCTCACTATTGATATGCTTTATCAGCTCACCCCATATTGATAGCCACAAAATCTGGTGAATATCCTTCGATAAGATGGTAATCTCTCTAGTCGATAACAATAAAGTGTTGATATCTAGGTATCATATCTCGATGAGGGATACCAAGATCACCACATCTCTCAGCACATACTGATAAAATCTCATACCTCTTAGACCCACCACTGTCATGTGCTCCCACTCCTGGCCTATCTTAGAACTGTGCACCTTATCTAGACGCTAAGGTACTTGGTCCTGCATCTATAACTTCTCCCTCATCTATAAGGATAAGTGTATACCTTAGTTCACTTTACCCTTCACACATATCCTATGCATTCTACCTATTCACCTTACCCCCTACCTTAACCTATTTTACCTCATTTACCCAACACTTACCTAATCCTACCTAAACAAAATCTTACCTTCACCCTATCATACCTAAATAAAGTCTTACCTTCACCAACCAAACCCTTACCCCATCTATCATCCTAACCAAACCCTTAACTCATTGTTATACCTTCCCAACATTTAACCCTTTCCTAAACCATACTATACCCCATTCCTATACCTTATAATGACCACAGATGGTTGAGTATCAATCAACGATGGTTCCTTATGGAACCATCACTGATCAACCTTTAATAATCGATGGTTCGATAGTGGATCATAAATAGTCTACACATTGACCATTTAACAATCACCTCTCAACTGATAATGGTCAATAGAAATAGTTGATGGTCACTATGTAAAGACTATCGATGACCCTAAAACCTGAAGTCCTACCTAAACCTATCAAAAACCTCAACAAAACATCAAAATTTAGCCTAAACCTACTCTATTTATACCCAACCTACATTCCTAACATAAATTTCCAACCCTTTAACAAATACCTACCAAATATCAAACCCCCTAATTTTAAATACCTACCAGCCCAACCCAAACCAATGAAACAAAACAACATTATAATTCAACTATATCCCTTACCTCGTTATACATCTTACATCATGGTGGATCCATTAGAACCACCACCACCACTCGACCCTATGCTTTGCCCCTACCTCACTACATATTTGTTGGATCTCCTCTACCCTAGCCTACCTTGATATCTCTCCACCTTACATAACCCAACCATGGTCAATCCTCACTCACTTAGCTCACATGAAACTCCAATTGTATAGTCACCATCATTTTTGCATAAGACAAATGTGGAAAGTACCATGGGCCAAATTTGTAAATGAGAAAATAGAACCCATATTAACCTTTTATGATCACCTTTTTAGGGTTTTCTTTTAACCATCGATGATCACTATGTGACTGCTAATGATCAAGCATTGACCATAGATGATCAAACCCTTTAAGGTTTTACCATCCTACCATATCCTTTTCCTAAAGGACCACGTAACCCAATTTTCCCTTTACCCATATAACTCACCTTTTGGTTAGTTAGTCCACTTGTATGCCTCCATTTGTGATGATCACACCATGATACCTTTATAATCACCTTTGTTTTCACAACCCAACTTTGCCTTGCTCATTTTAACCACATCTATTACCTTAGCATATTTGATGAAATTGTAGTACTTTTACACACATACCATTTAGGTGTCTCAGAGCATGACCCATTTGCAGTCCTAATACCTATGATCTATTCTATTTTCATAGGCTCACCCAACTTTTAGACCCCTATGAATTTGAATACTTAGCTTAGGAAACTCTAGTTTATAGGAGTAAACCCATATCAACTATGCCTAATGTTGTGGCCTAGTTACTAGGTCACCTATCCTTCTATTCCAACCTTATTTTACCACCTACCTCAACTATGATAACCTAATCTATGAATAATCTATGATATCACACTTAGTCATATTTTTGTGTGCTTATTCACATTTAAATGCCCACCCAACTAACCTTGACACCCACCTATCTACTTGTCAAACTTATCACCGACTTTGTTTCACCTCATCGATTCTCAGTTTGAGGGGGAACACCTCCTCCCATACTTGGGGCACTCTACCAAACTTTTATTTTTGTTTTAAAACTTACTAATACAAATTAAATAACAAAAGGGGCAAAATGTAGACACTAAAAAACCACACACTACAGCTTTAGATGTTGGATTAACCTTTAAACCACCCCTTGGCCTCCTTTGGGTTAGATTATTTAGCAATTCTCCCATTATTAACCTCAGACCATTTCCCAAGGAATTAACTGATAGTCATTGGTGGATTAGCCAATTTTGACTATCTCCTTGACCACCAACAGTCAGCCCTTGACCACTGATGGTTGATAAAACCATCTAAGGTTACTTAAACTCTTACATGATCAAAGGAGTCACTTAAAACTTGAATACAACTCACTCGTTGATTATCAACTGTCTAATTTTATTCTACTATTCACATGATCAATGCATGATTAAACTATTTGATAAACCATTTGTTAAACTCTTCATTTCAATGCTCCTTCCCTGTATATTAAGAGATGAAGATAAGGTTGAATGAGACAGGTAGGTGCAAGATATTCTAACTCTTAGGTAAATCCAAAAGCTTCCCAACAAACTAGGAACTAGGTCAGAGACTTAGGGTGCTTTTATAACTCACTATCTTAAGCCAAGGTATTGCTACTCTACTAACATTACTCCAAGATCCATAACAACCAACCCCAACATTCCTCAGACCAAAATACCTAAAAAATTTAATTATCTATGAATTTTTATCAAGATTCAGTGATTATTTATTTATTTTAGTGCTTATGTCATTCCCATTCTCTGCACTTCATTCCTTGTGTTGGAGTTTTGCAACTCCAAACACTTCATCTCCTACCCAAAACCACCCATAGCCTATTCTAATCACCCAAACACCCAACTCCTAAACCATATACCTCTAACATTGCTTTTTGTCTCACAACCAACATTCAACCCAAACACCACTCTAAGAACCTCTCTATAACTCTCCCTAACAAACTTTTCCCAAACCAAATTGCAAAATAACCTCTGATGATCTTACCTAACCATCAACAGACTTACTTAACCACTGATGGTTAACAACCATCGATAGTCACTTAACTAGTTAATGGTCATAGATAACCATCAATGATCACTATGTGTCCATTTTTATAAGAGCAAGCTAATTTGAGTCATCAACCCATACCCAAATCCCAATTTATGAGTTTTTATTTTATCTCAAAAATTCAACTTATTTTTTAAATCAAGTTTGAGTGATTTAACATTAATATTCATTTATCTACTGCTATTTTTAATCAAAATCACTTGTTTCTTTCCAAGCATTTCTTGTATTTGATTTTAGTACCTTCTATTATTTCATGTAAACATCTATTTTCAGTTTATCACAATTTAAGTATTTTATAAGTGTGGATTGATAATCTCTAAGGAAGCTTGTGATTTTTGGATCTATCTCATGATTCTTGGATCTAGCTCATGCTAGGTAGTCCACCATACTATCTCACTAATCCACCATTTTCTAGATTGATTTATTATCTATAGGTCATCCTCCCTAGACAAAGAAGAGTATCGATAATCATCTAGATTCACATGCATACAACACATCTAGGTTCTATTAACCTCACCCTTATTTTAAGTTTTACATCTTTCTAAACAAAAAATAAAGCAAAATTTTATTGAAACATCCTCCTCTACCTTAGAAGGAGTATCCTCCTCTTCCTCTTCTTCTTCGATAGAGGATTCTCCTTCTGCCAGAGCTTCCACCTCATGGTGGTCATCCCAAAGGTTTTCAAATGTTTCATTTGTGTCCATGTCTGTAAAATTCAAAAATGGCTTACCAATTTCCTACCTATATTTCCAATTTTCATCTATTTTCTATTGGATCTTGTCTCTTTGGATGAGCTATACCCTTAGTCCCTTTGTCAATTTATTCACAGGGTTGAATTGCTAGACTACATCATAAAAGGACTCCCATGGCTTACGAGTATGCGATGGGATCTTAGAAAAATCCACATAATACTTGATATCATCCTCTACTAGTGACCTTTTCCCCTCAAGGTATGTCTGAGGCTCATGATTGAGTAGGATAATGGTATTCAAGGAGGCTATATGGCCAACTGGGTCATACCTTCATTTGTCATTAATCTGGTCGAGGTCAAGATCTGCAAGCTTGAGCACAAGAAGGTGATCCTATGACCTTTTCAATACCATATTGGCTCCTCTAGAGAAGGGGACATCATAAAGGGCCTTCTTCTTATGGCCCACATCATATATTGAATTGACTGTGTCAAGCTAGCAGGCCATCTTCAAGGCTAGGGTGCTATTTATGAGTAGGTGAGGAAGCCATAATGGATCATATTTGATTTCATTTGCTTGAATGAAGGTGAAATGAGCTTTGAAGAACCAATCAACCAAAATTTTTCCATCGATGAGCCATGACCATTGTGTATCCATTATTTTGAAGGTGATGACTTCTTGACTAAGGTTAATGAGGCCTAGAGAAAGGAAGGAGTATAAGAACTCATAGTAGTATTGCATGATTGGTAAGATGTGGGTTTATGCAATGATGGGGATCACCGTGTTGGGATGGGTGCTTGTATTAATGGAGTTGAAAGTGAAGTATGAAGAGAAGAAGTGGGAGCGTTGATACAGGATCAGGTGAAGGAAGAAAGAAGAATACCTAAAGGTATTTAGTGTTGAGAAGTTTGTCATCTCATTTTGTATGGTGGTGGCGATGGCATCTACAAAGTCCATCCAATAAAATTTCTCCTTACTCACTATATTCAGATGAAAGGTTTCTCCCAATTGGAAATTGATTATGTGAACATTTGAGTGCATCCTAAAAATAAATGCCAACATAGAAAGGGCATCTTTCATGTCCTACATCATGAAGCTTGCAAGGGTGATGGGTAAAGGAGGTGATTTAGTGTAGTTACTTCGAAGGAGTAGATTGATGAACTCTATTTTGTGGACCTACGTATCCCAGACATTTTATGGGCTCTCTATACTATAGATTTTAGTGTTAGGGTTGCTTAGGAGTTAGAGCATCTCCCTTATGGAATCAACACTAACATCAACTTTGAGGTGGTTATTACTTGTAATAATGCCAATACTGACATCATATCTATCTACAGACAAGGTGATGATCTCTGGGCATAGGTGTATAAGAGGTACCATGTACTGGGCTAGTGTGGAGTTCCAAATTTTATATCCAAATGACTCAGTCATTTCTCCACACCTTTTTAATCTTTTAGGTGTGGATGCCCTCCTTAAGGCTATTTGGGTTTTTTACCAATTTAGGATCGAATATCCCATCTACATAATCTAGGACCAATGATGGCTCCCTGTAATGCCCTTTAGCAATGCCATTGACATTTGGCACTTTAGGCTTTCGTCGAGTGAAAGTGGAAGCATATGATTTTCTTACCACATACTATAGGGGAAGGTCTCCATGACCTCCCACTCTGTGGGTCCTCTACTTCCTTAGATGCCTTCTACCATTAGATGAGGATGTGGAAGTCTCCATTCTTGAAATTATTCTCAAAATTTCTCTTTTCTCCAAATAAAATGTTGGATACTGGCTCTCTACTCTTAAATTTTACAATTATTGGCTCAAATCTCTCTACTCAATATGCTTGGTGCTCTTAAGATTCTTAAGGTGTTTAAGTGTTTGACCTGATGAGGAGAGGGGTATTTATGAGATAATGCTTATAGGTGTGATCATCATGTAAATTTTGAATTTAGGTGCCCCATAAATGTTAAGGGCAGCACAAATGCTTGAAGAGGAACTCATAAGAGATTTTTCAGTGATCTTCATGGGAATCATGCAACATGGAGCATCTATCATTAATGGTGAGGGGAGGGGGTAGACAAACGTCTATCAGAGGATGATTTAAAATTAAGGGAATAAAGGCAATGAAACTTGGAAACTAGGTGAATAACCTATACTAACAACACTTATTTTTAAAGAAAACAATAAGGAAAGGAAAACAAACCAACAAAGCAAAATGGAAACAGAGAAGGGAAACTAGCTAACTATATACATGAGGAAGGATAGTAAATTAGTTAAAGTATTTCAAGTTAATTATGTTGATTGGAATCCCTAATGTGTTTCCTTATTTTATAACTCGAATGCATTACCTTACCTATCACCAATGATGCAAAATGACACCTTTCATGGGAAATCAAACTTGGCATGCTAACCTCATTTTACATCCCTATAGTTGTATTTGAGGATCAAATATCATAGCTTAAAGCCTAGGTTTGATGATTTCTTATTGAACCATCACTTGAATGCTTACTATCAGGTGATATTCACATCACTTACTCGCTCTCTTGATTCTTGGAGGTTGAGTAATTCCACCAACCTAGCCTCCATCATTCCATTCTCCATGATCTCCATAGATTTTAATAGTTGTAAGGCAAGAATCTCCATTAAAATAGGCATGGTTACCTCCTTTCGATATACTATTTCATATGGGGGTGTCTTTAAGATTTGGTTGGGAGTAATTTGATTGGCCTATAGAGTCCTTTTCGAATACACATGCCATTCTTTTGTTGGTTGGTGCCCATTTTTTTGATCAATCTGATGAGGTTCTTATTGGTTGATTCTACTAACTCATTCCCCTGTAGGTAGTAATTAGATGAAGTTTTTAGGAAAAATTCCATTTCAGAATGCAAATTCCAAAATCTTGGAATTAAGGAAGGCTTTTGCATTATTAGAAATGATCATTTTGGGAGGGCTGAACCATGCTACTAACTCTTCCAAGAAGTTGAGGATCATGTTTTTTATTGCCTCCTTCATCGGGGCTACTTTGATCCACCTTGTGAAGTAATCAATGGATATAAATATCCATTTGTGGCTTGAATTAGAAACATGATTAATCATCTCGATAAAATACAAGTCCCACTATGTGAAGGGATCATCAGTCATAATTGGATTTAATGACATGGCTGAATACTTTTACTTGCCCTCAAAGAATTGATAATACTGGCATTTTTGACTGCCTGATGGTAATCCACAAACATGGTTGGCCAGTAGTATCCTATACACATGATCTTGATCATGATGGTCTTTGTCGATAAGTGACCACCTTGAGGGGTGAAATGCATATCCCATAAATTCTTATTAACTTGGTAGTTGTCCACGCATCAGAGTAGATCTTCATAAAATTTTTTCTTGAAGAGGACTCCCTACACTAGTTTATAGCTAACTCCTTACAATCTGTAAAACCTTATTTTTTTAATAGGAAGATCATTTGAATATCGAATAGTCTACATAAAATGGGTCCTATTAGCAACCTAGGACTTATTAGTCTCATATTAATTTAGTAAAATTATTTTTGGTACGTCTTATCTTTTTGTCAAGGCACCTACGCATTGAGCCAAATACTCATAAAGTCCTCTTCCTCGAATCACTTTGGTTGGCCTAAATTCTATGTCATATTCTAGGATCTTGGTGATCCAATTGGCCCTCTTTTTTATGATCTCTCCTTCCATTATATACTCCTTGATGCTAGGATGTACCATGTATACCATTATCTTGTTCCCCACCACCAAGTGCCTAAACATTTTGAGACCTTTGATGATGGCAAAGGATTATTTTTCAACAAAATTGTACTTGGTTTCATACCCTTACAAGGTCCTCAAATTTAAATTAATTATGTTTCTCACTTGTCCCTTATTCTACCTTTTGGGTTAGCACAACCGTTAGGCTATGTTCTCTCTCATAGACATACATGATGAATTTTTTAGAGAAGTCAAGATTGACCAACATGGGGGTGATATATATCACTTCCTTAATCTTGTGGAATTCTATTCTCCCTTCTATGGTCTATTTGAAGGGTTGGTATTTCTTTAGCATTAGCATGATTGGCCTTACCAATCCCACAAAATTAGATATGAACCTATCAATGAAATTGATCTTTCCTAGGAAAAATTGGATCCCCTTTTTGTTGATCAGTAAGGTCAAATCCATAATATCCTTGAATATATCTAGATCGATAGAGATTCTTTATTTGGATACCACGTATCTAAGTAGCTTGCCTTTTGGGACTCTGAAAACACATTTCTTAGGGTTGAAAGACACCCTGAATTCTTGGCACTTTTGGAAAACCTTCTCCAAATGATTGAAATGATCTTCCTTTTTTTTGGAGAACACAGTGAGGTCATCTAGGTAGATGAGGATAATCTTGTTGACCATGCATTTAAAATCTATGTCCATGGCTCTTTGGAAGGTAACCCTCATGTTAGAGAGGCCAAAATAGATCCACACATATGTGAATGTCGCCCACTTTATAGTAATAGTGGTCTTATATTGGTCCTTTTTGTTAACCCATACTTGGTTGTACCCCAAGAATCCATCCAATAGGGAAAACATTTCTACACCTGCTACTATTTAGAGGATCTATTACATATAAAGAAGGGGATAATGATCCTTCAGAAATGCTTTATTTAAATCTTAAAAGTTTCTACATAGCCATATTTCTTCATTCTTCTTCTTCATCAAAACCAGGTTGGACACCCAAGTCAAATGCTTGATTGGGTATATGATATCTGATTTGATCAATTTACTCAAATCCTAAGCCATGAAAAACTCAATTTTTGGGTTAACTAACCTTTGTTTTTGTTGGATAGGTTTGCTCCCTTTGATAAAATATATGTGATGTTGGATTACCTCATGGTCATACCCCTTCAGGTCATCGTAGGTTCAGGCCATCACTCCATATTTATTACAGAAAGATACCAATCAATCTCTATCCTTTTAGGAAACTTCTATCCCTACTTTTAGTTTCCTCCCTTCTCCAACATCAAACTCAAAATAGTAAATTTTATTTTGATAAACTTCTATTTGTCATTCCTTACGTTATTAGAATAAAAAAGGTTCTCCAAGGTGACCAACCCCTTCGATAACTTATTAGATCTTAGTTGCATGATCTGATCTTCATAGGATTTTTTGATCTTTGGATGCAAATGATCCATAAATTTTCATGACTATTAGAGAAACATAATGATTTGGGCATCATTTTCAAACACTTGCCAATTTTGGTCATTGTTGGGAATGGCAGGTCTGATGATCACCCGTATTGCTTGATCATTGGTGAATAAATCTGTCACCAGATCAAAATAGGAACTAATTGTCACCATCCTATCTACCTCCACATTCATGGTCTTAGGGATGATTTGAATATTTAAGGATTCAAATGTTTCAATCAAATCCCATATTCAGTGATGGTAGGATCTCATGTAGACATTCTTCACAACTGTAACCCTTCTTACTTATGTCACCACTAATTCAAAATCTTCAAACACTTTTAGCTACTGTATGCCTATGCATTTAGTGAGGCTAAATCCATGGACTAGCACTATGTATTTAGATTCATTATTCATGTAGGTGAATTGGAATAAAAAAATCTCACAGGGTTTCTTTCCTAGATAGAGATACCAACCAGATGCCTACCCTAGAGCTAGTCTTGCATTTCATGCTATCAAAATGTAAGGTCAAAAAATTAGACTCACCTTTAGGTTATTTATACTAATTCTCCTCTTTATTCATTACCTTAGGGATGGCCTGATCCTCATCATGGGTTACATAGGTCTTGAGGCTAGTGGCATCAAAATTTGTAAAAGGATCATTCTTAATGAACTCATTAATGAGAACCTCTTCCTCTGGGATCTTGTTATCTATCACTCTGTCCTATTTAAACATTTCTTCATAATGCATCTTTTTCTTAGCAAAAGAGGTGTGCATTGCTTCAAAATTTACCATAGCCTCATCTACTATGTTTTTAGGATGTGGAGGCTCAGATAACACCTTCAGCTTTGATCCATATTTGGTCCTCAGGATTAGATGGAACCAATCTCAAGATAAGTATCCACCTATTTTGGTGGTGAAATCTCTTGATAGACATAGTCCAAAGACTTTCAGGACATCAATCACCAAAATTACCTAGGGAACTATTATGCTCAGATAAAAGTACAAGGTTAGGGAAAGAGCTTTGATGATACCAATGGTCTGAACCTTCTTCTTATCTAGTTGCATCAGCCCTTTGTCTAAGAGTTCATACCGTAGTTGCAGTGCATCCATAATTTTCTTAGGCATTACCATGGTGCTAGCACCATAATCGGTCATGGAATTATATAACAACTTCTTTCCTATAATGAGAGTCAAATAGAATGAGGTAGGTTTCATCTTACTTACCCCTGCCTTAAAATTGATGAACGTAGATGTCAAATGAGGTTACACACCATTGCTAGTTTCCTTTATTTTGTCTTGTGCTGGCCCCAATTGGGATAACTTGTGAAAATTTCTCCTAGTATTTCAATGCTTCTTTCAACAAGGATTTCTACTTGGGAATAAATAAGACATCCCAGAGGGAAACATTATTGGGATCCTTATTTAGCTATTCTACTACATTGTATGACCCTTGTGATTGAACCTTGGGTCCCTTGGATTGTTTTATGTTATTTAATTATACTTTTGATTAGTTAGAGGTGGTAAATGGGATCTTAGGCTATTATCAAAAGTCACTTTAGGCCTTATGAAGGATTCTTGCGTCTCAACTAGTCTCTTCTAGGATCAAGTGAAATAGTTCAACTGGACTCATGAGGCCTTCAATACTGGGATATTACTCACATAGACCACATCCATGCCCTCTTCCTAGGAGAAAAGTACATGCTCTGAGGCTATCCCCTCTTCTTGCTCTAAGAACATCCCCTACATCTATACCATTAAGATAACATTCTCAACACTCGAGGACTGATATCTGTAAGAAGCTGAATTAGAGGTATTCCCTTACCTTATTTGTTTGGTGACCTTTTGTTGTAGATTACCTCTTGGGTAATTTTTGGGTGTATGAACATTATTTCATGGGAAGCACCATGAATTTGAATCATCTTCCAATTTATTTTGCCTACGATTGGTTTTCTTTTTGTATTTGGAAAGACCATTTACAAAGGGTTAAGAACTAGAATAATTTGATTCATGGGTTGCATTTGATGGTTTGGCACTTGATGATTTGGTGCCTGATGATTTGACCTCTACCTCTCCTAGTACTAGTTATTATGTTAGGGTGATTTCATTCCTTGGTAATTTTAGAAAAGAGGTTTCAGGAGAATGGCCTAACACCTTTTGAGGTTTATTATCTCATTAGTGAATTTTTATAAGATTCTCTTCATGCAATTCATCTTTGTGGCTAGCAAGGATGAAGAAGATGTTCTTGCTTGAATAGATGGATATACATACATGGAAGGCAATGCTTATGAGGTGTTTGGGACTTCTTGCAGTGGCATCGATATCTCTAGGAACATTAGCATTAACAATTAAGGAGGAAGCTTCTTGATGTCTATCAAGTTATTCTCATCTCTAACTGCTAGCTCATATGCATCCGAAAACATTTGGCATCCAAGAGACTAAATTATGATGACAATGTCTGAGTTAAAGGCTTTGAGATAAAGGACAATATCCATACCTATAGGTGGTCAAGTCTCTATTGGGATCCTTTACCAGGTCTTATCAAACTTGGTATTAAAATAAATAATAGCCTCTTTTGGGGCTCTTTTGATAGTGATTAGTTGTTGTAGGAGAGATGACTGGTCTGCCTTCTCATTGGATAGTTCAAAGAATCTATTGCCCAAGTCATCCCAAATGGTGATGGATTTGAAAGGCAGGGACCTATACCAATCAAGATCACACCCTTTGAAATAGACATCTAGTAGCCTTAAAGCTACATTCTATTATGTGACATAATGCACAATACAAATGTTTGCAATATTTTGAAGATGCTCCATCATAATTTTGAAATCTTCCCCTAAGAATTTGGGGATTGCCTTCAATTCATTAGCTAGAAAAGGATCCCATGTAGTGGGGGATACTAGAGAAATGAGTGGGTTACCATTATTCCATGAAAAGAAGTTCTTTGATTTTCCCCGTATGGCCATTTATTGTGGTTGTTGTATCATGCTAGATCCCATGGTCCTTTGGCAAGTTAGGGATACTAGAGGTGATGTTAGCAAGTTTGGATTCTTTGTTTTTTGTTACCTTATAATAGGCTTATGGCTCATAAACTCTAGCTTCTAATTAGGTAGACTAGTAGTTTTGGGTCCCATCGAGCATGTCAAAAAAGAAAAACTATTGATTCATAAAACTTTCACTCTAGGTGAATAAATATCTATGGGAAGTTTTACAAATGTGGGACTCAAATGTGGTTTGTAAAACAACATCTGGGGTTTTATGAGTTAACTCTTTGGATCAATTTGGGGATGAAAAGGGATAAGAAGGAAATGTAAAATAAAATTAAAATAAACAAACTACGGTGATGCTCCAAGATCTTTAACGTATTGACCTATAATTACATAAAATAGCTTGAATCTTTGAGCATCAAAGACTATTAAAGGATCATATGCATGCATTAATGTTTATAATGCAAACAAGAACCAATACTATAGAATTAGATAAAGGAAACAAAAAATAGAAATAACTTTCCACTTAGTTTGACATAGAACACCACATCCTCTTCATTATTAGGTGGAAAAAAAATACAAAAGGCCTTGAGCGTACAATATACAATATTCAATCCTAGCCGTGAGGGGCCCCTATTAAGGTCGTAGAATGAAAAATTCTAACTATTTCTACTTCTATTCTAAAAATAGACTATTACAAATGGTTACTTTTTGATAATAACAAAAAAAATTATTCATATACCAACCCCTTACAAAATAAAAGAGCTCTGCCTATATAGGCATAATGGCATTGTGAGGAAACAACACTTGGAATTAGGTACTCATGCTCATGATGAAGCCATTATAATTAACTAAGGAGCTTCAGATTATGAATGTAATCAACCCTATATATCCCAAATATGGCATGATTGAAATGCCTTATTATGTCTACTACGCTTAGAATAAGCACGATGGTGACACATGTATGCCTCCCAAACTACCTCTACCTTGCTTGTTAGGAAAGGGGGTGTCCAACTCCTCTCATCTAATGACATTGATCAAAGGTCTACGAGGAAAATTTTGATCTTTAGGAGTGATGGGATGATGCGTGGTGAGTTCAATTCCTTCATTATAACTACTTGGTAGGTCCCCTTTCTAGCTCTGCTAGCCAATGGCATGATCTTGAGTCCTGACAAAAGATTCCTTTTCTATTGAGGAACATCATGGCACCACATGGTGAGATGGAGCTACCTCTAGGGAAGTTAATAATTATTTTATAAAAATGAGTGTGAGGTCACCATGTGGAAAGTTCACATCCTTGTTTACAACTAAAAGGTGGGCCTCGATTATTATCTTGTCATCCAATGACATTATTCAAAAACTTGAAAAAAATAAACTTCCCTTAGATAAACATTGGGACACCAGTGCTTCTCTTGGGGAAGGTGAGAAATTCTTCATGTTAAATGAGCACTGGGCTATCGTGTGGTGACATCAGAGGGAAGCCAAGATTTAGACAAAATATAAAAGGGACCCTGGGAAAAGAGAAAATTGAAAGCACAACTGCCAAACTTCATCAAGCATGTCTGTGACTCAATGTTGACTACTCTAAAACTCAAAAATGTGGATAATGATCCACACCTGCATGTTGGCTTGTGTGTGAATCATGCAATGTGTGATAAGCAAGTATAATAATGACCTAGCTTATAACTTGGAAAATATGGCTCTTGGGTTGCTCCTTCAGTACTTCATACATGTAGATGTGATATCCTTATGATTGATATTGATGCCTAAAACTCTTGTTCTCAATGAACAACTTCCTATGGGAGGATTTATAGATGTGGGGTGAATTTATAGTTTGTAAAGAAACCTCTAGGATTTTAGAAGCTGACTCTTTAAATTAGTTGGGGTGAAAAGGGGAAGAAAGAAAGTGCAAATAAAATTGAAATAAGATAACTAAGGTGATGCACCATAAGTTTTAATGTATTTATCCCTAAAATTGTATAAAATAGCTTTAACCTTTAAACATTACAAACATTTTAAAAGAACATGTGCATGATTTAAAGCCTACAACATAAAAAAAGCCAATGTTATAGAAGTAGAGAAAAGAAATAACATACATCAATAAATTCCATTCACTTTGACACAGAACACCACATCCTCTTCATTTTTAGGTGGAGAAAAAAATACGAAATGCCTCAGAGGCATAGTATATAATATTTAATCCTACCCATGGGGGGCACCTATTAAGGTCCTAAAATGAAAAACCAAGACTATTGCTATTTCTATTTAAAAACTAAACTATTGCAATGGTTGTTCTTGATAATAGTAAAAATAATTCATCCACTATTAACCCCTTCAAAAGAAAAGAGATTTGAATATATAGGCACAAAATCCTCACGAGGGAATGACACCTAAAACTTGGCACTCACACTCATGATGAGGTCATTGTAACCAAATGGGGAGCTTCAGCTCATGAGTGTAGTTGGTTGTAGAGATCCTAGATATGGAACTACTATTGATGCCTCATGATCCCTAATGACACTTAAAAGAAGCATCGTGGCATGATGTGTTGAGCTCTAAAACTGCCTCTAGAATTTTTTTAGGAATGCGGACCCACTTTTCTCATCCAATGACACTACTTGAAGCTTTATTAGGAAAAACTTCATTCTTTAGGAGCACTAGGATGCCACATGGAATGATTTCTTTCTTCTTGTTACAATTGCATGGTGGTCCCTATTTCTAACTTCATCATCCAATGGAACTCTTTGAGGTTATGATAAAAAAGGAGCTTACCTTGGATTAGCATCGTGATGCCATGTGTCAAGTTGGCACTTCTCCTAGGGGAGTCAAGCAATCCTTTGCAAAGAATGAGTATCAGGGCACCACATGAAAAATCCATGTCTTCTTCGATATAATTGTATTGTGGGGCTCACCCATGATTTTATCAGCCAATGACACTACTTGAGGTTCTAACAAAAAAGAGCCTACCTTGGATTAACATCATGATTCCATATGGTGAGCTAGTGTGACTCTTGGGTAAGCTGAGAAACTCTTCATTTTAAATGAGCATCAGGGTATCATGTGGCAGTAGTGTATGGGGGTTGAGACTTAGCCAAAAAATAGAAAAAGGGACCCATAGAAAAAGAGGAGACTGAAACATAACTGCCAAACTCATCAAGCATGCCCATGATAAATAGGCCAACTGCCCCCAGAATTTCAAAACATGGATTATAATCCATATTTTTTGGTGACTTATAGGGGAATCTACCTACAGATGGAAGAATCCAAAATTCTAGTTTAATGGACCAGTCAAAGTAAAACTATAGAAAAGGGGGTAAGGCCCACAAAAATCACAACCTTTGAAGAGATACCTTCAAAAGTGTCCACTCTTCCTCTTTCAACTGAGTCTTCTTCTTCAAAGCCTTAAATTATCTATCCAAATCTATGACATCCTTAAAGGAGATGCTACTCAAACCTTGTACCACTACCATCATCTAAAACTCTAGCTGGGTAAGAGGCTGAAAAATGGTCTCCATCTTGAAGACACTTGATGCTTGACCGAGAACCACAAAAATGGTTTGGTCATTCTACTTATTTTCCAGAAACTCTTTTATTTATCCTCTGAGAGGATGGTGTTATCTGCAAAGAATAGGGAAGGGATTCCCAATTGGACCAATTATTTGATGTGCCCCTTCATATCCTAGACCACCCTTTCTAAGGCATCTAAAAATGCCTTACACTTTGATGCTACCTTGTTGCAACTCAAAAAATCATTCACCTTCACCACTGCCTACCTTCAGTTAACCATCCTTGATTCTTGGATCATCCCATCCATGGTGATATATAGCTTCTAGATGAGGAGCTATGCATTTTTAACCTTAGGGGACATGAAGGTGAGGACCTGATCGACATATGTGCTCACCTGTGCACTTAGCCACTATAAGTTTGAAATGAACCCAAGTGCTGGCTTCAAGTTTATGGCCACATTCTTGATCCTTTACCAATAGGATACATATAGTTTTTAGACCATGGGGAGGATACCTGTGGTTTGGGAGTGAGCAACAAGGTCATTCTTTAATTGCTATATCTCTTGGTCCTTGATTAAGGACTCTTATTGTATCTACTACTATAATTGTTATTTTACACTTATAGAATCTAAGAGATTCTTATAGATCTGCATGAGATCTATTTCCTTCTCATGGATATTATTTTTTTGGGCATGCTTTTCTTTCTTTAGGCCATCAATTTTGGCCTTCAATTTAGCTACTTGAATTCGTAACTAGGACCTTTGACTGGATTCCACCTAGAAGCTCTCATTAGTGATGCAGATCTGTAGGTTGAACCTCATTTTAGTGAGATTTGTATCTTTGTCCTTAGCCTTTGTATTGAGGTGGTCAACAATAGCTTTTACTCTTTCGAGTTCTTGCTCTCTTTTCCAACTATCATCCTGTGTTGATATAATTCATGGTAACAAAATTTTGAGTTTCTTCCATTAACTCGACCCTATAAGTTGATCTGGCTTGGCTAAGGTTGGGGCTGATGACCTATATAGAATAATATTTTAGTTGTATATATTCTTTGGGATTTATTACTTATGACATCATATGCATAATCATTATAAATTGATACACCAGGTTAAAAAATAACTGCACATGAGACACCGTCAGGGCCTTAACCATCTTTCCTCTCCTCTTCTCTACCCAATTCTCTTAGGATTTTTTAGTAGTCTCCAACTACTAATGGAACTATTATTGAGACTAAATTAATTTCCTTGTGAAGGGGGATCCTTGTGGTAGACTGAAAGGAATGGTCACTTGGTATTGTGCAGCAACAAACATTGTATCTCCAAGGATAAGTGGGTGAAGGGTTAGGGTGGAAGGTGATAAAGGTGGGAGGACATGGAGAGCAATGGTGGGTATTGTGACATGATGGATTTTTATGTGGTGGATGAGGGTGGAGGGGTGAAGAGAGATGCAAATGAGGTAATTGGCTATGTAGAGGAAAGCAATGTCAGTGAGGTGATAGGCTGGATAGAGGAGAGTGACACAAGATCAGTCAAAATAATGGAAGGTGAAGATGGAGTGAATAATAAATAAGAAGTAGAAATAAAGGGTGATAAAATTTCACCTATTTTGTGGAGGATTTGGTGGAAGGCTAAAATCTTGCATCTCGAAGTCAGGATAAGATGACTCGACCTTGAGATGCCCTGAAGAGGTCTGCTGCTACTGTTGGGTGGTTAGATATGATATAGAGGATGTGGTTAGGAAAGAGGCCTCTGAATCATGGAAACCTCCTCCTCTTTATGTTTATGAGGGGTATCCTCATTATCTGAAGGGGTATCCTCCTTTTCTTTGATCAAGACCTCTTCTTCTACCAAAGCTTCCTCCTCATGGTTTTCATCTTAGAGGTTCTTAATTGTCTCATCAGAGTTCAGGTCATCAAAATTGAGTTATCTTTTTCAAATTTATTATTTATATTTCCAATAGGCTTCTATATTTTCATTTCCATATCCCCTTTAAATAAATTGCACTCTCAGTCCATTTTTCATTTTCTTTGTTGGATCAAAATTTTGGACTGACTTATAAAAGGACTCCCAAAACTTGTAAGTGTCTAATGGGATCTTGGATAGATCCAAATAATATTTGATATCATCCAATATTGATGAACTATACTCCTTGAAGTATGGCTACGACTCATGGTTAAAGGGGGAAACAATCATCAAAGTAACAATGCAGCCAACTAGCTCATAGCTCCATTGGTCATTGATTTGGTCCAAGCCAAGTTATATTAGCTTGAGTGCAAGCAGGTGCTCCTACAACCTTCTCACCACTATAATTCCTCCTCTTGAGAAGGGCACATCATAGATGGCCTTTTTATTTTTTCCCATGCTATATCTAGAGTCCATTACATCAAGTTGGTGAGCCAACTCTAGGGTTAGGGTCCTATCCGTGAGTAGACACAGGAGCTGAAATGACTCCTCCTTGAATTCATAGGCCTGGATAAATGTGAAATGGGCCCTAAAGAACCAATCAACTAGAATATTTCTACTAGTGAGCCATGACCTCTAGCGGTCCATCACTTTGAAAGTGATGGCCTCCTGGCTGAGGTTGATGAGGATTAGAGATAGGAAGCATTCTAAAAACTCATAATAATCCTATGTGGTTGATAGGAAATGAGTCCATGTGAAGACAAGGATTACCATGTGAGGATACATGATTATCTTAGTGGCATTGAAGGTGAATTAAGGTGAAAATAAATGGGAGCTCTGATATAAGATGAGGTGGAGGAGGAAAGAGGAATACCTAAAGGTATTTTAGGCCAAAATATTGGCCAAATAACTATGGATGGTGTCGATGATGGTATTCATGAAGTCCATAATGTAATATTTTTCCTTTCTTACCATCTTGAAAATGAAGACTTCACCCAATTGTAAATTATGGACATTGGTGTTCAAGTCCATTCTAAAAATAAATGCCAACATGGAAAGGACATCTTTCATATCTTATGCTGTAAAGCTCGAGAGAGCAATGGGTAAAGGGGGCACCTTCATGTAATTACTATGGAGATCCATGTTGATGAACTTATGATTATGGACATGAGTGTCCCATACATTTTATATTCTCTCCATGCTACATATGTCTATGTCTAGGTCACTAGGGATTCAAAGCATCTTCCTTATCACATCGTTACTAATGTCCACCTTTAGGTGGTTGCCTATAATAACATTGGTCTTGGAATTATACCTATCTATGCTTAGTGAAACAATCTCTGGGCATGAGTGCACAAGAGAAACCATGTATTGGGATAAGTTATAGCTCCATACCCTATAGCTGAATGACTCAAAGTCATTGTTTTGCACTTTTTTGAGCATGCGGGCATGGGCACCCTCTTATAGATTCTTCATGTTTTTGGCCAATTTGGGATCAAAGATTCTATATGCATAATCAAGGACCAATGTATGGTCCTTACAAGACCCCTTTGTGATGTTATTGACATTTGACACTTTGGGCTTTGGATGTGCAAAGGTGGAAGCATATGACTTGCTCTCTATAAACTATGGTGGCAGGTCTCCATGACCACTTGATTTGTGGGTTCTCTACTTCTTTGGATGTCCACTACCAAACAAGGATGTAAAATTTTCCATCTTATTATTCTTTTCAAATGTTCTCTCTTTGATTCAAGGAAGGCACTAGATATCAACTCCTGCTCATAATTTTTGCAATTCTAAGCTCAATTCTCTTCTCTCAATATGCTCTACTCAATTGCTTAATGCTCTTAGAAACTCTTAGGCACTTAAGTGTTTGTCTTGATTGAGAGGGAGGTATTTATAATACAACACTTCTTAGTGTAATCATCATGACATTTTTGAATTTGGGTACCCTCATAAATTTTAAGGGCAACACACAAACTTGAAGAACATCTCATAAGATATTTGTGGTAATTCGTATGGAGAATCATGCAATATGGAGTGCCTAAACATTAATTATAGGGGGTGTGGGTAGATAATGGTCTTTCAAAGACTAATTCAAGAATAAGGAGATCTAGGGTGTGAACACCTGGCAGTGGGATGAAAAACTTGTGCCAATGACACTTATTTTTGAGGGAAACAACAACAAAGAAAGGAAACAAACTAACATAAGGGAAACTAACTAACTATGTACAAGGGAAAGATGATATATTAATTGAAGTGTTTTAAGTGGATTTTGTTAACCAAAATATCTAAGGCATTGCCTTCTTCATCCTCCAACTCAAAATCATTACCTTGTCTATTGTCAATGATGTGAAAGGGTCCTCTCTACAAGGAATCAAAATTTGCATGCTAGCCTAGCTTTGTGGCCCTTTCATCATACTTTAAAACCAAATATCCTGGCTTGAAGCCTAAGTTGAAGGATTTTTTATCAAACCATCACTTCAATACCTTTTATCAGGTGACCTTAGCATCACTCACTCTTTTCCTCACCTCTTGAAGGTTGATTAATTCTACGAACCTAACCTACATCACTCTGTTCTTCATTATCTTTATAGCTTTCAAAAGCTATAAAGCACGAATCTATGTTGATATGGGCATAACTAATTATTTAGCATATACTAGTTCATATGAAGATGCCTTTAAAATTTTATTAAGAGAAATTTGGTCGGCCCACAGATCCATTTTGAGATGTATATTCCATTCTTCCTATTGGTCGGTGCCCATATTTTCATTAACCTCATGAGATTTTTGTTTATTGATTTGGCCAACTCATTCCCTTGCGGGTAGTAGTTGGATGAAGTCTTCAAAAAAATGCCATTTTAGAGTGGAAATTCATAAATAATTGAACCAAATAAGGCCTTTGCATTATCGAATATGATCATTTTGGGAGGGCTGAACCTCACTACTAGTTTTTTCAAGAAATCAACGATCACATTTTCAGTTGCCTCCCTTGTCAGGGCTACTTCAGTCCACCTTGTAAAGTAATTGATGGTCATGAGCATCCATTGTTGGCCTACAATAGATATAGGATTTATCATGCCAATAATATCTAAACCCCATTGTGCAAAAGGCTCATCGACCACAATCGAATTCATTGACATAGCCAAATTCTTTTACTAGCTCGTAAAGAATTGACATTAGTGGCATTTCTTAACCACTTTATAATAATTCAAAAATATAGTCAACCAATAATATCCCATATGCATGATCTTGGTTGTATTTTTCTTTGCTAAGAAATGTCCATCTAGAGAGGTGAAATGCATATCTTATATAATTTTTCCAGCCTAGTTGATGTCTACACATTGGAACAGTTCCTTGTCAAAGTTCCCTTTGAAAAGGACTCCCTGGACTAGCATGTAACTAGCTCCCTATAACTTACAAAATTTTATTTTGTGCACATGGAGACCATCTGAATATTGGCATATTTACATAAAGTGGGTCTTATTGGATACCTAAGACCTACCAATTTCATATTGATTCATTAAAACCATCTCTGATGTATCTTGTTCCTCTATCAAGGCATCTGTGCATTAGGCCAAATACTCACAACACCATTTTATTTGGATCACCTTGGTTGGTCTAACTTAAACATCATATTCTAGGATCTTGGTGATCTAGTTGGCTCTCTTTTCTGTGATCTCTCCCTCCATTATGTATTCCTAGATGCTGGGATGCATCACATACACCATTATCTTGCTTCTTGCCACTAGGTGCCTGAAATTTCTGAGGCCTTTGATGATGTCAAAAGCTTGCTTCTCAACAAAATTTTAATTTATCTCATATTCACATAAGGTTCTTGAATAGAATGTAATAGGGTGCTTACCTTTCTATTCTTTGTCTTTCTAATTTAGCACAGCTACCAAGCTATGTTCACTCCCATAGACGTACATGATAAAAGATCTTGAGAAGTCCAAATTAACTAGCACATGAGTAGTGGATATCACGTCCTTGATATTTTCAAATGCTTCCCTTCCTTTAATAGTCCACTTGAAAGATTGGTCTTTTTTCAACATCAATGTGATTGGCCTTACCAGCCCTACAAAGTCGAATATGAATTGATTGACAAAATTAATCTTTCTTAGGAAATATTGGAATCCCTTCTCATTGACTAATAAGGCCAAGTCCTTAATGGTCTTCACTATATCTAGGTCAATAAATATGCTTGCTTTGGATACCACAAATCCCAGTAGTTTACCTTGTAGGATGTCAAAGACACATTTTCTTGGGGTTGAGAGGTACCCTGAATCTTGGAACTTTTGAAAGATTTTCTGTCCATGATCAAAGTCATCTTTCCTTTTCTTTAAGAATATTGTTAGAGCATCAAAGTAAATGAGGATGATTTTGTTAATCAGGCCCTTGAAAGCTATGTATATGGCTCATTGAAAGGTATCTCCTGCATTGGAGAGGTCGAAAGGAATTTTTGCATAGGAAAAGGTCCCTTACTTGAAAGTGGTTTTATGTTGATCCTCTTCATTAACCCACACCTGGTTATATCACACCTGGTTATATCTTGAGAACCTATCCAGTAGAGAGAACATTTCTATGTTGATCACCATTTGGAGGATCTATTCCATAGAAGGAAGGGGGTAGTGATCTTTTAGTGATGCTTTGTTCAAATCCTTGAAGTCCATGTATAGCCTAATCTCTCCATTCTTATTTCTTATTGGAACTAGGTTAGATACCTAAGTCAAATGTTTGATTGGGTATATGATCCTTGAGTCAATCAATTTATTCAGTTCCTGGGCCATAAGGGACTCGATCTTTGGGTTTACTAGCCTGTGTTTTTGGAAGATAGGTTTGGATCCATAAATGAGTTCTATGGTGTGCCAGATTACATCATGATCATATCCTTTTAGGTCATCATAGGTCTAAGCCATCACCCCTTCATATTTATTACAAAAGGATATCAATCGCTCTTTATCCTTTTAGGAAACTTATTTCCCCACTCTTAGATTTCTTTCATATCCTACATTGAGCTCTGAGTAGTCATTTTTGTCTACAAAAAACTTCCTTTTATCATTCTAAGCATCATCAAAATCAAAATAGACTCTCCAGGGTGATTAGTCTCTTTTGAAGCTTATTGGACTTAAGTTGTATGATCTGGTTTCCATAAGCTTCTTCAAATTTTTGCTATAACTACTCTATGAACTCATATGACTACTATAAAAACATGACAATCTGGGCATCACTCTCAAATAATTTCCAATTATAATCATTATTTAGGATAGTAGGTATGATGTTTACCCACACCACTTGTTTGTTGGTCAACAAGTCTATCACCAGATCAAATTGAGAACCTATTACCACCATCTTGTCTACCTCCACATTATTAGTCCTAAGGATGATTTAAATATTGAATGATTTGAAAAATTTGATTAAATCATATATCTGATGGTGGTGGGACCTCATATAGATCTTATTTTTATCCATGAATCCTCTTACTTGCCTTATTACTAGTTTAGAATCTCCAAACACTTTAGCTGTTTCACATTCATGCACTCGATAAGGTTGAGGCCATGGATCAAGGATTCATATTCAAATTCATTATTTGTGCAAGAAAACTATAAGTAGAAGGCCCTAAGGGTTTCTTCTCTAGATGGAGACATTAATTAGATACCAGCTCCTAAGTTGGTCTTATATTTTGCACCATCAAAGTGTAGAATCCAAAAATTAGACTCATTTTTGGGTTGCTTGATTTGATCCTTTTGTTTCTTCATAGCCTTGAGGATGGCTTAATATTCATCATGAATTAAATATGTCTCAAGGTTGGTGGAATCAAATTTTGTGAATGCATCATTATCTATGAACTCATTAATGAGGATGTCCTCCTCGGGGCTTCTGACATCCACCACTCATTCTTCTTCGAGCATTTCTACATAATATGTCTTTTTTTTGAGAAAAAGGTGTGCATTGCTTAAAATTTCATCATAGCATCATCAGCTATGTGTTCCAAATGTAGTGTCTTGAACAACACATTTAATTTCATACCGTATTTGATCCTTAGGATCTAGTGAGACCAATCAAAAGACAAGTATCTACCTGTTTTGGTAGTGAAATGTCTTGATAGACACAACCCAAAGGTTGATGAGATGTCTATTACTACAACTTATTGGGTAACTATTATAGTGGGACAAGAGTATAAAGTTAAGGGAAGAGCCCTGATGATATTTATGGTTTGAACTTTCTTCCCATCTAACTACATCACCCATTTATTCAAGGGTTCATATTAAAGTTGGAGTGCATCCATAATCTACATGGGAAACACTATGGTGTTGGTGTTAGAATCAATCTTAGAATTATGTAACAACTTGTTCCCCATAATGAGAGTTAAATAGAATGGGGTAGGATTTGTTTTGATTACCCCCATATTAGAATTGATGAACATGGATGGCGTATAAGGTTACACACTACTACTGGCCTCCTTTCCCTTACTTTGTACTAGCTCCATAACTGGGATAGCTTGTGTAGGTTTCTCCCAGTCTCCCAATGCTTCTTTCAGCAAAGATTTTTCATTTGGGGATAGACAAGAAACCCTAGATAGAAACATTGGCTAGAGCCTTCTTCAACTATTCTACCACATTAAATGACCCTTGACGTCAAACCTCAAGAGATTTTATCTTGTTCTACATTATTTTTCTCCATTTTTGATATGTCAAAGGTGGTGGTTGGGGTTTTGGGCTCTTTTCAAAAGCTACTTTAGGCCTTGTGAAGGCTTCTGGGTCTTCAACTGGTCTCTTCTTTGGTTGAGTGAAGTAGTCTGATTGGACTTGTGGGACCTTCAACAAGGGGATCTTACCTACATAAACTGTATCTTCACCCTCTACCCAAGAGAAAAGCACATGTTCTAGGGATATTTCCTCTTCTTTTTCTAAGGATATCCCTTGCATTTTGGCCATGAGAATAATATTTTCAACCCTCGAGGACTGGTATCTATAAGGAGATGAGTTAGGGGTATTACCTTGTCTTCATTGGTTAGTAAATTTTTGTTATAGATTGATTCTAGGTAAATTCTGAGGTGTATGTGCATTGTTACATGGGAAGTACCATGAATTAGAATCACCCACCAAATTATTCTGGCCAATGACCAATTCTCTATTCAAACTTGGTGTAATTGTTTACAAAGGATTAAGAACCAAGATGATCTAATTTATGAGTCATGTTTAAAGATTCGACTTTGCCTTTTTTGATATTGATTATATAGATATGGCACCCTCCCATTTTGGTAGTTTTGGTAAGGGGGATTTGAGGGCATGGCCTATTGTCTTTTGAGATTTATGATCTCATTTGAGAAGTCACATAATATGCTCTTCATGTCATTCATCTCCATGGTTAACAAGGATGAAGAGGACACACTTGTCTAAGTAGGTGGGTATACATACATGGAAGGAAATTCTTGTGAGGTGCTTGGGACCTCCTCTTGTGTCATCATTGATATTTGTGAGAACATGGGCATTGTCGGTCATGGGCAAAGTTTCTTGACATCTATCAAATTATTATCCACCCTAACTGCCAAGTCATACACATCTAGTAATGTTTGGCATTAGAGATACTGAATCATAATCACTATATCTAAGTTAAAGGTCTTCAGGTAGAAGACATTGGCTATACCTCTGGGTAGTTGAGCTACTAGCAGGATCCTTTGCTAGGTTTTATGAAACCTAGTATTAAAATCAAGAATAGCCTCTTGTGGGGCCCTTTTAATGGTGATAAGCTACTGTAGGATAGATGATTGGTCTACCTTATCATTGAATCATTCAAAGAATCTATCACCTAAATAATCCTAGGTGGTGATAGAGTTAGGTGGCAAGGATCGATACCAGTCAAGAGTTCACCATTTAAAAGAGTTAGCTAGCAGCCTTAAGGCTATGTTTTGTTGTGTGACATAATGTACAGTGTAGACATTGGTGACATCTTAAAGATGTTTCATTTTACTTTTGAAATCTTCTCCTATAAAATTAGGGAGTGCCTTCAAGGCATTAGTAGGAATAGGGTCCCATGTAGCCAAGGCCACTAGAGGGATAAGTGGGTTACCACTGTTCCACATCACATAGTTTCTTGGTGGTCTTTAGATTACCATTTTTTGTTATTGTTGTGTTGTAGCTACGAGAGGTGGTAGTAACAAGCTTAGATTCTTGGCTATTTTTGACCTTTTAATGGGCCTATGGCTCATAAACTCTAGCTCCTAGTCAGGTAGACTAGAAATTTGGGTCCCACCAAGTGTGCCAAAAAAGAAATTATTGATGCTTAAAACTCTCACTCTCCATGAATAAATTCTTATGGTAAACTTTACAGATGTGGGGTAAATTTGCAGTCTTTAAAACAACCTATGAGATTTTAGAAGTTGGCTATTCAAATTAGTTGGGGTGAAAATGGGAAGAAAGAAAGTGCAAATAAAATTGAAATAAGATAACTAAGGTGATGCATCATAAGTTTCAATGTATTTATCCTTAAAATTGAATAAAAATAACTTTAACCTTTAAACATTATAGACAATTTAAAAGAACACGTGCATGATTCAAAGCCTACAACATAACAAAATCCAATGTTATAAAAGCATAGAAAAGAAATAACAAACAACAATAAATTCCATTCACTTTGACTAGAAAAACACCACATCCTCTTCATTATTAGGTGGAGAGTAAAATATAAAAGGCCTTAGAGGCATTGTATAAAATATTCAATCCTCCCTGTGAGGGGCACCTACTAAGGTCCTAGAATGAAAAACCAAGACTGCTACTATTTTTATTTTAAAACTAAACTATTATAATGGTTACTCTTGATAATAGTAAAAATAATTCATCCATTACTAGCCCTTTTAAAAGAAAAGAGCCTTCAATATATAGGCATAAAGGCCTCATGAGGGAAGGACACTTGTAACTTGGCACTCAAATTCATGATGAGGCCATTATAACTAAATGAGAAGCTTCAACTCATGAGTGTAGTTGGTTGTAAAGATATTAGATATGATGCTATTGTTGATGCCTCATGATCCCCCATGCCACTTAGAAGAAGCATTGTGGTGACATGTGTCAAGCTCTAAAACTGCCTCTATAATTTTGTTAGGAATGGGGACCCACTTCTCTCATCCAATGATACTATTTGAAGCTCTGATAGGAAAAAATTCACTCTCGAGGAGTTCTAGGATGCCATGTGGAAGGATTGCTTTCTTCTCATTACAACTGTATGGTGGGCCCTATTTCTAACTTCATTGACCAATGGCACTCCTTGAGGTTCTAACAAAAAGGAGCCTACCTTGGATTAACATAATGATGCCATGTGTCAATCTGACACTTCTCCTTGGGAAGTTAAGTAATCTTTTGCAAAGAATGAATATGGGGGTGCCACATGGAAAGTTTGTGTCCTCTTCGATATCACTACATCATGGGGCCCACCCATGATTTTATTGGCCAATGATGCTACTTGAGGTTCTAAAAAAAGGAGCTTGCCTTGGATTAGCACCATGATGCCATGTGGTAAGTTGACACTACTCCTAAGTGAGCTGGTAAACTCTTCATGCTGAATGAGCATTGGGTTGCCATGTGGTATCCAAAAAAAGAGGCTGAGACTTAGCCACAAAATAGAAAAGGGACCTAAGGAAAAAGAGGAGGTCAAAACATAATTATTGAATTCATCAAGCATGCCCATGAAAAACAAGCTAACTACCCCAAAAACTTCAAAACAAGGATTATGATTCATAATTTATATGGAAATAGGAGAAAATAGGGAATCTTTTGCTCACTTGAGTTTTTAATTGAGTGTTTTGGTAAGTTACCTTGTGAGTTTCTAGGTAATTCCAGATTAGGAATGAATGAGGGTTAATCTTATATTATATCAATCATCTTGGAGAATATTTCACATTAAATAACTTAGGCTAACCTTTAGGATATACTTTATTTTTAAATTGGATGATGTCAGGGCACTGGATGCTTATGTTAGGGTAGGACACTTACATTGACATGAGCATGTGATTGGAATGCAAGTGGTTAGGTAGTAGAAAAGTAAGTATAGGTCCAAAATTTTTAGAGGTGTAAGATAAGCAAGTTTATATCATTCTGAGCATGATAGAAGGTTTGGATAATCATAATAACATTAGTCGGACTAATAAAAAAGTAATTAGGTATAAAGATATAGTGTATGCAAGCCTTTTGGTATTGAGAAAGGTCTAAAAGTTGAAGGTACATCCATGATATATATTTTCCAAGTGTATAAGACCGAGGTGCTATATAATTTAGAAATAGTGTCTACATCATGTAGGAAGTTTAGGTGGGTGAAGTCTTTAAGCTAAATTAATGTTTTGATTTCATCATAATAATTGGGCTTAATAAGAGAAAATCCCTTTGATAATCTTGTTGAAATAGAAATCATAAAATTTATTTGTAAAACTAATAAAAACTTTTATGCTTTAAATAGATTATTAATGAATAGAGGATGCATGCATACATCTTAAATTTTTAAATCTTTTTTTATAAGTGTGCATTTAGGAAGTGTAACATTAATTTATTTATTCAAATCCTACTTTATAGATATCTAGAGAGTGTATACATGTTAAATATGTGAATCTTTTACTATAAATGTGCCTTGAGGAAGTTCATCTTTATTTTTCTCAGTTTAAATCATCTTCACAAATAACTAATTTTTTCTATAGGTGGACATCTATTTAAATGAATGAGTTTCTTTATCTCTTTCTTTTTAAGTGTAGAAATCACCTTTGACTTTCAAGGAAGTAAAATTGTAGTACAATTGAACTCAATATGTAATTTTTTTGAATCGAATATACCACAAAGATTGGAATTTGAAACCACTTTTTAAAAAGAGCTTTTATCCTGTAAAGTTTCAATAGTAATAATTTATTATTATTCATGTGGTCGAAGTATAATGGATGAGTCATGTGTGATTTCTAGGCAGTTATAATATTTAACCCAAAAATACCAAAAATTACCTTGGATATTTTATTTGTAAACCAGGGTTTTACTCTAAAGTATGACCCTTCTATGCAGACAACTATTTGTTTATAAAATGAAGCTTTTCATGCCATACGTTTTTCCACATCCTTTCCAATAGAGCTTTATAAATTAAAAGACTTTATATCCCAAAAAATTTAGGTGATTTTTTCTTTTTTGTCTATAGACAAAATTTTAAAATCATCCACCTTTTTAGAGAACCCAAGAGGATCAAATCCATTCTATGGATTGTTCTTGCATCAAAAACATACTCGATTCCTTCTACTTGTAACATAAAATTGAAAAATAAATATGGATTAAATGTAAACATATGCACAAATCAAATCCAATGATTCTTAAAAAAACATATGAAAACTCAAACCTAAATATCGAGGAAGAGAAGAACATTGGTTTCTTCTATTTTAAGAAGAGATAGGCAAGCCACATAGGCCAAATGCATTGCTCACCCCTCTTCTGTTGCTCTAATATTTTTGTGTAGGACATAAAATGATAGAGGTAATTTACATCCAGTAGGGTTGTTTTTGCACCAAAGCTATGCTATTTTTACATCTTTAAAATCCATGAAAAAACCTTGTCATGGGCCTCTTCATCCACATTACTACAACTGATCCTTTTCAAATAATCAGAATGTAACATATAGATAAATTATTTTCCTGCAAATGCTGATACCTCTCCATTCTCATTAACATCATTTTTATTATTCATATTAAAGTTTGATGGCACATTACCATCCTTGGGAAGATAAATATAATGAATTTTGGGAGGAGCTATGGGTATTTTTGGTGAGCATTGTATTCTTATTCACTATTCTAAAGGAGGAAGTTAATACATATTATTGATTTAGACTCCAGAGCCCTAAACACCTTAACACTTAGATATATTATCATAACTATCAGAAGCATTTTGTCTCTACTATGTAGATGCCATCAGTGGTTTTTTGTGCATATCTAATTCCATATAAATCATTTATATTGTTATAAATAACTTTTTTAATGTCCCTATTCTTTTTCCTTCACTGTACAAAAAATAATTATGACGAAAAAACACTGAGTTTCCCCAGGGAATTAGTCACATTATTTGAGTTTATCTAATGAAAAGATAAAAACATAATTTTTTTTATAACATAGATATTTCAAAGATATTTTCAAAATTTAAAAATATGAAAAAATACTCTCCTCATATTGGCTGCACATTGTCTAATGTAAAATTATTAGTTGAAGTGATTCTTGTAGTTACCTGTATAACATGTACTAATTATATGATTAGGTTGTGAATGGGTTAATCTCATGTTTATAAAAATTATGAGAGAGGTGAATAATAAGGTTTTATATGTTCAAAATTTTTGCTAATAAATTTTGGGGTTAGAAGAAAATGGATTACATACATTGTTCTTTCACTAGTAATAAATGTTTACAATATTTTTGTGTTTGTTCTTCCCTGTTATCAATAAATTATTAAAATGTTTATATGATTAGTCAGTCCCAATCACCTTATGATTATTAAAAAAAATTCTCAAGAGAAAATTTCATTAAAGTAATGCTTCTAACCCTCTATCCATCACTTTGGGATTTCAACTTCCCTACCCTCTAGCCATTGCTCTAGGCTTTCAACTTACCTGTCCTCTAGCCATCATTTTGGACTTCCAACATATATAACCTCTAGCCATAACTTTGGGATTTTTATTTATCTAAGTATGTTTGGGATAATGCACCAATTAGGGTTTCTCACCCTTTATCTAACCACTTTTGGATTTCTGCATATATAAGTGTGTTCAGACTAATCTATTGCTTTAAGTTTCTTATCCTCTAGCCACAAATTTTAGATTTTGGTTTATCTAATTATGTTTGGGATAATTCAATAATTTGATCTTATCACCCTTTAGCCAACCACTTTGGGCTTTTATATTTTCTAACTGTGTTTGGGATAATCCACCACTTTGGGCTTCTCACCCTCTAGCCACTGCTTTTGGGCTTTCAACTTATTTAAGTATGTTTAGGCTAATCCATAAATTTGGGCTTCTCACCCTATAGCCAACCACTTTAAGATTTAATATTATATAAGTATGTTTGCGATAATTTTTTTATTTAAGATTCTCACCCTATAGCTACCACTTTGATCTTTTAATTTATCTAAGTATGTTTGGACTAATCCACGACTTTGGCTTCCCACCCTCTAGTGGGCACTTTGAGATTTTGACTTATATAAGTATGTTTGGGTTGATCCACCATTATAGTTTTCTCACCCTCTAAAAATTGATTTGTGATTTTGGCTTATCTATGTATGTTTGGTCTAATCCATCACTTTTGGATTCTTACCATCTAGCCACCACTTTGGGATTTCAACTTATCTAAGTATATTTGGGCTAGTCTATTACTTTAGGCTTCTCACCTTCTAGTTTCCACTTTAGGATTTTGTCATATCTAAGTATTTTTGGCTAATACACCATTTTCATATTTTCACCCTTTATTTGTTTCTTTGGACCTTCAACTTATCTAAGTATGTTTGGGTTAATCCACCACTTTGGGATTCTCACCCTCTAGCCTTTTTCCCCATTGGAAAAGCTTAAAGAACATGTAATGCCTTATAAACCACCCTTGTCTCACAATTATTTCCAATCTAGGATTAACCCAATTAAAATATAATCATGTATTTGTGTTAATCAATTGAAGTCTTCCATAAATAATTTAATTAGATTATTAATCTATGTTGGAATTTACTTGCATATAATAATCTCAAGATTAACGCCATAGGTAGTCGCTGCCTAATGACATTTTACCTCATATATTTTTTGTCATAATCACAAGTCAAAAGAGACCCACTTAACACACAAGCATCATAATAATTTTTTAGTAGGAGGGACAAATGTCACACAAGTACCATAAGCATTTATTAGTAGGAGGATGAATAGTGAATGCAATCCATTGATTTAGGCTTCTCACCTTCTAGCCTCTTTCACCATTGGTAAAATTTTTGGAGCATGCCATGTATTATATATCACCCTTATCTCATAGTTCTTATTGTGATATATTAAAGTGGTTTTAGATCAATAATTCACTACACTTAATTATAAACAACATGCAATATAGATCAAAATAGTTTTACCCAAATAAATGGTAAAAATGCACCTAATTACAATAAATGAATATTCTAAAATAATTAAAATTTATAAAGGTATGGTTTTTAGAAGATTACTAAGTTTTTTTAAATATGTAGCTATTTGAAGATGAAATTAGTGGAAAATAGGTTTAGGAATTGAGGTAGACATAACCCATAAAATTTGAAACAAACTAAAAATTTGATTAGGAGTGGAGTGTTATGCTTGTATTTGTTGCCAAGTGAATAACTTAGGGCTAAGTTACACCCCTGGTCACTAAATAATTTTATAAAACAAATTTGAAAACTTTAATCCTTTTCTCCTTAGCTCTATAAATCTCACTCAATTCCTCATTTTTCAATGTGCATCACTTAGAAATCCTTATCCTTTAGTGAAACCCTAATTTTCCTTCAACACCTTACAAAACCACATAAAATGGGGGGTGGATTAATAAGCTTATCTCAATCAGACTCCCTTCATGGAATAGGTCTTGAAAATAAAACACAAACTTATATATACATCTTAATAAGGAGTTTAGTGCAATATAAATATCCCAACCCGTATCCTTAGCAATGTATTCAATCAACTATTAGATGTTATATTTTCTTTCACTAATACTTTGTTTTTGATTTTGGTATAGGGTTGATGATGTGACAAATTCAATCATTTATTTTTTCAAATTTAATAGATAAATATTGAATTTAGCTCCTTATATATCCCCCAAATGCACTCATATATTTAAAGACTTCTTAAATTCTAATTAGGACCTTATTGGTGCATCTAACAAAAAGGGGACAAAACCTCGAATAAAGAGTGTCAAAGATAAAGGGACCCACACAATTAAAAATACCATGAATGTAGTGGTACGCTCCTAGTCATATGAAGAGAGTAGTGTTTCTCACCTAATCAAACCCAGGGAACAATCAAAATAGAGGGAAGAGAGAAAAAATAGAGGAATAGAGAGAAAATTAGAATAAGAGCGAAACCATGGCCAAACAAAGAAGAATAAAAAGTCTCAAAGAGAATCATAATATCACAAGTGTCACAATCTAAAAAAAATACACCAATAAGAGCCTAATATAGATCAATAATAAATAAGCACTTAAATACACTAATATCATAACAAATGGCTAGTTTTGTATCAAAATTAGGTGTCTACATAATGCCTCACTTTGATGTGTGTGAATGCATATATATCAAATTAAAATAATAAAGTGTGGATATGGGTGTTTCTATGGTCACCTTACTACTTGGTGAGAGTTCTTAAAGTTAGTATTTGTATAATAGTGAGTTAAAGGTCAAAAAGACACCTAGTCCCCATATTGGCGGTGTTGGGAAAATTATGGATTTGGCATTAATTCCCTTAGTGTGAAAAATTATCCCTAAAAATCACGTAAAAAATGTATGTAAATAAATATGTGGTTATATAAATATGTAATAAATTAACTTATGAAAATTAAAGAATAAAATATACAAAAAAAGGCACCTAGCCATGCAAAAATATGGCACTATCTTTGTCATGTTTGTGACTTGGAATCTATGTTGTGTTTGAATTTGGCCATCTCATTGAGGAGATCGAGTGGAGTATGTTTTATAACACTTTATGTTTACTTCTGAATGTAGGATCAAGGAGAATTATGTTGTATGACACTAAAACTATTGTGCATCATCAAATAAATGGATTCACATATCCTGGGTTAAAAAAAAACCTATTGAAATGTAACATAATAAAATGTCATCATGAAAACATGTATATATAAGGGTATCTTACCCATGTGTGTTTGGGTATAACTTACATCAATAATATATCATCATGAAATCATTTATTTATTAGGTAACTTGAATCATGTGTGTCTTAATTCTGGAAATGTACATACCATGTCTTTGGATGGACACATTGTAAGAGTGGTTGCCCCTAGATGAGTGATGTATAAGTGTTGCAAGCACAATGTCCCTATGTTAGAAAGATATAGTTTATGTAAGCACATGAGTAACATACCCATGTATAGGTGATATAAACAAGATGTAGGTGTGTGAAAAGGTTCCCCCTTGTGAGAAAGATAGGAATGATATAATTTTAAAGGATGTGCCCCTAGTAATGATTGAATGTAGATATCATGTAGCAAACACATTTCAAAGTAAAAATGCATTTGGTAGGTTATGGAAATAATGTATAATTAAGATGATGATATGTTAATATATGTGTAAAAATTCATTCTATATAATAATGTTATACGAACTAAGTGTATGAGCTTAAATCGAATTAATTGGAAAATGTTGTAATATAGTGACTAGAAAACATAACCTTATAACACTCCAGGTAGAAATTTAAGGACAACTTGAAATTATAACTCACTTTTCATTTGAACTTACTTATTTTAGAAATGAGAGCTATGGGAGAGAAATATGACTATGACATGAGGTACGACACCACATAGGCTAGAACTAGTGCATATGGATGTTGAGATGGTAAACATTAAATGTTTCTAAATTTTATCATTTTTTGCGTTGTTTTTGAAATATATATATATATATATATATATATATATATATATATGGTAAAAAAAAAGGACCATTTTTTTAAATTTTGGGAAGAACATGATCTGGGCTAGAATTAAGAGCTTTGGGAGAGAAAAATGTCTATGTGATGAGGTGCGAAACTATAGAGATTAGAACTAGTGTGTGAGTCAATGGTTGCAAGTGAGGATGGGAGCTAGTGAGTTTTGAATATCTCTAAATTTTATCAATTTTTACATCATTTAAAAAAAAATCAAATATGATATAAATATAAAGAGAACCAATTTTAGCCAGTTTGGCAATAAAATGCTCCCAGCTACTATGGTACCCTCTTGGTCAGGAACAATACACTCCTACTAGGAACAAAACACTTTTTATCAAAAGTAGTTGATTTTGATATTAAATTTATTTTTTCTATTTATTTCAGCTTTATTTATAACTATTTTATGGTGGAGGGTTCACAAGTGTTTTGAACACTATACCAACCATGATAATAAACTGCACTAGGAAAATTAGGTAGTGTATAACAATAGACAATAAATCATACCTAAGTCATGTAGAAATAAGGAGAATAAAAGTACCTTAAATATTAAATGATGAAAAGAAATGAAAAATATAGGAAATGATAGATAAAAACCTATTTCTAACTTACTTGGATCATGATAGTGGTTTAATGTACTAAAAAGAAGGCTTTAAAACAATTTAGAAGAAACTCTAAAAATCAAATAGCAAATTGAGATAAAAACTAGTTTAGAATTGTACGACAACGTCAAATTAGATACAAAGTCCATCGAAAATGAAAGTCCTTCTAAAAGTAATTGATTTGTTGAAAAAGAACCTTGTAGGTATGATAAATTTTAAACATTTTAGAACCCTTAAACCCTTAATTATGAGTAGATGTACATAAACATGTATCATATATGTGAATAAGTAATCCCAAATGTAATAATATTATCTCATTTGATCTAAACCTAATATATCCTTACCTATCAATACATCCAAGACAAGAGGAAATATTTAGAGTTATTAGCTTAATCCCATTTAGTGGGGGTATCTTTACATATCAAGCTAAAAAATAAGGATCACATAGTTATATGCATGTGATCATCTCATTCCAATGAGTGGGAGAGGCCTCCACACTTTCTCTCTATGTTAATAAATTGACATATATGCTTTTCACTTAGGCTTTCTCTTGGTACTTATATGCATAAATTATAGTAATGAAAAACCTTAGGATTGATTGAAAAACTTGATAAGCATATTTCATCCCTGATTATATGCCTTAGACTTATACCACATACCTAAAATCCTCAGAGTGGCTTGTATATATAGACTTATTGATTTCCAAATTAGGTACCTATTAGTGCACACATTAACAAAAAAAGAGGGAAAAGCCAAAAAAATAGGGATCTTGCAACATACAAATGAAATAAGAGAAAAAATACCCACAAAAATAAACTAGTCATTTCTAAACTACTCCAAAAGGGGTCATACCATTATCAACTTGTGGTTTGTCATCCATTTATAGAAATCATCATGGGACATGATGGATACACATTTACACTAGTCTACATTATTTCATCCTTAGACAACTGTAAAAATAGAAGTTGTCAATGAAAATCTTATTCATCTTATATGTATGTATAATAGTGTGCATTCACACACTTGGGATTCTAATTTTATATACATTCAACATGATTATAATAGATATTTGCATAAAATTTTAAGGCAAAGTCCATTTCAGACATGTCTTGGTTTCCAACTAGTAGCACCTTTAGACATATCCTATCATGCACCATTTGACATAGAGTTGCACACATATGAATGAGACTTAGAGAATGAACATAAGTTTTTACAACACTTTCAACACACCCATAAATAGGTTCAACAAATTATCTTACACTAATATTTAAATAATAGAGTGCCATGATGCACATTACACACCTCATGAGTTCAATGTGGTCGATAAGGTCTAGTCGCATCAAGGGTCCACACCATAAAAATAAGCCTCTACACTATATTATATACACAATCCTATATGTAATTGGATAAAACACTTTTGTTTTTGACTTTTTTTAATACTTGGGTTTGCATCTAGTCTTCTATGTGGAACTCCAAAAGCCTTCTCACCTTTTATTGAGCTAGCAACACCACAACATCCTTTATATTTGTATCTTAAGAAATTTCACCCAATATATAAGGAATAAATTATCTAAGTGATAATGATGCACACCTATCATGACACAAATCAATGGCTTAGAGTGATCAAGGTTGGGCAATATGTTGATAAGACTAAGTGGTAAAATATTCAACAACTTAGGTTCAATTTCCTTAGTTGACCAAAGGCACAATGGGGACCATTGCATATAAATAAAGGGTGAATGATTTGTGTGTAGCTTATGTATGGTTATGCACACTCCTCTCTTATAATTTGTGTCTTTGTCACACACAAAATATTGTGGCTTGTGTGCATGCTTGTAATACCTCCCCAAGTTATCACACTCCTTTATTCTTTTCCAAGTATAAGTTTTATGCCACACAACCTTTTTAAAACTCCACATGCAACAAAACCATATAATACATGTGTGAATCACTTGTTATATATCACATTACCTTCATGATTTATTATATTAACAAGTCACATGTCACACAAGTCTTTATGTTTCTATGTAAATGCATGCACACTTAATGTGCATGTGTCAAGTTACTACTACCACACAACATGCCAAATGGAATCCCATAGGTTATAGTATGCCAGGTAATATTTTATTGAAGTCACATAACTATAGGTCCAACCACACACCTTTAAGAAGTCCAACCATCACTCAGCTAGAAGATGAACCAACACCCTTTTGTAACCTTGTCAGTTGTAGTTACTTCTTATAATGATGTATATATTCCAAACTTGTGACCCATAACGGATCTAAGATAAGAGAGATAACGCAAACCATAGAGGTTTTTCTCATCATGTTCTATGTATCTAACATTCAAACACATCTATAATGCTGAATATTTTAATTAAATCTAGATAAATAAGTAAGGAAGCGCTCACATTCTAATCACATAAACTATTATTCCTAGTCTTACAAGGTTTTGTACACATACTTTTCCCTATTATGCATATTTAATAGATGTTTCATTATTATACCTATCAAGCATTTTCATTTGAATGTATATTTGGTTTTATATTTGATATATTACATGTTGTACATTTTATAATTCATAGCTTGTCTCTAAGCATGACATTTTACCTTGCACTGATATCTTTTGTCCCATGATACAGATCAAAAAGTGTTGTACAAAGGGACATATGAGGCTAGAATTTACCCATAATGAAATGACTAAACAAGTGGTAGAAGTAAGGGAAAAATTAATGGTGTTAGTATCATAAACACAATAACCACTTTATGGTTAAATATTAAAGTGTGAAATATGCAAGTTATGGGATCAATGAGATAAAAATACGTGCATATTGATGGAAATAATGCCACCCAAAATAAACTAATGTTTACTATGTGTGGTTCCTTCAATATTAACTATCAATGTCTGGGAAAGATGTAATAAAAGAGTTGAACGGACATAAAGGAAGTATGGTGTTAAGACAAAACATACCATTGATAACCCCAACATACATGGCACCACCTCTAGTTCAAGGATATCCCCCAATAAGAAAACATCAAACACCACCACCTTTAGAGCAAAGCACGATAATGTAAAGGTTTTCTAGTCAATACCAAAATGAATTCCAAGGAGGGTACCATGGAGATTATTATTGGGGATATAAAGGAGGATACTTCAAAAATTATAGAGGATGATATTCATGTAAATATATAATAAGTAGGGAATATATTTAATATAGTGTACCACCTGCTTATTATATATGTGATAAACATAGACATATAACATGCAATTATACTGGATAATTTAAAATATAATATGGGTTTTGTAAGGAGTAGATATATAACTTAGTTTTCCAAATGTGGTGCAATATTATAAAAATAGTGGCACAAAAAAGAAGAATTTATAGTTACATTGCCTAGTAAAGGAAAAAATTACTTAAGAAGATACCCAAATGCCAAAAGTCATTGAGAACATTTTACAAGATACACAGACCTTAATAACCTGAAGGTTGAGTAAGGAAAACAAAATACAAAATGGAAATAAAAGATTAATATATGAAAATATACAAAAATGTCAACAGGTGGTTAGAGATTAGAAGGAACAACCTAAAAAGAGAATTGTTAAAAATGGGCTTTAGACTCATATGAGTAGGTAGAAAAACCATGTTTATCCATAATGACAAGAAAAAATAAAATAATGTAGGTTATAAGATATAGTCCCACCATGAATAGGAACTAAGTAATGATGATGATGATTATCCAAACACAAGTAAACAAAAGAAGACAGTGAAAAAAAGTAGCAAGATAGTAGAACAATCTCATTAAGAAAAATTAGAGAGGATGTATATTTTGAGTAGGATGAAATATATAGGCTAAAGAAAATATTAATATGTAGATATGTAATCACCTAAAAGTGGTATTTGAGTGCCAAGAGTTCTACTTGAGACAACCTATCCATAGATTAGACCTAGACCTATCCTAGAGCCTTTTATCACACTTTTCCAACCTTTATGTAGACCACATGTATCCCTAGTCAGCTAAAACATAGTCTCAGACCTTCATTCCCAGATCCTAGCCCTTCATACCCAACATCCTGCTAGCTGGACATTAGCACCACATTAAGGACCCTAGATCCACATGGTGCTCATGTCCCCAACATGGTGTTAGTGTCCCTTATCTTAACTCTCTCGAATGAATATATTTTCAAAAGTTAAACCCTCCTAAGGTTGGCCTAAGCACATTTTATTATCTGTGTAAGCTACTAAACACTATAAATACATGGTTTTTAGACCTCTATCCATTATATGGAAACTAGATGTAAAATACCTATTCAAACATGAAATAAGTTGAGCAAAATTAAGGTTTTTATTGCGTATATTGACCTACTTTTGCATACCACCATCTACAAATACCCTAATCCTAAATTTTCTATATTTCCAATCTAAAGCACATTTAAGGCATTCAAGACCACTATCATTCTAGCATCACTTGCACTTGTACCAACACTTATATGAGAGAACTATATTAAGCTTGATCCCTATTTAGAGTATTGGTATGTAGGCGACTCTCTTCACAATAGGGTGTTGAGGATGGCCAACCTATCCTACTAATGAACACACATTTTCAAGTCACACCTTACTTTCAAGGAGGATTAGGGTTTTCATCTTAAATCAATTATTACATGCACAATACCAAGTTTCCAACTTCATGCACATAGGAACAAAACCTAAAAACTCAGGCACAAATGCACCCAAAATTGAGGAACAATCCTACACAAACGACACTAGTAACATTTATCAAGGCACTATAGCCACATGACACTACTATCCAAGGGAAGATTTGACACAAGGATCCTATTAACAATACTTAGACTTGTTCGTATCCCAATTTTTAGCAATCAGATCTTCTATGCTAGGTGTTTTCTAGATAAGTCTTTATTTGCACATATTTATTGTTATTTTTAAAAAGTCAAAGTAAGTCAAATTTTATAACAAATAATGGTTATTTATTTCATATTATTTCATTTATTTATACTATATAACCCTTTAATCAAACTTAGGATTTACATTAGTAAAACCCTAAATGGTTAAAACAAGATACTTAGTTTTGTACAAGACCCTTCCCCCTTTTTGATGAATTATAGCTTATATTATTAATATAAATTTTAATAAAGTACAAGACTATTCATACAAAAAGATGGTAGAGATCATGCCATAATGACAAATTAGGCTAAACCTAGGAGCAAGAACAACAAACTAGGCCTAGCCTAGGAACCCAATAAATAAACAACTAGGCAAAGCATAGGATATCTCTATAACATCAAAAAGATTAAGTATAATGAATAAATAACCTAGTAGAAAAAGGGGTGTAGATCAAGTGGATTACCTCAAATAATACAATTAATTAATGTGAACATATTATAAATATGTGAAGCATTATGGATATTATTGTGAGTTGATTATAGAACTCACGTAGAGATTTAGGAGAAATAATAGGGGAAATTTTTTTTTGTTAAAACAATATCCCTATTATAGTGAGAGCTATTTGAGGAGATATAATATGCCTCCTATTATATAGGAGATACAACACCTATTTTAATGTAAAGTTTATTATTGATTAATTGAATGATTGAGATTGACCAAAATTCAATGCTCTTTAATTTCGAGCTTCAACTCCTCCATACATTATGGATTAATTCCTAACAGTGGTAATATATCAGGCTTTCCCTAGACTTTGTACCTTACATTCCCTTGTCTATTTCATCACAATGACTTGACGGATATGAAATTTAAATACTTAAATTGACTTTAATTTAAACCCTATGTAAAACTAGGGTTTCATCTATTTAAATACAATTACAATTTCTTGCAGAGTAACCTTGATTCAAACCCTAACCCTAGATAAACATAGGGTTTAAATTTCTAGAAATCAAATTTCAGATTCATACACTTTATAATTTTATTTGATATAATCATGATCATAATGAAAAAATAAATTAATCACTTTTTGTTGCAAAGTTTAATACTTTCATTTGCATGCTTGTTCCCTTTAATTCAGAATGAACTCAGAAAAGATATAAACATGTGTATAGATGACACTTTATATCAATTGAAATATATGTCATATCTCATAGCATGTTATATTTATCCTATTTGGAATTCCATTAACAAGCAAACCCATAACACATAAAGGATTTTACACATAAGCTAACAACTATGTTTCAAGTTTCAATGTCATATCTTATTCACAAGAAAGTTTCTCCTTCTCCTCCTCATCTCCATGAGGGTGATAAATAATTTAACTCTAACCAGGTCCATGTTATCATCAATGTCACTAATCCCCATACTCATCCTATTCACACCTCTTCCCTACAAGGTGTGTGCCTACATTTTTAATCAGAAACAACTAAGGTTTGCACTTGTGAGACTCTATGTGATCAAATTATCGGTATGAAAAATATAATTGCAGGTTTAGAAAATTAGAATCAAATATTACATGAAAAGATTACAATGTTGGGAAATCAATTTACCAGACAAAGGCCTCCAGGGCACAATAGTGTAAATCATTTATATGCATCTTCACCCTGTCAATTTATGGCAAACAATGTTACATATCAAAATCATAAATACCATAAAAGTACATCTAAAAATAGTGATTCAAAAAGCATTCAAAGGTAAAATAATATTTCAAGTGAGATATAAGGGAAATTATTAAATCTAAGTTGATCAATCCAGCCCCTCTACACCCAAATGAGGAGATCCATATATTTTTGTGCATACCTTAGAAGGCATGGACACCACACCGATTCATGTTTAAAATTAAAAAGGAAAATAAAACATATAATGGATAAAAATGACTCACATAATGATACATCATCCAAAACACATACAATAACACATCTACACATTCAAAAAGGGTCAAATTTAGAAACAATACAAAAATGGTTACTAAAGAATAATTCAGAATAATAAAAGGATCCAAAAGCACAATCAAAGCGAGAAATAATATAACAAGCACAGGTAAATTAAGCAAACCTACCTCTCCAAAATGAGGCTCAACTTTCAAAATGGCATGATTTTGGTCACAAATATCTACAATAATTTGATTATCATGGTCAAGGTTTGGGCAAGCAGGGCCAAGATACAATTTATCAAGGCAAAACATCTAGATACACAAGAAGTGTTACATAAAGAGCAAGATATTAAGTTTTAAAGTCAAAATCATGCTACACAAATAAACATTCTCAAAATAGGTTTTTTATAAAAAGAGTCTCCACAACATTGTATGTCTATAATAAGCATAGTTTCAAAAGGCAAAATCACAATCAATCTTCCAAAACACAATTCAAAAAGGTCAAGTCTAGATTATGAGGTAATTCCCTCTAGCATTCTAGGTTATCATGATTCTGATGTTAAATAATATTATGATTTTGATGATGAACAATACTCAGATTCCTACTATAATAACATTCAACTAGAGCACAACATTCACAATATATGAGAGATTACCATTCCTATTTTTGACATAGGTCATAGTGACAATGAGTCTCCCATGAGATTCATCGATTAGTATGGTTCCTACCTCCTTGTACATAGTTTATTTTCTCTTACTCTTTGTAAACAATTTATTTTAATTTTTTTTTACATAGCTTATATCCAAAAAATACAAAAAAAATATAACATGCCAAAACACAAAAACATTCAAATATTACTCAAAAAACACAAAATTTACAGATTGTATACATTGTTATGTTTACATTTCTTATTATTTTCTAGACACTGCATATGGTATCTATTTTAGTATCATAATTTTTATAATACATACATGATTCACTTGTTCTTTTTGAGTGCTTGTAGGACTCAGGTCCACTACACTTATCTGGACTTGTTATCATCTACCCACTAAAGGAATATATACTGATCTAGGTTTAGCCATTTAATACATCTGCCCATTTGGGGGCATCTTATACACAATTTTTATATACTAGGTTCTATCCTTATGTTACTTATATTTTAGTTTATGCATTTATATATCTTGATATTGATCATTTCTACTCATACTTAATTTTTTTACCAACTATCACTAGTTTAGACTCAACATATATACATCATGTAATCGTACTTCCCATGACCCTACTCCTCCCTATGATTACACATCAGCTCATGTTAAGAATTAAAACCTTGGTAATCCCAATTTGAGACATTTAAAAATCACTTGGATCTCTTCGACATCATATTATTACCCTCCATGCATCCTTAGTCAATCTTGGCCCTTTTGCACGTAAGACAGGCCCTCTAGAGACCCCCAGGGCCTTTTGGGACCCTATTGACTAGCTTAATCCCCTATTTGACCCAGGTCATGGCTTGTGTAAATGAAACCCATGGCCTATGCTACACGTTTCCTTCAAAAAATCCATGGCCTAGGCCATGGCCTAGGTAGATGCATGTAAAAGTGCAAGTTTGGACCTAAATGGTCAAAAATAGCTAGTTTTAGGTCTTTTCGCTGATTGGGGTTAGGATATATGCCTAATTATCATTAATTTGAGACTCTAACTTAATAAATTTATTGATATAATCCTCCCACTTTATCATTCTATTCAAATCTTGGATTCCTCCTTGAATCTCTCTTGATTCTTGCTTGGCACAATAGCTTCCATTGTGACAGGTGATGCCCTACATTGATGTAACTATTCTTGGTGATTCTCATTTCTATTGAAAGTGTTCCTAGAGCTTATGGGTTTATCCTTGATCCATAAAGAATTTATTGTACCTATTTTGTGCTCCTTGCATTGGCTATTCCATATATTGGTGGCTTCTCCTTCACCTCATCCACAACTTTTGGCTCTTAGTCTAGACTCAGCTGACACACAACCTAATCTTCTTCCTCTCTTGCCTATTGCTTGGAAAATCAATTGGTAGAAATTTTGCACATATATTTGAGATTGATATTAAGGAAATTTGCTTTTCAAATTGAAACTCTTTATTTATTTTCTATAGTATACATGGTAGGGTTTGATTTGTTTTAGTGAATTAGTTGTTTTGTGCATTACTTAGAGTAGTTTTTGAAGTTTATTGTATTTGTATATGGTTAAAGAATAATTTTATTTCTTGAAATATTCATTTATTACATGAAATTTATATCTTTTGAAGAATTTATCATTGCATATTAGAAATATACATGCTTAAAATGAACTAGACAACTTGCTTAAACAATCTCTCCTTTTTGTTAAATTAGAACATTGCAGTGTTAGAAAAAATATTATTGAATTAGAAAGATAGCTCAAATATAGATTAGGTATGCTCTTGAACCCTATCTTGAAAATGTATTTATTGCTTAAAATGTCTTTCATTTGGCCTAAAAATGCCTTAGCATATGATTTACATTTTATTTGTTAGCTCTCTTTATTCGGTATTATTATTTCCACAATTTATATGCAATCAATAGTCTAGTCTTAACTACTTGCTTTACTATGGTTAGATCCACTAGAGTTACTTTCATACTATATTCACTTTTTCATGTTATCCCTAACCTAGTTTACAAACATATCTATAGCTTGGTGCAATTCAGGAAACCAAGTCACTATAGGTCTCCTATATTCCATAAAACCCCTGAGCCTTCTAGCCTCTTAGTGGTTTGCTTTAACACCCTACCAAACACTGGTGGTTCCATTCAGATTCTTAGAACTACATTCTAGCATGCCCAATCACATATAGTTTCATAATACTTATATCCTATTTAGAGGTCTCTTAGACAAATCCCCTATTTTAGTTGTTAGGCTTTACTTTTAGTTGTGTTTTGGCTCTTGCCTTGGTTGTTTTTTTCTAATTTGGTTATATATCATTCTCCCTGTTGGTTCTCTATTAGTTTTCCATTTTTTTTGTTTTCCATGTTACTCATGCTTCATTACATCCATGGCTTATTTCCTACCCTTGGGATGCCAATCCTGATGGATTTAGGCTCTCATCTTTGATCTCACTAATGAGGAAGCCGCATTTACAATAGAATGCCATAGACATCATAGGATCTAGGAGCTTCCCTCGACCCAACATGGTAGTCTAAACCCTCTCACATTATAAAGGGAAAATGATTATTAGAAATATAACCAATGAACTTGGTCTCCTTTTCCCCATTCCAAGATTTATTCATTTGAGGATATCACATCTCAACCTTATGCCATATCTCATTCATCTATTCAAGGTGATGAGGATCCCCTTGACTATATGAGACTTGATGAGATATAAGTGATCATTAATGATTTACATAGATGCCTTTAGGTGAATAAAGTACATCCTTATCCTTTAGGAGTAGGTAGTGTGTTTTTTTTGGAGACAGAGATCACACCCAATCTGGTTCGAGTGCCTCGACTAGTTCTTATGTGAGTCCCCTACCTCTTTCTTGATAGGAGGATCTATAGTAAGAATGCCTTCATGTCCATGATGTGGGTCATAAGTATTATAACTCGATGAGGTATCCCCATCTTTGGGGTTCCTCACACCCTCCTAATCCTTATTTTAGATTTTTTGATGAGAATGCTAATTTTGATCACCACTTATAGACTAGAGATCCATGGGATGCATATCAAGAGCATTAGTGGACACCAGTTGATCCTCATCTAATGGATCATGACTTGTGTAATGGATATTTTGGTCATAATGACCTTTTTAGTGAGTATGCCATGTCTTCTTATCATCCTTGTGGGGACTATCACACTTCCCATAGCCATTCTCCACCTCATGGTAGATATGATTTGCATCATGAGTGTCCTGCCTATCAAGAGCCACCTCAGCAGCATCCTCCCTATGGCCATGGTCATGGTGATGCCTATGGGCATAGGAAAGATCATCACCATCATGATCCCCCTCTCAAAGTTCATCACTAATATGCTATCAACTGTGCTTATGAGGATCTCTATCAGAATCCTCTAGCCCCTTGGGTGTGTACTATTCCCCTTTCTACTCCTATCCCTGAACTATCTAAGTTCAATGGGACATGGGACTCTAGTCCCATGGAGCATATTATGGCATTCATGATGGAATGTATGTATTGGGAACAAGATGAAGGGATTATGTTGAAGCTCTTTGTTTGTTCTCTATGAGCTAAAACTCTTATCTAGTTTCAAAATCTACCTCCAGATTCTCTCTCTAGTTTCCAACTTCTAAGTGACTTCCTCTAATATTTTTATATTTACAAACCCTTTAACCTTAGCATCTAGTCATTAAAATCCATGGTGTAGGCTAAGGGTGAGTCAAAATTTTATTTTGTGTATCGATTGCGTTCAACTATTCATACCACAAGACTAGTTTCTTGATAAACCAACTTTATGATATGTTCATGTGAGCATTGACGTAGGAGGTTCACCTTGAGGTCCTAAAACATGAACCCACATCTTATGATGGAGTTGTTAATGAGTGTCTAAAGATCAAAGTGTTTGATGTGTGTGTGGGCATGTGGCGTGTGCCTTCCAAAAAGTTATCTTTTTAACATGATTGCAATCGTAATGTGATTGATGATGGTGTCACTGATTCTCGTCCTAAGAAGAAGGATAAGAAAGACAACTATGAGGTGAATTATTTGAGCAAGAAGCCATTTAAAAAGAAGGTTTCTAAATAAAGAATAGAAAAACAACAATCAATGTTTCTTTAATACCCCACCAAGTTTTGCAACTTTCATTGGATGAGGGGGCACGATGATGCTAATTGTGTCACCCAAAAGTCTAGTGGGAAAGGCTCACCTCTGTCACAGAGTTCTTTGCTTGTAAAACCCAACTGTAAGTTGAATGTTTTAAAGGAGGCTCTTCCTAACCATGATAAGTAGAAGAAGAAGAATAAATAAAAGGCTAAGTCCCCATGTTCTCCTTCTTACTCTTCCACCTCTTCTGATTCCTATTCCTAGGCTAACTTGAGAGGGAAAGTCAAGCATGAAAGTATCAAGGTTATTGATACTATAAGCATATCCTATACTGGGTATGAATAGTTTGTCAACACACACTCCAATTGGGCCACTGACCCTATTGGAGAGACTAGTGGTGTTGGGGCCCCTGTCCAACCCATGGGGTAAGGAATCTTAAGGTTAGATTGACTTTAGGCATAATATCCCTTCCCAGGCTAGATAATATCCTTACTCTATCATAGAAGAGTTTTAGTGTCTCTCAGTTGGGATCTTCATTTAGGACCTTCTTCATATTTTCCCTGAGCAAAGGGGTCTCATATTTGATGAAAGTGGTCTCTCTTATGAGGGAACACTACATGATGATGTCAAAGTGTTATTAAACTTTGATGCACATGAGCACCCTCATCCTCCTATCTTATCTTTTAGCCTAGCCTCTTTGCTAGAAGATTCTATTCTTATAAAGAGGGCTCAGTTCCTTCTCTATATTGAGACTTCTATTGATGATTGTCATGTTAAGTGGTGCATTATCTATGAAGGATCTATGTTGAATATCATACCCATGTGTATATTCAATGAACTTAGGATCAGTCAGAAAAAGGTCTTTGATTCTTGCCATAACTATGTTGGTTTCAATAATGACATAGTTATGCCAATGGGGAATGTGAAGCTCTAGGTCAAATTTGGCCCCAAGATAGTTAGAATCAAGTTTTGTGTGTTAGACCTTGATCTTTCATACAACATGATTCTTTTACATCCTTAGACCATCGCCATGCAGGCCATTACATCAGCCATATTTTGTATGGTGAAGTTCATGCATGAAGGTGAGGTTCACACCATGGAGGTTGACCTAGATCCTTGGGCATTTCCTTATGCAAAGACAAATATCTCAAGTGAGGATTTGGTTATCTCCTCATGGGGGTCTATATATTCTCATACACCCCCTATTTTTGAGTCTCATTTCTTCAAGGATGAACATTTTGATCCAACTGAGTACCTATCAATGTTCATCCCTTCAAAGTTTGGCACACATCAGCTGACTCCCTCTTATTCTCTATGATGCTAGGTTAGCTCATATATTTTTTGATATATTTTACAAGATGTTTCCCTAGAGGTTGAGCTCCCCATTACATCACAATTTGCCCATCAGAGTACTTTCTCTCTCAACTATCTCTTGTTGAGGCTGTTAGAGTAGATGAGTCTGATCTTGAGTACTATTCCATCCATGATATAACATGCAACCTGATTAATGAGAGGAAAGATTATAATAATCTCATGCCTACACACCCTACATGATTTCATCCTCTTACTTATTTGGGTTTAGAGGTCTTGTTCACCAATAATGACCCCACCTTCGACACTCTTGTGTTTTGAGTCATGGCTGGTGAACCTAAGGATATGAGTGCTCCATCTCCTTCCTCTCACATTTTCCCTATTATTTGGTCTTTTTGTAGGCTAAAAAATGGCTTGCCTTAGGGGTAGGCCTATATTTAGGGATAAGTGGTGACCTTCCCTTAGCGGTAGGCTCGAGCTTTGGCCTGTGGTGCTTTAGTGAGCCTCATAACTTACTAGAACACATTCTTTAGGCCCCTAATAGATTGAACCTCTTATGGCATCCATTTTTAGACCTGTGTGGGTCTCCTTTATCATTTTTCTTGTGGAATCCTCCTTAGATGTACCTTGGGATAGAAGGAGAGTCTTTTGCTTGTTTTTATTGGTTAGGCTAATGCTTGCTAGTAGCTAGACCTCCACTGAGTCCCTCCCTCCTTTTTTTTAGTGCCTATAGGTAATATGGGTTAGTGGTTTTGGTTGATTGAGACTTAATATAGCCTTTATTATCTATTTTTAATCTATAATGAGCCTCCTACCACCCCTCCTCACCTCTCATTGCAATCAACATTGAGACACTCTCTCACAATTGATCCTTACATAGTGGTGATGACTCTACCAGCTAAATGTCTTTCTTGCCTCTGGCACTTTAACTCCTCACATCTACATGAGAGACAAACATGACCTTAGATTAGTCATGCATGCTATGGAATAATAAAAACATGTTTTGATAATCTCACAAACATTCTCTTGTTTCACCCTTTCCCTTTTATTTTAGACAAGTTTTGGGCCCTATCTGAGCTCCTTGAGCCTTTTTTATGGCATCTTCTAGTTTAGGCCATGATTTTTTGGGCTAATATTTATCTTGGAAGGGTCTAGGCCATATGTTTTGCCTAGGCAGGCTGTGGCCTGGGCCAGAAGCTTATCTTTTGCCCTTTTTTGGGCCTCTATTTCATACTATTTTGGCTCTTAGAACCCAAAAACCTTCATCTTAGAGGTTTTAGCCCATTCCAAATGCAATGGCAGGTCTATTTATCTCTTTGAGGCCTCCTTGGGTGTGTTTTGAGACCATTACAGTCTCTTGGACCCTCAACTCCTATGGCCTATTAGGCTCGTGCACTCCTTATATGATACACATTATGGGCCCTTTTTGGGTGTTTTACCTATTTTTGCATTCCAAACCATGAAAACTCCATATTAGAGGTATTGGTGCATTTTGAGTGCACTGGTGGCCTCCATTTTTTAATTTGAGGATTTTTTAGGCCCACTCTAACCCTTTTTTGGTTCTTAGGAGTCTTTCTAGGTCCCCATTGACCTCCCTATCTTGTGTTCCATCTCATGAGCACCCAGGGATAGAAGTTACTTGATGTGCTTATTTTAGTTAGTCATTTCTCTACTTTTCCATAATCCATTCTAAGTCCATCTCTTTATTGTTCATCATGGCTATAGGAAGGGTTGTCAGTTGGCTATGGTGGTTTAAGACTTGCTCTATTCTTATCGACTGATCTTTTTCTTCTCCAAACTTCCGACCACTTTCCCTTGTTACCTCTCACCATGGTCGGTTTTGGTCAACCACTATGATTGTGGCTTGATTTTATTATTTGTTTCCTCATATAACTCACTTACTTTGCTTCACTTTGAGATTAACTTTTGGTAGTTGTTAGTCTTACATCTTGATAGGACCTAGGAAGCACAATTGATTACCATGTACAAGCAACTAAACACGGAATTTAACCAGAATCACAAGTAACTAGAATTCAGAAATAACACAGAATATGAGAGACAATACCCAATTATATTAATACTCTTCCAAAAAGAAATTACAATGAAGATATCCCACACTCTTCCACACCTTACAAGCTTTCCACACCAAGTGTATAGTAATTCACCTTCAAGAGTTCACTCTCTCAATTATGGTCCCAACACACAACTCAAACACAGAGTTGGTGTTCACCTCCAACCAGTCAGTATCACTATTGCCAATACCACCAGTCAGTATCACTACTCCCAGTACACAAGTACTCCATGTACTCCATGACTGAGTACACACCATACTCTAAGTACACAACATACTCCAAGTAGATCTCCCTTGATATTGCTACCTGTTGTGTTGCTGATCTCCCTAATCTTGCTGCCACCTATAGATCAACTTGGTTTTGCAACACCTGCAAACCTAGACCACACACACACACATACACACCTACAAATCAATGATCTTACTTACCATGTAGATCTCTCTACACCCTGAAGAACCCTTGTCCTTGCCTCACCAAGTCCTTATGATTCTCCAAACCAATACCCCAGTGGATCTTCTACCAAAACTTACACAACCTATAGCTCTACCTGATCATACACACTCAGCACCCCTATGGAACTAGGAGGAGCTACCCTTGCTCTCTTCACTCTAAAGGAGCTAACCAAGCTCAACTCTAACTAGCACACTTTACAATACAGCCCATGAGTCTCTTAAATAGATCTCATGCAAACAATAATTAGACATCCAATTACAATAATTAGATCTATAGCTCCAAGACTAAAATTAGCCTTTAACATGCAAACAACCAGTTTGTTAACAAACTATTCATGAAATTGATAGTTCTGGAACCACACAGGTGATCGACGTCGGTCCCTATCTGGATGGAGATGACCGACATCAGCCGATACCTGACCGATGTCAGTTGCTATGCTCACTGGATATGATCGACATCGATTGATCAGACTGACGTCAGTTGCTCTGCAACTCAGCAACCTCTCAACAACCTCCTCCATGTCTGCATAAGTGAAGCTTTTAGCTCCACAACCTAACAATCTCCCACTTGGAGATAAATAGCTGCACTATACCTATACCTGTACACCATCTAATTTGTTTCTTGGCTTGTATCCCTTTTCAAGCTCAATCTTGAAGACCAACCACCACACATCCTTTGGTGCAACACTTGTCATCCAAGTAACCTACCATATCCAAAGTCCTGACCCTACATAGCATGTCAACCTGCTACTGGTCCCTCTCAGATACCTGAGAACCCACTAAACCGCTTTCTAGTGCTTCCTTCCTGGATTGACTACAAACATGCTGACAACTCCCACTATTGGGGTAATATCAGGGAATACACATGTACTCAACCTCATCATGTGATTGGGGACCCTATTTTATGAACTATCCATCCATAGGTGTGCTTCCCGGTTCTGTATCTTGCACTACCTTCACACAATCATCCTGTGACAACATCAACTTGTGATCTTCCCTGTCTCTAGGATTACTCATGCCAAAGAATTTTGTTGCTCCCAAATTCTTCATGACAGACCTTTGAACTAACTTTACCTTTAGCTCAAAAAAACCATGTATGTGTAACCCTACATCAAGCAAACACACAACATAAAGTAACAGGATGATGTTGCAATCATCACCCACCTGGTAAAGAAACCACAATGGTTACAATGACATTGACTAAAGCCATGCTTTGTCATCCACCTGTCAAACCTATACCACTATCCTGGAGCTTCCTCAAGACCATATAACTTGGCCTTCCATCTCATGTATCCATTCTCTCTATTATTTAACCAAGGAATCCATTGTCTTTCAGTGCTTTCATACCAGTTGGCAACCCTACCAAATCTCCCGTTTGATTCTGCATTTTAGGAATCAAATTCCTCATTCATGCGATGCTCCCACTATTTCCTGGATCCTTCCTGCTCTATAATGAGCAACGAGTATAAAGAAGAGGAATAAAAAATTTGAAGCTTACTTACCCTTTCAGTCCTCCATATGGGCATTTGAGACTCCTTGATAGCTTGTTGTCTGCCTAGAATCCGTTTCAGTGACCGACCTCAGTCACCACACAGTCTGCATCTGACTGACATCAGTTCCATGTGACTATCCTGACTATTGATGCCAATTTCTTGAGTGACATCAGTGTCTACCTGTCACTGATGTCAGTTCCTGATCGATGTCGATCTTACCCTGCCTGACACCACCAGCTTTGGTTTGCACATGACCGACATCGATACCTATCTGTTCAATGCTAGTTCCTCCTGACCGACACTGGTACCTATGTTCTCCTGTGAGTGATGACTTTTTACCTACGAGCTCTCTTTGGATCAAAACCCTATCCAAACTGCCCTGCTCAGAGTTACTCAGTCTTTTCCACTAATCTTTGTTCATCATCTCCTCCATAAACACCAAGGCTCTCTAGTTCTTAAGTCTATCAAAGACATCTGACTTCCGCTTAAGAACATGCATTTCCTTCTTGCTCTTGTGACCAAGCCTACAAAGCCACATCTTCGCAACAGAAGAATAATTAGTAATACAAGCAAGTAGATAAAGATTACCTACTTTCTTACCACATGCTAATTCAAGTGCATCCTTGGTAACATTCCAAGAATCCACTATGAGAGTTACTGTGCATCTCTCATTACCCAACTTTCTTGTAGAAATTATCCGCATCTCCAGGACTGGGACCTACATGACCTCCTTCAACACCCATGTGTTGGCCGTCTGCAATTTTAGTCGCACTTCCCCTTTGCCAATACTTTGACAAGGCTCACCAACCCCTAAATAAATCTTTCCAAAGTCTCAATGGACCTTAACATGGAAAAATACTCTATTTGGGGCTGCATGGAAAGAGGCAACATAATCTATAAAACAAGATTCTACTTTATCCAAGGAACATACCAGAGCATCCTGTGCAACAACACCTGCAACATCTACTTCTTCAGTTCCTTCATGTTGATCTTCTACTAACCAACAATATTTCTTTACCTGCTCTTTCTTTCCATAACACTGTAATTGACCATTTGTGCCTTTGATTTCCTCCATTCTTAGTGTACTTTATTCTACCATTGCTTTACTCCCACTCAATCAAAAACCCCTAAGAGTGACCTATAATCAAACACAAACCTACTCCCTGCAACCTGGCTCTGATACCACTTTGATAGGACCTAGGAAGCACAATTGATTACCATGTACAAGCAACTAAACACATAATTTAACCAAAATCACAAGTAACTAGAATTCAAAAATAGCACAGAATATGAGAGACAATACCCAATTGTATTAATACTCTTCTAGAAAGAAATTACAATGAAGAGACACCACACTCTTCCACACCTTACAGGCTTCCCACACCAAGTGTACAGTAATTCACCTTTAAGAGTTCACTCTCTTAATTATGGTCCCAACACACAATTCAAACACAGAGTTGGTGTTCACTTCCAACCAGTCAGTATCACTACTTCCAGTACCACCAGTCAGTATCACTACTGCTAGTACACAAGTACTCCATGTACTCCATGATCGAGTACACACTGTACTCCAAGTACACAATGTACTCCAAGTAGATCTCCCCTGATATTGCTACTTGTTGTGTTGCTGATCTCCTTGATCTTGCTGCTACCTGCAAATCAACTTGTTTTGCAACACCTGCAAACCTAGACCACACACACACACACCCCTGCAAATCAATGATCTTACTTACCATGTAGATCTCTCTACACCCTAAAGAACCCTTGTCTTTGCCTCACCAAGTCCTTATGATTCTCCAAACCAGTACCCCGGTGGATATTCTACTAAAACTTACACAACCTCCAGCTCTAACTAATCATACACACTTGGCACCCCTGTGGAACTAGGAGGAGCTACCCTTGCTCTCTTCACTCTGAAGGAGCTAACCAAGCTCAACTCTAACTAGCACACTTTACAATACAACCCATGAGTCTCTTAAATAGATCTCATGTAAACAATAATTAGACATCTAATTACAATAATTAGATCCATAGCTCCAAGACTAAAATTAGCCTTTAACATGCAAATAACAAGTTTGTTAACAAACTATTCATGAAATTGATAGTTTCAGAACCGCACAGGTGACCGATGTCGGTCCCTGTCTTGCTGGAGATGACCGATGTCAGCCGATACCTGATCGATGTCAGTTGTTATGCTCACTAGATATGACCGACGTTAGTTGATCAGACTGACGTCAGTTGCTCTGCAACTCAGCAACCTCTCAACAACCTCCTCCATGTCTGCATCAGTGAAGCTTTTAGCTCCACAACCTAACAATCTCCCACTTGGAGATAAATAGCTGCACTATACCTGTACCTATACACCATCTAATTTGTTTCTTGGCTTATATCCCTTTTCAAGCTCAATCTTGAAGACCAACCACCACACATCCTGTGGTGCAACACCTGTCATCCAAGTAACCTGCCATATCCAAAGTCCTGACCCTGCATAGCATGTCGACCTGCTATTTGTCCCTCTCAAATACCTGAGAACCCACTGAACTGCTTTCTAGTGCTTCCTTCCTGGATTAACTACAAACATGCTGACAACTCCCACTATTGGGGCAATATCAGGGAGTACACATGTACTCAACCTCATCATGTGATTGGGGACCCTATTTTATGAACTATCCATCCATAGGTGTGCTGCCCGATTCTGCATCCTGCACTACCTTCACACAATCATCCTGTGACAACATCAACTTGTGATCTTCCCTGTCTCTAGGATTACTCATGCCAAAGAATTTTGTTGCTCCCAAATTCTTCATGACACACATCTAAACTAACTTTACCTTTAGCTCAAAAAACCATGTATGTGTAACCCTGCATCAAGCAAACACACAACATACAATAACAGGATGATGTTGTAATCATCACCCATCTGGTAAAGAAACCACAATGGTTACAATGACATTGACTAAAGCCATGCCTTGTCATCCACCTGTCAAACCTGTACCACTATCCTGGAGCTTCCTCAAGACCATATAACCTGGCCTTCTGTCTCACATATCCATTCTCTCTATTATTTAACCAAGGAATCCATTCATCTTTCAGTGATTTCATACCAGCTGGCAACCCTACCAAATCTTCCATTTGATTCTGCATCTTAGGAATCAAATTCCTCATTCATGCCATGCTCCAACTGTTTCTTGGATCCTTCCTACTCTGCAATGAGAAACGAGTATAAAGAAGAGGAATAATGAATATGAAGCTTACTTACCCTTTCAGTCCTCCATATGGGCATTTGAGACTCCTTGATAGCTTGTTGTCTGCCCAAAATCCGTTCCAGTGACCGACCTTGGTCACCACACAGTCTGCATCTGATCGACATTGGTTCCATGCGACTGTCCTGATTGCCGATGCCAATTTTTTGACTAACATCAGTGTCTACCTATCACAGACGTCGATTCCTTGACCGACATCGATCTTACCCTTCTCGAGACCACCAGCTCTGGTCTGCACATGACAGACATCGGTACCTATTTGTTCGATGCCAGTTCCTCTTGACCGACACTGGTACCTGTGTTCTCTTGTGAGTGATGAATTTTTACCCACAAGCTCTCTTTGGATCAAAACCCTATCCAAACTGCCCTGCTCAGAGTTACTCAGCCTTCTCCACTGATCTCTGTCCATCATCTCCTCCATAAACACCAAGGCTTTCTAGTTCTTAAGTCTGTCAAAGACATTTGACTTCCGCTTAAGAACATGCATTTCCTTCTTGCTCTTGTGACCAAGCCTATAAAGCCACATCTTCACAATAGAAGAAGAATCAGTAATACAAGCAAGTAGATAAAGAGTACCTGCTTTCTTACCACGTGCTATTTCAAGTGCATCCTTGGTAACATTCCAAGAATCCATTGTGAGAGTTACTGTGCATCTCTCATCACCCAACTTTCTTATAGAAATTATCTACATCTCCAGGACTGGGACCTGCATGACCTCCTTCAACACCCATGTGTTGGCCGTCTATAATTTCAGTCGCACTTCCCCTTTGCCAATACTTTGACAAGGCTCACCAACCCCTAAATAAATCTTTCCAATGTCTCCATGGACCTTAACATGGAAAAATACTCTATTTGGGGCTACATGGAAAGAGGTAACAAAATCTATAAAACAAGATTCTACTTTATACAAGGAACATACTAGAGCATCCTGTGCAACAACACCTACAACATCTGCTTCTTTAGTTCCTTCATGCTGATCTTCTACCAACCAACAATATTTCTTTACCTACTCTTTCTTTCCATAACACCGTAATTGACCATTCGTGCCTTTGAATTCCTCCATTCTTATTGTACTTTCTTCTACCATTGCTTTACTCCCACTCAATCAAAAACTCCTAAGAGTGACCTGTAATCAAACACAAACCTACTCCCTGCAACCTGGCTCTGATACCACTTTGATATGACCTAGGAAGCACAATTGATTACCATGTACAAGAAACTAAACATGGAATTTAACCAGAATCACAAGTAACTAAAATTCAAAAATAACACAGAATATGAGAGACAATACCCAATTGTATTAATACTCTTCCAGAAAGAAATTACAATGAAGAGACGCCACACTCTTCCACACCTTACAAGCTTCCCACACCAAGTGTATAGTAATTCACCTTTAAGAGTTCACTCTCTCAATTACGGTCCCACCACACAACTCAAACATAGAGTTGGTGTTCACCTCCAACCAGTCAGTATCACTACTGCCAGTACCACCAGTCAGTATCACTATTGCTAGTACACAAGTACTCCACGTACTCCATGACTGAGTACACACCATACTCTAAGTACATAATGTACTCCAAGTAGATCTCCCCTAATATTACTATCTGTTGTGTTATTGATCTCCCTAATTTTACTGCCACCTGCAGATCAACTTGGTTTTGCAACACCTGCAAACCTAGACCACGCACACACACACCCTTGCAAATCAATGATCTTACTTACCATGTAGATCTCTCTACATCCTGAAGAATCCTTATCCTTGCCTCACCAAGTCCTTATGATTCTCCAAGCCAGTACCCCAGTGGATCTTCTACCAGAACTTTCACAACCTCCAGCTCTATCTGATCATACACACTTGGCACCCCTGTGGAACTAGGAGGAGCTACCCTTGCTCTCTTCACTCTAAAGGAGCTAACCAAACTCAACTCTAATTAGCACACTTTACAATACAACCCATGAGTCTCTTAAATAGATCTCATGTAAACAATAATTAGACATCCAATTACAATAATTAGATCCACAGCTCCAAGACTAAAATTAGCCTTTAACATGCAAACAACCGGTTCGTTAACAAACTATTTGTGAAATTGATAGTTCTGGAACCGCACAGGCGACTGACATCGGTCCCTGTCTAGCTGGAGATGACCGATGTCAGCTGATACCTGACCGATGTCAGTTGCTATGCTCACTGGATATGACCGATGTCAGTTGATCAGACTAACATCGGTTGCTCTGCAACTCAGCAACCTCTCAACAACCTCCTCCATGTCTGCATCAGTGAAGCTTTTAGCTCCACAACCTAACACATCTTTGACCCTTATCATGGTGCACTCTTAGTGGTGATTCACACAGATGGTAGTAGTCAAGGCAACCCAGGACTGACAATTATGGCTTGGGTTATTGATGATCCACGAGGCCATGAACTTATTGTAGCTAGTTTATTCCTTACTAGGGAGATGATAATTCTACTAAGTATAATGAAATCATTGGTGCATTGATCAATTCCCATGAGTTAGGCACATGCTATGTGTAATTATTCTCTGAATCACTCTTAGTTGTGTCTCAACTCATCAGTGTTTGGGTTGTCCTTAGCTCTAAGTTGCTCCCCTCTTCTAGGCACCACATGATTTGCTCTCTTTCTTTGAGGACATCAAGTTCACCCATATCCCTCACAAGGAGAATACTAGGGATGGTGCCCTAGTGAATCTCATTTTGGATAGAATGATTTGATTTGATATCACTTGTGTCCCTTCTTTATAGGAGCAAGAGCTCGATTTGGAGTTAGATTTTGGGTTACACAACAATTACACTCTCACCCATGGATCATACCATTGACTTCTTTCATCACCATTTTCATTTGATAAGCTTAGGTAATGTTTCATTTTATATTTTATGTTCTTTCTTTCCTTTGATTTGGTGTAGCTTCCAAGGACTGCACAACACTCCTTGTTTATTTGAATATAGACTACTTATACCTCGGGGGCATATCTAATCATACTTCTTGTGACCTTGCTCCTCCCTATGATTACACATTACCTCATGTGTAGAATACTAACCCTAGTCATCCCACTTTGAGACATTCACCACTCACTTAGATGTCTCTTGCATCATATTCTTACCCTCCATGCATCCTTAGTCAATCTTGGCCCTTTCTCACATAAGACAGGCACTCTAGAGACCCCTAGGGTCTTTTAGGACCCTGTTGACTAGCCTAAGCCCCTATTTGACCTAGGACATGGATTGTGTAAAGGAAACCCATGGCCTAGGTTGCATGTTTCATTCACAAAAGCTGTAGCCTAGGTAGAACATGTGCAAAAGTGCCAGTTTGGACCCAAATAGTTTAAAATGACTAATTTTAGGTATTTTAGTGGATTGCGGTTGGGATATATGCCTCATTCTCATTCATTTTAGCCTCTCTGTTGATCATTTTATTGATTTTATACTCCCATTTGATTAGTCCATTCAAAGCTTAGCTGCTTCCTTGAATATTTCTTGATTCTTTCTTGGCACAATAGCTTCCATTATGACAGGTGATGCCCTATAGTGTTGTAGCTATTCTTGGTGATTCTCATTGATATTGACAGTGTTCTTGAATCTTTTGGGTTTATCCTTGCTACCTAAAGACTCCATTTCACCTATTTTGTGCTCCTTGCATTAGCTCTTCCATAGATTGGTGGCTTCTCCTTCACCTCCTCCATAACTTTTGGCTCTTGGTTTAGACTTAGATTACACACAAACTGATCTTCTTCCTCCCTTTCCTTTTATCTTAGACAATAAATTGGTAAAAATTATCTCTTTGAGCTTGATATTAGGGAATTTTTATTTTCAAAGTGAAAATATTTGTTTATTTGCTGTAGTATACATGCTACGGTTTGATTTGTTTTAGTGAATTAGTTGTTTTGTGCATTGCTTAGAGTAGTTTCTAAATTTTATTGCATTTATATATGGTTAAATAATACTTTGATTTCTTCAAATATTTATTTATCACATGCCATTTCCCTCTTTTAAAGCATTTATCATTGTATATTAGAAATAGACATGCTGAAAATGAACTAGATAACTTGCTTAGACAATCTCTCCCTCTTGCCAAACTAGAACATTGCATTATTAGAAAATAATAGTGTTGAATTCAAAATATATATCAAATATAGATTAGGCATACCATTTAACCCTTTATTAAAAACATCTTAATTGATTAAAACATCTTACGTTTGGCCTGAAAGTGCCTTAGCATCTAGATTTACTTTTCATTTGTTAGCTCTCTTTATTCGATATTATTGTTTCTGTAATTTATATAGAATCAATAGTCTATTATTATCTAATTAATTTAATATGGTTGGATACACTAGAGGTACTTATGTACTTTGTGTTATCCCTAGCCTATTTTATAAGTCTATCTATAGCTTGGTGCAAGTTGATAAATTAGATAGCCACTATAGATCTCCTGTAGCCTATAGAACCCCAGTGTTTTGATTTAGCACCCTAACAGACACCAGTGGTTCCATTTAGATTCTTGGAGATACACATCCTATCTCTTACATATATTTTTAATACATTCATGCATGCTTTCATTTTTAGCTTTCCTAGTTTAGACTTGATTGTATTCTTCATGCTTCTTATGTTCAAGGGCATTTGAATATGCCATTATTATTTGGCTCTATGCCACTTATATTCATGTATGCCTTGGACATTTACCCATGTCATTGTGTTTGATTTCCTAATTATGTACGTAAACATTTGAACATGTCATTCTATATGTATCAAAGACAACTTGTTTGTTTCTTGTGTATGTGGACATTTGAACAAGTCCTTGTATGCTTTATTTTCTTAGATTTAGTAACATGTGCCCATGTCCCTTGTATTATGGTCCTTTGGCATATTTTGTGTGCTTCATGTGTTTTATAAGTACATTTTTTTGTATGCATCATGACCATGATATTTTTATTTACTTACTACACACCAATTTTTGATCCCATGAGGGACCTCATGCATCTACCCTTCCTACTTGGGTGTTATGATGGAAATCATGTCCCATCCCCCTAGGAAGCTACTTAGATTTGTTGTTATATATGAATTGATTACATTTATCTTGACACCCTTGTGAAATGCTAGATACAACATACATATTACATTACATACTTATGCTCATATACTCTTACATTTTGATGTTATGTTTTCACATTGTATTGGATTATCACATAGTTATCATATATGATCCATATAACACATTTTTTAGAGCTATTTATTTTAAGGATAGTTATTACACAGGTCAAAAACTACACTCAAAATAGGGGGTATTCATAGGGGTTTGTCACAAAGATTAGACTCCTACATTGCATTCACAGAACATTTTCAGCACATAGGCTCAATTTTAGAAAATCAGACACAGGTAAAACACAGGAAAAAATAGGGAATCAAAAATCAATATAGTGACTCAGATTTTAGACCAAAAAAACATTAGTGCCTAGATTAGGATACTAACACCACATAAAAATACTACCCAAGACATGGTGTTACTATCTAGTATCCCTAGTTTTAGGGTAGTTTAGATTAGCTAGAATAATTCACCAGGTATAATACATGTTTTCAAAAATATAGTTACAAGTTTAACAGTTATGCTTAGATTTTGCTCAAATTCATACTAGTTTAATTTAGATTCATATCAATTGCTCAAATTGGGGGCATCATGCACATAATGACCAGTCCCATATTTAGTTTAGATACTCGAATACAACTATTATAATTTAGGCCAAAATCAATACTCTCAAATATTAGATTAGGGGCATGTGCATGCCACATAGTTTCCATATGCTGAGTTACACAACATGTTGATTAGATGGAATGGAAAACTCCATGTCATTATCTATACTATATACACTTGAATTCATATTACAAGTTGTCACAATTTTCATTCCTTAATCCATTTTTAGTGGTTGGCATTTCTAAGTGGCCCAGTGCCACCTAATGTACTCGAGTGGCTACGGAGCTGACATACATAGTTAGATATTTATAACACTTTATGAAATTAAGTTTTAGATGCATAAAATACACATGGGTGGGAAATGATGGATTAATAGCCTAACTGAGTTCTTGAACCACCCACATGAGAGGGTTGGACACACTATCATTCTAATCCAAACTATTCATAGGTCATGATCCACTAAGCAGGAGTGGGCAATGATGGAATCAAAATTAGAGTGAGTTATTGAGCCACTTTCATATGAGGATTTAGCAAGATATAAACTTACTCTAATTTATTCAATGATTTGATCATTATATACATGTACACACATAGTTTGTCACCAAGTTCATGCATTGGTTTGCATACCCAACGAGGTGTATTCGTTCCTTTCCCTTTTCCCATAACTTTACTTAGTTTTATTCAGTTATTTATTTATTCAACATAGTATTTTTATTTTTATATTTCTTAAGTAAGGACTAATTCATGCATGTTTCATTGTAGGTCATGCTTTGGACCATGATTTACATACATAGACCCAACTTCACATACTTAGACTTAGCTACAAAAGATTCACTTCTTTGGTAAGTTTAGGTACACCTCTTTTTCCTTTATACTAATTATTTAACTTTACTACATTTCTAACATAAAGGGGGGGAATATAATCACCTAAAAGTGGGATTTGAGTGCTAAGAGTGCTACTTGAGATAGCTTATTCCTAGCTTAGCCCTAAACATATCCTAGAGATTTTTATCACACTTTTCTAGCCTTTGTGTTGACCACATGCATCCCTATTCAGCTAAAACACAGTCTCAAAACTTTATTCCTAGATCCTAGCCCTTCATACCCAACAACCTACTAGTTAGACATTAGTACCACATTGAGGACACTAGAACCACATGACGCTAGTGTCCCCAACATTGTGTTAGTGTCTCTTATCTTAAGTCTCCCAAATAGATATATTTTCAAAAGTTAAACCCTCCTAACGTCAGCCTAAACACATTTTATTATTTGTAAAAGCTACATAACACTATAAATACATGAATTTTAGACCTCTATCCACTAGATGGAAAATATATGCAAAACACCTTTCAAACATGAAACAAGTTGAGCGAAATTAAGGTTATTAATCCCTATTCTACCCTACTTTTACATCTTACCATATACAACTACCCTAAGCCCAGATTATCTAGATTTCCAATCTTAAGTGAACTCAAGGCATTGAAGACCACTATCATTCTAGAATCACTTGCACTTGCAACAACACTTAGTTGGGAGAACTACATCGAGCTTGATCCTTCCTCAGAGTATTGGTATGTACACAACTCTCTTCACAATATGGTGTTGAGGATGTCTAGCCTATCTTACTAACAAAAATACATTTTCAACTCATACCTTATTTATAAGGAGGATTGCGGTTTGCATCATAATCAACTATTACAAGCACAATATAGAGTTTTAAACTTTGTGCACATAGGAATAGAACCTAGAAACATAGGTGTCGGTACACCTATAATTTAGGAATAGTCATGCATAGAGGACACTAATACCATTCTTACTACATTAGAACCACATGGTGCTATTTTACAAGTGTGGCACTACTATCCAAGGGAAGATATGACACAGGGATCCTATTGAAAACACTTAGACCTATTTGTATCCTAGTTTTTAACACTCAGATATTATACGTTAGGTATTTTTATAAAGTCAAAGCAAGTCAAATTTTGTAATAAATTAGTGGTAATTTATTGCATATTATTTCACCAATTTAGACTGCTCACCCCTTTTATGAAACTTAGGATTTACACTAGTAAACCCCTAAAAGGTTAAAACAAGATACTTAGTTTTGTACAAGACCCTTCCCCCACTTTTCATGAATTAGAGATTATATTATTAATATAGTTTTTAACAAAGTACAAGACTATTTGTAAAAAAATGGTGGTAGAGAGCATGATACAATGACAAATTAGGCTAAACCTAGGATAAAGAACAACAAACTATGCCTGGCCTAGGAACAAAACAAACAAATAATTAGGCAAAGACTAGGATATTTGTATAACATAAAAAAATATTAAGTATTAGGAATAAATAACCTAGTAGAAGAGGGATCTAGATCAAGTGGATTACCTCAACTGATAGAATAAATTAATGTGAACATATTAAAAATATGTGAAACATTATGGATATTATTGTAAGTGAGTTAATTACAGAACTCACGTAGAGATTTAGGAGAAATAACAGGGGAGAAAAAATAAAAGTTTTTAGAACAATCTCCCTATTATAGTGAGAGCTATTTGAGGAGATATAATAGGCCTCCTATTAAATAGGAGATACAAAGCCTATATGAATGTAAAGTTTTTTATTGATTAATTGAATGATTTAGATTGACCAAAATTTAGTGCTCTACACTTTCAAGCTTCAACTCCTCTACACATTATGGATTAATTCCTAATAGTGGTATTAGAGCAGGCTTTCCCTAGAATTTGTACCTTCTATTCCCCTATCTATTACAACACAATGACTTGATGGCTATGCAGTGAAGACCATGTGTAAATGCCATTCCTACTTATCCACTCCTTGCACACTGCTAATGGTCTAGCAATGCAGACCACGTGTGAACCTGTTGGCTTCATCACCCACCTACATCTTCTCATCTTTCATTATGTTCACCTCTATCCACTATTTTCACACCATTCTATCCACAATTCGCATATAAAAAAATTGAAAAATAAAAAATAAGGGTATAATATATATATATATATATATGTCTATGTTTTTGATTTATCTTTATATGTTATTTGTTTGGAGATATTTTCTCAAAATACATTCAAAAAATTAGTTTTTTAAATTTATTTATCTATGTTATTTATAGTCTTTTTAATTTTACACAATGTCATACTCCTGATTGGAGATACCAGATCTACATTCAGTGCATGAATTTATAGAGCCCTAATCCTAAGTGGAAGCCTTGAGTCTCTCATAGACTCAACCCCTATTTGTGCTCCTAGACTCCCATATTCATAGCACTCAATCTTCTATGTCTCAAATGAATTGATTCTATTTGAGATGTGGTAGATACTTTAATCTTGGCTTTGAATCGATGGTAATTGGGGATCTCACAATGACAAAATCCTCTGAGCTTTACTAAACTATGGCATAACTCCTCTCCATGATGAACTCATTATCTCAGTTCATCAAGCTATTTGGCCTATGGATTTCATTCACCTCTACAAGTAACTCATGGCATTTTTATTGCTCAGCTCTTACATCTAAATCCATGGCTCAACCTTCTTTCACCACTCTCCACTCACCACCATGTCTCAACGTGAAATTCTTTTTGTTTTTAGGTTTAAGTATAGTTTTTTTTTGCTTAAAGTTTTTAGTTATACCTAGATAGTTTGTTAAGTCCGTGGTATGTGGGTTAGTTTTAGTTTAGTCTTGGTAATGGTATTTTTATTATTTTATGGTTTTGACTTAGGTGGCATTAGTTTTTTTACTTTTTGTGTTTTATTTTATTAAATGATTCTTTTAGATTTAGTTTAAGTTTTATTTGTTTATATTTAGTTTTTTTTTAAAATATTTATTTATGGTTTGATTATTTAGTGTTTTAAACATTTTATTTAGTTTTTATATTATTGATTATGTCATGGTGTTTATAGGAGTCAATATAAATTTAGTAGTCATGTTTTTATATAGTCCATATTTTTTATAATATTATTTATGTGTATTTTTTAAAGTTTATAGTGATTTTAAATTTTTTCTAGTGTCTTTTGTCATTTTGCATAATTGTGTGTTTTTAGTCAAAAGTCTCAGTCAAAAAAATATTAGAGTCACGAGTCAAGTCTGCTTCTCAAGTTTTCAAATAAGTTTTTAAAGGCATTTTTTTCAGATAAATTTTTTGGATGCATTATCGGTTGAAATCGACATCCCTAGGTTCACATTAGGGGAGGGGATGATAGAATAAATTAATGTGAATATTTTATAAATATGTGAAGCATCATAGATATTACTGTAAGTGAGTTGATTATAAAACTCATGTAGAGATTTGGGAGAAATAATAGGGGAGAAAAAATAAAAGTTGCTAGAACAATCTCCCTATTATAGTGAGAGTTGTTTGAGGAGATATTATAGGACTCATATTATATATGAGATACAAAGCCTATATTAATATAAAATTTATTATTGATTAATCTAATGACTGAGATTGACTAGAATTCAGTGCTTTGCACTTTTGAGCTTTGACTCTTCCACACAATATGGATTAATTATTAACATCAACTAGAGCTTAGGATATCCTTCCCTTCAATAACAAGGTCCCAACTAGAATCAAAATTGTGGTGATCACCTTCCTCTTTATTTTTTGTGTCTTCATCTGTGCACCAAGGAAAATAACTAAAGCTACCTATAGAAATCCTTTATTTAGAGGTGGTTTCTAGCCACCTTGAGAATTTACAGGTGGTAAACTCCATCTTTGATGCATCATAAGGTGTAAAAATCACCATTTATAAGCCTGCATAGAATAAGGAGGCAAAGATCCCCAACCTCTAAGTAGAGTAGGGGGATGAAAGTAGTGCCATTATGGATAACTAATAGCTCAATTGTGAGAACACCAACAAGAATGATTATGGAAAAATTTACCCCATAGGGGCTCGATACTACCTCTTTGTGGTGAGTTTTGAGATGGGGAGGGAGGCACATGAACAACATTACAAGGGGCATCCCATAATGGTGAAGGAAACACTATAGATAGTCAAGCTCCATGGTAACTTTGTGGGTTTGAACTTAAATCTATAAAAGCACATTAAAAATAACCATAGACTTATTATATAGAGAAAATTTAATGTTAGTAACAAAACTAGAGAACAAACTTGAATTATTTTCTTTACATAATTGGAATAAGTTTCCACTCTAAAAACATTCTAGTCTTGGGTGAATTGAGAGGGAATCTTAGGGTTGTCACCTAGGAGAATATGAAACCAATTGAAGGATTGTAAGCAAAAGGGACTGAAAAAATAGTGGATCCATGACCAAGTGCCTTGAGCCTTAGGAAAAAACTAAAAAAAGTGCATGAGAGTCTACAAGTTCCCACATAATATGCATTGAGGTTTCACTACCCCAATTTGTATTAATATTCTTCCAATATGAAGCCCTTGATGAAGCAAACATTAAGAAACATGAGAAAGCTTAGGTTTAATACAAGCATACCAAAAATTTAGAAAATGTCTCCCCTAAATTGATAAGGGTGAGAAAATATCCCATATGGCATTGAGCTTATCCACCATGGGAAAATGCGATTAAATCCATTCACATCCTTTGTGAGAAATGTAATTCAAGAAAGGGGTGTCAACATACCATTTTAAATCCTTCCACCAAGGGTGGAAAGAGGTGACAATGATTTTGTAAGAAAATCAATGGGGATAACCTTGAAAATATCCTCATAGGATTCCTTTTCCACAAAGGAAAGCTTACATTTAGCTTGAATTTAGCCCAAGGGAACAAGAAATAAGAATGTTTATAAAACACATCTTACACTGTATAAATTACTCTTTGAAAAAACTTGAGATAATGTATCCACAACACTTTTACAAGAGGGATGAAATGGTCATTAATAATAGGGGAACACCAAAGAGATGTTGGTTGATAGAAAGATCATCATGAAAACCTAATCCATTCCACAACAACCAAGGTTTAACTTTTTCCCAAGCTTTCTAGATACTTTTAATCACAAAAGGACCACATAATTTTCATAGTGCTTCAACCACCTTTTACATTTGAATGTTCAACCTAAGAAAACTAGATTCATTCATGATAGATACCAAAATAATGGTTATCAATGTTGAAAATCACTGAAAGTGGACACCATTTCAGATAAATAAATGTAATAAGGCCACCACAAAGCCATAATGGTTACTAGTCAGAAATATACTATCAGGCCAAATCACTTTTCTAACAACACAAAGAAGGAAATGTGACACTTTAACCTCTTAAAGGTATATGATGCACATATCTATAATTTTTTTATATAAGACCTTTTTCAATTGTGTATTTCCCTCATTTGACAAGCTTTGTACATTTGTGTATAGTTGATTATTGTTTGATACTTTCTAGTCCATACTAGACTCTCTTAGCTTTTGAGCATTCTAAATGTATTTAACATTCTATCAAATTTATTTGATTTCAACTTTTAGATCTCAATCATTCATTTTCTCAATGGTATTCCTTAGTTCCTAAGCTTATATTTCTCTAGGGGTAGATTTGGAAAATCATTGACTATGTCTTGGATGGATTTGATGATCTGTCAAATCCATCTTATGTATTTTATTAGGTCTTTCCCACCTTGGCCTAATTTCTTGTGTTGTGACTATAACTTAATACAATTTTCCATGGTTAGCCTTCACATGTCATGTCATAGAGATCCCTATATATATAAATCATTCCTAGTAATTTTACCAAGTGTTATGTATCACTCAAGTATTGAGAGTAAAGTTCATCCTTTTATATAATTCAAGTTAGAGCTTCCATTAATAAAATATATTGATACACTTGTGATGGAGTTTGCACCTTGATACTTCAACCTTCTTCAATTACATCATCCACTTGTTCAAAAAGAGGGTTTAGGCAAATGTTTGAATGTAGTTTACATTATATTTCACTAGGGAGAGGAGCAAAGCTCTCACTCAAAATTACACTCACATGCATAAGAAAATGACATTGAATTTGATTCCAAGCACGTGGGATATGTAGTTGTAACTTTTCAAAGGGTACCCTGGGTTAGCTAACTTTGCACACACTTGTCTTATTATTATTTACAAGGGTTAGGTCAAGGATAAAAAAGAAGATAATTCAATAGATTCTACTGACATTTATGTAGTGCAGTTGCATAATATTATATGACATTTGACAATGCAATTACACAAAAAAATCTAAAATTCATAACAAATTAGAATATGAATTTGACTGCCAATGATATATTTGACAGTTATAGGAAGTACATATTCAATAGCTTGATGAATATACCTAATACTGATTTGATGGTTAGAAATGAAGCACCAAAATTGATAGAAACCTACAGAGTCACCTGCATAACCTAGATATAGTTCTATAAATTCAAAATAATACCCAATTGTGTCATATTTCTATCTTCTTTATCATTTCATTACTATTTCTTATCTTAGTTAATTTCTTATTACATTTATTCCCATTTTTTACACACTTAGTATTTTTATTACTATTTTAAATTATATTTACTTGAGAATCATATGTGTCCCTTATTTACCTTAGTATGGATTTGGTTAATTACCCCAATGTCACAATTTGGTAAAAATAATTTGCAAACCCCTTTGTTCTTTAAACACATACACCATCCAAGGTTCCTCCTAGGGTTTGATGTTCTATTTTTAATGGTATAATTTTAATTATTTGCATCCATTAATCAAACCCTATCTTACCCTTCACCTCTTTCTACTTTTAGATTTACATCCACTTTTTAAAAATTGGTGCATACATCTGTGTTGTTTGAATGCATATACCTTTCAAAGGTTTATTCTATGGTCTGATCCTACATTTAAAATTTAATTTTTAGGTTTTCAAAATTTTTGTACTTACTACATTAATCAATCATTAGCCTAATTTCCCTCATATTGTTCATTATTATATCTTATGATAATTATAAAGCCTATATCTACACATCTTATTAGGTGAAGTACTAGATTAAGTGGTGTTATGATTTGACCTAACTTCCATTATTTGTGACTCATGCTTCAAAAATTACAACCATTGCTAAGATGCATCCTATTTTTTATGATCACACATATGTGAATAATAGTGACTATGTTTACATTGATGAAATTCCTCTTCATGATTATGCTTCTTTTGGTGATGAAAATTCTACTGAGAATAATGAAAAAAATTACAATAATTAAACTCCTACTAATTGTAGATAATTAATTTTGGTAAATAACCCTTTTACATAGTGTATTTTATCATTATTAGCACACTTGGTCTACTTATGTACATTTGGCTATTTTTAAGACATTTCCTTCTACACACTACTCTCTCTGACATTCAAGGCTTCTAAATGTATTCAACATTCATCCATTTTAGCTGTTAAGTATTATTTATATATCTTCCAAGTTTTTTTCCCCTATTTTAAACACTTGTCTCTCCAAGGACAAATTTAGTGGTTACAAGTGTATCATGTATCCTTTGTATTTTTGTGGGTCTTTTCACCTTGGCCTAATTTCAAGTGCCTTTAATTTTAAATATTACACTTTTCCATGGTTGGCCCTAGTGAGTGTATTATCAGAGAGATCCCTATATATATAAATCACTCTTAGTCATTTATCGAGTGAGAATTAGATAAATAGCCTTCCCTAAGTTAGATCATTCATTGATCAAATCTTATGCTACACTTGTGAGGAATCCTACATCTTGAACTAACATTGGTCATTCATATTTTCAAGATATTGTTGCATCATCCACTTTTACCAAAATGGGGTTTAGGAAAATGTTTATGTGGTTTCATGACACATCTAGGGAAGAGGAGGAAAATCTCTTACTTGAGATTATATTTACATGACACATAGAACCACATTGGGTCCACTTATAGTTTACATGACATGTAACTATAAAAACCTTGTGGTTTCCTAATCCATATCCTATTTTTTTTGTTCTTAATTGTGCATTTGTGGTGAATTAGGTCAAGATAAGAATAAGACATCAATTCAAACTTTATAGTTACAAATTAGGAAATCAAAGACACTATATTATATGGTATTAGATAACACACCTACACATAAGAACTCAAATTAAGAAATATCATGTAACACATATTAAACACAACATAACATATTCAATGATAATAATGCATGGGCATATTCGATGGCTGAATCTACCCAGGGAAAATTTGGTGATAAACTATCAAGCACCAAATATATTTGTTGATGGTCAAAGTTCCATATTTCAAACAAGGATTCATCATAATTACAAGACATTGCTACACTCTTGGAATCCTAATATTCTACCCAAGTGTGTTTATTTCATCACTTTCATTATTTTTCTTAGGTAATTGCTTGTTCTATTTATAATGTTTAGCTATAAGAATGATCTAAATTCTATTCTTGGACTATATTTATATTAGATATTGTTATGTAAATGTTTTATCATGTTGTATTAGAATATTTACCCTAGTTCACTAAAAATAAACAAATTAGTGAACCTGCATATTATGAGGTTTTTCCCTTAGGGTTTATGTCTGATTTCTTTTTTATTAGATCTAATTTCAGATGTACATTTTATTTCACATGGTTTAGTCAAACCCTAGTTATTAATCACCTCTTTCTTATTTTAGATTACATCCTTTTTTCATAATTTGGTGAATACACCTTATTTCTATGAATACATACATCTTTTGAGGTTTTACAGGATTTGATTCTCCATTTTCAATATGATTTTAAGATTTGCATCTTTTTTTTATTATGTTACTTACCCACCAATGGTTGATTATAGTGATATTCCTCCTTTTATGGTTGATGTTAACCCAAAGGGTCCATATATTTTTTATATAATGTCATTTTATTCTATCCAGATGATCATTGTGACCAAGAAACTTATAATGATCTCAATTTATTGATGGTGGTGATCCACGTAAAATTTATACAATTGCTAATTTTTGGGCTATGATTAACAACCATATTGATTGTTTAGAATATTTATTATATAGTTTGAAACCTACACAATAAATTAGGAATAAGTAATATTTACTTGTGCATAATCTTATAGATCCATTGGATGATACTACTCCACCTCTTAGAGAATCTGCATTTACATTAGTTGGCAAGGCTAGTACTTCTAATGTTACTATTGATCCTCTTATGCCTCCATTTAGTGAAACACCCTCTCCTTATGTAAATCATTCTATTCATATAAAATCTAAGGCTTCTATGATACCTCCTAATATCAATATAATTACCAATGTGCCTACATGAAATGAAATTACTCTACCATTAATGTAAAGTCACAATAATAGATATTAATATGATTTAAACAAGAGAAAAATAATTAAGAATATGGCTAAGCCACTTCAAAGGGATAACCTCCAAAAACTTACAATAATAATATAATTTAGAATATGATGATCACATATTAACCACTAACTCCTATATATAACCTATTTACACTAAGTAGATTTTCTAGGTTGACAATACTACTAATATGAAGCTATAGATATGAATATACAAGTTAATTAAAAGTTATGATAACCACAAGGTGGCCACACATATCCCAATATACACTATAAATTAAGGGTATTTCATGTCCCTCATCTTCAAACTGACATTATCCTGAATGTTGATGATTTTTGGATGATTGTGTAAGAACTATTCATCCTCCCATGTTGTATCTTCATTGTCTATGTTATTCCACTTGATCATATAATCTATAATATCCCTCATTTTCAATCTCTTGGTATATGTATAAAGTATTTCCTTAGGTTCTAAAATGATTATTCCATCCTAATCAAGCTTTGGTAACTCTATTTAGGCTGGAACTCTTTGTCTAATGACCTTATTCAAGCATGAAACATGAAACAATAGATGTATTATCTTTGAGTGAGGTATCTCTAGTTTGTACGTTACACTAAAAATATTCTATAATAATTGATAAGGGTCATAATACTTAGGTGAAAAATTATTGACCTTATTATATTATTTCAAATCCATTGTTTATTTGGCTATAAAGACATAAAAGACTAATCTTTGACTTAAAAATGTCTTTCATTGTAATGATGGTCAACTTAATACTTCATGTGGTTTTGCACCATTTATGCATTCTCTCCTAGACTAGAGAGTACCTCCAACTAGTGTTGAGTGTGTTATTTAACTTCTAAAACCTTTGGATATACCCTTAAAGATGAGGTGATGGATGGTGGATGATACCCATACACTACCAAAAATGGATACATTTTGGGTGAGGTATGGAAATAATGTTAAAACACCATACTAGTGCTATCCATTGAAACCATCTCTCATGTTTATCTGAATTAAAACAATGAAGATAACCCTCCAAACACTTATTGACCACCTTAGTTTGCTATCTAATTGGGGATGATAATATGAACTAAGAGCATTTGGATGCCAACATGTGAGAGTAACTCAATCTAAATATTACTAGTAATGATAGGATCACAATACTTATTACGATATTTGGGGTCGCATGAAGATTCTAAATTGTATCCATAAATGTTGACAAATGTGGGCATATTTAGTGAGTTTATCCACAAAAGCAAAGGTGAAAATTTCACCTTTAGATTTTTGCAGCCTTATGAAGAAATCTATGAAAACCTCCTCCCACCTCTTGTTAGGAATAAATAGATGTTACAACATACCCAATGTCTTGATTGTCTCACATTTGTTCTACTAACACATCTTATGTTCTATCACAAATTATCAAAGTTCCCCTTTTAACCTTTCCCATAATAAATCCTACTTGAATTTATGATAAGATTTTATGAATCCTGAGTTCCCTCCTACTAGAGAATCATGGAGTCACGTAAACACCTTATGCTTAAGGGTTGCATTTTTTCATAGGTGAAACTTATCTTTGTATTAGAGAGAATATAATTTCCACACAAATTTTTCTAACATGTTAGATATTATTGGAGGTTTTGAATAAGATCATGTGTAACTAAATTATCTCCTGATATGATCTTGTTTCATCCACCTAGTTTGCCTGTAATATGGCCATAACACATAAAATTTCCTCAATAGACTCATCCTTCCTAGATAGTGTATCAACCACAAAATTTTAATTTCCTTTCTTGTATAGAATCTCAAAGTCATATCCCAACATCTTAGTGACCCATTTTTATTATTATACTAATGATAGATTATGTTCTAAGAAGTATTATAGACTATCTTGATATGTACTCAATTTAAAGTGTATCATAAAAAAAGCTCACCATTTTTTTACTATGTGAAGAATGACCATTAATTCATTCTCATAAATAGGCTTTATCAATTTATTACATTTGAGTTTATGAATCTCAAATGCAATGGGTTGTAATTCTTTCATTAGTATTGCTCCCATACCATACCTTGAAGCATCTTATTCCATAAAAAATGTTTTGAGAAAGTTGAAGTAGTTAGAAATAGGGTGGTGCACATGGTTTCTTCAGCTTCTCAAATGCCTGGATGGCCACCTCATTCTAATATAAGGATTTCTTATTCAATAAGGTTGTGACTAGTGTTGCTATGCTTCCATAATGTTTTTATAAAATGATGATAGTAACTTGTGATCCCTAAGAAGCCTTATAGGTTTTTGAGGTTTTTATGCCCTTTCTATTCTACCATAACCTTAATCTTGTGAAGATCTATATTGATGCCTTAATGTGAAATGATGTAACCCATAAATTGAACCTTCTTAACTCTAAAAGTGCATTTAGAAGGCTTAAAATAAATCTAGTGTTGTTTAAAGAATATCCAAAACCTAAATCACATGATGCAAGTCTTCCTTCCATGTTTTGTTGTATATTAAAATTTCATCAAAGCACACCAAGATAATTTTTTTCTAAAATGGAAAAAAATTAGAGTTTATCAAAATCTAAAATGTAGATGGTGCATTAGTGAGGGAAAAAGGCATCACCATAAATTTATAATGGCCCTCATAGGTTTTAAAAGTTATCTTATGAATCTCATCTCTAATTTGGATTTGATGATACCCCAAACAAAGAAAGAGTCTTTAATATAAACAATGCCATGAAATTCATCTAGAAAATAATCAATTATAGGAATAACGAACTTATCTTTGATGTGTACTTATTGAGTTCCTTGTAGTCAGAACACATGTGTTAGGTGTCATATTTCTTATACACCATCACCAATGAAGAGGAATAAGACATTTAAATATGATGTATAATACCTACTTCTAGCATCATCTATACTATCTTATCAATTTCACTTTTCTATACATATGAATACTTGAAAGGACTGATGTTGGGTAGTTGACACCTTGGCACTAGTTGAATGACATGATCATGAACCCTTTTGGGGGGAAGTCCTTTGACATATCTTTGAAAATTACTGAGTGCTTTTCCACATTATCTTATAGATCTAATGGTGTAGACCCCTTTAGTGGTTGTGCCTATATTGAAAAAAGTTGAGAAATAAACCCATCCACTCCATTTTTTATAATCTTTTGAATCTAATGAGAGCTCACCAATTATGAGACTTTGTATATAACCTACACAGTTTAAATTTCCTACCTTTTGAATAGAAACACATGAATCACTCTTGGAAATTCATTTCAATATTTCCCAAGGTAATTAGCTATTAAACTCCCAAAATAATGTCTACTCCACCCATAAGAGTGGAAAACATATGGATGTGTAGTTGATATTCTCCCATGGTGAGATTTATATAATTGAATTTATCAAAACAACTGATTATGTCATAATTTTTAATCACTATTTGAAACTTTAGAGTTATATAGACAAAACAATTCAAGCATACAACTAATTTATTGTTGATGAAGTTGTGAGTACCACCTGAGTCAATCAATATTATCACCTTCTATTTTATTAAAAAACCCACTACATTGAGGGTTTTGGAGTGCTAATGGATGAAAGTGCATGGTAAATAATAGTTGGTTGGGTTTCTTTTGATTCCTCCCCTATCTCATCATCAAACTCCCATACTATGTCTTCATCCTCTTTTTTTCTTCATTGGCACCTTCAATGTAGAGAATTTTATTTTCTATACACTTATGTCCTCAACTATACATGCTATCATAGTCAAAACATAACCCTTTGCCCTCTTCTCTTCAATTTATTGAGGATTCAATTTGGTGGGAATATGGAATGAATATTCTAAATCAATTATATCTCTTAGAATAGATAATGGATAGCTTTTGGTGACTAGTGCCCATTATTATGATTTGCATGCCATAACAATAGCCTTAGATATATAACTTAGATTAAACACATGAAACTTGTACTAGATGTGATCCTTGAGCTTACCAAGAAATAATTCATTCAAATTTTAATTTGTGATTATCTCCACTTGTAATGATCAATTCTGAAACCGATGAATATAATCCATGACATAACATATTTGGCATAATTTTGATAACTTGTTGAATTAATTCTTTATCACATTTTTGGGATAGTGAAATTATAATTAATTAGTAAAAACTAACTAGTTGACACTAAGACCCTTATTATTTTGTGCACAAAACCATCAATACTAAATTAATTACTTAGGTTCCAAATATAAACATGCCAATACCACATTATGTCCATAAGGTATTTGATGTATATAAAAAAAGTTCTCCATTTGGTTTAATTAAGTCACCAGATCCTTCTCATAAAACTTACACATTTCAAATTTTGGCATCATGTTTTGTTGACCCAAATTAGAACTAGATGAAGGTAGAGGATGAGATATATTAGAGCTTGTATTGGGTTGACTAGAAAATCCACACTAGTTGGGCTAAGCATTTGTGAATTTTAGATAATTTTGTATGAATTTAAAATTTGATTGAGTCTCTACTTAAGATCATCCAATCAATGATTTATATTGTCCACATTTCATTTATTGGCCATATCAGACTATAATTTTTGTATGTTGTACTCAAGTTGGCTTACTTTATGATCTGTTGTGGGAAATCATAGAATATAAGACTCATCAATTTTTGGTTTAGACTCCATAACCTCTTTGTTATGAGTTTTTCCTAAATTTTACAACTCTTGCTTTAACTCCTAATATGTGGTCATGCCATAAAAATTATTGACAATGAGAAATTTGATCTTTGCCTTTGATCAAAATTTTACCAAATGGTTTCAAACTTAGGTTAGCCTCAAATAAAAAAAAATTAAATAACATACCCATCTATATTTTAATAATCCTTCCCAAACTATAAAGAGAGTTGAATGATTCCTTAAACTTTAGCTTGTAGAGTGAATTTATGTAAAATACTAAATTCATAATAAATTGCTAAGAATGTTCACCAAAACTTGAAAACTTGGTTGTAGCTTCCTCAAATTTATTTAAAAATAAAAAAAATAACTAATACATTTTTTAGAGCTATGTGAAATTCTTAAAAATTAGGGTTTTTACTACACTTTTGTATAAGTTAAAGCTCCACTACCACTTGTAATGAAATTAGTATAACACTAGAGTAGAATCACAATAAAATATCACAATATGATTGAAATGAGAAAAGAATAATAAATAATATGACTAAGCCACTTTGAGGGGGTAATATTCACAATCTTAAAATAAGAATAAAATTCATAACATGATGATCAAATATTAACCATTACTCCTATATATACCCAAAATATCCTATGAAGGTTCTATAGGTTGACTATACTACCGATGTGAAGCCATAAAAATGAGCATATGACTTAAGTAAAGGTTATGCTAGCCACAAGTCACCCACACATATCTCAATACATTCTATAGGTTAAGGTTTTAGCATTGCATGATTATATTCTTATTATGCATCCTTGGTCTTGGACATAGTGAAAATACCAATCATGCCTCCATTACAAATAATGTTAATCATAAAAATGCATAAATTACTATATGCACACACATATTAATGCTAATCATACACCTAGTGGTGCATCTACTTATCCAACAGTATAATAAAAACTTGATGATAGTTGATTGTTACTTACATAATTATCTAAAGATTTTAACAAACTTAGCCGCATTGTTTCATATTATGAATTATTACACAACCCTTTGGCTACAAAATTTCTTGCTCATACCCTATCTCCTTTATTTCAAGTGCCTATATTTACATTATATAATGGCAATGGGGATCCTTCACATCATGCTAAGGCTTATTTTTCATCTTTATTTGATTTTCACCATGATGATTTACTTATGACTAGGATATTTCTTAAAAGTTTCACCAAACATGCCTTAAATTTATTCTACACACTACATGTGGATTTAGTACATTGATTAAACAATTTGGATGATATTTTCTTATCACATTTCTTAAATTTATCAAATCGAAAAAATATTTAATGAATATCTTGTTGACTATATGCTTAAATTTAAAACCATACTTATGAAAATGGCACATCAAATACATGATAATAAGCTTCAAAGTATTATCAAATAATTTACTCTTCTTACTTAAGGACAAAGTCATGTTTAATAATTATGAATAGTTTTACAATATTTTCCATGTGATATGTAACAATGTGATTAAAATTATGGAATACAATATGTTAAAGTATGCATTTATCACTTCTACATCCATTACCTGTAAATATGAAAAAAAGACAAAGTTTAAACTTAGGACCAATGATGCACCTAATTTTCAAAATAAGAATTATGTGAAAACCATAAACAAAATTACACAAACAAATGACAACCTTATCTTTCCCACTTCTAGGAATAATTGAAAAATTACAACATTACCAAACCCACTCACAAAGTGCTTAAATGATTACTTGAATGTAATGAACTTACTTTATTTGAGCCATATCAATTAGATACTACTCAATCATTTCCTAATAGGTATAATACAAACCTATATTATGACTACCATCAAGCTTCCAGACATTCAACTAATTGATTGATTTATAAACTAGGTGGATATTCCACACTAATCTTTACCAATATGGGTATTATACTCCTAATTCAATGTGTGATTAAAGAGTCATTGTTATAGTTAAGTTTACTTACTAAAATTGAGATGTATTATTTTGTAATTTAAATGATTTTTAATATAAATAAAATAATGAAAAGAACACCAAAACACAAGATAATCACAAGAATTAACCTAGAAAAATTCGTAGTGGGAAAAAATCTATTAGGTGAGGCAATTTTATTTCCTTTTCCATTATGTAATCTTCAATTGTACAAGTTAGTACCACTTTGACCTTTCATGTTTAGAGCTACCAATTAATATACTATCCAAGCTTTTACCTATTTTATTTTCACCTTTTCAACACTTCTCAAAATAAACTATCAACACTTCTAAAAATAAACTAACACTATAAATAGGCACTTAAAACTAAGAAACAATAAGATAATATGAACAAAGACTCAAAATTTCAAATTGGAATGTGAATCCAACTTCAAAACTTCCTCACCGACTTCTCTGATCTCTTTAACCTTCCAAAAAGTATATATTTATTCCCTATTAATTTGAAATCCACCAATACATTCAAATGTGCTATTGTTGAGCAAAGGAAATGTTTGTAGTTGTGCCCTTGAACTTATTTTTTATGGTGGTGAAACCATCAGTCTATGTAGACCAATAGTTATGTTACTTCTGGGGTAGTTTCACAACTACCCCTTGAAAAGACTAGTAATTATGTAACAACCACATACATATAGTTGTAGTTATACTATCTAAGACAAAATCCTCTATTTAAAGAGTTGAACATTACCAACTTCATCATTCTAAATATGTCTAGATCATCCCCATATTAACTCTACCATTACAACTTATCTGAACTGATGGTTTTAACATGCAGTGTCTTACAATAGTGTCTTACAAACATGAATTACATACATTAGGAATAATGGAAACATATAGAAAGTATCGCTAGTGAATTAGATCCATATTTTGGGATCAAACCTCCCCAGTTTGAAGATTTAAAGTCCCTAAATTATTTATAAAATTTGTGAGGAAATCTCTTCCCTATTTGGTCTTTTTGGGTAGCTGACCTTTTAACCCAACCAACCAAATCTCTTTTACTCCTCTTCTTGTTATCTTATCCTTATTTTCTAACACAACATCCTCCTTTAATTAAAAATAACTATTAAGAGTGATGTATTTAATTTAAGGTAACAACAGTCTTTCATCTTCATGGTCAAATATAGAAGGCTAAAAAAGATGTAAGTCCTCAACATAAACAACTGAATAAATCTTCATATGAGGCAAATCAATTATAAAAGCATTTTTCCCACTTGTTCCAAAATTTTAAATGGAACACACTTAAGAGACTTAAGCTTCTTAGTCTTTCCTTAAAGTCTTTCTATAATCAAGTATAACCACAACTTATCTCCAATAATGAAACTATGCTCAGTTATATGAACATCATGCCTTGTTTTGTACTTGGCTTATGACTCCTTTAACTTCTTTTGTACCTAGAGGTGAATTTATTGAGTCTTCTCAATGAAAATTTTAGCTTTGTGGACCTATTGATCCACTTTACCATTTCATTTGTATGGCTATCTCAAAATAACATGAAATGCACTTAGAGGTAAGTCGCCAAAACAAGTTTCAAAAGAAGTTTTGTTAGTAGAAGAATGTATTACCCTATTATAAGAATGTTGAATATACACCAAATTTTCATCCCAAGATTTAGGATACTTCCTATTGTACCCTCTCAATATTTTTACCAATGTTAAATTCACAACCTTTATCTGTCCATTATTTTTTTGGTAAAAATTAGTAGACATTTTAGTTTTATATCCGTCTTCTCCCATAATGCAACCCAAAACTTACCAAAAAATATTGTGTCTCAATCTAAAACAATAAAACTAGGCAAACCAAAATCAATCCACACATTAACAAAGAACAACTTAGATTCATCAATATATTTGAGTGTATTATTACAAGGAATAATGATACACATCTCACTAAACTGATCCATAACCATGAATAGGTAGTCATGCCCCTTCCTTGACATAGGCAATCCACTTACAAAATCCATGAAAATGATTTTTCATGGCCTAGAAAGAACTGATAATGACATACATACATAAATTCTTGTTACTAGGCTTACTTATACTACATTTCACACATCTTATTACCTTAGTAACATCAAATTTCATATTAGGCCAATAAACATATCTCTGCAAATGTGCAATAATATTTATAACACCAAAAATGTCCTACAAATTTTGAAGTATGTGCTTCCCTTATTAGTTGAAATCTTTCCTCCTTAGGTAAACAAAGCTTACCAACTTATATATCAACCCATATTGAAGGAAAAAATAATATTTGGGATCAAATCCTAAACCTTGGGACCTCTTTGCTTGAAGAAATTGCTCCCTAAAATATACATCATGATCATATCCTTCTACATAAGACTTAGACATAAAATGCTCAAGAAGAGTTATGGTGCCCATGGCTAAAATAAAATGAGTATTAGATAACATATCAACTAGTGTTTTAGTCACACCTTTCTTATATTCGATAATCAAATGAATTTGCTAAAAATCCCATCCACTTATATTATCTAGCTTGTAGAAGTTTTCTTTGCACTTGTAAATATTGGAGAGGTTAGTGATCCATGTGGACAATAGTTTCCCTATTCATAATATAGTTTTTTAATTTGTTATCCAATTTAACAAGAACATATAGTTCTTTATCATATGTATAATAATTCAAAATTTCACCATGAAATAACTATGAATGGTAACATACGGGCTTATCTCCTTGCAATAGGACAATCCTCATAGCATAATTAATTACATTTATTTCCACCTCAAATCAAAACTACAAGTTAGGCAAAGCTAATACTAGAGCATATAAGCTTGTGTTTAAACATATCAAATGAATATTATTGCTTCTTACCACAAATAAATTTCTTACCACTTGTTGTCATAGAATGAAAGGGTGAACCTATGTAAGATTTAATATTAATGAAATTCCTCAAATACTAAATTGCACCAATAAAACTCCTTGTTTCAATCACATTAGAAGGCTTTGGCCAATACATGATGGCCTTTACCTTTGTGGGTTTAATTCTCAAGGTTTAATATCCAACCACATGTTCCAATGAGACAACTGATTATTGAGAAAACTCACATTTATTATCATTTAACACTAAATTTATCTCCTTCAAAAATTGTAAAACTTGTTTCAAATGATTAATATGCTCATCAAAATTTTTGTTGAAAATAAGAATATCATCTAAATACACAATAAAAAAGGAATCAATAAAAGACCTTGTTCCTCATTCATCAATCAAATTTAAAATAGCTAATGCATTGCATATATCTAAATAGTAGAGCCAACCATTCATACAACCTTTGTCAAGTTTTTAATGATGTTTCCTATATGTCCTCTTCTTTAATTCTCACTTGGTGATACCCAGTTACTTAGTAAAATACTTGGCATGCTGAAGTTAATCAAGAAGATCATCAATTCATCGAAGATGGTACATACTCTCAATGGTCATTTTATTAAATGCTCTATAATCAACACACATTCTCCATGAGATATTTTTCTTAGGTACTAAAATAGTAGGAGAACCACATGGAGAAGTAATAGGATAGATTGAAAAGGAACATTTTACAAACATAAGACATAAAAACTTTTGGGACTATCTATCTCCTAATTGTCTTGATTTAAAATGAATGGGATTTATTATAAATAAATGAGACTCAGGATAAATAAATGAGACTCATTAATTGTAAATTTTTATTAATTTGTATTTATTTAGATTTTCCATCATGATTAATTAGTTAACAATAATTTATTTATTTATTAAATAATTATTTAATTAACTAATTAATTAATTAACTAACTAATTACTTAATTAATTAGTTAACAAATTAACTAATTATTTAGTTAATTATTAACTAATTAATTAATAAAAATGACAATAAAAAATGAGACCTATATAAGTCTAAAATAACAATGAATTTTATTTCAAAATAATAAGACTCATTATAGAAAATGAGACTTATTAAAGATAAATGAGACTAATGATACATAGGTAATTAATAAGATTATAGCCAATTAACTAAGTATTTTAATAAGAAATAAAACTTTAATTTTAAAAAATTACTTAATTAAACTAATTATTACACTGAGAGACATTCTACAATGGTATTTAGTAGTGGTGGTGGGATGTAATGTAGTGAGTGTGTTCACTTTTAATTAAAACCTTAAATTTGACGTCCATTTGACCATCACTTCAAAAAATTTTACTTGTGAAAAATATACAACCAACATTATTATACCATATTAATTTTTGTTAAAAAATATAATTTTATGAACAAACACTATTACAAGTTAAAACTCAGTTGACATTATTATACCATATTTTTTTGATAGGTCAAAAAAAGGGATAGAGCCCATCTAATAAAAAATGATATTTTTTAGACAAAGTTAGTTACAATTCAAGGCCTTTTAGTAGAAGGTGAAAATTAATTGAAAAGAAGAGAAGAATTAAAGACTTTGTGAGTAGTCTTCCTGAACCTTAATTATCCTTTTGACCTACTATTACTATGAGTGAATGACTTTTTTCCCAACTTCATAGTATCTTGAATGATCAAGGCAAAGGGAGGATGGTTTTATCGATCTAATTTATACTTTGGGGAATTAAAAATCATTCCAAAAATCCACATTTGAGATTCCACATTTCTCAAGTTTGAGAGAGTTAACCTTCAATGATTATTCTTGCTACCCAAAATTACTTGAGCGTCATTTTTATATTATGTTCTAATTCACTAATTCTCCTATCTAAGAAGGTGAGAGAGTTTTCAAATCCCATAAGGTAAACACTGCATATTTTTTTCATTGTCTTCTTCTTTTTCTGTATCAATATTTTTTTATTCTGATTCTATCAGGATAGATTCATTATCAATATCTACTTATGCTTCTTTCGAGAGAGATTCTTTATCAACATCTTCTTTTAGGAGAGGTTTTGAGTCTTATTTATCTTGGGGGTTATCAATCACTGCATCAACAATATCCTCCCAATAATCCTCTATTTGAAAAATGTTGGATTTATTAGTCATTCTTGAGTCCATTGGTTTTAGAGTCTTTACCTAATTCCTAATCCTTTACTTATTTTTTGGCTCCATGAACCCTTCATTATTTTATTCCAAAATTTGCTTAATTTTTATGTCCAAACCCTAAGAGATTGGGGGTTTTATAGCAAGACAATTTCTAACAAGATGTCCATGTGAGTTGTAATTCATACACCTAAAAGGGAAATTTTCATAGTCTAATCTTGAAGCCATTATCGGGTCTCATATTTGAAATGAAACACTAGAGGTAAAGGCTTAGAAAAAACCATATTTATGCAAAGTTAAGCATCAACTAATAAAAGCCTTAATTCAATATATTTTGTCATGAAATAAGCTTTCCCAATTGATTTATCACTTGTTTAAAAATAACGTCACTCCACAAATATAATGGCAAACTATCAAGGCGAGTTTAGAATGTGACCTTCCTTAGATTTTGTATTTTTGTGTTAAATACCTCTTCCTAGAGATTCATGAATATTAGGACTCAACCCATGAACCAAATACTAGATGAAAAACCTCATCCTTACAATTTTCATTTTCAAAAATAAATTTAAAGAAACCCTAGGGAGGATATTCACCTTATTAGTTCCAATTTTTTATATATACTTATGCAAGTTTTCAATGCTTGGGTAGTAGCCCATAAATTTATAGATCAATGCACAGTCCTTGAGATGATCAATGGTGATTTTGATTTCCTTATCTCTGACATGAATGGTTAGAATTTCATCTGTTTCAAGGATGATACCCTTAAAGCCTCTAAGCATATATAAGAGTTGATCCCTCTTCCGAGCCTGGTATACCCTTCTCCACACATCGATATAGGGTACACACCATCCTTATTATCGCTTACTTTTACCTCATTCACGACTTTAGAACCTACTCAAATTTACACTATCGATAAAAAACATAGGCCCTTAGTCTTAGAATGTAGTAACCCCCCCACTAAGTGGTATCAAAGTCATGGATATGAGGTACAAAGGCTTTTCTAGAAGTCATAGGGCAATGAAATCCCTATTTTTCTTCACAATTTTTTGACAATTTTTTTTTTACTTATTAGATTAATAATTTTTTAGCGACATTTTAAATCCATATTAACTTTTATTAAAAATAATAAATATTTAATGAGTAGACTATTACAAGTTAAGAAATTAAAACACATATTTTTCTAATTTCATCCCATCCTCCACTATCACACAATAATTTTCTCTTCTTTGGCACTTATAAAATGTTAAGGTTATACCATTATAATTATCCATAATACCAAATTCCTTTCCCATTTGCTCCATGTAGCACCAAGTCCAGCTAGGAAATTAATTTTTCAATATGTGCAGTAAAATTGGTTGTATTTATTTAAATTTTAGTGTTGGTATATGTTTGTAAGTAATTACTTTTGATTCCATCTAAGACTGCAATACATATTTTGAGTGACATTGCAGATGGGTCTCCAAATTTATTAAATGGTACTTATAAAACTAGGTTTATTTCTATACTTAAAAAATATTGTTGTAATGGATTAATAATTATGTTATCATTTTTTAATTAGGTGATCCTACAACTGGAGTTTAAGAGAAGAAGCAATATTTTATGGAGATTTCAATTACATAGCAGTAGCCACAAGTGAAAATATTTTTTACAACTTTGATTATCTATAATTGAAATAAAAATAGAGTTATGTTTAGATTTGTAAACTAAATTTTATCAATGGGAGAGATAATATTTCCATAGTTCATGAAGTAAGATGTAGATGCTTATGGAGTAAACTGCATGTACAATTGTTTGTAATAAATTACAAATTTTTTTATAGATGTAATGTGAAATTTTAAGAACACCCAACTATTAAAGTATATATGTATTTATTTCAATGTTTCTATTTTTTACTATGATTTGTATGGATAATGTTGAATAACAAAACTTTATACCCATATGAACTAGACATATCATACAATAAAGTTCTAAAACTTAAATTTTTTCTTATGAGTAAATTTAGAATGAGTTCAACTTTCTAAATGACTCATATTCCTCATGACTATTGCTATAAATGATAGAAAAATGCCTTATACATGGTAGTCAGGTGCAACTATATGTACCATAGAAAATTCTTGAAATAGACAAAATATGAACAAGAACAAATAATTTAGTTTAAAAAATAATAATTTAAATATTATATTAGTTAATCTTATTAAATTTTTCATATATTTATTTGTTATTTTAAAGTAATAATTTACTGGCATAAATATATATTAGATAAATATTTACGTCGAGAGGCATTATACAATGGCATCGAGGGGGTGGTGGTGAGATGTAATGTAGTGAGTGTGTTGAATTTTAATTTCAACCTTAAATTTAACATCTATTTGAGCATCACTTATAATTTTTTCAATTTAAAAAAACTTGACTGACATTATTATACTATATTAACTTTTATTAAATATATAATTTTATGAACATACACTATTACAAGGTAAAATCTGATTGACATTATTATACAATATTACTTTTATTAAAAATATAATTTTATGAGAGTACTATTACATGTTAAAAGAACTCAAAACACATAATTTTAAATTTCAGCCTACCCTCCATTGTCACACATTAATTTTCTCTTATTTGGCACATTAAGGTTGTAAACTTGTAATATTATTCCATTATTATTATCCATGATACCAAATTCCATTCCCATTTGCTACATGTAGCACCAAATCCAACCAAAAAAGTTATTTTTTGATCTATGCAATAAAATTGGTTGTTTTTATTTAAATTTAAGTGTTGGTATTTATTTGTAAGGAATCACTTATGCTTCCATCTAAGACTACAAAGCATATTTTGAGTGACATTTCAGCTATGGTCTCCTAGGGTCTTCAAATCTATTAAATGACACTTATAAAACTAAGTTCATTTCTATGTTAAAAAAACTACTATTGTTATGAAGGATTAATACTATGTTGTTATTTTTTTCTTAGGTGAACATGTGGTTGGAGTTTGAGAGAAGTTAAGAAATATTTTATAGAGATGTCAATTATGCTATAGTATCTTTAGATGACAATATTTTTTTACAAATTTAATTATCTATAACTAAAATAAAAGTAGATTTATGCTTAGGGTTGTAAACAAAATCTAATCACTATATGAGTATGGATTCATGTATAATTATTTTATTAAATTATAATCAAAAATTTTTTTAGATCCGATGTGAATTTTTAGCACATCAAATTATTAAATCATATTTGTATTTCCTTTACTATTTTCATATTTTACTATGATTTATATGGGCAATGTTGAATAACAAAACTTTTTAGACCCATTCAAACTAGATATATCATATAATAAAATTCTAAAAATTAAATGTTCGCTAAGTGAAGTTTATTACAAATGCATTTAGAATGAAATAAAATTTCTAAATTAACTCCTAATCCTCATGTCTATTATAATAAATGATAGACAAAGTCGATATACATGGTTGTCAAGTGCAACTGTATGTACTAGAGAAAACGTGTGTAACAAATGAAATATGAACTAGAACAAGCAAAATTAATAATTTAAATATTACATTAGTTAATCTTATTAATTTTTTAATAGCTTTATTTCTTATTTTAATTAAATAATTAAATATCATACATATCTTAGATAAATCTATGTAAAAGACGATAAGAGATATCATTTTTTAAGTGCTCCATTCCATTTATTTCACAAATCTAAAATCATATTAGTTCCTTAAGAATGATATTGCTCAACGTATTTTACATAGATTTATCTAAGATATGTATGCTAGCTAATGATTTAAAATATAGTAATAAACTTCTATTAATTAATTACTAATAATAAATAATAAAATAATGCTAATTAATTATCAATTATTAAAAAATAAAAATAATTATTAATAATTAAATTATTATCAGTGGATGGATGAAGGTTTCTGAGGTAATAATGATAGTAGGGCAGGCATTGCAAGAGGATTCAAGGAGAGGGCAAGTGATGATACTGGAGGATGAATGTCTCCAATCATAGGTTTCTAAGGGAAAGGTAGCAACAAAGAATGAGGAGGATGCAACAAGGGAATAAGGGTTTGGGTAGAATGATGGGCAATAATTTTTAGTTTAGACAAAAGGAGGGAAATATGGTGCTAGATAGGGTTTGTCAGGTCCTAAGACTAGGGGTAGATGGAGTAGAAAGTAGAGAAATTTAATTAATGATAGAGATCAATTCGATTCTTCCTCTCCTCAATTTTTGTTAATAAAAGCCTCTCTTAATTAGTATGATTAGCTTATAGGGTTTGAATTTTTGAATGAAAATGAAAGTGGCTCTCCAAGGCAATAATTACCAGTATCTCTAAAAGGGATGGATAGGGTTTCTACTAAGGCTCTGTGTATTCTAGATGCAAGAAAATTTCTAAAACTTTTTACTCTTATGGATTATTATACAAAGAAATATTCTTTAGGCGACACTATATTTTAACCTATTTCTTATACCTAGAAGCCATATCTCTCTAGAATAGGATGTGGTTGAGGGAAACGATGGGGTGAATGGATCGAAGAGGAAGGAAGGAAATGAAGGGTCTCAAAAAAGAATCTAGGAAACAATCAACATGGGGGATATCCCTCTGATTTTTTATGAAAATCCTCCTATAATATAAATGTTAGATTTAGAGATCACAATGATTGGATTGGATAGGGGGAAGAATTATTTAATTGGCAGGTGTATTGGGAAACATCCTTCATGGGAAGTGATTTTGTAATGGTTGAAAGGTATTTGGCCTTCTTTAAAACCCCCTGAACATTCAATTTTATCAAATGGCTTCTTCCTATTAGTGTTTCAATCTATGGAAGATAAAGATTTTGTGTGGTTGAATGGACCATGGTTTCTTGGTAAGCAAGGGATTTTTTTTGTGTCTATGGGCTCCCTTTATTAATGCAGCTTTTGTAGTTATTTAAAAATATCTTGTGTGGGTGAGATTCTATAAATTTCCTTTAGTCTTATGAGATATTGGTTTGTTTTAACATCTGGTTAGTAAATTGGTGGATTTTTTTAAAATTGATGAATCTATTGAGGCTAATCTGAATTTTGTCAGGGTGTGTGTAATGATTGATCTTTCAAAACCTTTACAAAATTCTATTTATATATCATCTTCCTTTGGAATTTGGTCTCAATATATTAATTTTTAAGGACTTCCCTTTAGATGTTTCAAATGTAATCAGGTTGTTCATAAGATTGATTCATGCCCATAGAGAGGTTTTAAAGGTTCCCATACAACTATTCTAAAAAAATGGGTCAAAACGATTGGCTATCCAAATCAAGATCTGACTCAAAGTTGATGGCCTCTGATATTAATAAGTCTATTGAGATTCATTCATCTTCTATTTAGGTGGGTTAGAATTATTTTTAGGAAAATAAAGATCACAGGAAGCTAAATCTCTTCATGATGAGGAGGCAGGGTATCTCTCCATTCCCAATTTGGAAGTAAATGATAATTTATAGAATTCTAGTTCAGAGACTAAAGTCAAAGCTTATTTTTTAGCTAAAAGTTCCTAGTAGAAGGAATTGTTAAAAGAGGTAGAGGAAGGGTGGGAGGAGGAAGAAGAAGAACTGACTAGTAGGGCGACTTTGTTGATTACTCAGCATCTAAGTAAATTGAAGACTCCTAATTATCAGAAGAAAAGGAAAAGAGGTAGAAAATGAAAGTGAAAAGATTGTAATTAGGTGCTATAAATGCCATTAATGGTGTCACCCAATGGATGATGGAATCTCTGATGTCTAGTAGGGGTTGATGCACTTTAGTAGTAAAAGGTTGAGGAGTAGACTGGGTCTGCCCTATTTAGAGATATTGCTAATTGGTTTTGTCTTGAATTCTATAGTAATTTAAGGTTTTAACTTATAGGTTAGTTTGTTTCTTTAGATTTGGGTTTTTTCCATGTGGATAGGGCTCTTTAACTTCAAATTTTTGTAAGTGAAATTCTAGTTTAACATTTTTGGGAGACTGGGCCTCTTGTTGTGCCCTAGAACCAGTTTTAGCTCTAGTCAAAAGCTAACATCAAGTGAAAAAATAATAACTAAATTATTAAAAATAATAGTAATTAATAATTAATCATTAAATAAATTTTTTAACTATTAATAAATTATTTTTATTAATTAATAATTAATAAGAAAATCTTAGATCCCTAATAATAGGGTCAGTAGTAACTCTAAACAAAGAAGGAAAGTTAATTGGACCCCACCCTAAGATCTTAGGATAAAGCTAAACTTTGACAGAGCTGTGAAAGGCAATCCAAGCTGGGTTGGGGTAGGTGGTGTCTTTATTGATTACAAAGGAAATTTTTTTCTTAGATACAATGAAACTTTAGGCAAATTCACTAATAACTATGCTAAAGTCAAAGATCTCTAGAAAAGAATTTGCATAGCAGTTTAAAAGAATTGGTTTGGTCTTGACATTGAAGGTGATTCCTAGATAATTATGGAAGCAATGAATAAAGGAAATTTAGGCAAATCTTATAAAAATCTTAGAGGATTGCTCCAAACTTTGGGAAAACTTCATCCATTTCAATATTCATCACTTATTTCATAAAGGCAATAAGGTGGTTAATCTTTTTGCTAATGTGGGAGTGAGACTAAATTCCAAAGACACTAGGTTGGAGCTAGTTCAATCTCTCACATTAGGCTCAAAAGCTTTGAATATTCTTGAGAAAGACCTTCATAATGTTGGAATAAATATAGGTAATAATTAAAGTGTGTGGCTGAGTGTGTGGTTTAAACCAAGGCATGAGTAATCAAGACTGGTGGCTAAAGACAATCATGAACTGGATTGGTAATATATCTGTGTGGCATCTGACATGTGCTATCTTCTTCTCTCTTCACCCTCACCTCATTAAATTGACAGTTCACATTTGGATCAAGCAATAATAGGAAAGGGAAATGAGTGTTCTTAGAGATATGAATGACCCTATAGATAGCCGAGACATAAGCAAAATAGATAAAGCAAGGTTAAAGATGGGATCTCTATTTTATAAGTTATCTTACTTTTTATTTTATAAGCTTGTTAAAGCTCTCTAGTTCTATTTGTTCACTATTGTTTCTCCCTATCTAATTAGGATTTTTGGAAAATATTATAAATAGAGGAGCTCAGCCCCTTTTTTTTAACTATAAAAAAAAATCCTTGTTAATGGGTCAAGTGCATGTAAGGGCACCTTGATGAGTGAACTAGTGCAGTATGATCTCCCCCTCATTCAAGGTTTTTTAAACTAAAATTTTATGGCACAACTAGGGGGAATCTTGGTGCTTCTGGTGTGGGTTACTTTTTGAGAGATTATCTTGGTTCCTTAATAAGGGTAGCTTTGGTAAAACTATTAGATGGTAAAAATAATGAGGTTGAAGCCTAAGCTATGGTGTTTGGTCTTGAGCTAGATCTTTAGTATGGGATTGAGCACATGATCACTGAGGGGGACTCAATGGTGATTTTTTTTTACTATACAACATAAATGTATTGTGAGGTGGAATATTAAGAATATATTAGTGAAGGTTTGGTCCCTATTAGACTCCTTTGAATCTTGGTTAGTTCAACATTATTTCAAAGAAGCCAACTCACATGTGGATCTTATTACTAATAATGGAGTTGATTAAAGGGATTGATTGATTATTCTTAATTAGTTTGATCCTTGGCTTAGATTAGAAATGATTTCTTAAGTGGTAGGTAATAATATTAGAGTAAAGTGACATGAACTATCATTTTGAATGATGTTTTCAAGCTATGATGATGTCCTCTCATGGTATATCTTATTTATGGTAATCCATTATTACCTCGTGTGTGATTTTACATTATAGTACCATTTTCATTTCTTATACTTGGGTATGTTAATTATGCAAGGGTAACTTTTATTTTTTCTCTCTTTTTATGAAGTGATGTTTTGTGAGGAAGTGGTTCTTGGTTGATGGAATCTGCTATGGAGGATCTAGTGGTGATTGAATCATTTTTAGCTTTACATATCAGGAGAAGGGATATGATATTTAAGGATAATGTGATAGATAAGAGACTAAAATTGGTCTTTTGGGATCCTAACAAGGATGTACTCCATCAATAAAGGTGGTTATTGGGTCATAGTATATTTAAGTTACTTAGAGAAATAAAACCAATTTATATGTGGCCTTGATGTTTCCCAATAATTTGCTTAGGATTATGAAAAATGGTCAGGTTGTGCACATAGTGGTCGATAATTTAGTTTGGCTCAGTCTACAAGGTAGACTAAAAATGTGGTTGGAGATGATGAACTGTGGTGTGGCTCAAAACCTCCCTTTTTCAGGGAATAGTTGCTTAGGGTGTGTTTCATTGATGGTGTTTTGAGATTTGGAAGATTATTTTTAAGCTTAGAGGGTTCTCCTTTTATAGTTAATAGATTTAATTATTGTGAATCAATTTTATGGGATTGAGGTGCATGTTTTAGCACTAGATACACTCTCTACTTTGCTTCCTTCACTTATTAGGGTGTTGAGTTGGTTTGAGTCCAACTAGGTCATTTTTGATGCTAATTTCTTGGTCAATTTCTATGGAATAAAGAGGGTTTTAGAGGAAATGTCATGCCTAGATGGGAAAGAAGAGGGTCTAGTTGATTTCTCTCATGGCTTAGTGACTAGAAGGTCTATGTCTATTCACATGCAATGTTGTTTGTAGGCTATGTTTAACTTTGTTGTGATCAGGGGTGTGCTCATGTTGTTTGGAAGGCAATGGGAGGTGGTGGAGGTGTCTTCTCATGTGAGTGGTAGTGTCCAATATGGAAAAGGAAAGAGTGATCAAGTAGGTCATGGTCTAGGGTGTGGTATCCATAGAAGGCTTGGTATTTTTTGAGGTAATGCTGATGAGGCCAGTGGTAGTGGGTCCATTATAATTGGTTGATCTTAATTAGGTGAGCTATGGGTCAACAATGATGGTGGTGGAATGGTTCTTGATCCTCAGACTATCTCTTCCAGATGATGTGGACATGATATCCTAGCTCTAGTCTTTGATCTCTTTGTGTCTAGTGTGTACTTGTTTCCTTTTTATAGGACTTTAGTGCCTTTAGGCTTATTAATGTAATACTTGTTTATTTTTGGATCCATGGTTTTTCCCCTGGTTTATTTCTAGCTTCTCTTAGTTGTGGGTTTTTACCTTATTTTGGGAAAAGAATGCGTGATGTTTCACATCCTTATTTCGGTTTCACATCTTTAATAATATAATAAATAATTAATAATATAATAAATAATTAATAATATAATAAATAATTAATAATAAAATAATATTTATTGGGTCATATGATCCAAAGTCATATTTGATTTATTTAGTTATCAGTGTTAGTTTGTTAGTATGGGGCACATACACACATTTCATATTATTAGTATAATTAATAATGTTACTAGGTTAAATTATTAAATAGTTTGCAAGTTAGTTGGGTGGTTGAACCCATTGGGGTCCAATAGAGTAACTACCATGAAATTTATTAAAATATTTTAGTGCATTATAAACATTCAATAATGAGATTGTACCTTTGTGTGAAACTTTGTCAAGTTTATACAGTGTATTTTTTTACATTCACCTCCCGTGCATGGTCTTAATAGTGGTATCAGAGCCTTGTTTACCATGTGAAGGAGGAAATCAAGAGCAATGTGAAGGAGAGAGAAAACAAGCCATAGTAAGAGGTATGAAGGTTTAATTTATTTTTTGACCACCAAAAATTATTCTTTGCCTGCAACTCACCCAAACCCTAGTTTGTATGACCCAAGAAATCAAAAATCTAATTTAAAGACTTTGTTTATTACATTATATGACATTTGATGCCCTAAAACTATTTTTTTTTGAAGCATAGTGACCTCCAATTCATGTTGCAATAGTAAATTCCATTTATATGACCTTTATGTCCAATATGTATGTTTAAAATCATATGCATTGCACTTTTTTGAGGCAAACATCAATTAGACATGCATAAAAATCTATGAAAAACCTAGTTTTCATGTTTTGTATGCCCCCTAAAAACTTAGGAAAATGTTTTGTGGCATGTTGATGTAATAATTCTAAATTTGTATGGTTCAAAATTGACCAAATCTAAATTTTTAATGTAGAAAACCCCTAAACTATGAATTTGTATGATTCTAAGGTCCAAATTTTGCATTGATATGACCTAAAAATAGACATATATGATGTGCATATCCATTACATTAGAAATTTATGAAGTTGAATGACATTTTGAGCCCATCCTTACTATTTTAAGGTGTATAAATTAGTTAATGTCCTTCAAATAATGAACTTGTACATACTTCTAAGTAGCTACAACCAATTTCAATGCACTTATACAACCTAGTATGGTAGAAAGGCATGCCATTACTTGGTATGGTGAAAAAGCTTGATTACTATTTATTTGATGTAGTTTAATTTTTTTGTGTGGCCTCACCATAAATAAGATGCAATAATTTCACTTCACGTGAATAGATGGGTGAATTTTTTTTATACACACACACACATATTATTTTGGAAAATCAGAAAGTATAGTTTAAATGGTATATCTTCCATGTATATTTTAAAATTATTTGTAGTAGAGTTGGTTATTTGTGTTTTTTAAGTCACATTCAAAAGAGAGGTCTAAGGTTCAAAACCACCAAAGCATATTTTTGGTCGAAATTTCTTTTTGATCCAAATTGGTTGCTTAAGAAAAAATATTTTTAGAAAATTCTAATTTAAAAAGAGTTTTGTAAATAGAAGAGAAGAGAAAAAGAGTAATTATGGTGATATTAGGGTATATTTTTATGACTTATGACTTTTGAAAACTTTTTATGACTCTTGCATGTAAAGAATAATAGGTCTCCAGACATTTTTTTAGAGAATGTTTTTAAAAATGAAGGTAAAATAATGATTTTAATGTATATAGGTGCATTTTCAATGGAATATGACACCTTAAAAAATGAAAAAGTTTTATATCATCTCATGATAGTGCTATTAGAGTTATCACTAGAGATTTTAATGAAAAATATATCATATATTACAAGTCCATTGTGGTCATTCTAATTGACAACATATAAGCATCCAAATGGAGGTTAGAAGATCCAGTAGAGGCTAGAGGATAATTACCCTTCTCTAATTAGATATTCATTCAGAGTTTGGGTATAATGCTTGAATACAATTTTTAGTAGTAGTGTGTGTTTTTGAAGTTCTTTTTTTATTGTTTAGTTTATTGATATTTTTTATGAGGAACATGCAAGAGTAGTTTGGATTTGGTTTTTGACTGTAAGGACTTCTCACCTCTTGCATGATAGGGGAAAGACACTACATGGCCTTTGATCAATTATTGGTGATTATATGGGTTAAAAAATGATTTATTAACACCAAAAATGTTGAGCAAAGGTTCACAAATGTCATTGGGAATCAAGGAGATGTGTTATACATAGTAGAGATAGTCATTTAATAGGTTTTTGTGTGAGATATTATTTGGATCGATGTAGTTAAGCAGATCATGATTATGTTCTATTATAGCATGGTATATAATGGTTAGAGGGGATGAATGAACCTTGATCATGTTCATGATTCATACCGTAACTCGTAGGGTATCAAGCTTCTTAGAAACAACATCAGTTGATGAGTACTTCCATGTATAGGGTACCAGTTGTAGGTGCGATAAAGACTTTTGATGACTTCATTTTCATAGATCCATATCATATTTTATACCTCTTTTAGATCAAGGGGGTTTATTGGGTCATATAATCCAAAGTCATTTGATTTATTTAGTTGCTAGTGTTAGTTTGTTTTTAGTATTGATAAAAGAGGGTTTTAATGAGGGACCCTACCCTTTACAAAAAGAGAGCATTTAAGGTCTTGAGACCATATATTACAATAAACATGCCAAGAGAGACAAAATAAAATAGGGGATGGAAAATAGTAGAAAAGTAGTAAAAAAATAACAAATTAGTTTATAAGTCTCATCCATTCTTCATATGCCTTGGATAAATTTTGATTAAGATTTTCCAGTGGGGGATTTTTGTTCTTGCTAGAATGTAGCTCAACTTTCTCATTAGTAGTGCTCTTCATCTTTTTGTCCTTTCTATGGGTCTCAATAATTTAATTTTTACATTTAGTGAGAGTTTAGGGCCTCCATGCTTTGAAGGATTTGCATAACAATGAGTCTATTATAATTAACAAGCGTACTGAAATTTTCATGAAGGATTCATTTATTTTTTCCATATTAAAAAATCTTTCCTTGATTTTGTGAAATTTTGAGCTGATTTCTAGGAGGTCAAATTAGTGAAATAGATGTCATCATTAAGGATGAGTTTGTTGATTTCCTCCTTAAACCTTTTTTGATCCTTCAAAAACTAACAAAGAATTGATTTATGTAGATCCACCTCATTCAAAATTTTACTGAGTCTTGTTTGGTATTTGTGGTCCTCCATGAGTTCCTTGAATTCCAATGGGGATAGATTGCAAAGGATTGGGGGTAGGTCTGATTTTCTAAAGATTAGTCTCCTAAATAATAGTAATGGAAGGGAGACTTTATTTAATCATTTTTAGACTATTAACAATTTTCTCTAGTTTTCTATTTTCATTAGGGTCATGGGAGGTGGAGTGGGGAGGTGGAGTGGGGGTGGTGGGAGGAGGTAGGGGTAGGGATTGACATGAGATCAAGGGAGGTGATATTAGGGGAGAGTATAAAGACTTTTTTCACATATTTTATCTTTTTGGTAGGGCTGGAGAGATCTTACACAGGGTCTATAATCTTTTTACCAGCTTTTTGGTTCTTGACAGGGGGGAGATAATCTTGATCATTATGGTTTATATCAATATCAATGGGATATTTGGAGTTCTGGTAGGAGGCTGAGGGTTTGGTAAACCTTCTAAGGATTCTACGGGGAATGTTTATTTTGGGTTTTAGCTTCTCCAATTTAGGAAAGACAAGAAAGATGGGGTTGGAGGCTTGGAAGAACTTATGGATTAAGAAAACCATAGCTTGATGGAGAGGATATTTTTTCTTGGCCATTTTAACTTCATATAGCAAATATTCAAGAGAATATAGGATATACAAAGGTAGACTTAAGGGGATAAGATGGTGAAAATAGTTTATAACTGGTAAATAGAAATGATGCACAAGAGTATACCTTCCATCCAAGGTCATATACCTCATTATTTATTCGACAACTCTATTGAAGGGTTTTGACACGTCCTTTCATAGGAATATGGCAATGTAATTAGGCATATGCTCATCTTATTTTAGGAATTTGTCCTCCTCTTCCTTGTAATATCTATTAAATTTGGTGAATTTGACTTCAATTTTTAAAGTGTTAATTTGTTAGTATGGGGCACATACACCCCTTTCTTATTGTTAATTTAGTTAAAAATGTTAGTAGGTTAATTAATAAATAGTTTGTAAGTTGGTTGGGTGGTTGAACACGTTGGTGTCTCTATAGAGTAACTACCGTGAAAGCTTATTAAAAGCTTTAGTATAGTGTAAATATCTAATAGTGAGATTTTACCTTTGTGTCAAACATTGTCAAATTTATATCATGTAGTAGTTTTACATTTACCTCCTATGCACGATCCTATCGATATTTATTAATTATTAATTATTTAAATTAATAATAATATAATATTAAATAATTAATAATTAATTTTTTATTAATTATTAATAAAATGATACTAATTAATCATTACAATAATATTAAATAATTATTAATATAATATTATTAAATAATTATTAATATAATATTATTAAATAATAATTTAAAATAAATAATTATGTAAATTAGCATTTCAAAAACATTCATTCAACAGAGTCCAACTTATTTTGGCCTCCCTCTCTATGAGGAGGCCAATGTTTTTGGCTTCCCCATGGTTAGGAGCCCTCAAAACCATGGGGAGGATAAAAGTTTCCCTTCCAAAAGATATATATTCACAATACTAGGGATTACAATAGGGTGAAATAATGACTACATTCATAATACCACAAATATAACAAGAAAAACACAATTATATTGATAATTAGTAATAGAAAAATGTAATGTGTGACATCATCTCCTCCCATTCTAATCATAAGCATGTATATGATGGAGATTTCAGTCTATTAAATTAGCATACCTAAACTGATATGTGGGTAGGATTTAGGGTATGAGGACATATTTACTCTTCACAACACAATACTCTTTTTCAAATACTATTTATAATTAGAACTGATCATCATGATTATTCACAAGATGACTTTAATTTTGTGAAATGGCCTATAATGGTTGAGTAGAGTAAGTGTGCAGACCAACTGTACACAATGAAGGTTAGAATTCCAATATCTGACCTTACTACATATTATGATGAGTTCAAACTTATTTAGGTATGACTAACACCCTTAGATTGAGAATGTGAAAAGTAGGCTTGAAAAGGTATGTAGGTACCCTATAGGTCAAGTACGTTGAGCATACAACATTCTACTAAAATAGGAATAAGACCCTAGAAAATAAAAGACAACCTTGAGTTTCATAGTGTACCATGAGACATCCAAGCAAATACATAGTCATGAAAGAAGATCCATCACATGGACTATAAACACACTCAATCAAGGTATAGGTTTGTAAGGTAAAATTGATTTTTTTATTGAGGGAATTCATACTAAGTTAATCTCTTCATAGTCCATGCCTAGTGTCATTAGATTAGTCAAGAAGAATAATGGTTCTACAACATCTACTGTAACAAGTTTAAGTGCATATGTAATCAAATATTGTCAAGAGAGAGTATGACTTAAGTATACAAATGCTTATTTTAAGGAAAGTGATGATTGAGATTCTAGTTGAATAAAGGAATAATATATAAATTATAAATTTTATTCTTAACTATTTTTAACTCTTTTATTATCATTCCACAACCTTATTTCCCAAAAAAAAAGTTTCTAAAAACATTTAGATCTTCTAGATGTTAGTTATTACCATAAGGAAGATGTTAACATTTAATATAGGCTGTACGCTATCTATATAGTCTCCAATACCAAATGTAAGTAGTTTAATATGTCTCTTCATACATATAATAACATTACACTAAAGGGACTAAATATATAATACACATGATAAGGTCATCTTTGCATCTCATACTAAGTCATGTTCAACATAGATGAGTAAAGTTTAATTCAAAAAATTGTGCATGTTAAAATCATGCTAGACTTATATAAGATAATTTACCTCATTGGATGAGGCACAACCACATAGATATCTCTTGTGAGTGCCTCCAAGTTTCATTGACAATCCTCAACCAATATTTACTTATACATATTGAGATGTCAAAAATATATAAGTCAAGGCAATACTTAAGCTAAGATCAAACATGGGATTCTTTACAACACTTGATTATATATAATTGACACACCTACCATCATTAGGGAAAGATTAAAATACTTATTTCTTAGGTCTAAAATGGTACTAAGTTAGTGCTACTCAGTGGTTCATTTCAAAAATTCCTTAAGCAACTTGGTGGCCATTACTAAGATCCTAATTAAGAGACTTTAAAATCATGATATTTATGGTAATAAAGTCCAAGATCAACCTTTTCTAGTTTTTAATCACTAGAATAACTTATATTCTTGTATATTTAAGAGGTAATTTAACACTTAACCTAGTTTTCAATTAATTATCATTAATTCATATGAAGTTACTTAAAGCCTAAGGTAATTCTTCTCATGACAAGTATCCACATGGCAATTCTTCTCATGGTAGTTCTTGGTTTATAATTATCCTAGTGGATTTTTGTTAGATGTTGTGGTTGTAATAACCTAAAAGAGACATAATATCATAGACTACAATTATTGTAATATATAAATTAATAGTATATATATAATATTTAATATTATATATTTAATATAAAATAATTGTGATTAAATATATTATATACTATTTTTTATATTATATATTATTAATAATTAATATTATGTGTGTGTGTGTGTGTAGTAATTTATATATTACAATAATATGCATAGTTATAAATATATAATATTATTATCTATATTGTTATGCATGAAATTCATAATTCTAACTAGAAAGCAAACAATAAAAATATTTATTTTAAACGTAAAATTTTACCTCAGATTGAGCTTCAACAAAAGAAAGACACCTACAATTTACATTCACCTTACCAAACAAACAAATATCTTATCCTTTAATTATTTGATTGTGCTCTTGTGATCTTGGTATGTGGTTGACCAATGCAAATTTATAATGCAAAGGAAATTCGACATCACTTTATTGGATGATTTTGATTCTCAAGATGATACTCAATGGAAAATTTGATAGCAAATCGATAGCTTGATGATGGAATTTTAGATATGGAGGAAGTAAATAAATTTATAGACTTCTCACATGAGGAATGGATGGTCAAATTTAATATTGAATTATTAAATCTCTTGATTTTAGATGGATATATTTGAGTCCTCATTCAAGTGGAGAAGACCAATTCCTCAAATGGTTAAAAAATATGGGGGAAGTTAGTTGGTAGTTGAAAGATTCTTAAGAATGAGTAAAGATAGTTGAATGACTCACCATGGTAGTTAAATGTTTCAAGGTATTGGTTAGATGACTCAACACTTGGTAGAGAGAATTAGTGAAAAGGTTGGGTGACTTAACCTCTTGGTGGAGAAAATTATAGAAATTAGAAATATTAATTAGTTTTATGGAATTATGTATGCATGATTAATTAGAATGGATAGGCTAATGTTTAACCCTAATTTAGATAGTGGAATCCTTACTTGGGTAGATAGGATTAATGATATATAAATTATAGGGCACAAGGGTGAATATCAGATCTACAGTAGTCCAATTAAAGTGCTAAACTCAGATGTACCATATGCTAAATTTATTAAATTGAGATAATATTTTAATAAAAAGCACAACTATACTATATATAAATGATAAAAACATGATGTACTTATATGGTTCTAATGATAATGTAGATTTGGATTTGGTACATGAAAAAAGTAGGAAAGAAGATAATTTTGGAACAATCATCAGATTCTAGATCTGGTGTCTCTAGCTCTCTGGACAGTTGCATCATCCTAGAATAATTATGTTAATGCTAGTGTCTGAGTTTGATGTTAGTGTCCTATAAATAATATCAACTAAAATAAGATGCAACCATCTGGATGCTTCTAGGTTTGGATTTTCCTTTTCTCTGGTGCATTTAGATCTGGGTCATGGACTATTATTCCTGGTGAAATGGTAAAATCCTAGCTTTTCATCTTCAATATGACCTTGGGGAAAAATGGGTTAGTAGGCACACAATGTCGAGATGACTCACAATGACCTCATTGTCTAAGGGAACTACCTTCATAGCCAATACTCTAGAAGAGGGCCTTAGACTCATGTAACTTTCCCCTACATGTTGGCTTATGTGTGAATCATGTAATGTGTGTAAAGTAAGTACAATAATGACCTAGTTCATAACTTAGAAAATATGACCTTATGACTACTCTTTTAATACTTCAGACTTGTAGATGTGTTTTAATATGATTGGTGTGGAAATAGGGAAGCTTTGATTAATTGAATGCTTGATAGAGTGATTTCTAATAAGTGCATTCATCTCTTTGGTATTTTCTAAGTGAGTAATGAATGAGGGTTGATATTATATTTATACCAATCCTATTAGGAGATAACTCACATTAAAGCACTCAAGCCAACCAATGTAATATGTTTCATTTGAAAATTGGATGAATTTAGGGTAATAGACACTTATGTTAGGTTGAGACAATAACATTGATGCTATTGTCTATCCCAGATGATAGTGTTTAGGGAGATAAAGAGTGGGTATAGGATCCAAACTTGAATAGGTGTAAGATAAGTAAATTTTAAGAATTCTAGGAAAGATAAGATGTTTATATCATCAATATAATGCTGTTCAGACTAAAATATAGGACAAGGGGAATAAGATAGAGAAGATACAAGGTTTGTAAAAGTAATGCATGTGTAGGACTAAGAGGAACAACCAGGGTCTGAGTTTTCCAATTGTATAAGATTGAGGTGCTAAATAATCATAAAATATCATCTAAATTTCCCCCTTTTAATACAGTAATGTAATTACTAGTTTAAAGGAAAGGAACAAGTACCTAGGTGTGTATGTAAACCTTGTATTTACTTGAGTTGAATTTGAGTGCTTTGCTAGAGTTGAATTTGAGTGCTTTGTTGGTGATTGACCTGCAACCAAGAGCATGTTACAATGCAAAAATTAGTGCATATAATTTGAGTTAAAAGTTATTGAAATAGATTGAAATTGAAAGAGTAAGGTTTAGGAATACACCTATGTGTTGATGTAACTTCCTTGCATGTTGGCAAGTTTTTTGCAAAATATGTATCATTTTAAAGATCTAAAAATGAGATTATGATAAATATATATAAATCTTTAAAGTGCATATATCCAAGGAGATAGAGAGATAAAGAGAGGTTGGAAGGCACATGCCCCCAACTTTGGAGCAAATGTGAGTTACCACCTGACAATTGAGATTATCTCAATTGTTCAACCCAATGATGCTTATAACCTGGTGATTTTGGATGATCAAGTCCAAAATAAAAAATTGGAAAGATTGAGTGATTTAATCACCTCAACCATACCAAAATGTGAACCAACTATTATAGTAGATTGATTCACTAAAGTCTATAAAAGTATGTAGGGTATCAATATGTGCAATAGTTTTAGAATCTAAGATTGATTTAGATGTTTTAATAGTGGTCACATTTTTCATAGCATATGCACCTTAGATATGTCTCATGCTAAAAATATGTATAAAAATAGTACCATGTATAGAATTCTACCATAGCTGTGAATCTGAATCATATAACTTTATGCTTTGGCCAATTTGGATAACTGTGTAAGTGTGGAGGACATGATTATAAAGCAAGCCCCCACTATATATGGATAAATCTAAAAATGATATAATTACCAATGTGGAGGGTATGTTTTCAAACATGCCCCCACTATAAATTGGAGATGTTGAGTATTGAGTAGGTGTGGAGAACATGTTTCCAAAACATGCCCCCATTGAATCTGTGAATGATATAAGTAACATACTGAATGAATGTGGAGAACATGATTTCAAAGCATGCCCCCACTAAATTTTAAAATTATAAATGTGTGGAATCCATGTCCATATGACATGCCCCAACTAAATATGCAAACTGGTATATGTACTAAATACTTAATGAATGTGGGGAAGATGCTTCCAAAGCATGCCCCCTCTAAATTTAAAAACTATGAATGTGTGGAAGTCATGTCCATATGACATGCCATAATAATTATAAAAATAGGTATAAATACCAATTATTGAATGAATATGGAGAAAATGATTCCAAAGCATGCCCCCACTATAATTTGGAAACTATGAATGTGTGAAATGCATGTTCATATGACATGCCCCCATTGAATCTGCAAACTATGTAAAATGTGGAGAACATGGTTCCAAAGCATTCCCCCCACTAATATGACCCCTCTTGAGGTGAGGGAAAAATATTACTAGGAAGTTACCTCACCTCGAAAGGGTAAGACAACTATAAATCTATGAATGCAACCATGTAGCATATAGAGGAAACATGTCTAAGTAAATATATCATTGAAACACATAGAATCAATGTGATTACATGTAGGCCTATGATACATAATAAATATCATGGTAATGTCTAGATAGTAATAATACAAACTCAACAAGAACACTCAAAAATTAAGTAAAAAATAATGGTTCAAGGAGACTGCAAATAAGGGGCATGTTCAAATACCACAAAATTAGATGGATATGACTTAGTCAAACATCTAAAAAAGTAAGGATTGAAATATTCAAATGTCTATACAATAAGTAAAGACATATTAAAATGTAAAATAAGGCAATCATAGGCATAGGGGCCATATATAATGAAGCATATTCAAATGCTCGAATGAGCAAGACAATCCCAAGGTAAAACACTCAAGGAAGTGTGTAAAGTAGAACATAATAAACCAACATAAACATGTCATAGTGGCCTATAGATCAAATATGTTAGGAAAAAATGTTAAATATGTGGCATATTGAGTACCATGTGTAAAATATAAACATGGATAAGGAATGTGTAATTACATATGTAAAATCAAACATGATAGTGTAGGGTGATCATCAAACCATATAACCTATGTATATCATGATCGTAAAAGATGGATACCCCCAACATCCTGGTGACATGAGTAGAGGGAAATCCCCACACCCATAAGTGTATCATATATCTATGTATACCTATATATGTGTATGCAAGAGTAGATTATATGATAACCCTCAACATGGAACTAATACATATATGCCAATGAGCCAATAAAATATGTAGGTGCCAAAAATGTTTTTGGATTTTTGAATGTTTTTGATATTTTTGAAGAAGTTTTTGGAATATATCAAATAACATATTTATGCAAATGCATAATGTTCATTATACATTTTAAAGGTTTTAATTCAAGTGTAACAAGGTGGCATACACCTTTTCCCAATATTTCTATAACTATGCATGGTCCCAACCTATTGGGTTTGAACTTTCATTTCTTGTATTTTTTGCATTGGTGTCCTTTTGATTTTATTTTAGTACCATGACACTCACATCAAAGTCACGTGGTTGATTTTTTTTGATATGTACTCATTTTACATGATCTTAATAAACATGTAAGTGCTCAGTAACCTATGTACATTTTGCACTCAATTGCTCTAACTGATGCAACTACTTTTCATGGTATTCATTATCTTTGATGATGTATTTTAGAGAAACATGAAAAGAAGGTATCTCAAGTTCAATTGTTAAGACAACCTATGTACCATAGACCAAAGATTAAGGTGTGGCCTGACTAGGTGTGCATACACGAGTTTGATATGCCCATAAAACATATACCATATGTTGGTGCCTATCAGTGCTATACCATTCAACTATTTTGCCAAATATTTTGACAATTATTTTCTTTGTTGCCTTTGCCTACATATTACCTTGAGGGTAATAAGGTGTGGAAAATGTATGTTTGATTTTATATTTTTTGAAAAATCAATTGAACATTTTGTTTTAAAGGATGATCCATTATCAGAAATAATAGCTAAAGGAATGCCAAAATGGGAAATAATATTAGTCATGAAAAACCTACATATGTCATCCCTTGTGGTAAACTCAAGGGGATTATATTCCACACATTTTGTAAACTATTATGTAGATGTAATGATGAATTTATGTCCTTAAAAATATACCAAATTGATTTTTTCAATCAAATCAAAACCCCATAAAGAAAAGGGCCATGGTGAAATAATCAACTATAACTCATGTGACAGTGCATGATTCAAAGTGCTATATTTTTGGCATTATAAACACAATTTTTCATGTTCAATGCATTATTGTTCTATGGAAGGCCAATAATAACCTTCATGTACCCCCACATTTGCTATCATGCATTTCTAAGAGTGTAATATGAGCTTCATATTTGTTTAAGCATCATGGTTACTGCCCATCAAAACCTTGTTTGAATAAATCATTTCCAATAATAACTTAATGAAACACTTCACACTGTAAGTTCCATTTATAATTTTATGTAAAATGGTATGGTATATAGGTTCAATAAAGAAAATTATAAATATCAGTGTATCATTATGTGTTTATAGTAATGTGGGTAATGGCAAGAATGATCAAGGTGTTCATTTGATCAAAATAAATGGAAAGATTGCATAATTGCCATAATGTAAAGTTTATGTGATCATCATAAAAAGTCATTAAGGATGTTGTACTTGCCATAACATCAACATGGAAATTATATTTACATGGAATATTGTCAATAGAAAATGTGTCAAATATATGTATGAGTTTATCTACCATTTCTTTATATGGCAGAAGATGATCTTCTTTAATTTGATAGTGATTAGTAACTTGATTAACAACCAACTGAGAATCACCAAAAACTTGGATGCATTTTATATCCAACTTCTATGATATGGATAATGCAATGATCAAGGTCTCATATTTGGCTATATTGTTGGTACAATAAAAAGCTAATTTTTAAGAGAAAATCATGCATTCGCCCTCGAGGGTATAAAATACAATTTCATCACCTTCTCTTATTTGACATTTTGATCCATAAAAAACATTGTCCATGGAATGGAAGATATATTATATACCTTGAACTCATCATGGAAAGCCTTGGTGAGTGGAAAAGAGTTTGGTAAAGGAGTTATAGCCAATTGGTTGGCTATGACTTGATTTTTTTATTGAATTTTTGGCTACAAATTTTAGATCAAACTCTATGAGATGTACCACCCATTTTATTGTATGGATAGTGAGGTGTTTTTTGTTCATAAGGAACCTTAATGGATATTTTTTAGTTATAACATGAAACTTAGTATTGAGAAAGTAATGCTGTAGATTTTGAGTATCAAAAAATAAGGCTAAACATAAATTTTCCATTGTTGAATATTTGTATTCATAATCAATCAATTGGTGACTGATGGAGTAGATTGCATGTTCTTTGTGATCATCATCATATTATGCTAATAGGGCTCCAAGGGCCTCATGAGTGGCTGAGATATAAATAAGTAATGGTCTATCTACAATAATAGGCATGAGTATTGGTAGGTTTTATAAACATGTTTTGATTTTATCAAATATTTGTTGACACACATCATCCCATATAAATTTTGTGTCTTTTTTTAGCAAACATGTTAAGGGAATTGTTTTGTCAACCAACTAAGCTATGAAGCATCTAATAGCCTAAATTCAACCTTGTAAGCATCACAACTATTTGAGATTGGTTGGTGGTGGAATTTTGACAATGGATTTTACCTTTTTCATATCAACCTTGATGCCTCATTGAGAGATATTTTATCCAAGGAGTTTTTTGAAGAAACCCCAAAAACACACTTTTTTGGATTTAATCAAACATTGAACTTATGTGAGCATTTAAATACTGTGATAAATTGATAGCATATTCTTGACAATGTTTAGATTTGTCAAGTAAATCATCAACATAGTCCTCAACAGTTTTGTGCATAAATTCATGGAATATATGAGTCATGGCCCTTTGATATGTGGATCTTGCATTCTTTAGCCCAAAAGGCATGATTGCATAATAAAATGTACCCAAAGGAGTTGTAAATATTGAGTTTTATTAATCAATGAGGTTAATTTTGATTTGGTTATATCTTATGAATCCATTCATAAATGAAAACATCTCATTTCAATCAATAATCATATTGATAGTAGGTAATGGAAAATCATCTTTTGGACAAGACTTGTTTAAATCTTGGTAAATAGTGAAACAATGCATGCCACCATTAGGTTTTTTAATAGGTACAATGTTGGACACCCATTCAACATGTGTAATAATGCATATAAATCCAGTGTTTAAAAGCTTATGAATTTATGCTTTTACCAAGAATGCTACTTTGGGATGCATTTTGTGATTGTTTTATTTAACTAGTTTTGCATATGGGTACAGTATTATGTTATGCATTGCCACTGATGGATCAATTCTAGGCATATATAAATAATCCTAAGCAAAGAGTTTAGTAAAGTCATGAAGGACTCATCAATAGGTTTTTCCTTCATCCTCTTGCATCATTATAACTAGTAGAACTGGTCTAGGGTCCTTATCTGTTCCATAGTTATATTAGATTATTTCTTCATTTAGCAAAGTGGATCTCTCTACATGAAATGGTACCATAGGAATAGTATGTGATGTATCATATTAGACATTAGTATCATCGCTTTCACTAAAGTGGCATGAGCAAACTTGTTCTTATGATAGAAGGAAGGGAGATCCTCATATTCACCCAAATAATCTAGCAATGATTCATAATTGGAGAACTCATCTAATTTAAAAATTATTGGTGAAGCATTTTTATCAATAATATGAGGCTTAAACACTAGTATATCTATTGTATAAGTATTCAGACACTTTATTTTGGCCTTTTAAATGTAAGTTGTGTAGTGAGAGCTATGCTTATGACTTGTATTTTTTTTTGAAAAACCCAAACCCTAATGGTTGGTATTGGTTGTAGGAGAAATAGGCTAAGTGATTCCTTAATCATGTTTACCTAACCCTTGTCATTTGTATCCATATTTTATAAATAATGAGAACTAAAATTAGGATTATAAGATTATGGTGTAGTATTATACATTTTGTTTATCATTTCATAATGTTCAAAGGGATTAGTATCCATAGGACAAGTGTAAATTAACCCCTAATGCTGAATTTTAAGCATGCATGCAAAGTGGATGGAAATTCATACATCTCATGTATCCAAGGCCATACCAAAAGGATGTTATAATTTAAGTCATTTGGCATAACTTGGCATATAGTAGGTAGGGTATAGGGACCTACAATAATATTCAATGTTATTTGACCCAACACTTGTCATGAAATATTATCAAATCCATTGATGCTCATATTATATGTTGCCAATTTTGAAGGCCCAATTGTAATTGAGGAGGGAAATATATGTTGTAAATGTTGAGTTTTGACCATTATCCACAAGAAATTATTTTACTATTTTATTATAAATACACACTTAGATGTAGAGTGGTAAATAACTACTTATAAGATGCTAAGGTGGGAACTATTCATTTTTAAATGATATATTATTCTCAGTCCATTTGACATAATTTAAAATAGAATCCACATATGGAGGTTCCACATTACAAGGCAACATAGTCATACACAATGCATCCAAAATCACATCCTTGTAATGGGATGATCATTGTAACAAGTCCAAGAGGAAATTTTGAGAAATAATATCCATGGATAGGGTGGGAACATGACATGGGCTGAATTATTTCTTCATACATTCCCTTTGGCAATGTGTAGTAACTAGTAAAAGCTCATTGTAAACATTAGAACAAGGAGTATGCCAAAATGTAGATTTTGAATTCCTTAAAGATCAGATGGTTTGATCCAAGAAACTAATGTAGCAGACCATAAAAACTATAAGGGATTGGACCATGAAATAATTTATAGATGTGTCCCTAGAAAACATGATTACAAAATTTATCAATTAAGGATCAATAACAAGAAAATAAATCAAAAAACCCTAGGTGGCCTAGGTTTTGATGATTAAAGATTGGGTTCACCAAAATTTTAACCCTAATTTGGATAGTGGAATCCTTACTTGGGTAGATAGGGTTAAGGATATAGAAATGATAGGGCACAAGGGTGAATATCAGATCTACAATAAGCCAAATAATGTGCTAAACTTAGATGTACCATATGATAAATTTATTTAACTAAGATAAGCTATTAATGGAAAGTATATTTATGTTAAATATAGAAATGATACATAAGTGATAAACTTAACTAGTTCTAATGATAATGTAGATATGAATCTAGTACAAGTAGAAATTACATAGGAAGATAGTTTTGGAATAGTCCTTAGATTCTTGATCTAGTGTCTCAACTCTCTAGATAGTTGCATTAGCTTGGGAGGCTTGCATTGATATTAGTGTCTAGTTTTATGCTAGTGTTTTATATGGAATATCAATTGAAATAGGATACAACCACATAAATGATTTTTTGTTTAGATTCACCTTCACTCTGGTGTATTTATATCTAGGTCATGGACCATCACTCTTAGTGAAATGACAAAACCCTAGCTTTTCATCTTCAATGTGACCTTGGGGAAAAATGGGTTAGTGGGCACATGGTGTCAAGCAAACCCATAATAACCCTAATATCAAAAATCATTGCCTACATATCCAATACTCTTGAAGAGGACTTCATACTCATGTAGTTCTGCCCTATGCATTGGATTGTATGTGAATCATGCAATGTGTGTAAATCAAGTACAATAGTGACCTAGCTTGTAACTTGGAAAATATAACCTTATAACTACTCCTTTAATACTTTAGACCTGTAGATGTGTTGTACCTATGACTGATGTGGAAATAGGGAAGATTTGATCAATTGAGTATTGTCTAATAAATGCCTTGGTCTCTTTAGTCTTTTCTAGGTTGAGTAATGAATGAGGGTTGATATTGTATTTATACCAATCCTATTGGGAGATAACTTGCATTAAAGCACTTATGATGACCATTGTAATATGTTTCATTTAAAAATTAGGTGAATTTAGGGCACTGAACACTTATGTCAGGTCAAGATAGTAACATCAATGTTATTGTCTATCCTAGATGTTAGTGTCTAGGGATTAAGAGAACATGAATAGGCTTAAAACTTGTAGAGGTATAAGATAGTAAATTTTAATAATTCTGGGCAAGATAGGATGTTTGTGTCATCAATATAAGTCAAGTTAGACCAAGAGATAGTATAATGGGCATAAGATAGAGTAGATTTGAGGCTTGTGAAAGGAAGGCATGTGTAGGACTAAGAAGAACAACCAGGGTCTGAGTTTTCCAAGTATATAAGACTGAGGTGGTACATAATCATAAAATATCATCTAAAATTAATTAAGATTAATTAAATATTTTAATTATTGAGGGAAATTGATGTTAGTGAACTTAGGATAAAATCTAGAATTTAAGTGGCGAGTTAGTAAATAATAGTAGTGATTGTGTTGATATTTAGTGAAGTTAATTACAACACTAAATGTGGAGGAATTTAGGTGTCTACATTTTCCCCTCTTTGAAAGGGTGTTGTGGCTAGAAGAAGAAATACCTTTTAAAATAATAAATAAAATTAGAGGGGAAACAAATGTGAGAAGATGCCCCAAGTGGCTTGGGTAAGTGATTAGGTTGGTAGATGTCCCCTCGAGAGATCATGTGATGAGAAAGGATGAAAAAGAGCACTCCAAATGCATAAATTATTAAAGAGGGTTTGAGTGAATAGATTAAAAAATGGTGTGATTGATACCACAATAAACAAGATTACCATTATTGATAAAATGTTTTCATGATTTGATGTGTGTTTAAAATGTTTTTCCCCAAGTAGATAGTTGTAAAAGAGTAGGTTTTTATAAATTATATTTCCTAAGATAAGTTCGAAACTTGGATTGGCCTCATGTAGATAATTGCATGGAAGTGGATGTGGGAAATATATATCCCATTGATATATTGCAAGCTATTAAGAGAAATATATATTCCAATGTTTTTTTATTGATTGACTTGATTGATTTGTAAGAAAAAATAAATAAATAGTGAAATATGATTAATTAGATGTGTGATGAGGTGACAGGTTTGTGAAATAGGCTAAAAATGGATAAAATCCTTGGTTGGGGTGAGAAATTTTGAGTAGGGTAAGTAAATAAATATGGGTAGGGGGAAATTTACAATTAATTTGAATTCACTTTTACTATTTTCCACCTAGGATTTGAATAATGCTCTTGATTTTTTGAAAGGGGAGCTAGAAAATGGACCGTATTCAAACTAATAGGCATCATAGTGAGTGAGTGAGGGAACATCAAAGACCATAGGAACACTAGACTATGATAAGTAATGTTTTGAATTAGTGAAAGTTTAAATTTATTATCATAAATGCATGTTAAAGGCAACCTAAAAAAATCAACATTTTCCTAATGACAATTTGAGTAATGAAATTATTAGGGAAAATAATGAAATCATCTAGGTCAAATGGTTATTTTTTTAGCAATAGAAAATTTGTCATGTGTGTAGTGAATTCATGGTAAATAACAATGAAATAATATGGATTGGGTTGAATGGAATAATTATAATAATGTTTAGTTATGAAATGATGATCTTGTGTTAGTGGTATACTAATAGATAGAGAAATAGTGATGATTTATGGATAATGTGTTGTGAATATAGACTAATTATGCATATTTTGTGATTTTTGTAGGAGAGAATTATGATTCTCAAAATATGTGATAGGAAATCAAGGGTGTTATAATTGATAAACATATTTACTTATTATGAGGTGGGGGTTATTGAGGTAATGGAGCTATCATAAATCATAAAGATGCTTGAGATTCATGTAGACAAGGCATTATTGATAACATTATCATATATATGACATAGTGATATCAACACTTTTCACCTACCAATGGGGGAGATGAAGGTTACTTTGGATGATGTGTGGTAGATATTATGTATCTCAATATGAGGGAGGATGGTGTATTGGTGAGAGACCTCACAAGTAGTATCTTTATAGAGATTATTTGATAATGTAGTGATTCTTATGATTGACTTAGGTATAGATTTGGATGGATGCATGACGCTAAAATAATTAGATGGCTTAACACTGGTAGTGATAGCTGTTATCAGTGATATACTATTTCATGACAAGAGTAGGAGGCTCTTTCTATCTAGTTTGGCCAATGTGGTATGCGATATGATAGAGTTTACATGGGGTCTATGTGTACTAGTACACTTTTACAAGGAGATACATGTAGTGGTGTAAAATAAGTGAGTGAGCATTTGTTGTTCTACGTTACTACAATTTTGGTCATGGTAGCACATAGCTCTTGAGAGGCCTGTTGGATAGTTGTGAGGTATAGGGGATGAGGAGCCTTTTGTGTATAGATGGCATGTTATAGTGGGTGGAAAAATGAGACATATATGAGATTTACCATATTATAAGAGAGCCATAGATGAATTAGATTTACATGATATCATATGGAGAACATATAAGGAAGTATATCTCAATTAGGAAAAGGATATGGTATTCATGACATTTGTGATGATACTATGTTATATCATGGGGAAAAATGAGTATGTTATTTAGAGATACAAAATAGATAGTGTTTTGATGAAGTTTGGTATACATCAGGATGTACCTTCTTCACCTCATGTCTTTGTTCAGTCAGCTAAGGAGTGACGATAATGGGGGATAGGGATTGAGCCTAGGGTGACACAAGGTAGTTTGTTTCAATTATAACCTATACCCTTTAATGCTAGGAGGGATGTTGTGGATGCATGACTAATGGATGCATATAGAATATGGTGGGAGTAGATGTGGCCTATGAGGCTTACTCTTCCATAATAAAGGCAAATAATAATAGTAGATAGGATGTAAAGGGTGATATCATAGAGGAGACTCTAATAAAGGAGGTGTATACAGGTGGATAGACTAGTTAAGGGTGACATAGGAGATGAAAGGGAAGTAACAAGGGTTGAAAACTAAGATGGAGGTGATAAGATGAAAATAGATGGTGATGATAGACATGGTGATGAGAGGTTAGTAATTGGTGATGATAGATAGGGTGATGAGGGATAAGATAATATCCATATGATTGAGGTAGATAGAGATGATGAAGGATATGTAGAACAATGGCCACAACCTATGAGTTTATCTATTGGAGGAGATGGAACATGTAAATCACTACCTACAAGATCAATGGAGGATGAATCAATAATTAATATGTTATGGTAGGAGATTACAATGAAAGATTTGGATATTTTAAGGTTGAGGGGTGATGGGGGATAGAGAGATAATTATCTATATTTGAGAGCTATAGAGATCACCAAGATATAGAGCGAGGTATATCGATTGAATATAGAGATGGAGAGAATGGATGAAGGGTTGATCACTATTGATCTAGATAATCAAACAAATTAGGAAGATATAATACCAGGTGATGTGTAGAGATTGTGACTAAATCAAGATGCAGGGCAACATGATACATGGAGGCTATGGGAGGAGAGGGATAGAGCTAAATGGATGTGGACTACACATAGCCTTACAAAGGCCTTATCAGATGAAATGTGGGCTATGGAGTAGACTACATATTATAGGAGTCTTTATGAATAGGTAGTCCTATAGAGAAAATCACACCTACTTTTGTAAAGTACTCTAATAGGATATAAATGTCATCAAGTAGGATAACTAAGATGACAAAATCATAGTGATATATAGAACATTATTAAGAGTGTGTGATGGATCCACCATGGAGCTTATTATATAGAGACTCACCAATATCACCTTTTCAGAGTCATCCATGAGAGGGTTAGAGTGAGAACTGATGAGATTTTTGCATATGTATTTTTGATGTAAGATTTTGAGATTTATGTGAGATGTATACATTGGCATTTGATATATATATGGATTCATTTTTGGGCTCATTATTTTATTGTCTCATGCATGTTTTTCATGATGTGATGGATGATTTATGGGATGTATATGTATATGGATATGTGTATTATGTGTGTGTCTCTCCTAATATTTTATTTTAACATATATTTAGACATTTATGGAGTTAGTATCAGATGTTAAATTAGATAGTTAGTATGGATTGTTTTAATTGATATTATGGATAATGAAATGATGTGGATGAGATATGCATTGCTTAGTCTTGCATGGAGTTCCAACATGTTTTGATCAACCTTATTTTTAGTCCTTGACAAGGTAGAAGGCTATATGAATAACTTTTTGATTAGATATTTATCTATTAACTAATTAGAGAGCTTGAAATACACATTATAATAATTTTATAAATATTTGCCTAAAGTTTGGACATAAATATTGGCATATTCCTTTGGGCCTTATTTAAGAATATTCCATAAAAATTAATGTAGTTATGCGATGATAATTATATGAAATAGAATGAATCATAATAATTTTTGGATTGATGATTTTATCCATATATAGATTCATAAGAATGGTATAAATTTGATGTACAGGTTGCAATATGTAGTTATTACAAAATATGTTCACATATATTTGGACAGTGTTTATTTTTTGTTTTGATAATGATAGCTATCAATAACATAGGCACAAGGTCAGAATAGTTTCAATGGTTTTTCATCCCTAGGCTGATATTGATAATACAAGTACAAGGTTATAATAGTGCCACATGTAAGGATCTTTAAAATATAATACAAGGCCTTATCCTCTAGTTTTTAGAACTCTGAGATTGTGCCACATGGTGACATCTCAAGGGGTAGAGAGAAATGAATATCAAGTCAATTACATGGAGACCTCTAGGTCCCTAAGAACCTATGATGCTATCACATGGTAGAATCTCAGGGCCCAAGGAATTCTACAAATGCCCAATTCCTTTTAGGTCCTTGAGTATACAAGGTGTTGCTACACGGTAGTATCTTGGGGATATGAGGCTATTGGATTATTTGAAGTCCCTTATAGTCTCAGGTTCCCAAGACACCACCATGTGGTAACCTATCTAGGCCTTAGGAAATAAGGCTATTTAGTTTTATTGGGCTCCCTAGAATTATTCATGTGGCAACCTCTCGAGGCTTTAGTGCCATGGGACTATTGGATTACTCAAAGTCCCCCATTGTCCTGAACTCCCAAGATGTTGGCACATGGTGACATCTTGGGGCCATGAGGGTATTTTATTTTTTTAGGCTCCTCATATGGAACCTTGTGGTAACTTATCAAAGCCTTAGGGCCATGGGGCTATTAGCTTACTTGAAGTCTCTCATAGTCCTGAGCTCTTGGGGCCTTGGGGCCATGAGACTGTTGGTTTGGCCATAGCCTTTTATGGTTTCGACCTCCTAGCCTCTCAGGATGCCACCACATGGAGATCTCTTAGGGCCATAAGGATATTAGAATTTTTTATCTCCCAAGACATCCCACATAGTAACCTCTCAGGGCCTTAGGGCCATAGGACTATTAACTTACCCAAAGTCCCCTCCCCTGTAGTCTCAAGCTCTTGGGATGTCATCACATGGGGATGTTTTGAGCCCTCAAGGTCATGAGACTATTAGATTTTTTTGGAGTATCCATTGAATTGGGCTCTTAGGTTCCCAATAGGTCACCATGTGGTAGCTTATTGGGCCTTTGGGGCCTTAGAACTATTATATGTTTATTCATAGTTTATTTTGAGTTTATTTCAACTAGACACATTTTTTTTTACTTTGAAGTAGATTGTGCAAATGCATTGAATCATTTTTTGTGAAAGTTCATTGTGAATGCATATGATTTATACTCTATTAATTATGTTATGTTACCCCTAGAATGGTTTTGTGTAATGTCATATCCTCTAGTGGATATCCACATAGATTAATTGATTATTGCTCTTGTGCCTTTACATGCATAGGTTTGTCATCGATGGCATCATTACTCTACCTATAGATAATGTGTTCACTATTTTGATCAATCAAAACACATGTTAATGTATTTTTTCCTATTTTTTGTTATGCACAACTTAGCTATTGTAAAATTACAAACTTTTTAATTTACATAAAACAATAAGTTTTGATTGGCATAAAAGGTAGAGTTTAATCAATAGTTAATGTAAACTAATTCCTTTATCATACCATAATGGATATATTATTAATTTTGAATTCCTATAGTAGGTATCTCAATAAAAAATGTGACCATTATTTTTTTTAGAGCCTCCATTGGCTTGAGGCATGTGTCAACCTCTCTGGGCCTCAAGGCTATGGGATTATTGGTTTACTCAAGGTTCCTATGGTCTCAAGCTTCCAAGATACTACCACATGGTAACCTCTTGGGGATTCAAGGCCATGGGGCTATTTGATTTAATGGGATCATTTGATTTATCTATGTGGTTGCTTCTCAGGGTCTTGGGTTCATGTGGGGTTATTGGTTTACTCAAAGTCCCCCATAGTCTTAGGCTCCTCAAATGCTACCATGTGGTAACCTCTTATGGCCTTAGAGATAGGAGACTATTATCCTAGCCATAACCTCCTGTGGTCTCAAACTCTCAAGATACCACTTTTTGGTGACCTATTAAGGCCTTGAGGTCACAAGGCTATTAGAATTTGCTTAACTCCTAGGATGTCCCATGTGGTGACTTCTTGGGGCCTTGGGGCTTAAATATTATTGGATTAATTGAAGTCCCCCATGGTCACAAGATCTTGGGATATTGCCACATGGTGATGTCCTGGGCCCTTAAGGCCACAAGACTATTAGATTTTGTTGGAGTCTCCACTGGCTTGGGTTCCTGGGTTCCCAAGAGGTCACCACATGGTGGCATCTCAGGACTTTGTGGCCTCAAAACTATTAGATGTCTATCATAATTTATTTCAAGTTTATTTCAAATGGAATTTTTTTTCCAATTTAAATCAAATTGTGCAGATTCATTGAAAATTTTTATGTGCAAGTTTATTGTGAATGCATATGATTGATACTTCAGCTATTATGTCATGTTAGCACTAAAATAGTTTTATATAATGATGTATCCTCTAGTAGATATCCACAAAGATTAATTGACCACTACTCATGTACCTTTGCATGCATGGGTTCACTATTGATGGTGTCACTGCTCTGCCTCTAAATAACATGTTTACTATTTTGACCAATCAAAACATAGGTAAATGCCCCCTTTTCTAGATTTTTGTTAGAAAATGCACAAATTAACTATGGTAAAAGTGCAAACATTTATATGTATGAGAAATAATAAATTTTGATTGGCATAAAAGGTAGCATTTAATCAATAGTTAAAGTAAAGTAATTCCTTTAGTATACCATAACGGATATATTATTAATTTTGACTTCCTATAGAAGGTATCCCGATAAAAAATATGAGTTTAATATAATTATGATGTCTGCACAATTTGAATCTTAATTAAAATCTCCACATAATCTCTATAAAATGTAAAGATCATAATCAATTAACTTATACTATGTTTCCTTATTTATGATGCATATGTTAATTACTTATTGTGGTGCATATGTCAAATACTTAAATCTAAATTTATAGGTTAAATATGGTAGATATCCTATCTTCTAATGGGGTTATTTTTCCAAGTTAATTATGTAATTTATTTTTTCAACTTTGTTAAAAAATATATGTTATCATTTCAATTTTAATTAATCAATTATATAATTGATTGAAGTATGTTTATAACTAGTTTATGTTAAAATATGATCACATTTAAGACCTTGTGAAGCCAAAAAAAATAGCCATTCCTTATACTCATTTACTCCTCTTATTACACTTTAATATTTATGGGTTATAGTTCAAGTTAGGTTATGTTTAAATTGTAGGTTCAAGTTATCTATAAAAGGTTCATTGCTTAAAATAAATACATGTGATTTATTTTTAGTCCTTATCAAGATAGGGTACAATATTTGAGTGTTGTATTTATTTTATTTTTACATATAAGATATAATTAAAATTTTATACCTTCATAAATTATGTTTCACCAAAAATTAATTTAATGATTTGTGTATCTATAAACATGATTGAATGTCACTCCACAAAATGAACTAGATGTCAAGGCAAATGAGTAATGTAAATATCTAGTTAACAACTCCTATACTCCTAGCATGCAATGATTGTGTGATGCTTTTGAATAAACATTCTCTATGTTTTGATAATTTTTGCAACCACTTATAAAACTAATTATTATTGTCATATTTAATTCATTACATATATAATCTCATCTACCTTATTAATTTGCATATTAATTGGTATAGAGACTAATAATATATGTAGCAATCACATGAAATATATTCACATGTACTGAGTGCACTAAAAATTAAATACAATTTCAAGTAAAAAATTATGTTTGATATCATCAAGAAATCACCGTAATGACCTTCTACATGAAAAAACTAATGCATCTACACCATTTATTTTTCTCTTACGTCATAAATAAATCCATGTAGCTAAGACACTATTTAATAGTTTGCTTTTTTGTCATTTAACTATGATCAATTCACATATTTATATATTGTTTCATGAAATTTAGTTTCAATTCTCTCTATGAAATTAATCTCTTTGTCAATGTAATTTTCACCTTATTACTACTTCAAATAATCTGATCTACGGGTGGCAAGTACAAAGAGGTCAGTAATTATAACTAGTTCCATATAGTATCTAGATTTTTTTCTAGATATAGCGAATCAATCATAGTCTAAATTATATAAAAAATATGTAGCTATGTTTTTCATCAATGGACATAGTGCATATGAATATTGAAAATAACAAAAAAATAGAGTGTTGTTACTGGATATAGGATTTTATAACAGGCTATTATATTATAATCTCTAGAGGTTGTAACAACTAATTATTCTAAAAACTACCACATCGCATATGTGAATTGAAGGTATGTATATTATCATATATCTATAATTTTTTAGTTCATAAAATCAATGGACTTGAATCTTAAACAATGTAGGAGGAGAAATAATGAAAGATCCATGAAATCGATAATTGTAGAGAGCTATGAACCATAAAAAAAGACACAACATAATAACATTGATAATGCTTTAGATGAACAACATATTTTCCACTATGTAGCATTTAAATACAATGTTGGTGATTGTCTATTCGATACATTCTAGGTGATATTACATTTCCCATATACATCCTTAGAATTGAGAAATGAGACCATCGACCATTTCTTAAATCAATTGCACATTGGTGATCTAATTACAATTAAATAATATGAACTAGAATTAGATTCTTATGAACTATACATAGTACATGAAATACATGATACTAAAAAATATTTCCATAGAATGTGATTATGTACATGCCCTGCTTGCCTTGGTGATTTTTGACCAAATTTTGGCCCTTTAGGCCAAAATTGGGCACCCCTATTTGCAAAAATAATAATCTAAGTCTATATCTTTGGCCAGGTCCAGTACTTAGTTTTTTTTGAAATAAGTGCTCTTTGTCAAGCCCCAACAAATGTACAAGTCTAATTATTTTGGAGGGATTGTTTTGGTATTTTGCTAAGTGTTTATTCTTTTAGGTTTTTGTCTTTGGGTTTTTGTTTAAGTGCCAAATTCTTTCAGAAATTTTTTTTGAGATAGATTTTTTGAAGGGTAACTTGTAACTTTTCTGAAGCAATTGTTTTAGACATTTTTTATGAAATAAATTTCATGAAGGGTATCTTTCTTACAAGAAATGGTCCACTTCAACTTTTTCAAAGGGTATGTTTCAAATTTTTTGAAGGACTTTTTCAAGCTAAAGGACACTTTCAACTTTCCTAAGTAATGATACATAAGTATGATTGCCTCTCATATGCTATTGTAATATTGAGTAATGATTGAATCATTATTGGTTTAGTCTAGTGAAATATTGTGTTTTCTAGCTTGTACTCTTGATGGTCTACCAATTTACAAAAAGAAGATTGTTGCAGGTCTTTGCTAGTATTATTTTCTAAGTGTAGAGATATATTAGAAGTGATTCATGACTATATCTTTCTTTGGATTATTCATTTCATTCTTAAGAATCATATACCTTTTCAAATTTAGCATATGAAATATTTATGTAGTAATGGATCTTGAGTTTTGATTCCTGTGCAAAAAAGCACTTTGTTTTGTCTTTAAAGTAGTAGTTTCAATCAATCGAGAGGATACCAAATATTGGTAAATCACCATTTATTTTTTTAGTTGTTTTCCTAAACTCTTTTCATACACACTTGATATATTAGAGAGTGGTGAATCAAGGGGAGCTAGCCCCTAATCTAGAGATTCATCTCAACGAAATTGTCACCCATAAGAAGAGAGATGATTCTATTTTGCCACTTGGATGAGGAGAAATGAGCATCTCCTCAAGGGTGAAAATACAAGTGTCAATAGTGATGAAGTTGACTTATGGGGAGACATCTTCTATATACATTTGTTATGTTGAGGTGTGGAGCTAAAAGCTACACCAGATGAGCAAATGCAGAGGTTGCTGGACTACACAGTCACCGTCATCGGTCAGGATCGATCGACATCGATCAGGGATCGACCAGAGGCTACTGACATCAGTTATGGATCAGCCGACATCGGTCATATACAGATAGACAGGGACAAATGTCGGTCATCTGTGCATTCTAGAAGTCTATTTTTGTGGATGAACAGATTATTTGCATGATAAGTTTAACTGTTAGTGTTGAGTCTGCGTTTCTATTTTTGGTAGGACTGATTTGAACCTTTGATTAAGAGGTGTATCTAACAGTGGAGAATGCATAGCTCATGATCCCTAATTCTATATAATAGGGATAGATATTCATAGCTTGTAGGTATGGGAAAAAGGATGAATCAATTCAAGTAGCTGAATTGTGTTCGTAATTGTGAGAGAGAACTCTTGAGGGAAAGAGATCTGTACATCTGAGAGGTGTGGAAGAAAGAGATATTTCTTCATTGTATTTCCTTTTGAAAGAGTTTAATACAAGTTTTCATTGTTTCTTGTATCTCTTATTCTTTGCTGATTCTAATTTCTAGTTACTTATTATTCTGGTTTAATTCCATGTTTAGTTGCTTGCACAAAAGTAATCAATTGTATCTGGAAGATCCTAACAAGTGGTATCAGAGCTTGGGTTAACTAACAGGTTGTATCAGATCAGGTTAGTGTGTGTTGATCACAGGTCACTCACAAGAGTTTCTGATTGAGTGGGAGTAAAGCAATGACAGAAGAAAGTAAGCTAAGAATGGAGAAGTTTAATGACAAGAATTATCAATTATGGAGGATGCAAATAAAAGATTATCTATATTATAAAGATCTTTACTTACCATTGGGTGGGGTTTCAAGCAAGCCCATAGATATGCAAGATGAAGAATGGAATGTTCTTGATAGAAAGGCTTTGGATCTATAAGGTTGAGTCTGGCATCTTCTGTGATCTCCAACTTATCACAGGCAAAGACAATGGTAGAGTTAATGGATACTTTGGCAAATTTATATGAAAATCCCTCAACTTCAAATAAGGTATATCTTATGAAGCAATTATTTAATTTTCAAATGCAGGAAGGTGGATCTGTATCTAGTCATCTTAATGATTTCCATGTAATAGTAAATCAGTTAAATTCAGTCAAAATAGTTTTTGATGATGAAATTAAGGCTCTCTTAATTTTATGCTCTTTACCTAAAAGTTGGCATAGTTTGGTAATGGCAGTTAGTAATACTACATCTGCTACAAATATCTTGAAAGTTGATGATGTTGTTAGTGTAATCTTAAACGAAGAAACTCGCTGGAAAAGCATAGGGAGATCATCAGGTAATGCTTTAAGTGTTGAAATCAGGGGAAGGCAAAAAGAGAAGGGCAAGCAAGGGAGATCAAGGTCTAAGTCAAAGATGAGAAGTAGATCCAAATCTAGAAATGGAAGAAAAATAACCTATTGGAATTGTGGAAAGAAAGGGCATGCAAAGAAAGACTGCTGGTTGAAGGTTAAAGAAGAAAATTAGCATGAAGGTAATGAAGAAGCAAAAGTTGCAGGTATTGTTGCACAAGATGCTCTTATTTTTTCTTTGGATAATAAAATAGAATCTTGGGTTTTAGATTCTGGTGCCTCTTTCCATGCAACCCCAAATAGAGAATTTTTCAATGATTATGTCCATGGAGATTTTGGAAAAGTTTATTTAGGGGATGATGAGCCATGTAAAATTGTTGGCAAAGGAAAAATGTAGCTGAAATTGTAGAATGGCAACACATGGGTGTTGAAGGATGTCATACATGTACCCATCTTGAAGAGAAATCTAATTTCTATAGGAAAGTTGGGGGATGAGGGTTGTATAGTAACTCTCACAACTGAATCTTGGAAGGTTTCCAAAGGTGCACTTGTATTAGCCAGAGGTAAGAGAGTAGGTAATCTCTATTTATGTAATTGTATTATTGATTATTCTCCTTATATTTTATCTACTTCAGATGTAGATGCAATGTTGTGGCACTCTAGGCTTGGCCACATGAGTGAAAAGCATATATCTAGATTTATGTGAGCATTGTATTTTTGGAAAATATAAGAGAGTGAGATTTCTCAAAATTGGGTCAACAAAGAAGAAGCACAAGTTGGAGCTTGTTCACACAGACATGTGGGGACCAGCTCAGGTAGCTTCTATTGGAGGATCACAATATTATGTTTCTTTCATTGATGATGCTAAAAGAAAGGTATGGGCTTATTGCATAAAGAAGAAATCTGATGTTTTTGACACATTTAAGAAATGGAAAGCTTTGGTTGAGAATGAAACAGGTTTGAGATTAAAGTGCCTTAGATCTGACAATGGTGGTGAACTCTGCAACTATAAATTCAAAAGTTACTGTTCTATGAGTGGAATATGTAGGGAAAGGATGGTTCCAAAGACACCTCAACAAAATGGAGTTGCTAAAAGGATGAACAAAACAATAATGGAGCGTGCACGGAGTATGAGGATGCATGCTGATTTGCCCTTACAGTTTTGGGTAGAAGTTATAGATACTGTAGTTTACCTGATTAACAGAGGACCCTCTACTACTCTAGATGGTAGAATTCTAGAAGAGGCTTGGACAAGTAAAAAGGTAGATATTTCATTTCTCTGAGTTTTTGGTTCTGAAGCTTTTGTGCACATTGATAAAGAAAATAGAAAGAAGCTGGATGCTAAATCTATGCGATGCACTTTTATTGGTTATGGCTCTGGAGATTTTAGATTTTGGTTGTGGAATCTAGGAACTAAAAAAATTATTAGAAGCCATGATGTTGTTTTCAATGAGAAGGTGATGTACAGTGATTAGCTCAAGAAGCTAAATAATTCTGAGCAGGGCAATGTTGATTTGGATGAGGTGATGATCCAAAATGAGCTCGCAGGGAAGAATTTTCACACACAAAAAAACACAAACACTGACGTCGGTCAGGAAGGAACCAACGTCAGTCAGGGAGGAACTGACGTTGATCAGATAGGGACCGATGTCAGTTAAATAGGAACTACTGTCAGTTAGGTGGAACCAACATCGGTCAGGTACAGACTAAGATCGGTCACTGACAGAGAATTTGGGCAGACAACAAGCAGTGAATGAGTCTCAAATGCCCATGAGGAGGTTAGAAAGGGTAAGTAAACCTCCAATTCATTATTCCCCTTCATTATTATACTTGTTGCTCACTGATGGTGGATAACCAAAAATTTTTGATGAGGTAATGCAGGTAGAATCTTGGAAACAGTGGGAGCTTGGCATGAATGAGGAAATTGATTCCTTGAGAGAGAACCAAATGTGGGATTTGGTTGAATTGCCAGCTGAAAAGAAAGCAATAAAAAACAAATGGGTTTATAGGTTAAAAGAAGGTGAGAATGGACAAATGAGACATAAGGCCAGGTTGGTAGTAAAGGGATTTGCACAGAAACCAGGTATTGATTTTGGTGAAATTTTTTCTCCTATAGTAAAAATGAATTTTATTCAGACTGTATTGTCTTTAGTTGCTATTGAGGATTTGCATCTTGAGCAGCTTGATGTTAAGACATCATTTATTCATGGAGATTTGGATGAAGAAATATATATGGAGCAGCCGGAAGGTTTTGAGGTCAAAGGTAAGGAGAAGCTTATGTACAGGTTGAAGAAAAGCTTATATGGTCTTAAGCAAGCTCCAAAACAATGGTATTTGATAGGTTTATGATAGAGCATGGCTTTAGTAGATGTCAATTTGACCATTGTGTTTATTTTAAGAGATTAGATAATGGTAGATATATTATCTTGTTGTTGTATGTAGATGATATGCTTGTTGCAGGATCACACATGTAGGATATTAATGAGCTTAAGGTAAAATTAGCTCACACATTTGCCATGAAAGATTTAGGAGCAACAAAGAAAATCCTTGGCATGAGTATTAATAGAGATAGGAAAAATCATAGTTTGATTTTTTCTCAAGAGGATTATGTGAACAAGGTGTTGGAAAGGTTCAATATGCAGGATGTAAAACCGGTAAGCACACCTATGACTGGACACTTCAAGTTGAGCAAAGAATAGTGTCTTAAATCACATGATGAGGTGGAGTACATGAGTAGAGTTCCATGTGCTTCTGCAGTTGGGAGCTTAATGTATGTAATGGTATGTACTAGACCTGATATTGCCCAAGCAGTGGGAGTTGTCAGCAAGTTCATGGCCAATCTAGGGAAGGAACACTGGAAAGCAGTTTAGTGGATTCTCAGATATCTGAGAGGGACCAGTAGTAGGCATTTATGCTATGGAGGGTCAAACACTTCTCTACATGGGTATGTAGATGTGGATATGGTAGGTGACTTGGATGGCAGGAAAAACACCACAGGATATGTGTTCAATTGGTGGAATGGCAGTTAACTAGATTTCAAAGTTGGAGAAGGTTGTTGCCTTGTCTACTATAGAGGTAGAATATATTGTAGTCACATAGGCTAGTAAGGAGATGATATGGATGACTCAATTCATGGAAGAGTTGAGAAAGGAGCAAGAGAGTTGTAGATTGTATAGTGATAGTCAAAGTGCAATTCATTTGGCAAAGAATTCAGCCTTTCATTCAAGAACCAAACATATACAACTTAGGTACCACTTCATTAGATAGGTATTGGAGGATGGTGAGTTGAAGTTGGAAAAGATCCATACAGATAAGAACCCTGCTGATATGTTAACAAAGCCGATAACAAAAGAGAAGCTGAATCTTCATTCAACTTTTGTTGGTTTTCAAGATTGAGCTTGAAGATAGAGAAACAAGCTAGAGGATGTTGTTGTATAGGTACAGGTGTAGCTATTTATCTCCAAGTGGGTGATTATTGAGGTGTGGAGCTAAAAGCTACACCTGATGAGCAAATGTAGAGGTTACTGGACTACACAGTCACTGTCATCGGTCAAGATTGATAGACATCAGTCAGGGATTGACCAGAGGCTACTGACGTCAGTTATGGATTGGTCGATGTCGATCATATGCAAATAGACAGGGACTAACATTAGTCACCTGTGCATTTTAGAAGTCTATTTTCATGGATGAACATATTATTTGCATGATAAGTTTAACTGTTAGTGTTGAGTCTGCATTTCTATTTTTGGCAGGATTGATTTGAACCTTTGATTAAGAGGTGTATCTAACAGTGGAGAATGCATAGCTCATGATCCCTAATTCTATATAATAGGGATAGATCTTCATAGCTTGTAGGTATGGCAAAAAGGGTGAATCAATTCAAGTAGCTGAATTGTGTTTGTAATTGTGAGAGAGAACTCTTGAGGAAAAGAGATCTGTACATCTGAGAGGTGTGGAAGAAAGAGAGATTTCTTCATTGTATTTCCTTTTGGAAGAGTTTAATACAAGTTTTCATTGTTTCTTGTATCTCTTATTCTTTGTTGATTTTGATTTCTAGTTACTTATTATTCTGGTTTAATTTTGTGTTTAGTTGCTTGCACAAAAGTAATTAATTGTATCTGTAAGATCCTAACATGTTAGCTAGATGACTCTACATATAAATATGCATATGGTCCTCTACAATGGAAAAAAACTACCTTTGATTCAATGAAGAATGCCAAAAGCTTTCACAATCAATATTATTTTATCATATAAATCTTATTTATGGCCATTCAGAGTCTATATAATTTAAAAAAATAATCAATACGCTATGTCACCATTATGTATTTAATTATCTGATATGTGCAAACAACTGGAGTCATATTGGATAACCATTTCACCAAAATTAGAAATCAATAACTTGTATAGTATTGATCTATGCAGTTTTGATTGTTGTGAGAGTTTTTTCAATTCAATTTTCCAATTGATAGATTTGGAAATTGACATACAATGTCTACATTTCTATCTTGCACATTTTACAATGAAAAAGCACTATGCTCCATAGAAAAAAAATTAGGACCCAACTTAATATAAAACATGAGTAGTATTTCAAGTTGGTAGACATATATTGTAAACTTGGGAAAGACTTTAAATGAAATAAAAATTGAAGGAGGTGATTTTTTATTTGAGTGGATATCCATAATTCTAAATGCAGAGATTCATCTTTGGTTGGATATTATTACATGTATACTAAAGATGTACATCAACTCTTTGTAACCCGTAAACAATTATAACATAATCTTATTTAAAATAGATACAAACCATAGTCACTACGAGCCATTGACTAGATACTATCATAATGTAATGGTTACTCCTAATTAAAATATGAAAGACATAACATTGAACAACATAGGCACAACACCTTATCGCACTTTCGAACAAATTAAACAAAATATGAGAGAAATTACAAGAAGAGAATATATAAAAGACATTCAATAGAACACAAGCAAAGATTGATTAAGACATCAGTAACATATTTTCATGTCTTGAAATAGATTTCATGGAACAAGGAAAGTAACACAAAAAATAAATTCATAAAATAATAGGAGACACACCAAAACATGCGTGTTCAGTGTGCAACTAATTGCACTTCAACAATAACATCATAGATTTCAAGTAATTTGAAAAAGACATATATGTGAAATTTAAATAGATAAATGAAATAGTGATAGAAAAAATATGCATTAGATGTAATACTTCATTAAAAAATGGGATTGTTCCAAAATTTGCATCTCATGCACACATCTGGTTAAAAAGGCCTTTGATATATGTCTAAATGTTAATAGATTTTGAAGAACATCTTGTTTCATTGTGAATTAATTTTACATAGATAAAGCAACTAGAATAAAAAACCATAGATTGGATCAACTAGTATAATTATTAATGTGCCATCAAACACTGACATAATACAAAAAACATTGCCATGTTCAACAAATGAAACATTGATAGTTGCTATTGAACTAAAGAGAAAATTAGAATAAAAAAATGCATACCAAAAAGGAAGGGTTAAATCAAACATAATCATGCTTAATTTTAAATAGTTGTGTAATATCAAATTTTATCGACCACAAAATTCTAAAATTTTAAAAGATTGGAAACAATTATTACATACTAATGATAGCATGAAACAATACATAATAGAGACTTCAACAAGTAGTGAAACAACAAGTGAAGAAGATAATGTTCCCACTTTGACCATGTTGCTTGGATTCATAGAGTCAACATAAATTCATGATCTGTAAGATAAAATTTTCCAAGTTGCACCAATAGAATGCCAAAAACCACTTAGAATTTTTAAAGAGAAGTATGCAGAGGAAATGAACTTCCCAACCCTTTTTATGGTGAGCCACACAACAAAAATATAACAAGTAAAATTTCATATGCTAAAATTGCTCAATGGGAATTGTAACACATGGATCATGCATTTGCATATCATATCACAATTTTTTTTTCAAGTCAATAAAAATTATAATTGACCAGGTGATGGAAACAATGTGGGTGAGAATTAGAAAATGATAATTAGAAGGAAGAAAGCTTCTAGAAAAAGATGTCAAATATAGACCAAATCTAAACAAACTATTGAAATTTGATATCAGATATATCAATTTTAAAAAAAATGTAAATATCTACATATTATTTACAACAACTAAGAAAAACATTTTTGCAATGATTCATAAGTTAGGACCGCCAACATTTTTTGTTATATTCTCAAGCACTGAACATTATTGGGAACCACTTACAAATGCATTGTATGAATCGCATAATATCCATCTAAAACAACATGAAATAAACAAAACCAAAATATTTAATATAAATGATCATGCTTGCTTAATTGTAAAATATCCTATTACATGTACACAATACTATGCTCATAGAATAAAGGCAATGCTGACAATGATATACAAATATGAATCTTTTTTGGGCAATTACATGATCATTTATTAGTCACAAAATTATATAATCAAGGAAGTCAACACACACATTTTATGTTATGTATATAATGTACATAAATTTATGGAAAGGACAAAAAATAGACATTACAAGCTTTATCAATAAATACATAACCTACACCACCATACTAGAAGTTGTAATAAAAACTACAACACATTGTAGATATAATTTTACTATTCCACCAATGCCAAGAATAGATATCCTTGAACCACATATAAATGAAAATAACTTGGCCATAAAAAATTTGACTCATATTTATGCTAATTTGGAAAATAGGTGCTATGAATATTCTACAACATTTGACATATTTTTAGCATTATTATAAATAGATGAAAATGAATACATAAAAGTGATACAAAACACACTTAAGCATCAAATGATTTTATTGAAATGAAATCCATCACATGCATGGACAAACAACTTTTGCAAAAAAATTCCACAATTGTGGAAAGCAAATATAGATGCACAATTTGTGCTCAATGCTTATGCTTCAACATCTTACTATACATCTTACATGACAAAACTCGATACATCAATGACAAACATTTGAGTGAATCTATAAATAACACTAACTTACAAATATAAATGATATTTAGATGATACATATCCTTGGAAACACATTACTTGATAAACAACAAATGTCCACACAACAAGATGTTCACATAGTTTTGTCATTGCCATTAAATAGTTGCTCTAAAAAATGCATATTCATAAACACAAGTCCATCAGATGAGTGTAAATTCATTCTAAAGCCTTCAACACTTGTGGTCCATGAACTTGATAAACTAGAAGATGTTATATGCAAATCTATAATAGATTAATATGTTCAATGGCTAAAAGCATTGGCCCAAGTTTGTCTTTCTGATTTTGTCTCTAAATATAGGAAAAATGACAAAAAAATCCATGCTAAACATAAACCCAATGTTATAATATATAGTAAATACACTAAATATCTCGATATTTAAAATCATTGTAGAATAACTATTATTATATATTCCTTTCACATAAGATGAAAACAACATAAAGCATGGTTTTGAAACATGGAATTTTGCATATGATTTCCATGAAAAAAGACATCCTAAAAAATGAAGCCATATATACTTATTGCATGAACTCTACTTGGGGAGACATTGAAGAATTTGTTGATAATGCTAATTCTGATAATAAAAATGTCTAGCCAACAAATTTGAGTGCTCAAGACAATGAATTTTCCAACAAAGACTATGATTTGAAATATTATTCATAATTTTTCCAAGAATCAGGTAAAAATAAATATGATACAAAACCATTTGAAATAGGCAAACACCCATTTATTTCTGATAGCAATGACTATTATGAAATAAGATCTTTGAAAAAAGAATAATAGGCAATCATAAAATATGTAGTAATGAAAAATGTAAACATCCATTATCACTAATTTACTTATTTTTAACAAGAAGTGTAGGCACAGGTAAGACCTTCACAATAAAATTGATATATGAGATGCTGATCTATTTATATAATAAGTTCATTGACAGTGACCCACATAAGATAAAATGATTGATACTAATATACACAAAAAAATTAGCATATAATTGAGGAGGATTCACACTATACTCTACATTCCTCTTACTTTTAAAAAAAAATTAGAAACATTTCCACTTACTTTTGAAATGCTTGACACATTATCAAAGTAATAAAACCAACTATGACTCCTTTTCATAGATGAGATATCATTGGTAGGATCATGGTTCTTGTATTTTATAGATAAAAGAATCAAATATATAATGCTTATTCCTACAACCTAATTTGAAAATTTGGATATGATTTGTATGGAGACTTTTACCAAGTGTAACTAGTACATGATTCCTTTGATATTTTAATATCCAAAAATAAACTATGAATCGATTCCATATGAATTTTGGCAAAAACATATAAAAATTTATGAATTAGTGGAAAAGTAATAGGAACTTAATAGAGGTTCTTAATCAATTTTTCATAAAATCTAAAATAAAAGAGGACATAGCCTATATCAATCAGAATTATTTCTGACTAGCCCCTAATAGTCTAACATTTCCATATATATTTTATAAAAATGATGATGCAAATAAACACAATGCTAGAATGCTATCAATTGTTCTAAGAAATAGTATTACCATCCATGCCATTAATTAAAAATAAATTGGATATGAAGGACAATAATCAGGTCATCATTCATCTACAATTCTTCTTGTCATCATATTGAAACCTAATATGTTAGTTGAAATCTATGATGGCAATTATGACATTTAAGATGCACTTGTCAAATGATCAAATGGGAGATTTAAAACCCACATCATTTCAAATGATATAGATGTATTATAGATCAAACTCAATGATCGACATACCAACCATTATCAATGCATAAAATTAGCTCACTTATATCATAATTACATTCCATAAGATTAGACACACATCTTATGTGTTGCTAAACCTATATAAAACACAAGCAAAAATGATGCTTGAAGAAATCAAAAATAATTTCCAACACAAATTGTATTTTCATGAATAATACACATATCTCAAGGGCTCACTATGGATATAATTGCATTTGACCCATATGGAATCACACCACATGGGATGGCATATACAACATTGTTGCATGTAAAAGTTATTGAGTCATTTTACTTGTTATCCCTTTTAACAATGAGAAATTTCAACATTAAAAAAAAAAGATAAATATAGAAATATTATGCCTACAAACCAATGCACAATATAAACTAGATTTTTTTTAGATGATTTAAATACTAGTAATCATATTCTCATATCATCACTAAATACAAGATGCTTATAATCACATTTACAAGATGTGTTCAGTGATGATGACATCATGTATTTAGACATATTGTGTTTGTAAGAGACACATTAGTAACATCATATAAAACAATTTACTATAACTTTTCCATTATATTTCGATGCAACATAATCATGGAATCATGATTTGCATAAAAAAGACATTTTTACTTCCACAACAATGCAATACAGGAGGAACATATTGAAGCAATGAAAGTGATTATCATAGATGGTATCTACCTAACTATAATTATCAATTTGTACAAAGTAATGAATGAAATAATATCAGATATCATAGCTATTATTGATGATATATTCATAGGTGAACATAAAACAAAAAATATCATTATATTAGGCAACTTCAATATCAACATTACAAAGCAATGTAAAAATTTAAAAGCACTCAAAAAACACATGGCAACCCAAAAAATGTGATTTGTTATAGAAAGACAAGATGTGTTGTCCACATTGATTATTGATCACATATGGTTGAATGTTGAAATATAAAAACAATACATTTTTGAAGTAAATTTCTATTGGAGTGATCATGAAATTTCTTATTTCACCTTATGTTATAGGGATCTACATTAATCTAAAATGAAAAAGACAAAATTCATGTAAAAAAACCTTTCAAAATTGATTAATCATATTTTCCGTATCAACATACTTTTCCATATACCTAAATATCTTACCACTCTCTTTTTTATTCTAATTTCATTACATAATCACAAGAAACATGAATAGGAAATCTAAAAGCATTGAAGATAATCAAATACCAACAGTAGAAGTGAAGATGTAAGCACTAACAACACTGTACTTTTTCCAAACTCCATCTTATTTTATACCTATATACATTGACATCACACCTTTTTTTTGTAGTGACACACTAACATAATATGATTTGATATCGATTGATGATCTGAATAGCAATAAAATAGGAGATGTTTTTGAAAGTGATGTCCTTATCACCTAAAAAAATTACTACAAAGATAACATAACAAGTAATTGTTTCACATAGATCTCACATATGTCCAAGGAAAAATTAATGTTACTCTCAATGTGCCTAACAATCTTATCCACATACACAAACAAAAAATTTGACTTGGAAAAAATATGTATTTTGAATTTTTTTATTTTTCCTAAAATAAATTATTATCATGGATATTATGATACAATATTATTTCTCAATGAATACAGTCTAGTAGAGAGCATACCAATTGTCTATGTAGAATATAATTTCATCCCAAATTCCATAATCTAATAGCTATGAATTAGCATCAATGCCTATGAAACTGCCACAATCATCATAAATGTCACATGTTCTCAGAAAATTAGAATGCAACTAATTTTGGAAATAAAAGATATAAATATTAAACATGACATTGCAAAGCTATGCATCTAATTTTGTATATACTTCAAATTCTCAAATCTCCATTGTTACTCTATAAAAAATAAACTATTCTCTTGAATTTTTAGCTTTACATATGTGGAAATTTTGAGATGTTGTTCCTTATAATTAAAAAAAAATACAAGCTAAATAATTTACAATGTATTTATTCAAAAGTATCATCATGCACCCTGGTCCTGAAATTGATTTCAAAACTACTCAATCAATATTCATCACACCACTAAAAGCTACAAATTTGTCCAAGAATTATTTATGTTATTGCATACAAAAACATAGGTATGTTACATGATCTGACTAATACTCAAGTTCATAATCTACATTTTCCTTTTCAACACATAGTTAAATTAAAGATATTTAATTATAAAACTTTTGATTTAAGATTTTCTAGGTCAAAGGTTCATTGATAATTACCAATATATAGTCAATGCCGTTCCACCTCACTTGCAATTATTGTAATTCCATAATTCAACAAACACAACCTACCCATGCCACAACCTTTAATTATCCTTCATGAAATCAAGAAAATCCTTATGAATATCACCATAACTTTTAATATGAAAACCATAAAAAATATTAATATATAATATAGTTTTTTAGAGCTGCTATTGAAAACAATCCTTCCAACATACACACAAATTTTATACAATGACTATCTCGCAGACAAGGTGAGCACTATCTACTTGCTAAGATGATTTTCATTGTAAGGAAAATTTACTCTATATGAACAAAAATTCATTATACATGTTGAGGAATCAAATAAAAAATAAGGTATATAGTTTGCTTCTAAACCTTTTATTTCTTTTTCTAGCTTTGAAACTACATATTATTAACTAGTTTCTACTCATTGTCTCTCACTATACAGATAAACACTTCTTATACATATAGAAGACTAGAATCTAAGACTTAACTATGTTTTGTTTCTATTACAAAAGGTGAATAGATTTTATGAATTTGGTCGAAAATTAAATACTTTTTCTTTATCAATAATATTTAGTTATATATCTTACTACTCAAGGACTCACATCTCAAACTTATACTTAATTTTATTCTGTTATCTAATACTTCCATCACTTTCTAATTATATTATTATATATTTATCAATAAAAGAAACCACTTTTCATATTTTGTAATTTTGTTTTTGTTTATAATTTATGTCAATGTTTAGTTCTAGTTTCAACTCCTGGACTTGTTTCTTAGCTGGCATTTTACAACACTAACTATTAAAAAAATTGATATTACCTATTTCATGTTATTACTTTGATTTCAATAACAAAAATCAAATTCAATATACTATTTGATGCAAATGTAAGGACTAGCCACAATGCAACCCTTGTTTATTTTGCTATGACAATATGCACAAAATAATATGGAAGACCATGATGTCTCATAATAACGTGTAAAGACTGACATAGACTCATGTGTAAGACCTAGTTTACCATGATAATGGATAGATCATGATAACACTATTATAATGAACATAATGTCTTAAATTAAATCAAGAAATAAGAAAAGATCATATAGTAAAAAAACAAACAAAACACACAACAATAAGTCAACAAAAAAATAAAAGTAAGCAAACATTTTTTTTTGTCTTTTTCAAAGTTAAAAACCTTTTGTATTGTAAAGGTTATGATAATGATAAATATAACCTTGTTTTTCCCCAAGAAAGGATATATTTTAGGGGTAGATATGGGAAATATAGACCCTGAGAAGGCTATAATGATCTGCATATGGTATGATGAGAGCTTCTAACCCAACTAAGGATAAAAGATTTTTGATTTTTCTATTTTTTTTGGATTTTTGGATTTTTTCTATGTTTTTGGATTGATTTGGAAAATCAGTTCTAGAATTAGGAATGTGTATGATGGGGGATTATTATGAATGGAAGGAATAAATGTCTGAGGATTGCATGAAATGGAAGTCATGTGACCACGATTCATGAAAACCATACTATAAAGTGACAATGTGACCATGTGTGTATAAATGTGGATGTAGGTATACCAAGTTTCTTCTGAAACATGGGTCAAAACTTCATTCATATATTCATCAAGGACAAAACTAGATGGAATACAAGGTGATTTGACAAGGCTAGAATGACCTTGGTGAGATGGGGTTTGTACAAGTAGGTAAATGAAAGATGTAATGTATGAAAAGAGGATTCTCTCAAGTAAAAATGACTATTTATAGATAATATATACTACCCATGGTATTATAAAATTAGTTTTCACCATGGTAATTTCCCAAAGTGCCATAAGATTTGTTTTCACTTTTTAGATGATCCCTCTATTTCTCTCTCTCTCTACATAACAACACAACTAGAGCCATTTGAGAATGAAAGTGCTTGAGATGCATGATGTTCATAGGTTTATCAAGTTCTTTACCCTTTTCAATTACCAATTTATAAGTACCTAATCCATATTTAGCTATGACAATATAAGGACCCAACTAGTTAGGTTTAGATTTGCATTCTTTATCATGATCAATGTTTATATTCATTTGATTATAATTCAAAACAATAAATCTGATTACAAATTCCCTACCTTTGATTTTCTTATTATAGTAGCAACGAATCCAATTTGATATGTTTGTAGGTGGTCAAGTGCATGGAGTATTTTCTCATCTAGAAGGTCTAGCTCATACAACCTTGAAGCTCTATAATCCTCATCATTAATTAAATCATTCAAGTAAGTATGCAATGAGGGTAACTCAATCTCAATTGGTAATATATATTCAGTGTCATATATAAGGGAGTAAGGGGTTTCCCTTGTGAGTGTACAAATACTAGTATGATAAGCCCATAAGGCAAGATAAAGTTGCAAATGTTTATCATGATCAATATCATTGACAGCCCTTTTTAGTATTTTAAGGAAATTATTGGTGGATGCCTCTACTTGGTCATTACCTTTTAGATAATATGGGGTGGACCATTTATGTTTGATATTAAATTAATTGCAAAGGGATTTTACATCTTTATTTTTGAAGGATTTATCATTATCATAAATGATAGTGGATGGTATACTGTAACAACAAATGATATGCTTTCGGATGAACTTAGATATTTGTTTTCTAGTTATATAGGTAAGTGGGATGGCCTCCACCAATTTGGTGAAACATTCAATAGCGGTTATGATGTGTTTATGGCCATCAAAATAATTTGGATTATTTTTACCAATGATATTAAGCCCCATGTGGAAAAAGTCCATGGAGTGTAAATAGGTTGCAAAGCTTGTGATGGATCATGAATAATCTTTCCATGCTTTTGACATGCTACACACTTTTTGACATAGTGGAAAGAATCAATTTACATTATAGGCCAATAATATCCAGTTCAAAAAATTTTCTTAGCAAAGAATATGTCATTAGTGTGTGCACCACAGATTCCATCATGAAATTACTTGATAGCTAAGGTAGCCTCATCTAAATTTAAAGAACATAACAAAGTTACATTATAACCTCTATGATACATGTGTTATCAAAGAATGTGAAATGAGAAGCGTGTTAGATAAATAATTTCTTATGATTATGGGATAAGTTAGGACGCATGATGTTGTCATGAAGGTAGGTGTAGATATACTGGTACCAAGGGGAATTGGGACCAAAAATCTCACAACCCCTTTCAACATATGCTAGAATCATTAACTATTCAACTAGGAAGTGACTTTGATTGGTGTCTGAATGCATGTCGATAAGGGAATTGATTGTGGCCATTGCAGACGATGCTTTATCATTTACTCATTTAAATTATTTAAACTAAATATGTTGGAAGGATTGTTTTAAATTATCAACCATCCATTTATAAGGAACAAGCTTATCATATTTGGTTTGATATCCATCATTAACTTTTTCTATGATAATATGTGTGTCACCATATACTGACATGTGGTAAATACCCCATTAGATGGCTAGTTTAAACCAAAAACAAGGGCTTCATAATTTACAATGTTATTAGTGCAAGGAAATCCTATTCTAAATGCTTTCAAGATAAGATCAACTTTAGGAGTAATGAACAAATTACCTTCCCCTGAGCCATGATTTGTGAAGGAACCATCAAAGTATAACTTCCATTTTGAATAAACTAATAGAGATAGAATAGATTCATTAGGAAAGTCCATGATCAATGGTTGTTTATTTATCAAGGGAGCTTTTGCTAATTTATCTATAAGATTTTTCATTTTATAGATTTTTGAGTCATATACTCAATGTCAAATTCACTAAGCAACATAACCCATGTAGCCATATATTTTTAATGACTGATTTGGAAAGAAAATACTTAAGGGGGTCAATTTTAGCAATGATCTTAGATTGATTGTTAAACATATAATGTCAAAGTTTTTGGGAAGTAAAAACTACTGCTAAACATGATTTTTCTATAGTGGAGTAATTAATCTCATAAAATACTAGAGTCCTTAAGTAATAAAATAACCTCTCAGTCCCTTTTTCATCATGTTGTGCTAAAAGTTCCCTTAAAGGCATACTATGTAGCTTAAATGTATAAAAATAATGGCTTTCCTAAAGTAGGAAGCATAAAAATTGAAGGGTTGGATAAATATTGTTTTAGATTAGCATATACTCATTGACACTCTTCATTAAAATTAAAAAAAGAGTCTTTCTTAAGAAGATGTGTAAATGGATGACATATATCAGTAAGTTAGGATATGAATCTTTAAATGGATTGAATATTTCCTTGGAGATTATGAAGCTGTATGATATTGTTTGGTGGAGGCATATATGTTATAGCTTTAAATTTTTTGGGGTCAAATTTTATGCCTCTTCATGATACAATGAAACCCCATAACTTTCCTAATGTGACCCTAAAAACACATTTATTTGGATTTAGACCAACCTTACATTCTCTCAACCTTTAAAAAAATACCATATAACATGATGGGATGATCTACCATTATTTTAAATTTAGCCAATATATCATCTACATAGTCCTCTACAATATCGTGAAGCAAATCATGGAAGATGAATATCATTGCACATTGATATATGGCCCCTACATTTTTGAGACCAAATGACATGACTTGGATATAAAATATACCCTAAGGTGTAATGAATGTTGTTTTATGTTGGTCTTTGGGAGTAATTTTGATTTGGTAATATCCTAAGAAACCATCCTTGAGTGACAAAATTTCATGATCCATTGTGGAGTCTATAATATTATCAATATTTAGGAATATAAAGTCATCCTTTGAAAGGCTTTGTTGATATCCCAAAAGTATATGCATACCCTGATTCTTGTGATTTTTGTTGATTGGAAATACATTGGAGATCTAATCTGAATAATCAATAGGTATAATTAATCCTACCTCTAATTTTTTATAATTATTCTTTAACAAGTGGTTCTACCTTAAGATTATTTTTATTAGTTTTTGTTTTATGGGTTTAACATCCTCATGGACAACAAGGTGATAAACTAGAAGTGATGGATCTAATCTAGGAATATCTAGCTATGACCAAGAAAAAATATCTTAAAATTATTTGAGAAGTATGGTTAAGAGTGGACACTCTACAAGAGTGAGAGAAGCTAAAAGTTTCACAATTTTAGGTTCTTTATTTGTGCCAATATTGACATCTATGGTTTCTTCAATCAATAATGTAGACTCATATTTGAACTGTGTAGGAGGGGGAGGAAGATTAAGGTCCTCATATATTACTTAATGATTTTGATTGTTTGCATTTGATAGTGAATCATATAAATTTTAATTAAGTAATTGAAATTTATTTATATTATGATCATTAACTTGATTATGATCATTAAGTTATGCATGTTCCCTAAAATATGCTAAATTAACCAAATTGATTGTAATTTTTTTTTTGTGATCACTCGCTAGAGTATTATCCTCGAGTCCTAAGTATTTAGTAATTGATTCATAATTATGGAAATAGTCAAGTGAGGGTGGATTTTGTTGGTCCCTAGGTTATGATTTGAGGGTTTTAGAGTTCAAGGGTTAAAATAATTATGTCATGAAAAAGGTTAGTGGATGAAAGGTCCTTGTAGTGGCTATGTACAAAACTCATTTCAATGTTAGAAGAGGCATCCCCAAAAATTATGGAATAATCACTAATTTAATCATGTAGCTCCACACTAAGTGGTTTATATCCAATGAATTAATGTGTTTCATTTGATTTGATAAATATTTGTTGTAAAATTATTTGTTCGTTGAGACCAAGACCTTTCCTTTTATAATTCATAATATTACACATGACAACTTTGGGTATATGATATGAATTATTTTTAAAGCATATTATAAGCTCATAATTATAAATCGATGAAGGATTATAATATTTAATCTTTCATGTGAAAGGAATCTATGTTAACAAAATAAATTTATCAATCCGATGAATAATTAGTGTTTCTTTCCTATAGTGGGACCTTCCATGGTCATTGGGAGACATATGGATTTTGCCTAAGTAGAAGGCATATTGGATTTCATATTCTCCCATGCCTTTGTTAGAAATATTAAAATTGGATTTGGTTGATGGAATTTTGGATTTGGATGTATATGGTTGGATTTCAAATGTATATAGTTGGCTAGCAGATGTAGATGGTAACTCACTTGGATGGACATAGTTTTTAAGATTTGACAATCATTCATTTGTTTCATAGGTATTATTTATAATGGGTATATAATTTAATTTATTTTATATTCCTTCAAATAGTTTAAAATATTGAAAGGGTTTATGATCACTAGGAATGGTTACTTCTATTCTAGAATGAGAAAATTTTATACATTGATGGAGTGTGGAGGGAATAATATTCATGCCATGCATCCATGGTTAGATAAGGATGAGATTATATGGAAGTTAAAGATCCAAGACATGTATTAGGGTTTTATGTATGATAGGCCCACCATAATGGGAAGATGTATAGTTACTATTGCCTAGCGCTTTGCATTATCATAAGCCTTGATAGTTATGGTATTGAGTTCTAGTGTTGCTATTGAATATCTAAGATGTTTGATCAAGCTTAATGTACAGAAGTTCAAACTAGATACATTATCTATAAATACCCTTTTAATTTATGTTTTGGGATTATTAGTTAAATATACAAGGGTAAATTATGAGGTGAACCAAGAGGGGATATATTCGTGTGATCAAAAGTGACCTAATTGTTAAAGGAAAAATGTCCTACAAGGGATTAAAAATTAAATGGGTTGATATCCTTAGGAAATATTGACTCCTATAAGTTTTTATATAAAATATATTTATAGGTAGTGGATGATTCGATAAGGTATAAAATAGATATTTGGGTTTGGGTCTTCTCAAGCTGTTCAATGATATTGTATTTGATTTATGAAATAAGAATAGGAGAACTAGGTAGAGTGATTTTTATATGCATTGTAGTGACTATGAAATCATGGAATTTATTTTTTGATCACATAAACATGAATATACACACATGTTAGACATGGTTGACAATGGAATCAAATGAATGGGTATGTTAGGTAGAGTTGACATTATTGGTTTGAACTTGAGTTTTTTTGAATGATCTTGGTCATGTTTTTGAAAAGGTTCTTACTATATGCATAGCTTTTGATTATTATATATAGATGTGATATTATCTATTTATATATCATCATGATTGATAAGATCTTGGATATAGTTTTTGAGTTTTAGACATCTATTTGTGGCATGACATTTGAGTCTATGGTACTCATGATATTGATCTTATTTATACTATGTAGGTTTAGGACCATCTTCATACAAGGGTTTTGTGTTTTGAAATGCCATCATTTTAACAACTACTAACTTGTGGAAAATTACATCAAGGGTTCATTAAAAGAAGTATAATTTCTCTATCTTACCCCTTGTCTAGTTTGACCAATTGATAGGGTGAGGTTGGGTGTAGGTTGAATGTTTTAAACATGATTAACATCTATCACACCATATAACATGTTATTTTTCTTATTTAAAAACTTGGGTTTGTTAGTTTGAGTTTGGTTTTCCTTATTAAAAAGTTTGACATGACCTTTGATAATAAGTACCCTTTCTATTTTAAATCCCTTTTCAATTACTTTGTAAAAGGAGTTGACACAAAGAAGTTGGAGGTGATAAGACATATTATATTTAATATTGTTCATGAAAATGGTATTGAGATGTTTTTAGGTAGTGACCAAGGAAAACAATTAGCTAAGGCATGCCATCTTTGAAAAAATGAGGAGAAACTTTCTCCATTTCATTATTTGGCATTACATAGGTCTAGCATGGTCAATTCATGTTCTATATTATATGAAAAATGTTTAAAATCATTTAAAAATTATTTTATAGAGATCTATAAAGGTAGTGGTTGACTACTTGGGTAAATGTAAGAACCATTCTACAGCTTGACCACTTAGACTGCATGGGAAGAGCCAAAGCAAGTAGTTGTAACTCTAGGAAACCTCTTGGAAATCCATATATAACTCCTTGATATTATCCATAAGGTCACATTTAAATTTTTATTTATCAAAATTTTGAGGTTTAAAATAAGAGGGAAAAGGTAATTTCATCATGTGTATGTCAAAAAGATAAGGGCACAGTTCTTTAAAATTAAATTTTTTTCTTGAGGATAGACTCCCATCTTGCAATCCTTAGATCTGGTCCTTCATATTTTACCATTCTTGAACAAATAATTTATCTTTGAGAGGCTAGGATATGGATTTATTTTGATTATTTAATTGATTTTATTGATTATGGGATTTGAAGGATTGATTTTAGATTAAAGATAAACTATTTATTGGCTCAATTTATGGACATATTTGGATATATCAAAAGGTTTATTTTGTTGTGTTTGGTTCTATAAAACTACTTTCCATTTATCATTCATGAATGTAGGGAAAAAAATTCATGAGATGATTATAATATTGTCTTACCTTTATCTAGGGAAGTACTAGGTGGATCTTGATCACGTTTAGGAGGGATTTTATTCCTCTTGCTTATAAATTAATTCAAGTCTTCATGATTAAAATATGGAGGTATTTTATCACCTATCCCTAGAAGATGCATCAAGGATTGATATTTGTGTGACAAGTGGTAGATTTGGACTTGGTTAGGATCCTCTTTAGGTGGATCATTATTTTTGAGACTGTGCTCACTATAGTTAACAATACTATCATCATTATCATTCACCTCTACACAGTCTTCTATATTTTTAAAGTGAAAGGAGTCTCTACCATAAGGTTATCCCCTATATTGAGTACTATTCAAATATTATTGGAGTTAGGTATTTGGAGGCATGATATGAATCTATGTATGTGACTTAAGATTGGGATTGGATCCAAGATAGTTAGGATTCAAGGTGGATTGTTGTATGTTGACTCAAAAAATGTTATGACCCAAGGTAATTAGGAAACACAATGGATTAATGGATTTGTGACCCAAGATAGTTAGGATACACAATGGATTGATGGATTTATGACTGAAGATAGTTATGATACATAATGTATTAATGGATTTATGACCTAATCTAGTTAGGATTCACAATGGATTGATCTAAGATAGTTTAGATGGATTGTTTGATTTTGACTCAAAATAGGTTATGACTCGAGATAGTTAGGACTCACTATAATTTTGAATCAATATGGTTGATCCAAAATGGTTTGGATTGACAATGATTTGGATGTTTTGAAATCTAGATGGTTTGATTCAAGATCGTTATGGATTAAGGATTTTGGTTTTGACTTCAAGATAACCCTACTCGAAATAACTTATGTTAATGGGAGAATTTTTAACTTAGCCAAAGTTTGAAATATTTGATCATTAATTTGCATGACAAGTGTATGGAACTTAACATAAAATACAAATATCAATCACTAGTATATCATAAGGAGGAAAATTTAAAGCATACAACATACAACCTAAACTATTCAATAATATGAACACAACACAACCAAACCATAATTCCAAAGGATAAATCTAGGCAAGGTGTTAAGTGATTCGTGGGCTCTCATATATACTTAATTTCTAGGTGGATAGTGTCAGCCTAATATTTAAGAGTATTGAATAAAGAGGCTTTTATGCCTATATCCCACTAAAATAGGTTTCAAGGGTATGGCAAGAGTTGTTTCCTTGGGTGATATGCTCATTTTAGTTGCACCCCATATCAAATGAAAAAATGGTTTCCTATGGCTTAAAATTTTCATGAGTTTAACTAGGGGATGTCATCTATATAAATTTAGATACAATGAGTTCCAAGTCTAAAGAAGAGGAAGATTAATGGGTTGCATAAAATGGTCTAGTCCTCATGTGACCACTCTATCCATGGGATTTCATTAGAGTGACATTATAAAATCTAAACTTGAGGTAGCTTTCAAAACCCTAGGTATTGAAGGATGAAACCCCCTCATTTTATGGTGAAAATAAAATGGAAAACTGCTTAGACAATTGAAACAACTAATCCTTAGTTTATATACTCTGATGGTACATAGGGTTTGACCTACCATGTGGTGATGAAATCCATAGTTGATAGAGACCTAGAAAATAAAAAGACTCAAATTATTTATGAATTCCAAGATTTTGACCTATGTGGTGTGTGGAAAGAACATAATCTAGTCTAATTTTTGGGCTACAAAAGTTACTAGGACTGATTTTAATTTCCAAAATCACTTCTTGGGTAGTGCGAGGAAAGAGCATATACAATTTACTAGTAACAAATACAAAAACTTGTTCAAATGAAATTAAGTAGATAAAAGTGAATGTAAACAAGAAAGATTCAAATAAAGCTTATAATTAAGAAATGTTAGTAAACCAAAATTAATTAAGAAATTAAAAACTAAAGAAAAAGATGTTAGCAAGTTTAAAAGTTTTTGTTTTGATTTTATTTGCATCTTCAATAAGAGGGGCTGGAAAAAAACTATTAGTATTTATGAGAAGAATATTTGACAAGTAGTAAGGATGCAAATTAGTCAAAACAAAGATAGAAAAAGATATAAAATAATAACAATTAATATTCAAAAAAAGAATTCATGGAAACCCATAACAACTTCACCAAAAATAAAAAATAGCATAGAGACATAAACAAATTCATTAGAATGATTTCATTGAAACAATGGATGATTTCACCAAAAATGTGGTTCATTTCACTTAAAATGTGGTTAATTTTACTGAAATAATTATGTTATTCTACAAAAAATTAGAAAATAGAAGACAAAAAGACAAGAAACAAGAACATAATACTAAATTCAAGAAAAATAGAGAGCATATATATAAAATAAACATACATAATACCAAAAAAGGATATTAAACTATAAAGATGATTTTTTCACTACTAATTTTTATAATTTCATTAAATAGTTACAATTCCATTGATATTGTTCACAATTTTTCAACTACGCACATAACCTACCAAAACATTGTTAGATGATTTCATTGAATAATCTTTCAATTCTACTGGATTCATGAATGATTTTGATTTTTTTAGTTTATAGTTATAGCTGAATAGAATGATCAAAATTTAATAAATTCCCATGTAATAACAAGTAAAAACTTCCCCAAAACAAGCTCCAATAATTATCAAATCAAACCTCCCATTGAGCTTTAACAAAAGAATGATAAATGTAATTTAAAACTAAATAATAATGAAAATGGGTGATTAAAAGAATTAAGAATGAGTCCCACCAAGCATGGCAAAATGTAATACGTGAAATTTATAATTATAATTAGAAAAAAAACAATATAAATCTCTATTCTAAACTTAACATAGAACCTCCCATTGAGCTTCAACAAAAGAATATAAAATGAAATTTAACCTCACCTTACCAAAAAAGTGAAGATATTCTCTATTGATGACTTAAATGTGTTCTTATGATTTTGGTATGTGGTTGTTAAATGTAAATCTCTAATACAATGGAAATTAAATAGTACTTCATTAGATGATGTTGATTCTTAAGATGATACTCAATGGAAAATTTGATAGCTTGAAGATGTATTTTTTAGCATGAAGTACACCAATTTATAAGTTTCTCGCATGAATAATGGATGGTTAGATTTATTTTTGAATTATTGAATCTCTTGATTTTTGGATGGATAGATTTGAGTCCTCATCCAAGTGGAGAAGACCAATTCCTCAAATGGTTGATAAATATGGGGGAAGTTGGTAATTTAAATATTCTTACAAATGAGTCAAGGTAGTTGAATGACTCACCATGGTAGTTGTATGTTTCAAGGAGTTAGTTGGATGACTCAACACTTGGTTGAGATAATTAGGGAAATGGTTGAATGACTCAAACTCTTAGTGGAGAGAATTGAGGATGTGGTTTGGTGACTTAGAAATTATAATTGTTAATTAATTTTATGGAATTATGTGCATATGATTAATTGGAAATGGATAAGATAATTAAGATTAATTAACTATTTGAATTATGAAGGGAAAATGATGTTAGTGATCTTAGGATAAAACCAAAATTTGAATGGTAAGTTAGTAAAAAATAGTAGTGATTGTGTTGATATTTAGTGAAGTTAATTACGACACTGAATGTGGTGAAATTTAGGTGTCTACATATAAAATATATTATACACTGTTATACTATATTATATTTATAGTTAGTATATATAAATAAAGACTCTAGAGCTTAAATGTTTTGTCCCCATACCAGTAACATTACAAACAAAAAACCACCCATTCCACATTCCATATTCACATCTTTGGGTATAACATTAATCTTGAAATCAAACCTTAGTGGTCACCCATCACTTTCTATCCTGATCATTGACTTTTGAATAAATATTATCAATGTACATAGCCTTGTCATATTTTTAGTCTATCACTGATCACTTTATCAACACTACCTCTTCATACCTATCAACCATCTAATAGTCACTTTTCTAGTGTGAAGGGTATTTATTCACTTCATCTTCTTGGTCTATCTTTTAAGTTATATCCTTATAGGGTTTTGGATTTGGTAGTATTTGGTCATTCTAGTCTTCACATCCCAATAAATCTAAATCCAAGTCACATCTAGAACATCTCTCTTGATCACTTTTAGTCTTGGTTTTTAGACAAAATTTGTATCCAAATTCACCTTATTTCTCATTATTCCACATTAAAAAAACATATAATCACTTTTCTTCCATCACCTCCATCATCCATTATGCCTATGTGAACCCATGCCCAAATTCTTAGAATGGGACAAGGATCCAACTGAGAGAATGACGTCTTGGGGAACCTAGGTGACCAAAACTAAGATAATTACGATATGCATAGTGACATGCATACTCCTAGAGAGGAAGACTAATTCACAAGTGACTTCTTCGATAATGATGAGGTTAGATCATAATTTGATCAATATATTTATGAAAATCATGACCAAATATTAGCCCAAGTCATTGTAATATGGGGCATACTACCCCTAACTTTGATCAAAATCTATTACAACACCTAGTTCACCCATCCAATTGGCCTAACCCTCCCCATCATCACACAAATAGCAATCAAGATCATGAAGAGGGTAACCTTGTGGATCATGAACAATATCTTAAATAATAAGAACAATAAGAACCACTCCAAAAAAAATCACATTGAGGCTAATATGAGATGAATAAACTTAAAGGATATGTTAGATCAATTAACTCAATAAATCAACTCCCTAGCCTTATCATTTTGAGCATAAAATCAAAGACCTTCTCCAAGGAAAAATGTTTGCAACACTAATCCTAATCATTCTAGAGCTCACACTAGTCATACTCAAGCTTCCAATCCCCTCATGAACCCATCCTTTGCTCAAGAGTGGAAAATAATGAAGGATTTTTTTTAGTACATTGACCCTCATACACAAACAATGAGGTATAAGTATGAATATTTTTACACATACCCTTTGGATATGGGAATTCTACAAGTACCCTTCCCACCACATTTTGTGTCAAGATTAGGAGCACAATTGATTACCTTGTATAAGCAACTAAACACGAAATTTAACCAGAAGTAACAAGTAACTAGAAATTCAGAAGTAACACAGAATATGAGAGATAATACAATCTTGCATTCAACTCATCCAGAAAGAAAATAAAATCAAGAAGATGCCACACTCTTCTCACACTTATGAGGCTTCCCACACCTCTAGGGCTCCCAGTAATTCTCAATCAAGAGTTCTCTCTCTCAATTACGGTCACAACAAAAAACTCAAACACAGAGTTGTTGTTCACCTCCACCATTCAGTATCACTACTACCAGTACAAAAGTACTAAAAGTACTCCAAGTAGATCTCCCATGAACTTACAACAACCTGTAAATCAAACTGATCTTACTTACACATGTAGATCTAATCTGATCTTGCACAACCTGCTAATCAACCTGGCCTTGCACACTTGTTGACCTAGATCATACACACATGAAGAACCCTTCTAATTCTCCACCTAGCACCCCTATGGATCTTCTACCAGATCTTGCAACAACCTACAGATCTACCTGATCATACACACTTGGCACTGTGGCACTATGAGGAGTTAACCTTGCTCTCTCTATCTAGCACACTTTAAAATATAGACCATGAGTCTATTATATAGATCTCATACAAATAATAATTAGACTTTCCAATTACAATAATTAGAAACTATAGCTCAAGACTAAAATAAGTCCTTAACATGCAAACAATCGATTCGTTAACAAACTATTCATGAAATTGATAGTTTCAAAACTGCACAGGTGACCAACGTCAGTCCCTGTCTATCTGGGGATAACTGACATTAGCTGATCCATGACCGATGTTAGCAACTTCCTATCTCCACCTGACTGATGTCAGTTGGCCTGACCGACGTCGGCAACTATGACACTCAACAACCTCCATGTTTGCATCTGGGTGAAGCTTTTAGCTCCACAACCTAACAATCTCCCACTTGGAGATAAACAACTACACCTATACCTGTACTTGTACATCATCTAATTTGTTTCCTAGCTTGTATCCCTCTTCAAGATTAATCCTGAAGACCAACCACCACACATCCTATGGTGCACCGCATGTCATCCAAGTAACCTGCCACATCCGAATATACATACCCATGTAGAGAAGTCCCTGACCCTACATAACATGTTAACCTATTGCTAGTCCCTCTCAGATACCTGAGAACCCACTGAACTGCTCTCCAGTGCTTCTTTCCTAAATTGGCTATGAACTTGCTAACAACACCCACTACTGGGGCAACAACAGGTCTAGTACACATGTACTTAACCTCATCATGTGAATTGGGACCCTATTCTATGAACTATCCATCCATAGGTGTGCTAACCAGTTTTGCATCCCACATAATGAACCTCGCCACTACCTTATCCACACAATCATCCAGAGACAAAATCAACCTGTGACCTTCCATGTCTCTAGAAAAAATCATGCCAAAGAATTTTGCTGCTCCCAAATTCTTCATGACATACCACTGAACTAACTTTACCTTTAGCTCAGCAAAACCCTACATGTGTGACCCTGCAACAAGCATATACACAACATACAGTAATAGGATAATGTTGCAATCATCATCCAACTTGATAAAGAAAACACAATGGTTACAATGACATTGACTAAAGCCATGCTTTGTCATACACCTGTACCACTATCCTACAACTTCTTCAAGACCATATACCCTGGCCTTCCATCTCACGTGTACATTCCCTCTCTTCTTTAACCAAAGAATCCATTCATCTCTCAGTGCTTTCATCCCAGCTGGCAACTCTACCAAATCTCCCATTTGGTTCTTCTCTAAAGAATTCATGCCATGATCCCACTGTTTCCTGGATCCTACCTGCTCTTTAGTGAGCAACAAGTATAAAGAAGGGGAATAACGAATTTGAGGCTTACTTACACTTTCAATCCTCCACATGGGCATTTGAGACTCCTTGATAGCTTGCTGTCCACCCAAAATCCATTCTACTAGTGACCGATGTCGGTCACCTTCTAGTCTACACCCGACCGATGTCAGTTCCCTATGACTGACCTGACTACCGATGTTGGTTCCCTGACTGACACCGGTGTCCACCTGATTGACATTAGTGTCCACCCACTTGACATTACCAACTTTGTCTATCTGCACATGACCGATGTCAGTATCTATCTGATCGACGTCAGTTCCTCTTGAGCGACATTAGTAACTGTGTTTTCTTGTGAGTGATGACTTTTTACCCACGAGCTTACTTTGAATCAAAACCCTATCCAAACTACCTTGCTCAGAGTTATTCAGTCCCATCCAATGATCTCTGTCCATCATCTCCTTCATAAACACCAAGGCTTTCCAATTCTTAAGTTTGTCAAACACAAATGACTTCCTCTTAAGAACATGCATCTCCTTCTTGCTCATGTGACCAAGCCTACAAAGCCACATCTTTGCAACAGAAGAAGAATCAATAATATAAGTAGATAGATAAAGAGTACCTAATTTCTTACCACCTACTAATTCGAGTGCATCCGCTGTGAGAGTTACTATGCATCTCTCATCACCCAACTTTCCTAAAGAAATTAGCCTCATCTTTAGAACTGGGACCTACATGACATCCTTTAACACCCATGTGTTGGCCGTCTACAATTTCAGCTGCACTTCCCCTTTGCCAATACTTTGACAAGGCTCACCAACCCCTAAATAAATCTTTCCAAAGTCTCCAAGGACCTTAACATGGAAAAATACTCTATTTGGGGCTGCATGGAAAGAGGCAATAGAATCTATAAACCAAGATTCTACTTTATCCAAGGAACATATAAGAGGAACCAGTGCAACAATCCATGCAACAATACCTGCTTCTTTATTTCCTTCATGTTGATCTTCTACCAACCAACAATCTTTCTTTACTTGCTCTTTCTTTCCATAACACTGTAATTGATCATTCTTGCTTTTGAATTCCTCCATACTTTCTTCTACCATTGCTATACTCCCACTCAATCAGAAACCCCTGAGAGTGACCTATAATCAACAAACACTTAACAAGCTTTGATCACCTGTTAGTTGATCCTAGCTCTGATACCAATTGTCAGGATTAGGAGCACAATTGATTACCTTGTATACGCAACTAAACACAGAATTTAACCAGAAGTAACAATTAACTAGAATATGAGAAACAATACAATCTTGTATTCAACTCATCCAGAAAGAAAATACAATCAAGAAGATGCCACACTCTTCTCACACCTATGAGGCTTCCCACACCTCTAGGGCTCCTAGTAATTCTCAATCAAGAGTTCTCTCTCTCAATTACGGTCACAACAAACAACTCAAACACATAGTTGTTGTTCACCTCCACCGGTCAGTATCACTATTGCCAGTACACAAGTACTCAAAGTACTCCAAGTAGATCTCCCATGAACTTGCAACAACCTGGAAATCAAACCAATCTTACTTATACATGTAGATCTAACCTGATCTTGCACAACCTGCAGATCAACCTAGCCTTGCACACCTACTGACCTAGATCATACACACATGAAGAACCCTTTTGATTCTCCACACCAGCACCCCTATGGATCTTTTACCATATCTTGCAACAACTTGTAGATCTACCTGATCATACACACTTGGCACTGTGGCACTATGAGGAGCTAACCTTGCTCTCTTCCCTCTGAAGGAGCTAACCTTGCTCTCTCTATCTAGCACACTTTACAATACAGCCCATGAGTCTATTATATAGATCTCATACAAACAATAATTAGACTTTCCAATTAAAATAATTAAAAACCATAGCTTAAGACTAAAATTAGTCCTTAACATGCAAACAACTAGTTTGTTAACAAACTGTTCGTGAAATCGACAGTTCCAAAACTGCATACGCGATCGACGTCAGTCCCTATCTATCTGGGGATGACCGACGTCAGCCAATCCATGACTGATGTCAATAGCTTCCTGTCTCCACCTGACTGACATCAGTTGGCCTGACTAACGTCGGTGACTGTGACACTCAGCAACCTCCATGTTTGCATCCGGGTGAAGCTTTTAGCTCCACAACCTAACATTTTGAAGTTTTGAAATTTGAAAAATATAGAGGGAAAGGGGATCCTTGGGATCATGTACAATAATTCTATGTATCTTTTCATGAGGTTGCCTATGATTATGTTTATCCCATTAGGATTTTACCTAAAAGTCTCACAAGACCCACATTAGAGTGGTTCATGCATTTGCTAAAAGGGTCCATATCTAGCTTTGGATAATTAACTAAAAAATTCATGAGGCACTTCACATTTAAAATTGAACATGATATATCCATCATGGATCTTTATAATACCAAGCAAAAAAATGGGAAAGTTCTAGCCTCCTTCCTACAATAATGGATAAGTTTGTCAAGTTGATTCTATTCTATAGTTCCTGAAAAGAAAATGGCCAAGATGTCATCAATGACCTCAACACCAAATTGAAATATCAATTAAAGTTACATTGTGATAAATATTTTGATGAGATCATTCAAAAGGGGGTCCAAATTGAGAAATCCCTAATTTAAAAAGGAACAATCAAATTGTATAACTGGAATGAACAAATCCATAATCAAGATATCACCTTCTCAGGTAAACCAAAAATCTTCAATAAAAACAAAAATATTACAGGAGATGGAGTCACATATTCTAAATAACATGTCCAAACAATACAAAAAAGGACTCGTACTAATCAAAAAACTATCTTATCCATTAAATTACCATAGGGAAAACCAAAACCCCCTGGTGATACATATAGAAGTGGTCCTCTAACAATTAATAGCTGAAAACATGATCACTTTCCTCAAAATTTGACCCTTGGATGATAACAAAGCTCAACCTGATTAGTAACATGAGGAAGATTTTTTCTAATATCATAGAGAAAAAGGTCATGATACTAAAAAATGTATGTAATTGAAACATTATATTCAATATCTAATTGAAAAAGGGGACATTGAATTTGAAGGGGAGATCCCTACTAATTAGTTTAAGAATCATCAACTTGGCATCTATCAAGACCCATTACCCAAACATTATCAGAGACAAAGAAAACCACCTAAAGACCATGTTCAAGCATCCACCTCCAATCACACTAACTACAATGTCATCCCATACCATTATGTTAACACCATCAAAATACACATCCCCCAAGAGCCCACATCACCACCATCCACCATTCTTAATATTAATCAGGCCACAACCGACTGTGTAATAACTACATGATATAAAAATATTTTAGTTCTTAGAGCACCACTAAAATACCCACCTATATCAACATACCAAAGGGTTAATATATCTAAAAAGGCTTCTACATATTTTGGTAAACCATATGACATAATCCAACTACTCAAGAATACCTCCACCCAAATCTCACTTATGGATCTTCTCAAAAGGTCATCAGTACATTGGGATATTCTTAATCAAGTCTTGAATGATCTTAAAGTCCCTTGATATATTGACAATAATCAATTTCAAGCATTTGTGGGTCACTTGTCTCCCTCACAACAAATAACTTTCAGTTCCTAGGACATGCCTCCTATTGGCCTACATCATAATTATCCACTATTCATAGAAATTTACATTTCCAACCATATAATTCCTTGGGTGCTCATAGATGGAGGGTCTACCTTGAATTTGTGAAATTTAGATTTTATAAAGAATTTGGGGTAAGCTAAGGCATCATTAGGGCCTACTTTAATCATGATAAAGGCATACAATGATAATGAGAGGCCATATATAGGCACCATTTATCTTCCTATTGCTATGGGAACCATCATCCAGCATACCTTAATTCATGTTGTGGATGTTGATCTATTTGATAATTTACTTCTAGGCAGTCCATGGATACATGAAATGTAAGTAGTCCCTTCCACTCTCCATCAATGTTTGAAATAAAATATTTTCGTAGCTATAAAATGAATTAATCTCATATTGCATGCTATTTCCCTTACACACATATCTCTACTCCTAATCCAATGGCTACCAAATATGTCCACTTGAATGATCTAGTCCTTAATTTCATTCCATCCCTAGATGTCACCCACCTCAAGATCACATCCATAGGTTGTGGGACATATGAATATAAGACCTTTTGTGTAGGAGATTTACCTCTCTCCCCATGTAGCTATGGGTCCCTAACTATGAGGAAGGATAATCATATTGGCTATCAATTCAACCATGACATTTACTAGTGTGGGTCTACTATCAAAAGAGTAATTGATGAGCCTAATGATTTATGGCTTATTTCAGATAATGAGGCCCTTACATCCATAGACATAAGTACCCCCAAATTTAGAAAATATTACAGAATATGAATTATCAGAGAAAGGGACCAAGGAAACATGAGCAAGGTAGGATTGAACCTATAGGGGTTCAAGAACACCCATAACATCTTGGTTTGGGGTACAAACCTCTTGACATTGATCTAAACAATATCATTTTAGATGCTTCTTTGGTATTTGAGGAGTCTTCTTCTGATGATGAAGTCGCAATAGGCTGTATTTATAGTCTTTATGAATAGCTTGCTTCCACTAACCTATTCCATGACACCTTCACTTCTAACATTAATATATCCCTCCATTATCCTACCTTAATAGACTAGGATAAAAAACATGAACCTTCCTTTAACATGTTTTAGAGTGATGAGGCCATCCTAGAATATTTGAAAGCATAAGACTTTATGCCTTCTAGAGATCATAAAAAGGGTTTTTATTTTAATCTCAACAAGTTAGCCTATTTTTAGGAACAAAAAACATCCCTCAATAAAATCTATGAAGATGAGTATGAAGATGAGGATCCCTATCAAAATCCATAAGATTTCCCACCCATTCCTAATGAATGAGAGTTCTATACATAATTAGACACATATATTCTATATGATTTTGCTTCAAAAACCTAGGATCTACCATCACCCCTAACTTATCTTCAAGATTAATCATCCTCCCTCATTGAGGAGGTTGTCAAAGTTAATATTGGCATAAAAAAATTCCTAAAATTGCCAAATTGGGGGCAATCCTTACACCTAAGGAATGACAAATTCTAGTTAATCTACTCAAAGAGTTTATATATGTCTTTGCATGGTGTTATTTGGACATGTCAGGTCTTGATCCCTTATTTGTGGTACATCATTTAGTTATCCATCCTAATGCAAAATAAATCAAGTATAAACTTTTAAAGACACACCCTAAGGTGGCTCTATTAGTCAAGGAAGAATTACATAAATTCTTGAAAGTAGGATTTATCTAACCCACTAATTATTTTGAATGGATATCTAACATTGTTTCTATGGCCAAGACACAAAGGTGGGATATGAATTTGTATGAATTATATGACATTAACAAATCATGTCCTAAAGATAACTTTCCATTACCAAATATAGACATGATCATGGATAGTATTACGGGTTATGAGATGTTATCCCTCATGGATGGATTTTTGAGATATAATCAAATCAAAATTATAATTGAGGATTATCATGATACAACATTCATTACTCCATGGGGAAATTTTTATTATCAAATTATTCCCTTTGGTCTCAAAAATGCAAGTGATACATACCAACAGGCAATGACCATCATCATCCATGACATGATGCATGACATCATTGAGGATTATGTAGATAATATTCTAGGTAAGTCAAAAATCTAATAAGAGTATCATGTGGTTTTAAGAATATTCTTTGAGTGACTCTATGAGTATAAGGTCATATTGAACCCAAATAAATGTGTGTTTGGAGTCACCTCAAGAAAACTATTAGGGTTCATATTGTCTAGGAGAGGCATTGAGGTTGATCTGGAAAAAGTTGAAGAAATTATGGAAATGCCTCCACCCCATAATCTAAAGCATTTTAGGAGCCTTTAAGGTAAACTACAAGCCATTCATTTGTTTATTTACCAATTAGCATTAAAATATTACCCCTTTTCCCATCTTATGAAGAAGGGGACTCATTTCAGTTGGAAATTCAAGTGTCAATAGGCCTTTGAAAATCTTAAGAAATATCTGGTCAAACCTCTAGTATTATCACCACATATCATAGGAAGGCCTTTGAGTTTATTCATATCTACAACACCTTGTGTAATAGGGGCCCTTCTAGTGCAACACAATGATGCATGGAAAGAGCAAGAAATCTATTATCTAAAATAAACATTGATTTAATATGAGTTAAGTTATTCCCCTATCAAAAAGTCTTACTTGGACATTATCCTTTCATCCTATAAACTTTGGCATTATATGCTCAATGGCCAAGTTTATCTCATAGCCAAAATTGACCCCCTTAAGTACATACTATCAAAATTGGCTCTCACTAGTAGAATGGCCAAGTGGATAATTTTGTTAAGTGAATTTGATATAGAGTATGCCAATTAAAAAGCCATTAAAAGATAAAAAATCATGGATCAACTTGGAGAAGCACCTCTTCTAGATACCAAACCCCTTATCATAGCCTTTCTAGATGAGTCCATATTAACAACCATAGTATCAAATATCTAGAAATTATATTTTGATGGATATTTCACTAGACATGGGTCAAGAGTAGGTATCCTTTTGGTAACCACACAACTTGACCTCATCCCTCAAGATTTCCATCTTGTTTTTCTATGTACCAATAATATTTCTAAATATGAGGCCTTGATTTTTGATCTCCAACTAGCTATCTAGTGGAACATCCAATACCTTCAGGTATTTGGTGATTCACAGTTGATTATAAAATAAGTAAATGAGGAGTTCAAAACAAAGGATGAGAAATTAATTTCCTATAAACATTTGGTGGATCAATTAAAGCAAAAATTTCAGTCCATTACATTTGAAAAAGTACCAAGGGGAATGAATAAATCAACCAACTCTATGGAAACTATTAGGTCTTTGATTGATCTCCCAAAAGAAGTCCTTGAAGGAAAATTTATAATTGAGCATTTGATATTAGTGGCCCATAAATCCCTAGCTCATTTCCAAATTTTTTTCATCCTTGATCCTTGTATACCATGGTATTGTGACATATATACCTATCTTCATGATAATATTCTTCCACCAAACCTAAATCATTATCAATGCAAGGCATTTATCCAACACACATACCATTACACCATCCTTAAAAATATGGTATATCAATGAGGATATGAAGGGAATTGGTTGAGATGCCTAACCTTAGAAGAAGCTACTCTTGTGATCAAGGAGGTCCATGATGGTATCTATGGCAACCATGTCAGTGGAATGGCCCTAGCCAAGAATTTAATCAGGACTGGAGATTATTGGCCTACAATGGATCAAGATGCCTACCAATATGTATGAAAGTGTATACCTTGTAAAAAACATGGTAACCTTATTCATAACCTCACACAAGAGCTGAAACCCATAATGAGCCCATGGCCATTTTCTATATGGGTATTAGATTTAATCGGTAAGATAAATCCCACATCATCTAATGGGCACAAGTTTGTAATAACAGATATGGATTAATTTTCAAAATAGGTTGAAGATATGCCACTTATCCATACCATGGGTCTCTATATATTAAATTTCATCCTCAATTAGATAATCTACCGATTTGACATTCCATCCAAAATCCTATCAGACAATGGCAAGTCATTTAAAAATCAATAAGTTAAAGACCTGTGTAAGCGCTATCATATTAAGAAACACTTTTACACACCCTACTAACCCTAAGGGAATATATAAGTAGAATATAATAATAAGACACTTCTTAAGATTCTAAATAAAATAGTCAATAATGTAGGCATAAACTGGCTTTTGTAATTATACCCTACACTTTAGTCTTACATGACTAGTGTTTGGACACCTAATCAAGTTACTCTATATTATCTGGTCTATGGTAAAAAATTAATCTTGTTTGTATAATTAGAGATACCCTCCTTACACATCTCTTTGTGGGGCATCATTACAAACCATAATCTCAAACAAGAAATGCTCTAAAAGTTAGAAATTTTGGATGAAAATTATCATAATGCCTTAAAATAAGTCATTATTAGTTGTGCAAGGGAAACATCTATTGAGGAGTTTTTTGAAATATCTCTATTGATTTTTGATATATACCCCATCCTATTTATAGCCTCATGTATATCTCGATCGTATCCTCCTTGATGATTATGTCTCCTACTAGCCTCAACTTGCATTCATCCTTATCTATCCTTTTCCATTCCTAAGCACTAATCCAAAAGACCCCACTAATGTAATCATTATTAAAGGGTCACACAATATTCTTACTAGAGGATCCATCATGTACTCTATAATTTAAGCTTGATTGTTCATCCTAGTCCATATAAATGGTTGTTTATGATTAGATTGGATCCTTATCTCAGTTATGATACACACACTTTTGGGCACAACTCACCCCATATACATATTTTAATTTTTTACTAATACAATTATCAATAATCATTCCCTTAGTTTATTTATTATAATCACATGTATATCAATCAATCATCATTACCTTAGTCTATTTTGTCTTTTATGAGGTGTTTTTTTAATCCTTTTTATGTGTTATTATTTGTTAAATTATTAAATCTTATAAATATTTATCATAATTAGTAAAATGATATTGTTATCTTGTCCTTTTATATTTTGTTGTTTTTGATCAAATGGGAATAATGATGGTCTAAGTGGCTACCCAAACTCAAAAAATTGGGCAAATCATCCAAAACAAAGTTCCCAAGTAATGTGACCTCCATGTGCCCTTGACCATTATCATGTTAGTGGGAAATGTCTAATCACATGTGAAATATTAAATTGGATTGCCTACTTCTATGATGGCTTAACAATTTCCCCCATCATGTCCCCCTAATCAAACCACTATCCAACCTAATTGTCCTACCTACTATCCCATTTTCATCCATGTCCTTGGTGTAGGAGATTTTTTGCCTAAACATAATTTGTGAGACATAAAATTAAAACAATCGATTATTTTATAAACACATTGAAAATAAAAATTACATCCAAAGAATCATGTCCATTTCATTTTACCATATAATTTAAAAACATCTCATTGATAACATACACTTCCCTCGCAACAATCCATAAATCACTCAACATAACATAATCACATGATAATCATATGTCCATCACATCATCATAATATAATCAAATGTCTAAACATATAACATCAATTTATAATCAATCACTCATATAACATCATAAGCATAATAATAAAATCACATAACTATCGTATAAATCACATATGACTAAAAATCACATCATATATCCAAAATATGCTCAAAATCACAATTCATCACATCATGTATCATAAAAATCTCATAATCATATGTATATAACAATCCATAATTTCCACTTGAAGTCCATGTCAAATATATAGATAAAAAATATGGGCCCCATGGGCATCAATGTGATACAATATATAAATATACATCATATAATACAAGTATCATCTATCCTAACTATGATTCAGGTGCCCCCCTAAGATGTTGGTGCATAGACTACAAATAACTAGCTCTGAATGTGGTTGTATGTCACTCTAATGGAACTACTACCTCATATAAGTCTCTATAGTAATAAGCCTCCCATTTCAATCACATGATATGCCTCATAATCCCATACATCCCACCCACCATCATATCTACATCCCCCTTCTCCTTGACCCTCTCAACCACATATACCTCTCCCATCAAGTCCCACACCCAAGTCTACAACTTCCCAATCTAACCTTATAAAATTACAATCTACGCATCTTAGCTTTGGATCTAGCTCTATAATACCACTATCATTTTCTACTCTAAATATGGGCATCCCTAATCTGGATGTGTCCTAGAAAAGTAGTCACCTTCCCCTATAACCTTATAATCTTCCCCTATGCACTGGCCAACTAGCCATCCCTTTGTGCTAGTTGTCCCTAAATATGAGACCTAATCCTAACCCGCTCTATAGTGATCTTTGTAATCTCCAAGACATGGTCCTGCACCTCTCTCTTAAATTTCTCTAATAATTCTTGCTCATCCTCTATCAAGGGTGGATAGGATGGCCTTACCTCATCTCCACCTCCACTCCCTACCACCTATACTCTAGTACCTCAAACCTATCCCACAGTTGCTATCTAACCCTCATTTGGGCCTCTATGATCTCCCCCATCAACATCTATAACATCAAGGCCCCCTTACCCATCCTATGGACCCTTTACTAGGGCTTATCTTATCCCACTTGTAACCTCCCAAGCCTCACTTGTTCTTGTATAAGTCTCCGCATAACCCCCTTCCTCACTCTAGCCCATCATCTCAATAATTTAAGTGGTCACCTCTATGTCCACCAAGTAGTATATGTCATTATAACACTAAGATCTGGGATTGGTGTCTGATAGTCCCATGCTATTAGGGTAATTTTATCATAATCTACACATATTAATGCCCTATATACCAATATCCCCCACTGTAGCCTCTCCCTATCACTCTAAGCAAATACATGCTCCTCACCTGACACATCATGTGGTCTCCTAAATTATCTCTACATCTAATTAGGTCTATAATGCTTAATAATATAATCCCTACATCTTGTGAGGTAATAATCTATCAACATATACTAAGTAACATCTACCTCCTTTGGCCATCCAAACTAAATCTATCTATATGACATCCATGTGATATGCTCTAGTCACAAACTTTCTAATGCCTACCTATAGAATTTCATCTCTCTCACATGCCCTCTCTTTACCCCTAAAATGATGTACCAGCCAAATACTATGGGATCCTAGGGTTGTCTAACCATACGAGTACCTAAGGGATGCTCTATCACTATATGCTCCCATCTCCATATCTACAATAGTAGAGATGGACCTATTAGCCAATTTTGGCCTACATATAAGGCTTCTACCTGGATGGATCAGTTGAATAGAATTATAGATGGAATGAGTAGTCTAAATATCACATATAGCTTGCAAAGCTTTTGAAAAACTTTAAGTAAACTTAAAGTGGAATTTGTCAAAATTTAATACCAATAGGTTCTCATGGCATTTCAAGCATTTAAGGGCATGAATCAAGTTACACAAAGTCTTAGAAGTTCATTGGAGCCTTATAAAGGGACGCCAATTTCTTTCACAAGTATATAAGAACCAAACCATCATGAGCATGCCACATAGGGACAAATAGGCCAGTCTGGTTACATATTTTATAAATACACTCAAGGAATCAATCAAGGCCAAAAGACCAGATGGACATGATGCATTTAGTGCCAATATCATCCTCTACAAATTTGGTGTCTTGATGAGCTTGATATCTATATATATATAAGCCTTTAAAGTTAGACTTGTAGAGTGAAATATGCACGTAGACGTCAAGTTTAAGCCTCATAAAATAGCCATTTGGATTCAAAAGTTCCAAAAGATGAACATTAATATAACAAGTGGAAATATTTTAGGTACCCATATCAAATATAATGGTGAGCAATAACCTAACAATGTCAGTGGGTCTCAAAGGTCTAACGAAGCACATTTGATCGTATATCGAAGATCAATGGTGAGCATCAAGTCAAAAGGTCAATAGATCCTAAGATGAACATAGAGCTGATAACTATCAATATTTTGGGTGCTTGAATGAATATCTAATAGAGTTCCTCAATTGACAAGGATAGTGGGCCAAAATAGATCAATGGAGTGTGTTTAATCATACCAAAGTAGATCAATAATGAGTGAGAAGTTAACAAGTAAGTAGATCTCAAAGATGAATGAGAAGCTGCCAAGTGTTATGACTATGGTAATTGTCCAATAAATTAATGGTATGCATATGATATGTACAAAGGGAGATCTAAGACGCACATAAGGTCAAGGAGTTGAATATTTGACAGTAAGATCCTAAGGACAAATAAATATTTGATAGATGACATAATTTGAGAAGGCCCAGATCAAGATTGATGACATTTGTTAAAATTTGAAAGCTAGGGAGTTCAAACAGAGGTCTAATATGGCTTAGGTCAAACCAAGAGTAATGTTTCAAAGGGTTGTGTCATCATTAGATCTCGGTTGAGTATCATTAAACATGGGATATATTCATATAGTTAGGATGACTATGATGAAGTTCCATCACCATTAAAACATAGTGTCGACCTCTGGTTTGAAGATTTAAAACTTATAGGACCCATTTTTTGGGGTTGTAGTATTGTTCTGTGGTTATGTTCATTACTCTTTTTAGAAGGAAGATCCTCATGTGTAGGGGATTCTCAATTTCCACAAGATTTAAAGGAAAAATAGGTCTATTTAAACCTAATAAAGATAAAAACAAAGTAATGTGGCCTGTAGGCTTTTCATTGATAGAATAACTATAGGAAAACTAATAAATGAGATTGGTTTTCATCTATAGGAGACCTATGTTTATATATTGAAATGGGGAAAATATGTGATTATAAAGGAGTGTCTCATCTTAAAATATAGTCACATCCTTGACAAATAAGTACATATCACCGCTCAAAACAAACATAGCATGGCTCTATCAACTTCAAGATATGAGGATTTTTTCCTCATGAACAAGTCAAGTAGAAGATGGCGTAGAGTTCCAAGGTGGAGATCTACTAGTTGGAAAAATCAGTTAGAACATTTAATATATTTTTAGGGTCTCTAATGATTTTTATTCATGGTAGGATCATGACTCATTACCTTCAGCAAAATCTTATCCTCTAGTGTGTTTCTCACTAAATGAAATGATTTAGAGGCTATTGGGACAATATAAATATTTTTCATCAATAGAGAACTAGTGCTAATTTGATGAAAAGGTGGTGGTAACTAATTTAATGATCTTAGAAGGTATTATCCTTCTCTTTCCTCCCCTTTCTCCTATATCTCTTATTTTCTCTCTCTCTCTCTCTGAGATTTTGGACTCTCATAAGGACTCTTTGATCTTGAAGATTAGGGGACTCTGAGATATTTCAAGATATGTTCATCTTGATTAGGCTAAACCTTATCAAGCATTTGTAATAACTACCTCTTGATGCAATAAAGGATTTTATTTACCTATATCTTGCCTTGGATATGTGCGAAGTGAGTTATGCGTGATGGCATAGTGAAGGAGAATCTTCCTCATCTATTATCCTCCTTTTTGACATCCTTTAAGGTGTTTTAAATCTATTATAGGTTTAGATTAGTGTTCTACTTGAACCTAGTCCATGAAATACTTATGCAATTAACTAGATTGTGAGGTTGTGTGAGATAGTATTATCTTGTGTAAATCTAGTGTGGGTTCAAGCTTATGGGTGTTTTTCATTTTTATTTTGTGCATCACTTGGTTAAATTTATTATGAGCCCTTCCCCCTTTCTAACCTTTTTTGTTGTATTAGCATTAGTTTAGGTGATTCATTAGAAGGAAGTCAACCTTATTAAGAGGTTAAGCCCCATCATAAGTTACCCATAGCTTGGGGTTGTCCCAATATTATGGCTTAGTTAGAGGGAGCCTAAAGAACTCTCTCCAAGGGTACAAATTAATGTCATAATAGTTTCTATCATGCTTATTGGGATTTACTATGTTGTTCATTGGTGAAGAGTTTTAATGTTTTATTCATCCAATCAACCTTTGGAGGCAAGTTTTCAAACATCAATGGTGACTCCAAACATCTATCAGCTAGTTTAAATAGCCCAACTAACTGCATAATCATCATATCTAGTATATACAATCAACTATCTTTTGATTAATATGCTTATTATCTACCTCAACATCACACTTATCAAGTAAATAATGTTTATGTGTTCCCCCCAAGTGGTCCTCAAACAACCTATCAGCCCTATGATGGACTTTGCCTTCCCCCCACTCCTACATATGACCAAGGTCAACCTTATTTGCATTCAAATTAGTCCTCTAATTACCCTTGTCAAGACTAGGCTTATCCTATTACATCCTTATTAGGAGTCAATCAAGCATTATCAATTTATATTGAGTTGATAAGGGACATTGGTAGGGGTTTGTATTTTTCTCCAGTTATCCCTATCCATGTTCTATAAGAGGCAAGGAGTGCTCTTCAGTTTGTCAAGAACAGATTGTTAATTTATGAGGGTGAACAATGGTCATCTTGTGAGAATGAGGACATTTAAATGATGAGAAACATGATCCAAAATGCAAACAGTGTGTTTTTATTTTATGAAGATACATAGGATCATTTGGATTAGTCTTATGTATTCTCTCTCCTCCAAGAGCCTCAATATCAACCTTCAATATTTCTTGATCAGCCCCATAATTAACCTTGTCAAAGTCCATCCTTGTCAAAACTCAGAGAGGAAATACTAGACCAAGGAAAAATAATCATGAATATTAATGAGGGGGTTAATCTTAGACAATAATTCCCCATTCATACGATAGAGGGGATAAGGATCTTCTTGTATGAGTTTTGGAATGTGTGGGCATCCATTAAAGAAGCTGACTATTCATAAGCTAAGAAGCAAGAATTCAAAGGGTGGGTATTATCCATTAAAAAGTGTTTGAGAAGTGGGAGAAAGAGTATGTCAAACCTAAGCTAATCAATTTGGCCTCTCCTACCCCTACTCCCATTCCCACTCAAGATCATGAATCCATTTCATTATGGATCTTCTCCAACACATTTGACCTTGGATATGTCATGCCCTCACTTGTCAAGCCACACTCTCCTATAACCATTTAAAAGTAAGAAAATGTGTTTGTTCCCTACACATTTACATCATGGAAATCAGTTAAGAAGGGCATAAAGAAAAAGGAAGAGGTGTTAGTTGAGGTAGTCCTTAATAGCCACCAAAGAGACCTTGCAAGGTACCTAGCTATAAGGACACTTTCCTAACCTATAACAAAGGTGAAATTCTTCACCCTCCTACCATCTCCCTCTTAGATAAAGAGTTTATTCTACAAAGGATAGAGGAGGAGCTTGCAGTCATAAATGAGCCACAAGAGGACAATACAAGTGTTTATGATGAGGAAATCATGATAGGCAACCCAATTCATATGGAAGATCATGTTTTAGCTTTCAATTTTTAGGAGCTTGATGAGAATTAAGAGGATAACCTTCATGAACCTATTATGGAGGTCAAGAGCAACTCAAGTGACTTAGAATATCAATGGTAGCATTTGTTCTCAAATTTATTATGTGAAATGGAGGAACTTAATGTTGTAAACTTTCTTGAAGAAGATAATACTCAAACTAAACATGGGGTAGACCTTAAATGGACTACTAAAGGTCCATTCTATGTATATGAAGAAGAGGATTAGAACTAGGTTCCCGAGGTTTATCCACTTCAAGATAAAGTGTGAGTTGAGAGTATCCCTAATATGTTGGAGCAAGAGGAAAGCAAATTAAACCTTGAAAAGGATAAATGTGATGTTTTAGACCTTGGATGGTCAAATCAACCCTCATTTACATTTGAAAAACAAGATGAAATCTTAATTGAGGTTGATGAAGGAGACATCTCAAGTGCTCAAGTGATACAATTTTAGAAGCATACCAGTGAAGAGCCTGAAGAGTTATGGTAGCAGTTCAATTTGATAACTAAATAGATTGAGGAGGATAAGAGACATGTCCTTATTCTAAAAAACTAAGATAATGTTGCTTTAATCATGATTAGTACTAGTTTACACAAGGCCAAGGTGTAAGAACATGGTCTTTTTAAGTCATCAAGTAAACCAAGTGCAGTTGCTCCCAAGAGCCTAAATGAAGTCTTCATGTAATGCTTTCTCAAGAGTGATGAACAACATAAAAAAAGTGATTCTATAGTCCAACATGAAACAATCATGGAAGACTTGGAATAATGTCTACATTGGAGACATGTTTGTTCCATTTCATCCATTGAAGAGCACATCAAAAGGATCAACCATCAAGTTGCTTGGTTCACCAATTATGGTACCTCCAAAGTAAGGTATTTTTCATCTTGGTTTGTTATAATTGAATTATTCTATAAGAATCCCATTTGACTCAAGAGGGAGGTGATTTTAAATTTTTGTATAATATTATATATATTAGAGTAGATTTCATGATTTTCTCTAAGTCCTTATGTGCACATTTGTTTAGTAGGTTAGTTGCCTTTACTTTGTTTAGGTTAGTTTACTTTCTTGTTGTGTGTTTCCTTTTCCAAAGTGCCTTGGGAAATTTGTTTGGTTTTTTTATTTTGGTCCTTGTTATTTCAAGAGAGTTTTTTCAAGAAAGGGACAACCTTATTCAATTTAGATCATCTTGAGACTTGATATGCCCAATGAACCAGTCAAGGAAACTAGTCTATTTCATAAAAGGCATGTAACCCTAGGATGTCACCAAAAATGTTGGCCAATTTTGGTCTACATACAAGGATTTTACTTATATGGATGAGCTTTAAAAAGTTCTGGATGGAATGAGTGGTCTAAAGATCACATATAGCTTGCAAAGCTTTTGAAACACTTTAAGTAAACTTAAAGTGTATTTGTAAAAATTTAAGACCAATAGGTTATCATGGTGTTTCAAGAATTCAAGGGAATGAATTAGGTTGAAAAAAGTCTTAGAAGTTAATTGGATCCTTATAAAGGGACAACAATTTCTTTCACAAGTATAAAAGAACCAAATCATTATAAGCACATCACATAAGGACAAACAAGCCAGTCTGGTTACAAATTTGATAAAAATAGTTAAGGAATCGATCAAAGACAAAAGACCACATGGACATGATGTATTTAGTTCCAAGATCATCCCCTACAACTTTGGTGTCTTGATGAGATTTATATCTTAAGATATAAGCCTTTAAAGTTAGACTCGCAAAGTGAAACATACATGTAGACATAAAGTTTAAGCCTCATAAAATAGTTGTTTAGATTCAAAAGATCCCAAGGATGAATGTGGAGATGAAAAGTGGAAAGATATCAGGTTCCTATATCAAATCCAATGGAAAATGACAACCTAATGATGTCAGTGGGTCCCAAATATCTAATAGAGCACATTTGATCATGCATCGAAGATCAATGGTGAGCATCAAGTCAAAAGGTTAGTGGATCCTTAGATGAATGCTGAGATAAAAAGTGTCAAGATATCAGGTGACCAAATGAATATATAATAATGTGCATTAAATGACAAAGCCAATGGGCCCAAATAGATCAATGAACTGAATTTAATTGTACCAAAGTAGATCAATAAAAAGTGAAAAGTCAACAAATCAGTGAATCTCAAAGATAAATGAGAAGTTACCAAGTGTCATAACCATGGAAATTTTTAGGTTAATTAATGGTATGTGTTCAATCCATGTAAAGGGAGATATATGGTGCATATGAGGTTAAGGAGTCAAAGAGCTGACAATAGGATCCTAAGAATGAATGATGAGCTGATAGATAACACAATTTGAGAGGGCCCAAATCAAGATTGATGACCATTGTTAAAATTTGAAATCCAAGGAATTCAAATAGAGGTCAAATATGGTTTAGGTTGAACTAAGAGCAATATTTCAAAGGGTTGTGTCACCATTAGAACTTGATCAACCACCATTAACATGGGACACAATCATATAGTTAGGATGATCATGAAGAATTTCTTTCACCACTAAAACACAATCTCAACCTCTAGTTCAAATATTTAGAACTTATGGGGCCCATTTTCTAGGGTTGTAGTATTGTTTCATGGCTGTGTTCATTTATATTTTTAGAAGGAAGATCCTTGTGTGCAAGGACTTCTTAGTTTCCATAATATTTAAAGGTAGAATAGGTCTATCTAGACCTAATAGAGATCAAGAACAAAGCTACGTGGCCTATAGGCTTTTCATTGATAGAATAACTAGAGGAAAAGTAATAAATGAGATTGGTTTTCATCTATATAGACCTATGTTTAGATATTAAAATGGGGAAGATATGTAATTATGAAGAATTATCTCATCTTACAATGTAGTCACAACCTCAATAAATAGGTACCTACCACTTCTCAAAGTAGACATAGCATAGCTCTATCAGATTCAAGATATGATGATTTTTTCCTCATAAAAAAATCAATGGAAGATGGCCTAGAGTCCCAAGGTGGAGATATGGTAGTTGGAGAAACCAATTGGATCATTTAATATATTTTTAGGGTCTTTAAGGGTTTCTCTTTATAACAAGATCATGACTCATCACCTTCAGCAAAATCTTATCCTCTAGTGTGTTGCTCAATAAATGAAATAATTTAGAGGCTATTGGGATAAAAGAGAGATTTATCATCAATAAAAAACTAGTGTTGATTTGATGAAAAGGTGGTGATAGCTCATTTAATGATCTTGGATGACATGTTCCTTCTCTTTTCTCCCCTTTCTCCTATATCTCTTATTCTCTCTCTCTCTCTCTCTCTCTCTCTCTCTCTCTCTCTCTCTCTCTCTCTCTCTCTCTCTCTCTCTCTCTCTCTCTCTCTCTGTCTCTCTGTCTCTCTCTCTCTCTCTCTCTCTCTCTCTCTCTCTCTCTCTCTCTCTCTCTCTCTCTCATTTTATAATCTCATAAGGACTCTTTGATCTTGAAAAGCAAGGGACTCTCTAAGATATTGAAAAATATGCTCATCTTGATTAGGCTAAACCCTATCAAGCATTTGTAAGAACTACCTCTTGATGCAATAAAGGATTTTATTTACCTATCTCTTGCCTTAGATCTATGTTGAGTGAGTTATACATGATGGCATAGTGAAGGAGAATCTTACTCATCCATTATCCTCCTTTCTAACCTCCTTTAGGGTGTTTTCAAGCTATTAATGGTTTGAATTAGTATTTTACCTAAACCTAGTCCATGAAATTCTTATGCAATTATCTAGATTATGAGGTTGTGTGAGCTAGTATTATTTTGTGCAAATCTAGTTTGGGTTCAAGCTTATGGGGGTTTCCCATTTTTATTTGGTACATCAACTGCTTAACTTTATTAGGATCCCTTTCCCCCTTTCTAGCCATTTTCCATATAGTATCATTAGTTTAGGTGATTCATCATAAGGAAGTCATCCTTCTTCAAATGTTCAACCTCATCATAGGTTACCCACAGCTTGGGGTTATCTGAATATTATGACTTAGTCATAGGGAGCCTGAAGAAATCTCTCGAAGGGTAAAAATTAATGTCATAATAGGACCCAAGCTTGAAACTACTTTATACGCTCCCATATGTAACTCCTAGTATAAATGTGTCAATACCACTAGACCCTCGACAGACACTATATAGTCTTGAACCATGTTCGATACCATATCTCCCAAGACCAAGTGGAATCACTATTTTTTCTTGTTTGAAAAGAGTATGTTGGTCATAAGAGACATCACCACTAATGTCAACCTATAAATATTTCCCTCCCTTAGACACCTATCATTATATACCCATGCATCTCACACTCTAATCCTCAACCTCCCCACTAGCCTCTGCATTATCACACTGATGGTGTGTGACTAACAATAGATATTTTTCCCTCTCATCAAAAGCCAAAAAATCCAAAACACATCCTCTAGGGTGGTAGTCATTTCTCCCATCATAAAGTGAAAGGTACTTGTATATGAGTGACATATTTCTACCAAAGTTATGATCAAATCTCTATAAATTCATACTATAATCATGATGCCAACATAATACAAGATAATCAACTCCAACACATCATACTCCTCTGGTGTCAATAAGTGCATCTCATATAGGACCTAGGGATGCCATAGTCAAGATTCCATCAATCCTAACTCCTCCTGCACCAATCATGCATCTTATCACATTATGATCATCTCATCACATCTATCCCTAGCCTATCCTATCTAATCACCCTAACACATTAACCAAACCATCTATTCATTCCCTCACCCATACACCCCACCAACTAAAACCCCCCTCATCTTGTTTCACTAATATCTAATCCACCTTTACCTAATCCTATCTATCCCCTATACCTTATCTCTAAAATATTCATCCTTCTCACCTATCCTATCTTACCTTAATTTAATAATCCTATCCTAATTCACTTTTGATCCTTTTCACTCATATTTCCTAACCCCCCATCCCTCTAACCTCCATCCTGATATATCCTAACAAAATCTAACAAAATCCATAGCCTAATTAACTCACTCCTATCCATCCCCAATCAACCCCCCCCACATACTTACCCTATCCCTTCACATCATCATATTTACCCACTAACCATCCATTTATTCCCCCTAAGTCCCTAGTCTAACCCACATAACCCCATCCAACTACCACTTACACCTTTATTCTACATAACACAATACTGTTAATCACAAATTAAGCCCTTACCTATAATAATGACAATATCATGACTTGAGTTTCATATTTTTACATAAATATGACTTTAACCTTATGGTTATGCAAAACCATGATTCATTCCTTGTGGTATTGCATTATCACTAATCACTCATTATTATATTGCAGTTTTGTGAGTTGATTATCATGGTATTAAAATACCATAGATATCAACCATGATATTATGATTCATGGGAACGATATCACCACTAAGGGAATTTCCATCAGTTGTAATATTATACTTGCATAAAATAAAATAAAAAAACACCAACATAAATTCAAAATTTCAAAAATCACAAGGCTAGGGATTGACTAGATACCAGTGGTCTTGTATTGGCCAAAATTTGAAAATCTCTAACCCTCTCGATGTGATGTGTGGGATGCAATCCATGGTTTTATCTCCAAATCACTAATCTCACTAAGGGTAAACATCAAAATTACCCTTTTTATCCACACTTTTTCCTATTTTTACTCCCCCTCGTTTACCCTCCATCATCCATTTGACCTCCATTAAACCCATTATCTTACCCTATCAACTAATTTTAGTCCCTAAATCCCATTCCATTTTCTATTATCCCATTCAATCATAAATTATCATACCTAAATACTCTGGGGCATGGCCTTCCATCTCCCCATTATCTGTTTCAATCTTGAATCATAACTACATTGGCCTGAGGTCTCCTAGAGACTATGTAGGCAACACTTGGCCAAATATTATGCCCAAGGATAGCTTGGACAGTCTTAACCTCCAATCCTATCCCATCCCAACTAAATTACTTGACCTTATTACATTGTTTTAAGCTATGAATCTAACATAATGTGGGTTTTTATATATAATCACTCATTTAATATCTTCTATAGCCCTCCATCTATCTTGAGAATGTATCTTTACTTTGAGACTTATCATTAGATTATGGCCAATCACATCCCTTTATTTCCCAAACCATGTTTACATCTCAATAATTTTTCTTATCATCTTAATCAAACTGCATCCCTTCTAGACATTGGTCATTTGTTTAGAACTCCTTTCTTGAGGCTAATCCACTTTATTCCATAACATTTATGATTGGGGCATCTCAATCTTAGCTACATCAATAATCAGGGCATCCCAACCCCTTATCATCATCCTAGTCTTATCCCACCCTAGGGACTTCTATTCAAGTGACCATCTATCTCATTTCTCCCTACATGCTCCCTCAAGGGGGCATCATACCTACTAACAACATCTTCATATATGAAATGGTTTTTATTTTAAAGACTATTAATCCTTCCATTTTATCCACTCACAATGCCCTTTCAAAGAGGGGAAAAATGTGTGCACCTAAATCTACTTTCTCTAATAATCTTATTAAATTTACCAATTTAACCCATTAACCATATCCCTAGCCAAAACTAATATCTTAATTCCTACACAAAATTACATACATCCCATGAACCTTGCCATGCCCTTGAAACCAATTAATCACTCCATTAACTTACTAACTAACCTACTTAGCTACTAATCTACCCACTAGCCCACTTGACAATTTAAAATTTATTTTTGTTCACCTACCCCCTAGCTACCCTACTACCCTAGACTTTACTACACCTCTAGTCCCTAATTACATACCTAATCCCTCACTAATCCTAATTATCCCCTAAGGATATTATAGAATTCTCCAATTCTAGAACCTCCTCTAACTTGACCCTTCCTCTCTAGAAGCCTCTATTCTAGAGGCTTCCAAGGAATTTTTAATTCCTTAAAAATTCCTCCACCCTTGATCCCCATGGCTCAAGGTTGAATATGATCCATTTATTTCCCCCCTTGGCTTATATATACAAGCCACTCCTCCATGTCCAACTAAACTTAGAAATCCATAAGACTCCATTATACTTGCATTATTAACCATTATCAAAGCATTTCCATACTCTTGTCAAGCTATCAAACAAGTCAAATAATCCATTGAAGCCATTTGAAAGCTCAATCAAGCAATCCAAAATCAAATAATTTTGCATTCTAATTAGTTTGGAAATATTGGATAGGATCTCTAACAGACAAAAGGATGGTAATAATGTCATTTTAATTATTTGATTGTTTTTTTATCCCCTCCTTTGATGTTTTTTGTGTTCTTGGTTTTTTATTTCTAAATATAATAATTTTGTGAATAATCCAAAATAAGATCACACAGTGTGTGTGTGTGGGCACATGCATGTGCATGTGTGTGCTTATGTGTGTGTGCACATATATATATATATATATATATATATATATATATATATATATATATATGTATATGTATACATACATACAAACATGTACATACAAATGTGATAACATAGTATCAGCCTAAGAATACATAGTGACATGCATCTTAATGTCATCACTAATAACATTTATCTGATAAGATATAGCCACACAACCACCATCCATAATGATAAAATTGTTAATCACAACCTATTACTGAGAAGGGGGTAAATCAGTAATAGATATCTTTTACACTTTTTATTTAAAAAATTATTCCACTTAAGATATGCAATATAATCAAATCACAACTCACATAACATAAAATAATAGTGAAACAAGATTTATATGTGGAAACCCTTTTGGGAAAAAAACCATAGAGAAACAGATCTCAATATAAAAAATTCATAGGCACCAACCTACTGGAGCACCAACCCCAAAAATAATTTTGTAGACACCAACCTACAGGAACACTAACCCCTTCATCAAGTACCAAATCAACAAGAGACACCAATCTCTTCAAAATTAAGGCACTAACCTTATCACAAAAATCACTCTTTTATCTTTGATTTATTGTCAATACAACAAATGATAGAACAGTGCTTTATTTCCTTTTGATTCGATCTATACTTGAGTGTTTTCACTTCAATGCTCTGTCTTATACTTCTTGATTTTTCCTTTCAATTATTCTCAAAAAAATCTACCTTCAAATATTTCTACTCTTCTTTTATGTCTTCCACTTTTTGAATATCCAAATTTGCCACTCATTATGCACTTATTTATAACCCACAGAAAGCCATAAATTAAGATCATGACTCTTTAGGTGAAAAGGTCCATTTGAATGATCACAACTCCTCCCTATAGGTTGACCAAAGTTAACATTTATGTCAACATTTCTATCGACAATTTTCTTCACTTCCATCAACATTTCCATTCACTTCTATCGACATTTTTGTTCACTTTCAACAATAATTTCCATTCACTTTTGGCAACAATTTTGTTCACTTTTGGCAATAACTATGTTTACTTCCACCAATAATTCCATTCACTCCCAACAACAATTCCATTTGACATTTCAGTTCACATATGTTACGATTCCTTTGACATCAATAACAATATTTCAACAATTTCCCCCTTTGTCATTGATGGTAACCACATACTAAAACTGCTCCCCCTTGTTGCACTGTCTCTTATATCTAAATCCTTCTTTGCTATAACTCCCCCTTTTTGTGACATCCTCTTTCTATACTTCTCCCCCTTTAACATCAATGGAAAATCATCTATCTAAGAGCTAGTACTTAGCTCCCCCTCAACTGATGCTTCCCTTTAGTGGTAAGAAGCAAAATAAATTACTCCTAACTTCTCATGTAGGTACTCAAATGTGTCCTTTAGAAGTGCCTTCATTAAAGTATCTACTATCTACTCTATTGTATTAATGTATTCTAACTTGACTTGCTAATTTTCAACTTTCTCTCTCTATAAATGGTATTTGAATAGAATATGTTTCATTCTAGAGTGCATCACCAGATTCCTCAAAATACTGATGGTACTAGTGTTTTCACAATATATGGAGTTAGGTTGATCATACTTTACCTTGATATCTTCTAGAGTCTACTTAATTCAAATTAGCTAAATGCAACACAAAACTACAACTATATACTTTGCCTTTTTTGTGGATAGTAAAACTAAATTTTATTTCTTGCTTATCCAATATACTAAGCTATCGCTAAGGAAAAATGCACCTCCACTTGTACTCTTCCTGTTATTTAGGCAACTTGCCCAATCTGAGTCTGTATATGCCACTAAAGTGAAATCTCTCTCTGTAGGATACCATAATCCATAGTCTAGGGTAACCTCTATATATATGAATATCCTCTTCATAACTTGTACATGAGTTTCCTTGGGGGATGCTTGATATCATGCCACCATGCCTACCACATGCATGATATCTAGCCTAGAATCCATCAGATACATAAGACTGCTAATCATTGATCTATAGAGATATTGATCTACATCTAATGATTCCTCAACCTTAATAATCTTGTTTCTTATGGCCATTGGTGTGCTAACAGGTGAATAGTCCTCAAAACCAAACTTATTCAACATTTCCTTGGCATACTTGGTTTGAGAAATGAAGATTCTTTTATTGGATTGAGAGATTTATAATCCAAGATAAAAAGATAACACTCCAAGCATGGACATCTCAAACTCCTTTTGCATGTCTTTAATGAATCCCGTCATAAACTTCTCACTATCTCCTTCAAATATTATGTCATCAACATAGATAACAACTATCAACTGATGTTCACCTTCAGTTTTGATGTATAAGTTACTATCGACAAAAACTCTTTTAAAACCTTGATCTTGTAAATATTTATCAAGTCTCACATACCAAGCTTTGAGGGCTTGCTTCAAGCCATACAAAGATTTCTTCAATCTACAAACATATCTACTATCATCTGAAAGGATAAATCCTTCAGGTTGCTCAATATATACTTCCTCTTCTAGTTTGCTATTTATAAATGTGGACTTCACATCCATCTAATATACTTTGAAATTTTTAAATACCACATAGATAAGAAACATTATGATTGCTTCCAACCTAGCTACTAGAACAAAAGTTTCCTTAAAGTCAATTCCTTCAATCTAAGCATACCCCTTGCACACTAATCTCACTTTGTTCTGGGTCACTTGACCATCTTCATTCAATTTGTTTCTATACACCCATTTTGTGCTAATCACATTTTGATTTATTGATCTTGGCACTAGCTCCCAAGTTTCATTCTTTTCAATTTGGTCTAGCTTGTCTTCCATTGCTTTCACGTAATGTTTATCAAGGCTAGCTTCAAAAAAATTTCTAGGCAAAATTTTAGATAATAATGAAAAATTTACTTGCTTAGGATTACTTACCACCCTTCTTCTAGTTTGCACTCCAGTATCTAAATTTTTAATAATATAGCTTTTGAAATGATTTTTTTGGATGACTTAGGATGGAGCCTTGGTGTCTTGCCATTCTTATGTATCCATCCTCCTTAGTTCAACATCTTCTTCTTCAATGATATCTGGTTCATCTAATGGATCACTTACCTTATGAGTTCTAGTGTCATTTACTATGACACTGGCACTTTCTAGAATAGTTTGCATTCTCTTGTTGTAGCATTTGCAGGCCTTACTTTTGGTGGAATATCCCAAAAAAATTCCTTCATCAGCTCTTGAGTCAAATTTACCCAAATCATCTTTGGTCCTCTTAATAAAGCACTTACTTCAAAATAATTTCAAATATTTGATGGAAGTTAGTCTTCCCATCCATAACTCATATGGGGTCTTGTCATTATTGATTCTGATCTTCACTCTATTTAGGATATATATAGTTGTGTGGACTACTTCTCTCCAATATTTGTCTAATAACTTGGATTCATTCAACATTGTCCTATCCATTTCTTAGATAGTCCTATTATTTCATTCTACTACCCCATTCTATTATGGGGTTATTTCAGTTAAGTACTATCTTTTTATCCCATGGTCTTCACAATACTCAATGAATTCTTTTGACATGAACTCACCTCCTCTACCTAACCTTAAGCATTTGATCCTTAAATCAGTTTCATTTTCAATTAATGATTTAAATGCTTTGAATTTGCTAAAGGCCTCAAACTTTTCTTTCAAAAATGCAACCCATGACATTCTAGTGTAATCATCAATAAGCATCATAAAATACCTCTCACATTGTACACTTTTCATTCTAGTGGGCCCACATAAATATGTATGGATGAGCTCTAATTTCTTCATGGTGCAATATTCCTTCATTTTGAATCTTATCCTGGTTTGCTTCCCATGTTGGCATTGCTTACAAAGCATGTTTGATGGATTTGTTATCTTTGAAATGTACCTTACAACTTGCTTCTTGCTAATATTCACAAGGTTATAAAAATTTATATGGCCCATTCTTCTATGCCATAGAAAACTTTTTTCAACTTGACTCAGATAACACTTCTCTCCTTTGACTTCTGTCAGCATGTATAGATTGTTTGTTATCCTATGAACATCTACAATTAGTTCTCCCTTGTCTCTTTTTCTAATCTTTTAAAATTCAATAAAGAAATTGAGTGTGTGTCTTTGATCACACATTTGGCTAAAAATTAGAAGATTATTATTTAACCCTTCCACATATATCACATTCTCTATTTTGGTTCTTCCAATATCGAGACTAAGCATACCTTTTCTTGTTATTCTAGCTGTAGTGTTGTCTCTAAACTTCACCATGCCTTCATTTACCCTTTTTAACAAATTGAATTTGCTTTATCTCCAGTCATGTGTCTCAAACATCCACTACAAATGAACCCTTTTTGTCCTTCATCTCTAGCATGGAATGTTTTTTGAATGATCATGGATTCTTCTTGCATATTCTTTCACATCTTTATTGGTTATCTTTTATTTATCACTGGAGCCTTGAAATTTAGATCTTGTCTTACAGATTAAAAAACACTTATACAATAGCATGCTATATGTCCATAGTTGTTGCACTTGTAACATACTATAGCTTATTCATCAAAGTTTGATAGGGGAGCAAATGAATTGTAATTTCTATTTGAAGCTCCATAGGTTGCTTTGTTTCTGCTCTTGACTTCAATATCCTTAGATCTCTTTCTACAATCTAATTTATTATGACTAAAATGATTGTAGTAATAATAATATCCATCAAAATAATTACCAAACCTATTTTTATTTGCATATCTTAGAGCAAGTGTTCTACTGAAGTTTTGTTCTCTTTTGCTTTTTTGTTGATAGAGCTGGTTTTTATATTTTGGTCTTCTTCCTTCTTGGTCTCTTTTTCAATGGTTCTTTATGAGTTTGAACATATCTCTTAGCTTTCTCCTTTTCCTTCTCATACCCAATGCCTAACTTTTTAGATGGTGATGTTTGACTCTCTAGAATCTTATTCAAAACTTAGGTGCTTTTCTATGTCAAGTCACTTGCTGTTTTAGAATTTGCCTTTTCTAGATCCCTTTTTATAGAAACAATCTCAAATTCATACCTTTTACAGCTTTCTCCTTTATTCTTTAGATGATCTATTAGATCTTATTAAATTTTCTTTGCTTCTTTGATTTGGACCTTTATATTAGCAATTATCTTCTTTGATTCCTCAAGACCTTGTGATATTATCGCTTCTAATTCCTGACTCTCTTTTTCATATTTTTGAATCAAAAGATTTTATTTCATGTTAATTTTCTTAAGGTCTTTTATCTCTCCTAAGCCACAGATAAGATCTTCTTTTAGATTTACCTTGCCTTCGCCTTCTTCTTCCTCTGAGTTGTTTCTGCTTGTGGAAGCATTATTTTCTATGGTCATGAATAATGTTTCCTCATCATCATTGTCAAAATCACTAGCTCCAATTTCCTTAGATGAGATATAGTTCCTCCTAGAGTATAATCTTTTCTTTTATTTCTCAAATCTCTTCTTGTCTTTATTTCTCTTGAATCCCTTCTTAAATTTTGGTTTGATCTCCTCTTCATCACTATTGTCTTTATCCAGGCACTTAACTATAAAATGACCAATTTTATCATAATTAAAATATTTGAATGGTAACTTACATTTATATTTTCATGAGCCTTTCTTTATATTTTGAATGAATAGAGCTTCCTTTTCATCTTCTTCATTACTTGAGCTATCATTTGGCTTTGGTTCCTTGGATTTCTCCTTCCTTGATGCTTTTAAGGTTATTTCCTTTTTAGATGGTCTCTTTGATTTTGTCCTCATTTCATAACCAGTGAGAATTCCATGTAGCTCATCTATTTGTAGCTTGTCAAGATCTCTCATTTCCTCTATGGTAGAGACCTTTTCATCAAAACTTAGTGGTAAAGACCTAAACACATTTTGGACTATGGTAGACTCCTCTGCCTTTTCTCCAAGTCTTTGGATTAGATTCATGATTTTAACAATTTGGAGAATATAACTTGTAATGTTCTCTTCCTTCATTTTGAGACTCTCAAAATGTCTCTTGTGAGTCTGAAGTTTGGCCTAACTAAACTTTCCATCACCCTCATAGATGGTCTTAAAATTTTCCCAAATATCATGTGCTGACTTAAATTTCATAACTTTTAAAAACTTAGATTCATAAAGAGTGCACAAAATAACATTCATTTCCTTAGTGTTGTTTTTGCTAGCCTTCTTTCCAATAAGATCTATTGGTGGTGTTTTTGATTTTATATATCTATTTACAATATATTTCCAAATGTCAAACCTAAGGGCCATTAGATATTTCCTCATTATTATGCTCTATAAATCATAATTGGTGTCATTAAACAATGGTTCCTTGTTTGTGGAAAAACCTTCCTGACCTTATGAACTAGTAATGTGTGTTTTACCTGATCTACCTTCTAGTAGTTCAACTATATCTGAAGGAACCCACTCTGATACCAATTGTTAAGCATAGGATATTATTGAGAGGGGGGTGAATCAATAATATATATATTTTTCACTTTTTATTTAAATAATTATTCCACTTAAGCTATGCAATATAATCATATCACAACTCACATAACACAAAGTAATAGTGACACAAGATTTATACATGGATACCCTTTCACGAAAAAAATGGAAAAATAGATCTCAATATAAAAAATTCATAGGCACCAACCTACTAGAGAACCAACCCCAAACATAATTTTTTAGGCACCAACCTACAGGAGCACTAACCCATTTCATTGAGCACCAACTCAGTAAGAGACACCAATCTCTTCAAAATGAAGGCACCAACCTTCTCAAAAAAATTACTCTTCTATCTCTGATTTGTTTTCAATACAACATATGATAGAACACTAATTTATTTCCTTTCGATTTGATATAAACTTGAGTGTTTTTCTACTATGCTTTGCCTTATACTTGCTGATTTTCCAATTCAATTATTCTCACAAAATCTGCCTTCAAATATTTATACTCATTTTTTATGTCTTCCACTTTTTTAATCTCCAAATTTGCCACTTGTTATGCACTTATTTATAACCCATGGAAAGCCACAAATTAAGGTCGTGACTCTTCAAGTGAAAAGGTCCATTCAAATAGTCATAACTCCTCCCAATAGGTTAGCCAAAGTTGACATTTCTATCAACATTTTCATCAACAATTTCATTAACAAAAATATTCAAGTATAACACATATACTTCTTCACATGTAAAACATCAGATAAAAAAATATATGAAATAAAAATGGTAGAATAATTTGGGGCATATATTGCACCCCAATCATGAACATTCATAAACCTATGAGCTTCTCATTTTGAGACTAGTCCCATAACATAGTACTTACAATTAGAAATTGAAGAATATGCCACATAAATTTTAAAATCACCATCATCTCCCCATATGGGAAATAAAATGTACATGTGTTAACATTCCATATCTTATATACATTAGTCATCAAGAGCATATCATAAATCATCAACCCTAGTCGACCAACATTTATCTATAAGTATCCCCACACTAATCTGACCAAATGGTCTACAACCCTATTAGAAACATCCCAACATCGAAGATATCACTGAGACAAATACAACTTATTTTGAATGGGGTCAAATGGACTATATATGTGAAAGTTATGACATATTGAAGCAATCAGGGTATGATGATGTTAGCATGGTGACTGGACATGTACCAGTGGTCCAATTAGGGATTATCATGTGTATTAATGGTATTTTGACACATGTAACATCTAAAAACAAGTCCCCAAGATATGCTATGAGTTTAAAGAAAATATTGGTCTTAATACCAATTCATATGGTGTTGAAACTTTTATTAAAACATTACTATTAAAATACCTTCTTAATATGGGATTAAATCCCACCCAAAATGCTTGGAAGCTTTATTTAAACCTAAAAATAAGGAAATGAAAGGAATTCCAACATATTAGGTACATAGATAAAAATTCAACCCATGAAACAAGGGCCTTGGGAGCATTATAAAAATCTCATTATTGCATTTGGAAAACATATACATGGAGAAAAGAAAGCTTGTTTTTTAGCCTTTGAAGGAGAGCAAGTAAGAAATAAGTAAGTGTCCTTTTATGTAGGAAGAGCAACTCCCATACATGATATTATTTTAGAAACTTTATAAAGGTAGAGTATAGGTTATTTTTGCAGACCAAAGTCATATTTTAGTGTAAATAGTATACACAAAGTGTATTTTGCACCATTTAATAGATTAGTTTGAGTGTTTTTAGACCTAGGGATGTAGCCCTCAAAAGTGTAAACTCCATTATCAATTTGGTTTGAATTTTCTCTATTTATATTTATTTAATTATTTTTTAATTAGAATTAAAAATTGATTTTAATCAAATAATCCTATTTTATGTAAAAGGATGTAAATTGAAAAAATTGTTATAAGTATATGAAATTGATAATTAATGAGCATTTTATGTTTACTAACAATTCATATCGAGTTTGGTTTTAGAGAGACTGATCATGGATATTTTAATGTGGTTTTTGGATTTTTAAGTTTTTATTTTGAATTCCAACTAGGTATAAGAACAAGAATGGTGAAGGATCAATTGAAGAATATAATCCTGAAATTGGTGCAAAATATACAAGTCAAGCCATGAATTCTCCTAAAGAATAACCAAAATTAGAAGTGACCTTTCATCAGGACTTTCTTAAGATGATGAGTATGGTGAAAGAGTTGTCTCAAGAAAGGAAGATGCAAAATTAAGGTAAATAAGAGGAAGAACCCTCAGCCAGTGGTAAAGGTAAAGGAGAATAACCTCCTAAATATCCTCCAAATAAACCTTCTCCTTCTTTGATGATAAGAAAAAGATTTTTTTTGATTTTATTTCTTCCAAAGTTAAGCTAGATGTTAAGATTGATTTTCCAATCTATAATGTAGAGATTAGTGAATAAAATTTGGATCATTGGATCAAGAAAATGAAACTATACTATAGGTTTTAGAATATTGACAATGAGGAAGAAAAATAAGTTAGCTACTCTTCATTTGGGTGGTACAACACTCATTTGGTGGGAGAGTAAGACACAAGAGGATCTCCTTAAGCATGAAAAAATGATTTCTTCTTGGGTTGATTTTTTTTGCATTAAAAAACAAATCTATAGATTAAGATATATACAAAAAGATACTATGGGTTGGAAAAATTTATGGAAAATTAAGGGTTTAAGTGTACAAGATTACACTCAAAATTTTATAAAGAGGGATTTGGTGTTAGGTATTCCTCATCACATACAAGAAACTCTTTTGAAATATATTGTTGGGTTACATAGTTACTTAAAACATACAATCCTTATGTTTAACCCCACTAATATTTATGAAGTTTGTGTCCAAGCTACCCATATTTAATCAAGGGGTAAAGTGGCTAAGGACATGGAATACTTCACAAAGAAGCCCAATAAACCACTTGAAAACAAAGGTAAAGGAAATAGTAAGATGAAACATACATCCATGGTTAAGAAAGAAAATGGGAAACCTTTTTCTCTCATTTCAAGAGAGAAGTCCATGAATATTATAAGTTTTGGAAGCCCCATCCAAAACAAAGGCCAAAATGGCTTAGGAAAAAGAAAGGTAAGAAGAATACTACAGTAGTAAAACAAGATATTGGCTCTGATTTTGGTGATGAGACCAAAGTCACTGCCATGGTAATGCAGGGTTCATTTTATTCCTCTTATATCACTAAATCTCTAAATTCTCATTCTTATTTGAATTCTCAATCTATGCATGATGAAAATAAAAGAAATGAGTTATTCCACATTATAGTGTTTTCGAAGCATACTAAGATAGATACTCTTTTTTATAGTGGATATCAAGATAATATGATTTATGAAGAAGTTGTGAACAAATTAAGACTTGAAACTAAACCACATCCTATGCCTTACCCTTTAGGATGGGTATGTGATGATGCTAAAATTCAAGTCATGAAAACATGCAGGTTAAGATTTGAAATCACCTCTAAGTTCATTTATGAGGTAAAGTTATATGTGGTTTCACTTGATATTTATGGTATTATACTTATAATTAATTATTTATATGATATAAAGATAATATTATATAGGGAAGAGAATAAATATTTTCTTGTAAAATATTGGGTTGAATACATTGTTAGATCCCACCGGATAAAATCAAACCTATCACTTGTATCTACAAGAAATATGGTACTTGGTGTATGTGTATAGATTTATGAGCATTACACAAGATTATGGTAAAAAATTGATACCCTCTTCCTTGTATTGATGATATTTTAGAATAATTGAAAAAAGTTTTTTTCACTAAGTTATAATTAAGAAGTGGTTATCACCAAGTTAGAATTAGTGAATGTGATATTTGGAAAACTGATTTCAAAACTAAGCAAGGTCTTTTTGAGTGGCTTTTTATGCCTTTTGGGATTTTTAATGCTCCTACCACTTTTATGAGGGCTATGAATGATGTATTTATACCATTCATAGATGATTTTTCAATATTTTATCTATATGATATTTTGATCTTTAGCCAAAATTGGGAAGATCATAAACAACATATTAAGAAAGTCTTAGAAACTTTGCAAAGGGAGAAATTATATCTAAAGATGTCTAAATGTGAATTTGGCAAAACAAATTTAGTATATTTAGGCTATGTTGTAGGGGATGGTAAACTAAACATTGATCCCTCTAAATTTGAATCCATAATGAAATAGCCAAAGCCTAATGATTTAACTACATTTGGAAATTTCCTAAGGGCAGTCAAATATTGGAGGAAGTTTATTGCTAACTTTTCATTGATTACATCTCCTTTACATGCTTTGATAAGTACTAAATAGGTCATTTAGTGGGGATAAAATCATCAAAAATCCTTTGACATGATGAAATAAAATATAAGCATAAACCTTGTGTTAGCACTTCAAGATTTACAACAACCATTCGATATTGAAACTAATGAAATAAATTATGCCATGGGTGCAATTTTGATGCAAAAATGAAGACCTATTTGTTACCATTAGAAAACATTCACAACTATGGTAAATTAATATCCTACCTATGATAAAGAGTTATATGCTTTGGTTCAAAGTGTGTAAAAAATTAAAGCATTACTTAATAGTTAAAGATACAAGCATCCATATGGATCACCAACCTTTACAATATCGCTAATCATAGTCAATGCTACAATAATCAAGGCACTTTAAATGGATGGGATTTTTGAAACAATTCCAAATCTTAATCAAATATAAGAAAGGTAAACAAAATAAGGTAGATGATATGCTTTCAAGACCTATTATTATTGCATCTATTCTCTTAAAGCATAGTTATTTGATCCATGAAAGTTATAAGGAACAATATGCTAGAGATGATGATTTTAAGGATGTCTATGAAGATATAACCCATGGAAAGTAGATAGAAGAATTTGAATATAACATACATGATGGATTACTATATCATTTTGTTAAGTTATGCATTATATAAGATTAAAGAGTCCATGTGATTAGGGAAGAACATACTTCTCTTGTTTTAGGCCATTTTAACATTGGGAAAATAGTTTCACAGTTGCAAACATTTCTTTATTGGCCTTAGATGTATGAAAAGGTATCTAAGTATGTTAAAGGTTGTATTATTTATGGAACTAGTAAGCCTAATAATAGGAATATGGGATTGAATACACAAATTATTGTACAAACCTGTCCATGGGAGAGTGTTTCCATGGACTTTGTGGGTGGCATGACTATATCTATAAAAAATCATGACTATTTGTATGTTGTTGTGGAAAAATTTAGTAAAATGTATATATTGGTGCCCTATAAAAATACTATCATAGGTGAGGAGACTGCACACTTGTTCTTCAACAATGTTTGAGTTCATTTTGGTTTTCCCACATCTATCATTTCTGATTAGGATTATTAATTCATTGGGAACTTTTGGTCAACTTTGTGGGGCATGATGGACACAAAAATCAATAAGCTCACTATCTTTCATCCATAAACTAATGGCTAATAGAAGTGTTTAACTAAATAGTTATTCATTTTCTCTAAGGGTATTTTAGTAAGCATCTTAAGCTTTAGAATGAACACTTGTGTTATGTTAAACATGCCTACTATCATGCCATGCATTATTATACATAAAGTCTCATTTTGAAACTTGTTTTGGTTATTTTCCTAAGTCATCTTTGGAATTATCTTTTGGGAAATATTCTGTGCTAGATGGACAAAAGATGTAGATAAATAAAATAAAATCATCCAAAATATCTAATCAGTTAATCAAGCTGTCTAAGAGAAATTAGAGAAGATCCAAGTCAAGTACAAGGTTAGGCATGACAAGCATTGTGTTGATCACCACTTCCAAGTTGGTGATCTAGTTTGGCTTCATATAAGAAAATAACATCTCAAAGGAGAAGGTGAAAAGCTAAAACCAATTAGGTATGACCAATTTAAAATTTGGATAAGATTAGTAATAATGTTTTTTTTTAAAAATTACCACCTTACATGTATATGTATTCAGTTGTAAATTTGAAAACTTGAAATTATATGAGTCACCTATGATCACAAATCAAGGTGAGAGTATTTAAGTACCCTTTATAGATGATTTTTCTCATGAATATATTGATGAGTTTTAGGAAGACATGGTTCTTGGTAGGAAGATAAAGACATCAAGAAGATGAGATGTTAAATACCTGTGAGTTGTCTTAAAAGAAACAAATCCAAGCAAGGCAAGGTGGATGGCAAGTGAAAAAGTGAGGGAGATGTACTCTCACTTATTTTTAGAATAAAACTAGACTTTTAGTGGTCCAAAATATTTTTAGTGAGGAGGAGTGATTTAGGGGGAAACTAACATTGTTCCAATCAAATAGTATTAAAACCTATTGGAAACATCCCAACATTTAAGAGCTCACTGAGATGATTCCAACTCATTTTGATCTAGGTAAAATGGACTTTGTATGTGGAAGTTTGAACCTATTGAAGCAAACATGGTATAATGATGATGTTAGCATGGTGACTAACGTGTATTAGTGGCTCAATCAGGGATTTAAATGTATACCAATGGTATTTTGACACATACAATGTCAAAAAACAAGTCCCCAAGATATGATAAAATTTCCAATCAAATATTGGTCTTAATACCAATTCATATGGTGTTGAAAATTTTATTAAAAACATTATAATTAAAAAACCATTTTAATATGGGATTAAAACCCACCCAAAAAGCATGGAAGCTTTATCCCAGACTAAAAAAGGGAAAGGAAAGGAATATAAATGCATTGGGTAGATATATAATACTTCAACCCATGAAAAAAAGGCCTTGGGAGCATTACAAAAGGTTCATTATTGCATTTGAAAAATATATACATGGAGATAATAAAACTTATTTTTCAGCCTTTGAAGGAATGTAAGTAAGAAACAAGTAATCAAGTGTCCTTTTATGCAAGAAGAACAACTACCATATAATATATTGTTGAAGAGACTTCCTAAATGAAAATTAGAAGTTATTTTTTCAAACCAAAGTCATATTTTTGTGTAAATAATATACATCAAGTGTATTTTACACTATTTACAATATTAGTTTGAGAGTTTTTCAAACCCAGAGACATAGCCCCAAAAAGGGTGAATTTTTTTTATCAATCTGGTTTGAGTTTTCTCTATTTATATCTATTTAATTGATGTTTTTAATTAGAATTTAACCTTATTTTAATCAAATAAGTTAATTTCACGTAAAAGGACATAAATTGAGAAAATTGTTATGAGTATCTGAAATTGATAAATAGTGAGCATTTTACATTAACTAATAATTTAGATCAAACTTAGTAGATCCCCACACTATTAAATAGTCACTAATTAACATCACTAAGCTAGTACAATATCTATGTGTTAGTTACAAAAAAATTATTGAACACACATATCCCATACAAGCACAAAAAATAATAAAATTTAAAATTAGATTCAAAATAAAATCATGGAAAAATATATTATAATGAATGATTCAACAATAAAATGTGTTTTATGTCCGTAAATGCTGGTGGTAGTAAAAATACACTTGCGATAGACACTTCTAACAGAATTCTAGACAATATCATCAAACATTATTTTTCTCCTTCCTCTTTTTTTCATTTCTTTCATTACCAAGGACCTTTTTCACTTCAAAAGAGATATAGATATTTTCCTTGTCTCTTTGTGGAATACATTCTTTCATTTATTTGATGAAACTATATATTATATAGTTTATTGGTTCTTATTGATATCAAATAAAGAAAGAGTTCCTAATGTGTGTGTGTGTGTGTGTGTGTGTGTGTGTGTGTACATACATATCAAAGACTAGTTTGTTATTTTTTCAAGTTCTCTAAGGACACTACCAATGTACATAGGACACTATCATTAACATATGTAATACAATTAAAAATTCATAAAATCAAATGGATTTTTGTTTGTTTTCAAAGTACTTGAAAAGTCAATAAAAATTGTGTTTTTCCAAAATTACAAGGTCCAATAGCTCCTCTGCCTATAGGGATGCCTCCAAGTGCTCAAATCAAGTGGGGGTAATACCTCATCACATCAACATGATTTCAAGATAGAGAAAAAATTAAATAATAATTGGAATGAAAATTAGTTCTAAAAATAAAAAATATTGAACCTATTTATGTCAAAGTGACTATGGTGCCTATAGTTTTAAAAATCAAGGTTTTACTATTAATTCATGAAAATATAAATCATGATATTTTGAGATTCATCTATCAATTTCACCTCCTATCAATTGTGTTGGAATATGTGTAGGATGATCTTCCATATGATGAATCTTTTAGGGTAATAATTTACTATAAAATAATAGGGAAAATAATATACCTATTTTGAGGACATACATAAGCTTGCTTAATAACTATAAAACATCTACACCATTATTGTGATTGGTAGGAAATTATGAGACATATTTTAGAAAAATATATGTTTCCATTATAAATATTTCATTTTCAAAATAGAAATGGTCTATAGCATATGAATTATTACTCAATTAAGCTACCCACTAGGAAAAATAACTATGAATTCAACCATGTATAAATCCACTCATGGGAGGGATGTAAACATTTAATACAATTATAAAATTAATTTAACATCTCAATATTAATGTTTATAAGAAATATTCAATTCATATTTTTGGTATTAACTACATACAATAGCTTATCATGATTATACCTTGTGTGATAAATAATTTATTTCCTTGGATTACATGTTTCATATGTGCTTATAATGATCAAAATATTTATATGATGACATATGTAATCATGTTAGTATATATATTTTACATGATTATAATTTTATATATAACACATGATGCACATAAATATTTTTTTTAGATTAGTGATTTGTAGGCTTCATACCTCATATCAAAAGGGGGCTTCTAATAGGAATGTTTAAAAGATAGATGTCATATCAAATCAAAACGTGGAATTTTAAGATAGATAATATGGTTTAAATGGGTCATATGGGTAGTTTGATAGATATTTGGGCATTCTACATGATTGGGAGGAATAATTTAAACATTTTACAAAATTTTGATGGACAAATATTAATATTCTATGTCACTTTAAGGAGTAGATGGATCATAATGGGGCATGGACTTTGTTCATGATTTTTTTTTAATATTTTATATGTTAAATATGATGGGGAATGATGTTACTACATAATCACTTTGGGTATATAATCATCTATATAAGTTGATCCTTTTACGTAAATAACATTTTAAGGTCCCAATTTTACATATGAACCTATTTATGGGTTCCACTTCTATATAAAAACTTGTTTTGGGGTTCCACATTTAGATACAAATGTAATTCAAGGTTATAAAATTATATAAAGTTATTGAATACCCTTTTTTGATTCTCTAACTAAGAATAGGGCAAAGCTAAGAGTCCATTCACCATAAGGGCTAAGTCATTTGGGACCTATGTCATCTCCACTTCAAAACGACATGAACACACTTCAGAGGTAGTAAAATATCACATACCAATAGCTGTATTCATTATTTTATTATTTAAATTTTTCATTTTGACTATGCCATTAACTAGTTGGAACATTAATATATTTTATTTTGTTCATGATCGCTTATTAGTACAAATTAGACATTATGGAGAACTAGGGAAATGAATTTCAAAGTGTAGAAGTGATGATATAGGTACACATTTCCTTTTATCCATTTAAACTAGTATTTAGTATTAAATTTAAATATTAGATTAAAATGGGGCATCTATGACACCCAAATTTGATATGATCCTTTTTTTATAATGTTTTTCATGTGACTTTACATATATGGACTATCATTATGAATGGGGCACTTATTGGATCTATTGTCTTAACCTTGAATTATCTTATGTATTTGGTTATGTCATGTGCTATTCTATTTAATATTTCTATATGATTCTTGGTTTCTCACAAAGATCCTTACTTTGAACCTTTTTATTTTTGATTTTTTTGTACACTTAGAATGATTCTAATAAACTTAGAGTATGTCGATTACTAATAGGGTATAAGGTTACTAGAAGTGTCCTAGTGTGATTTTCACCTCTTCCAATTTGATCAAATTTCATGTTAGTTTATTTTATCACTTTGGTTCTTGTTAGGCTAGCTTCTGTGTGCCAATAGTTACCTAATTAAATATTGAGAGTTATATATATATATATATATATATATATTCACTAATATTTTTTAAGGATAATAAAATATATAAAAATAGACACATAACTAATAAATATTTTGCTTGAGCATATTTTTGAAATTTTTAAAGTTATAAATTTGTTGTGTATATAAATTGCATACTGGCACCAAAGGAATACATAGGCAAAATTGCATTAATACTTACATTCACATGATTTATAACACACACACACATAATTAGGATACCTAATTATGGTTTGATCCCTCTTCAAAGTATTAAAACATAGGAAATGCTCAGCTACTCAAAGGGTAGTAGTTGGGGTTAGTCCAACCCAAATAACTAACCCATTTTTCAATTCATCTTATGGTTGAATGGAAAAATAGAGATTGGAATAAAATAGAAGGAAAGTAAACATCATATCACATGACCAAAGGTATATTATATGATAGGAAGAATTTATAGGCATAGGAACAAGGGTTTTAAGAGTTATGGACCCACACAATGCACAATGACTCTCTTGGTAACCATAAGATAGTGCCAGATATAGTATGGGCCAAAATCTAATAGCAATATAAATAGGTATTGAGCCTCTATTTTAGGATAAGTAGTTAAATAAGTAGCTATAGAGAATTTTCAAGAATAAGTACACATTTGGTGAGAAATAAATAATCAAAATTAACTATGAACATTATCTCTCTCTCTTATTTTTTCAATTCTAAATTGAAACAATGAAACATATAAATTATCAATTTCAAATTATATTAGTAAATTATTTATATATTTTACATAATCTAATTAATTCTAGTTTTACAAAATTTTAGGTCACTTAAATTAAAAATAAATAAAACACTAGGGAAATTATGTGTTTTTATTATTAATTTTGTATTAGGATCTTGTTCAAACACATTTCTTGTGTTTTGGACCCTATTTTATTCCCATTACAATGGTTCTATTTATCATCCCTATTTTTTATTTATTCAACTTATTTTTATTTATTTTATTGGTTTTTTATAGGGCCATAGAAGTACATCCCTGGTTGGCTAGGAACATACCACTACATTCATAGTATGTCTAGGAACATAGTATGCTCCTAATTGTTTATTATGGGCACTTTTGGGCTTTCCTTTGGGTCTATCATTCCTTGAGTTCATATTTTTCATACTTTTATCATTTTTATGTGTTAGGTTTCATGACAATAGGGCCCTAATTATAATTTTAGAAGTCTATAAATAGGCAAAGTCATTTGTGTATATAAAAATCAAGATATTGATTGAGAATTGAATACCAAGGTCAAGAGTGATAGTATAATTATTATATTTGTTGAAAAAAAATTATTGAAGTGTTTAAATAAAAAATTGAGTACATTGTGTAATTTATTCATACCATGTGAAAAATAATATAAGGATCATGGCTTGTATACACAATTGCTTGTTGAAGTTCATTGAGTGTTAATTACCAAATTTTATAATAAGAGAGGCATAATAATAATGGATGGAAAATAAAAAAACCCATAATGAATCCCTGTAATCACCTAAAAGTGGTAATTGGATGTTAAGAGTGTTGCTTGAGTTACCAAATTCCTAGCTTGGCCCTAGACCTATCCTAGAGTCTTAGACACACTTTTTTAGTCATTGTGCAGACCACATTCACCTATAGTCAGCCAAAACATAGTCCTAGAACTATCTTCTCAAATCCCAACCCAATTTTATTATTAGTATACCAAGTGGACATTAGTACCACATTTGGGACACTACAACAACATGGTGCTAGTGTCCCTAACTGGGTGGTATTATCCTTAGCCCTAACTCTTCACAACAGATAATTTTTAAAATATGTGCCCATCCTAAGGTCAATCTAAGCACATTTTATTATCCACACAAGATACAAAAATATATAAATAAAAGTCTAATTGACCTCTATTAACTAGATATAAAATAGATGCAAAATTACATTCAAACCAAAGACAAGTTGAGAAAAATTAAGGTATTTGATCCCTATTTTGCCCTATTTTTGCATACTACCATATACAATATCCCTAAGCCTAGTTTTCAAATATTTAAGAACTCAAGCACATCAAGGCATCCAAGTACATTCTCATTCTAACATTTAATTACACTTACATTAAGTACTAGGTGGGAGAATTACATCGGGCTTGATCCCTCTTAGGAGTATTGGTATGTAGGTAACTCTCTTATAGTGGAGTGTTGAGGATGTCTAGCCTGTCCTACTAACAAACACATAATTGTTGTTCATGCCATACATGAAAAGAGGATTAGGGTTTACACATTAAATCAAGTTTTTTAGGCACAACATAAAGCTCTAGGTTCTATGTGTATAGGAACAGAACCTAAAAACATAGGTACATGTGCTCTTAAAAAATAAGAACAATCCCACAAAGGGGACATTAGTGCCATATTGAAGACACTATAATAGCATGGAAGTCCTATCTATATGGGGTGATACTGTCTAATGAGCAGATAGACACCATAATCCTATTGACAAGTCTAAAAACTATCCAAAACTCAATTTTTAGAAGATAGATCACCCGTGATAGTCATTTTTTAGAGAAGTTCATATTTAAGTCTATTTATTACAATTTTTAGAAATTTAAATAGGGTCAAAAAGCTATAAAAAAATAGTGTTTAATTATTTCAAATTATTTGATTAATTTAGACATCTCATCCCTTTAATTTAACATAGTATTTACATAATTAAACCCTAAAAGGTTAAATCATTTGGTGAACCCGACTTACTTCAAATATTGTTTCAAACCCTATTTATATTAATCCAAAATTTTGTGCAATAAATTAAGGATGAATACTTTATATTTTATATATTTTTAGGTAACCTAACTAATTAAATCAATTTAATATTAGGGTTTAAATTTATTTGAATATAATCTAAATTTGTTACAAAAAACCCCTAGATTTAAAAAACCCTAACCCTAGACACACTTAGGGTTTGTATCCTTTTCTATTTATACTCATATTTTATTTCCAAAAATAATATTTCACATTTATATATCTTACAATTCATATAATCATGATCATATTGATAGAAGAAATCAATCAATTTTTGTTTCAAAGTCTAATACTTTCATTTACATGTTTATTCCCTTTAATTTGGAATGAACTCAAAAGAGACATAAACACATGTATAGATGATGAGTTATATCAATTTTAATATATGTCATATTTCATATCATGTTATATTTATACTATATGGAATTACATTAACAAGAAAACTTATACGCACATAGAGGATTTAACACATAAGGTAACAACTACGTTTCAAGATTCAATATCATATCTTATGCACAAGAAAGAATCTCCTTCTCTTCCTCATCTCCATGAGGGTGATAGCTAATTTTCATCTAAACATGTCAATGTTATCATTATTCCATGAGATTAAGAAACCTATGACACTATCAATAATCCCTTTACTTAGTGTATTCACACCTCTTCCCTATAGGATGTGTGCCTACATGTTCAAACATAAACATATAGGGTTTGCACTTGTGAAATTCTATGTGATAAAATCATCAGTATGAGAAAGATAATTATAGGTTTAAAAAATCAAAATCAAATAATATATGAAAAGAAAACAACATTGGAAAAATAATTTACAAGACAAAGGACTCCAGGCCACAATAGTTAAATCATGTATATACATCTTCACCTAGTCAATTTGTGGTAAACAATGTTATATACCCAAATCATAAATCAAAACAAAGTACATCTACATATAATGATTCAAAAATAATTCAAAGATAAAATAAGATTTCAAGTGAGATACTATAGGAAATGATTAAATCTAGGTTGTCTAACCTACCTCTTATATACTAAATGAGGAGATCCAAATATTTTTGTGCATATCATAGAATGCATGGGCACCACACCGATTCATGTTTAGAATTGAAAAGTAAAATACAATAGATCATGGATACATATGACTCATACATTGACACTTCATCCAAACAACATACATCGACACATATAGCAATTCAAAAAGGGTTAAATTAAGAAATAGTATAGAAATAGTTACTAAATCATAAATAAAAATAAAAAAAGGTTTTAAAAGCACAATCACATCAATAAACAATACAAAAAGAATAGATAAATCAAATAAATCTACTCCAAAATGAGTCTAAATGTTCAATATGGTATGAATTTGGTCAAAAGTATCTACAATAATATGATTATCATGGTCAAGGTTTGGGTAAATAAGCCCAAGGCATCACTTCTCCTATTATAATAGTTGATAATATTGGTCAAAAAGGTTTAGGGTTTATTGAATATCCTAAGGCACATTAGTAAAAAAATAGTTTATCAAGGCAAACAATCTAGATACATAGGAAATGTTATAGAAAGAAAAATATCCTCAATTACAAATTCAAAATCATGATACACAAAAAACCATTCTCAAAACAAGTTTTCTAGCAAAAGAGCCTCCAAAAAACCATATGTCTATAATAAGAAAAATTTCAAAGGAAAAAATCACAATCAATCTTCCAAAGCACAACTCAAAAAGGTCAAATCCATAGTATATGGCAATTCCCTCTAGCACACCAAGTTATTATGATTATGATGATGAACAATACTCAGATTCCTACTACAACAACATTTAACTAAAACATAACAATCACACTACATGAGAGATTATCTCTCCTATTTTTGACACAAGCCATAGTGATAGCGAGTCTCTTATGATAATCATTGGTTAGTATGGTTCCTACCCTTGTACATACTTCCTTCTCTCTCTTTCTCTCTCTCTTTGTACATAGTTTATTTACATTTTATTATACATAGAATATAATTATAAAAGAGAAAAATAATATAACATGTCAAAATACAAAAACATTCAAATATTTAAAAAACATAAAATTTACATATTATATGAATTGTTATGTTTAGATTTATACTACTTGGCATATTGCTATTTATCCTAGTATAATCAGTTTTAAAATCCACATATGCTTCACTTGTTATTTTCAAGTGATTTTATATTGTAGATAGGATTCCAGTCCACTACACTGATCCAAACCAGCTATCATGTACCCATTGGGGGCATATATAACAATCCAAGTTTATACATTTGATACATTCACCCAATTGGGGGCATCTCATACACAACTATTACTACCAAGTTTTATCCTTACATACTAGACATTTTAATTTATGCATTGATACATCTTGATATTGATCATTATTACTCATTACTTAGATTTTTTTATCGATTATCAGTAGCTAGACTTAGTATATATGTACATCTGAGAACTTACATAGATTTGTACTACTATGTTATACATGCTTTCATTTATAGTTATTAGATTAGACTTGATTGTGTTTCATATGCTTCTTCCATATTTGAGGGCATTTGAATATGCCATACACCACTTATCTATTTATATGCCTTGTATATGTACCCATGCCCCTTGTGTGTGCTTTTCTTGTTTCTATATGTGGACATTTGAACATGTCCTTCTATGTGGCTCTAAGCCAAAATTGCTTGTTGATTACGTATGTAGACATTTTAGCATGTCCTTGTATGTCTTCATTCTTAGATTTAGTGACATGTGCCAATGTCCCTTATATTTTCTGCCCTTGACATACCTTTTATGTGTCTCATGTGCTTGTATGTATGCTTCTATACCATGACACTTGTATTTTCTTATTACACACACCAGTTTTTGATGCCATGAGGGACCTCATGCATCTACCCTTCCTATTTAGGTTCCATGATGGACATTATACCCCATCCCTCTAGGTAGTTAATCATATTTGTTACTATATACATTGATTACATATATCTTGACACCCTTGTGTAATGATAGATTACAACATACATCTTACATTACCTACTTATGCTTAGATTCATTTACATTCTGATGTTATGTTTGTAAATTGTATTAGAATATCATGCACATGATCCAGCTAAAACATTTTGTAGAGATAATTATTTAGAGGGTATTTCTTACACATATTCAAAACTCCCCTCAAAATAGGAGGAATTCATAGGGATTTGTTACAGAGATTAGACTCCTAATTTGTTATTCATAGATAAATTTCAACACAGAGGCTTAGTTTTAAAAATCAAACACATGGTAGACATAGAAAAATAGAGACTCAAACAATAGTTCAGATCACCCATATTTTAGACTAGGTAGACAATAGAACCCATATTAGGACAATAGTACCATAGGGCACTAATGTCCACTACAGTGCACTACTATTCAATAGCCCTAGCTTCGGGTCAATCTAGATCATTCAGACCAATACACCAGATATAATATAGATTTGCACAAATATAGTAATATATTTGTTAGTTATGTTTAGATTTTGATTATATACATTCATTTAAACTTAGATTCATACCAATTTCTCAAATTTTTGGGGAATCATGAATGGCATGACCAATCCCACATTTAGTTTAGTTACATAGATTTAATTATTACATACTAGATTGGGGCATGTGTACTGCACATAGTTTCCATATACTTAGTTACACACAAGTTGATTAGATGAAATGGAAAACTTTGTGTCATTATCTATATTGTATACACTTTCTACCACATTTTAGGTTATCACCAAATTCATGCCTTGCTCCATTATAGTGGTTATCATTCTTGAGTGGTCTAGAGGCACCTAATATACCTAAGTCTTCATGGAGCCAACATACACAATTAGATTTACTTAGATATTTTCAACACTTTACATAGTTTAGTTATAGAAGCATCTAATTCACATAGGTGGGAAATGATGGAGTCATGGCCTATTTAAGTTTTTAAGCCATTGAGATGAGAGGTTTAGACACATTTGTAGTCTTATCCAAGCTATTCAAAGATCAATATCCACCGAGTAGGGGTGGGTAATGATGGAGTCAAAATTATATTAAGTTATTGTATCACCCATATGAGGATTGAGCAATCCATTAGATTATTCCAAGATATTAAATTATATGATCACTATGTCCATTCACACACATAAGTTGTCACCAAGTTCATGGATTGGTTCACATACCCAATGAGGTGTATTCATTATTTTCCTCTCTCTTTACTCAGTTACTTTACGAGAACATAGTCTTTTGATTTTTGATCATCTTTTAAGTAAGGATTGATTTTTGCATGTTTCATTGTAGGTCATTATAATGGATCATGTTTCACATATGCAGACCTATATTTCCATACTCAAACTCAACTATGTGGGCTTCACTTCCAAGGTAAGTCCATGTACATATTTTACTTTATACTAGTCATTTCATTTTACTAGAGTACTAGCATAAACAGGGGAGGGCAAATGTAATCACCTAAAGTGGTAATTGGATGATTAGAGTGTCATTCGAGTTACCTTATTCCTAGCTTGGCCTTAGACCTATCCTAAAGTCTTATACACACTTTGACAATCATTATGTACACCACATTCACCTATAGTCAACCAAAACATAGTACCAAAATTGTATTCTTAGTTTTCAACCTAACTTACTCAACAATCTACCAAGTGGACATTAATGCCATATTTAGGACACTACAATCACATGGCTCTAGTGTCCCTAGTTTGGTGCTAGTGTCCTTAGTCTTAAATCTTCCCAATAGATTCTTTTTCAAATGTGTACCCCTCCTAAGGTCAGCCTAAGCACATTTGATTATCCACACAAGCTACATAACTCTATAAATGAAAATATAATTGACCTCTATTCACTAAATGGAAAATAGATGCAAAATCACATTTAAAAGAAATATAAATTGATAAAAATTAAATTATTTGATCCCTATTCTACCTCACTTCTACATACTACCATATACAATAACCCTAATCCTAATTTTCAAAGATTTCAAAACTAAAGTAAATTCAAGGCATCCAAGTCCTCTCTCATTCAAGCATTCACTTGTATTGGCATCAAGCACTAGGTGGGAGAAATACATCAAGATTGATCCCTCTTAAGAGTATTGGTATATAGGCAACTCTTTGCGCAATAGGTGTTGAGGATGTCTAACTTATCCTACTAATGAACACACAATTATTACTCATGCCATAATTAAAATGAGGATTAAGGTTTGCACATTAAATTAGGTTTTTTAGGGATAACACATAGCTATAGGTTTCATGCGCATAGGAAAAGGACATAAAAACATAGGTGTAGGTGCTCATAAAAATAGGAATAGTCATAAAAAATAGACATTATCACCAAATTGAGGACACTACACCAATATGGTGCTATTGTTTATATGGGGCACTAATATCTAGTGAGCAAATAGACACTAGAATCCTATTGATGACACTCAAAAATATCTATAACTCAATTTTTAGAACTTGAATCAACTGTGATAGTCATTTTTGAGATAAGTTCCTATTTAATCCTATTTATTGTTATTTTTAGAAATTCAAAGAAGGTCAAAAATTTATAACAAATCAGTGTTTAATTATTTCATATTATTTGAATGATTTAGACATCTCATCCCTTTAATCTAAACATAGGTTTTACATAATTAAACCCTAGAAGGTTAAATCAATCCCCAATTTTAAATATTTTGAAAGATGTTAGGGTGTGAACTAGTTAGGGTTTCAAGAAATGAGACCAACTTCCTAGAGATTTGCATGGTATTTTTGAAAATAGAGAAAGGTTTTCAATGTAAAGGAATATAGGAATGTGTTTATCATATTTTTTTCAAATAATATTGTAGTTTATAGGAACATATCGGCACCACCATATGGATTAAGGTCTTAGTCAAAATTTGAAAGTTATTAATTTGATATAATGTTTTGGGTTATGTGTGCATTTATTTCTAGACCCATTTTCACCTTTAAACTATCTACATATTTTCAAAAATTTAATATTTTTCTTAGAGTCCTCTCTTTTCACATTTTAGTTACTCTATAATATTCTTTATTGCAATTAGGTTTGTTTTTTAATGTTATATTAGGCTAAATATAATGAGATCTTAAATCACCCACTATTTAATGGGCATATGTATTTCATGTTGATGTAAAACCACATTCCCATATCACAATCATACAGAGGTTGAAATGTAGTATTGTTATAGTGTGTACTTAAAAAACACATTTCATATATATGGCTACATAAGCAGTCATAGTTTAGATTCTTTTAGTAACCTTGATAACAATCCCATGCTAATGGAAGTTACTAGGTAGACATCTTATACAAATAAAATTATCATTTTATAACTTATCCATAGATATATATGAATAAGGGTTTTTTTTTGTAAATATATATGCTCATGAATTTTTATTTTTGACACCTTTAAATTTAGAAACTTCACGACTTAAAAATTATAATGAGGATGAAATATAGTAGAGAGAAGATGAGAATGGACCAAGAAGAGCTTAAGAAAACCATAAGAAACCTCCAATACAAAATAAGAGAAACCTCCAATACAATTTTTAGAGCCAAGGAGAAGTAGTGGGCACAATTAGGTATTGTAAATCTCCCCAGAGGATATTGAAGAGGTTGGATCTACATTTTAATTTATGTATTAGATCTAAAATAGATTTATATTTTAATCATTTTTAAATTATTTCACATCAAATAGAATTCTAATATTATAAATTAAATATATTTTATATTTATGACATATATAATTAATACTAATTTTCAATATTTATTATAAGGTAATGTAGATAGAAAGCGAGTCTTTTTAAATTACTTTAACATCTATTAACATGTTATGCACTTTGACCCTTGATTCAACATCAATTGTATGACCAAGGAATACAACATGATCCTAGATAGGATTCAACATCCTCATGTGAGCCTCAATGTGGTTAATAAATATCAACTTCACCTCCTACACATTTATTAAATCTACATACATCTACATTAGTTTGACATACTATTGAGGTCAACATACCCCCATTTTTAAAAATTGGGACCCTTGAGATACTTTTAACCTTAACCCTAAAACCATGAAATGTTTTGAACATTATTAGAATTTGAATATCATCCACTTTGATTAAATTGGCTTACTGATTTATGGTTTTTCTTTGTGATTGCCTAAATGTTGCTAATAATTGGTCTTCATGTATTATAGTTTTAGGTATTATGGGGCCCTATTTGTTGGGGATCAACCAACAATAGATTACACTTGTGAAAGCAATAAACACAGAATTAAATCAGATAGACAAGTAACTAGAATGATAAACAACAAGAACAAGAGATACAAGAAACCAACCTGAAAACTTGTATTAACAAACTCTTTACAAAAGGAATACAATTGAAGAAACTTCTTTCTTCCACACCTCTCCTAGATGTATAGATCTCTCACTAGATCTCTATTCCTCAAGAGCTCTCTCTCAAGAACAATCAACTCCAACAAACCTGGATTGATTCAATTCTATACTATTCTTCAACATACCAATTCTACAATAATTCACACAAAGCTAAGAAGATCTAATTCTACATATAGAATTAGGAAACTTGAGCATGCACTTACAAGAACCAATTAAGCCTCTTGAACAAGGGCTCTAAAAATAATATTACTAATAATAGAGACGTGAGCTTAAGACTACAACTTAAACTCATCATGCAAACACTCGCTTTTGTCCTCAAAAATAGCTTTCTGGACGCACAGGTAACCGACGTCGGTTCCTGCTGCTTGCCTGTGACCGCCGTCGGCTGAACCACTGCCGACGCCGGTGCCTCTACAACTGCACCTGGCCGACGTCAGTCGCTCTTGACTGATGCCGGTGTCTGTGTAGACCTGAAACTGTCATAGTGTGCTCCTTGGTGAAGCTTTTAGCTCCATACCCTAACAATCTCCCACTTAGAGATAAACAGTTGCACCAATACCTATACAGCAACATCTTCTAGCTCCTCCATCTTCAACTCAATCATGAAGACCAACAGAAGTTGAATGAAGATTCAACTTCTCTGTAACTGGCTTGGTTAACATATCAGTAGGATTCCTATCCATATGGATCTTCTCCAGCTTCAACTCACCATCTTCCAATACCTGTCATATGAAATGGTACCTTAGCTATATGTGCTTTGTTCTTGAATGAAAGGCTGAATTATTAGCCAAATGGATTGCACTCTGACTGTCACTATACAATCTGCAACTCTCATGCTCCCTACCAAGCTCATTCATGAACCGTGTCATCCATATCATCTCTTTGCTAGCCTCTGTGGCTGCAATATACTCTGCTTCTGTAGTTGACAAGGCAACAACCTTTTGCAACTTAGATATCCAGCTAATCGCCGTTCCACCTACAGTGAAAACATAACCTGTAGTGCTCCTCCTACCATCTAAATCACCTGCCATATCTAAATCTACATAGCCATGTAGAGAAGTATCTGAACCTCCATAACACAAGTGCCTACTGCTGGTTCCCCTTAGATATCTAAGGATCCACTGAACTGCTTTCCAATGTTCCTTACCTGGATTGGCCATATAGTTACTTACCACTCCCACTGCTTGGGCAATATCCGGTCTAGTACACACCATTGCATACATCAAACTCCCTACTGCGGAAGAATATGGAACCTTACTCATGTACTCTACCTCTTCATATGAATTATGACATTGTTGTTTACTCAACTTAAAATGTCCAGCCAAAGGTGTGCTTACCGGTTTAACATCCTGTATATTGAACCTTTTCAACACCTTGTCCACATAATCTTCTTGAGACAATATCAACCTGTGATTTTTCCTGTCTCTCTTAATGCTCATGCCAAGGATTTTCTTTGCTGCTCCCAAATCCTTCATAGCAAATGTTTGAGCTAATTTCACTTTAAGCTCAGAGATATCCTGCATGTGTGATCTTGCAACTAGCATATCATCTACATACAACAATAGAATAATATATCTACCATTATCAAATCTCTTGAAATACACACAATGGTCAGATTGACACCTACTGTAGCCATGCTCAGTCATAAACCTGTCAAATTTTAAATACCATTGCCTAGGAGCTTGCTTGAGGCCATACAAGCTTTTCTTCAATGTGCACACTAACTTCTCCTTACCCTTGACCTCAAATCCTTCCGACTGTTCCATATAAATTTCCTCATCCAAGTCTCCATGAAGAAATGCTGTCTTAAGATCTAGCTGCTCAAGATGCAAATCCTCGAAAGCAACCAAAGACAATACAACCCTTATAGAAGTCATTTTAACAACAGGAGAAAAAATCTCACCAAAGTCAATACCTAGCTTTTATGCAAATCCTTTTACCACCAATCTAGCCTTATATCTCATCTATCCATTCTCACCTTCTTTCAACCTATAGGTCCATCTGTTCTTGAGTGTTCTCTTACCAGCTGGCAATTCAACCAAATCTCATGTTTGGTTCTCTCTTAAGGACTCCAACTCCTCAACCATGCCATGCTCCCACTGACTCTTGGACTCCACCTGTATTGCTTCTTCAAAACTCTCTGGTTCTCCACCATCAGTTAGCAATAAATAAAATAAAGAAGGAGAATATCTAATTGGAGGCTTACTCACCCTTTCTGACCTCCTAATGGGTGTCTGAGACTCGTTCACTACACGCTGTCCACCCAAATTCTCTGACAGTGACCGACCTCGGTCACCTCCAGACTTGTTACTGGCCGACGCCGGTTCTGTCTGACCGACCTCGGTGTCTGTCCTGCCGACGTTGGTCTCTGTACGGTCGACATCGGTTTCTATACTACCGATGCCGGTTCCTAATTTGCCGACATCGGTCTCTGTGTTTTCCTACAAGTGATTATTTCTTTTTCCTACGAGCTCATATTGGACCTTCACCTCGTCCAATTTGCCATTGCTCTACTCAAATTGATTCAGCTTCCTTAGCTAATCACAATACATCACTCTTTCGTTGAAAACAACATCATGGCTCCTAATTACTTTGTTAGTTTCTAGATTCCATAATCTGTAACCAAAATCATCTGAGCCATAGCCAATAAACGTGCACCTCATAGACTTAGAATCAAGCTTCTTTCTATTTTCTTTATCTATGTGCACAAAGGCTTCACAACCAAAAACTTTAAGATATGAGAGATCAACCTTTTTACCTATCCATGCCTCTTCTGGAATACCACCATCCAGAGCTGTAGAGGGTCCTCTGTTAATCAGGTATACTGCAGTGTCAACAGCTTGTGCCCAAAATTGTAAGGGCAAACTAGCATGCAATCTCATACATCTTGCATGCTCCATTATTGTCCTGTTCATCTTTTTAGCAATTCCATTCTACTGAGGTGTCCTTGGAACCATCCTTTGCCTACGAATTCCATGCATATAACAATAATCTCTGAACTTATAACTGTAGAACTCACCGCCATTATCAGATCTCAGGCACTTTAATCTTTTACCTATTTCATTCTCAACCATAGCTTTCCAAATCTTAAAAGTCTCAAATACATCAGATTTTCTTCTAATATAATAGATCCATACATTCCTTGTAGCATCATCTATGAAAGATACATAGTACTGTGATCCTCCAATGGAAACAACCTGAGCCAGTCCCCACACGTCTGTGTGAACAAGCTGCAACTTATGCCTCTTCTTAGTAGACCCAGTCTTGACAAAACTAACCCTTTTCTATTTTCCAAATACACAGTGCTCACAAAACTCTAGATCTATGCCTTTTAAATCTGAAAGCATACTTTTGGACTTAAGAATTGACATCCCCTTCTCACTCATGTGGCCAAGCCTTGAGTGCCACAATTTAGCATCCACATCTAAATTAGATAATACAGAAGGAGATTTGTTAGTAACACAATTACACAAATAGAGAGTACCTTCTCTCTTACCTCTGGCCATAAAAAGTGCACCCTTGGTCACCTTCCAAGATTCTGCTATGAGAGTTACTGTACAGCCCTCATCCCCTAACTTTCCTATAGAAATCAAATTTCTCTTCAAGCTAGGAACATGCATCACATCTCTCAACACCCATGTGTTGCTATTCTGCATCTTCAACTACACTTTACCTTTGCCAATTATTTTACAGGGCTCATCATCCCCTAGATACACTATTCCAAAGTCTCCATGGATATAGTCACTAAAATATTCCCTGTTAGGGGTAGCATGAAAAGATGCACCAGAATCTAACACCCAAGATTCTATATTATTATGCAGAGAGAAAATTAAAACATCTTGTGCAATACTTGCAACCTTGGCTTCTTCCTTTCCTTCGTGCTGATTGTCCTCCTTAGGCTTTGACCAGCAATCTCTACTTATGTGCCCCATCTTTCCACAATTCCAGCATTGTGGCCTTCTGCCATTTCTGGATTTAGATCTGCCTTTCCCCTTAGATTTGGATCTTGATCTGCCTTTCTTGCTCTTCTCTTTCTGCCTCCCCCTGCTCTCAAAACTCAAAGCGTTCCCAGATGTCTCTTTTGTGCTTTTCCTGCGAATTTCCTCATTCAAGATAACACTAACAACATCCTCTACTTTCAAAATATTTGATGCAGATGCAGTATTACTTACTGCCATTACTAAGCCATGCCAGCTTTTAGGCAAAGAACATAATATTAAAAGAGCTTTTATTTCATCATCAAACACTATATTGACTGAACTTAATTGATTCACAATTCCATTGAAATCATTCAGATGAGTAGAAACAGATCCACCTTCATTCATATGCAAATTAAATAACTGCTTCATAAGATATACCTTATTAGAAGCTGAGGGTTTTTCATACAAATTTGCTAACATAGTCATCAACTCTATCGTAGACTTTGCCTGTGATAAATTAGATATCACAGTGGATGCTAGACTCAGTCTTATAGACCCCAGAGCCTTTCTGTCAAGAACTTCCCATTATTCATCCTCCATGTCTTTGGGTTTCTTTGTAACCCCACCTAACGGTAAGTAGAGATCTTTCTGATACAGATAATCCTCTATCTGCATTCTCCAATGATGGTAATTTTTGCCATTGAACTTTTCCATTCTCAGTTTACTTTCATCTGCCATTGCTTCTCCCACTCAAACAGAATTCCCTGCAGAAACCCCTGTGAGAACCTGTAATCAATACACACTACACAGATATGAACCACCTGTTAGTGAACCTGAGCTCTGATACCACTTGTTGGGGATCAACCAACAATAGATTACACTTGTGAAAGCAATAAATGCGGAATTAAATCAGATAGACAAGTAACTAGAATGATAAACAACAAGAACAAGAGATACAAGAAACCACCCTGAAAACTTGTATTAACAAACTCTTTACAAAAGGAATACAATTGAAGAAACTTCTTTCTTCCACACCTCTCCTAGATGTATAGATCTCTCACTAGATCTCTATTCCTCAAGAGCTCTCTCTCAAGAACAATCAACTCCAACAAACCTGGATTGATTCAATTCTGTACTGTTCTTCAACATACCAATTCTAAAATAATTCACACAAAGCTAAGAAGATCTAATTTTACATATAGAATTAGGAAACTTGAGCATGCACTTACAACAACCAGTTAAGCCTCTTGAACAAGGGCTCTAAAAATAATATTACTAATAATAGAGATGTGAGCTTAAGACTACAACTTAAACTCATCATGCAAACACTCGCTTCTGTCCTCGAAAATAGCTTTCTAGATGCACAGGTAACCGACGTCGGTTCCTGCTGCTTGCCTGTGACTGTCGTCGGCCAACCCACTGCCGATGCCGGCACCTCTGCAACTACACCTAGCTGACGTCGGTCGCTCCTGACTGACGCCGGTGTCTGTGTAGACCCAAAACTGTCATAGTGTGCTCCTTGGTGAAGCTTTTAGCTCCATACCCTAACACTATTGAAGGGATCATGCTTAGAATTAATAGAGTGACTCTATTTAAGTTTTCACTATCCTTGGGTTTGTAAAAATTCAAATCTAAATTCATGTTCTGAAATCTCTCCTCTAAAAACCCTAGCATAAACCCTTGGTTCAAATTTGCATTTGGTGGGAACATTTTAAATTTATTTTGGACTTAAGCCCCAATTTTTATGTTAAGGCTTGGTCATGTTTTTTAACATGACCAAACCTTAGCCTAAAAATTATGATTAGTTCCCTTTATTTTCCCCCTTTATTCCTTATATTTTTAATATGGTCCACTGTTATGCTAATAGGGTCATTTTATTTTAGCATAATCCCCTTTGATAAAAACTTTAACCTAAAGTTTTAACCCTAAGGCCCCATTCACATTTATCAATGTAAATGAGACCTTAATCTTAAAGCTTTAGCCTAGTCTTATTTCTAACCAAGTCTAATGTTCATGATTGGAGGATCCTTTTATTTCTAGCATGGTCCCCTTTATTACCTATTTAGCCTAAATCCTTAACGTTAAGTCCCAATTCATGTTTATTAACACAAACAAGACCTTAGTTTTAATATTTTAGACTAAATCTTATTTCATCTAAGGTTTTAACCTAAAAACCTTGCTCCTTCGTAGATCTGATGGTCCGTGTTTCATCATGACTTTTAATCAAATGGAGCAAACGTAATGAAAAAAATTCAAAAGGCCCAAGAAGTCCCACAAAGTAGACACATGGCACTCCTACATTTGAATGCAAGAATTTGATGAGCTTAAATTTGACATTCACATGATGGTTATTTGATATCCATGAGGTCATCATTGATGTTTGTACAATCATCAAATTTAAGCCCACCAAAACTAAAAACATCACAAGCTTAAATTTGAAATTCTCACAAATGTAATTTGACATCCATGAGGCCATCAAATTCAAGGTATTTGAACATTTTAATTAGACAAAAGGAGCATGTGTTTCTATCATTCGAAGGGTCAAATTTGATATTATGCTTTAAAAACTTAGCATAAAATGATTTAACCTAAGTCTTTTCATGTTTATTAATATGAAATGGACTTAATTAAAAACATTTTAACCTAAGTCCTTTGTGTAGCTATGAATTTATTAAAGTCCTCACACTTGAAGGATTAACAGATCGTGCTTCATCGAGCCTAGATGATCTAATGGCATGAAATCACTGTCAACTTTTCAACAATTATACAAGCGGTCATGGGATCGACAGATAGCAGACACACATAAAAAAAGATTGGTGTAAGATATAAAGCTCAAAAATCCCATGTAGGTGCCAAGTGGCATAACCATGAGGCTCGATGTGGAGGTGGCCAATGACATACAAGGGCTCGAATCATGATCAACAACCCACATTAATCCTTGGATCCTGATCAAATAGTGTGAAGAAAAAGGTAATTTTTAAATTCCAACATCTAGTGATTTGAAGGTATTTTTGAAAAATACCATGAAAGTTGACAGATAAATGCCAAATAAGCACCATGTAAGCACAAAATGACAAAAATGAAGATCTTGTGTGCTCAAAAATGAAAATATATAAGGGCAAAGGTTAAAATCAAATTTGAGGCATGTATGAGCTGAAGTCTAAGTAAGCCATCACCATTAAATATTTAGGAGAACACCAAACTTGCATAAAAGCCCTAATTTGAGCTTGGATTGATAATAGTTAAGTTAAAAGAGAATCTAATTGCAATTCAAGAACAAAAAAATTGACCCAAAGGCCATTTGGAACATAGTAGTAAGTAATTTACAAAGTTTTGAAGCCATGGTAGCTTAGTAAAAATAATATAGGGATGAGACAGGGTCATATTTTTTATAGACAATAAAGGGAGGATTTTTAAGGATACAAACCTAGACATAATTGCATTGAGCATGGGTAATAAGAACTAGTCCAAGATCTTTTGGACCATTGAAAACATGCAACCCATCACAGAAGAAGAACATAATATTGTCACTATAACTAGAAGGTATTATGACCTAGTTGTATTCCAAATGACTAGACTCCATCATGTGGTTGTGAAACCATAGGTAATCCATTGTACCAACATCCTTGTTCATATTTTCAAGGACTGTAGGATTGAGTAGGGTAGGATTATTCATGAAAGAACCTTTAGAAGAATTGAATTCATTTCCCCATTGGCCTTTGAGATTTATGAAAAACTTCCAAAACCCCAAGTGGATTTACACACTATTAAGCAATGGACTAGCAAGAATGATCTAGACACCATCCGTAGGCCATAGTTGCTTAAAGGGAGCCATGCAATTCGAGACCCTGCTAGAAATATCCAAATTACCTAATTTAGAGAGGGGGTTAAGGTAATTATGACCCTATTAAATAGGATACATAGATCCCCTTTAACCACTTATGTCAATAAGAGTTGGGTGTCCTACATTTACTTTATGATAGAGAAAGATCTCACTCCTCCAATTGGAAAGATTATCAGCATATATCTAGAAATATAATTCACAACCATTAAGAAGAATACCAGTACCCAATTATTCATGATGTCCAATCTATTGGATGCCTTACTAGCCTCCACCTAGATTGCTTATATCAATAAATGGTCACTTGAGGGCAGATTTAAAGTATCCTACCACTATTCAAAGCTACACATATTAAAATATAGGCATAACATCTAATTCATCTATGACTGTGTGTATCCAACCTTGGTAGAAGCCATCACAAGGATCCCTATGCCCAAGGTAAGCCCTCTAATCAATAAATATGTGGAGATAATAGGAGACATCTGGTTATATCTAGATTGTATAGTGATCAAAATTGAAGGGATTTTGATCCAACCTTATAGGTTGCCTATCTATGTTTTCATCAAGCTAGTAGAGCAAGAAATTACATACCAACTTCTTAATGGTGTGGATAGAGTGTGCAAAGATAAGGGGAAAGGCCTCCTCCATCCATTTCATTTAACCACTGGCAAGAATATGTTACAAAATTGGGATCAAGTGAATTTTGTGGTCAAACATAGGGATTCTTTCAAATTGCAAATTAATGAGATAAATATGTGGGATGCCAATGACATGGTCTCCACTAACTTGAAATTTAAGCAATTTCCCAAACTAGTGTATGTACACCAACTTGATATATATGACACCATATATATCAAATAAAAAAATTTAGAAGAAATATTGGCTAGGATCAAGGGATATAACATTAAACTTGAGCATAGATTGACCACTGATCAGAAGCCCCTAGGTGACATATGGAAAATGGGACCTATACAATACATTATTTCCTAGAACTTCAAGGCCTCGTAAAGATCAACCACAAATGGAAGAGAAACATCCCCTATCATAGATTACATAAGGTCCCAATAAGGAAAAGTTGGAAGAGAGAACTGGTGAGGTATCATCATCCTTAGTCCCTCCCCAAAGACTAGAGTCTTCAGTGGAATACTTGGACATGATTTCCTTAGAGCCTGATGAGATACTGGCGGATATCCTCAATGTTATTGATGAGGCATATATCTATGATGAAGAGGAGGATCATATTAAAGAATCAAAAGCCCAAATAGAGGAGGTTGAGAAATAAAAGGGGAAGGAAGTTTCCTTGGACATAGTCCGAGTAGCACCATTGAAAAAGAGAAAGGCAGAATTGGCAATGGTCCCAGTGGGATCAAAGAAGCCAAAGTTGACTTTAACTCACCCCATGAGTGAAGTTAAATTATTTAGTGATGAATATCCCATATATAGACCAATCATCTTTGATTAGTTCATCTATGGAAAAATGCATAAAATCCCCACTTGGCACCACTCATGGGCCTTGACCAAAATTATTAACATTGATGTGCATGATAATATCAAGCCATGGATAAGGGTTTGATGAAGGAGGAAGAAATAATAATAGTGACCATTGAAGGGTCAGATAAAAAGTAGATGGATTCTTTAAGAGCATAAAGAAGTACCCAGATGGAGGCTCCTAAACCTCTAAAGTATACTGAATCAAATACTCATGTGTAATTAAATCTAGAGATAGATGGATTAGAGAGAGTAAAAACTAGAAAGGCCATGGTGGAGACTATTTTTTTCACATTCCAAAAGGTTGAGCCATTTACAATCTTAACTTTAGTTAGGGGATAATAGCTTGGTGAACTAACCATCCATAAAGAGGACATTGAAAGCCTAACTGAGGCTCATTCAACTCAGCTCAGAGCAGGCATCAAAGGTATGAAACAAAGAATATCCAACCTAGAAAAGAAGTATGAGAATTTGAAAGCACAAGTTATCTTATCAGTGCCTGAGGTAATGATCAAATTATTGGATAAATCCTTCTATGATATGTTTGAGGCCTTAAAAATAATAAAGCTAAGGCAAAGTGCATTAGCATAGTAGAACACAGTAGCCAAGGGTCTAGTAGCCCAATGTCAAGCTTCATAGGAAAAAATAATAGGGTTGATCATCATCTGAGTTGGAAGGAAAAATCTTGGTTTAAATCAAAAAGTCTGGGGCATTTAAATATAATTTTGGGAATTGTCATAGAAAAGATCCAAAGTTTGAGTACCTAGTCTAGGGATCTAGAGAGACTCTTGAAAGATGATGAAGAGATAATTGGGAGGATTCAAAAAATCTTAGGGATTATGCTAACTAAGCCTACACAACCCACTACCTTAGGCATCATAAAATATGATGAGTTCAAACATAGGGCCACCTTGGTGATGTAGGAAATTAGAAATAAGAGTCAAGGCTAGTATAGGGAAGACAATAGTAGGATCTTAGACATGATCCTTAATGAAGGATAAAGGATAGTTGAGGCCAAAAGCATCAAGGAAGCCATGGCCAGAAATGACAAAGAATTGAATACTTTGGCTGACAATGAGGAGGAGTATCTTTTAAGACTAGTTGTGGAGTTGGAATTGGCCAGTGAGTAGCACCAAAAGGCTATAAACATCCTCTAACAACAACAAGAAAGTTCTCAGGATCAGGCCCCACCAACCAACTAATTAATATTCTATTTTGTAAAAGCTTTGTAATATTTTGAAAGAGGAATATTCTTTTGTAAAGGCATATGCTAATTTGTTAGCATATTACCTCTAGGTCAATTTAGTTTGTAAAATCAAATGTATTATAGAAATTTATAGAAAAATGATATATGTCCTTACTTCTTGTAGATTTTTATCTTATAATTGATTGGTATAGTGCCTTGTCCTCCTATAAAAGGCAATATTAAGATTTTGTAAAGGGAGAGAATTTTGAGCAAAATTTGTATACTTTGAGCAGTTAATACAATCAAATAATTCTACAAAGATTGTCCATGTTTATTTGTGTTAATTGTTATATGGCTTTTCTCTCAATTGCTAGTCTTAAGTCTCAAATTAGAATAATTTATATGAATTTTGAGTTGCATTTTGATTACAGGGTTGCTAATTTGTGCTTATGCTAGATTAGTTGAATGATCTTGAATTTACTTCATTTTATTTTATTTGCATTAGTATGTGCTAATACTATTTGAGTGTGGAAGCAAATATTTAAAGTAAATTTGGTTCTTGTAATTTTTTATATCATCCTTGGAGGTTTTCCTAGCATGTAGTGAGATGTGAGCTTATGCTATTTTGCAACATATACTACTTAAGTGTATACTTAGTTGTAATTGAAAATTTGTCATAAGATTTGAGGTTAAGATCAATAATCACTTATTCTCTTTCTACCTTACCCTTTTATTTTGCTTATTTTTTAACTAGATCATTTTAGTTTACATTTCATTGTAAATGTCTATTTAGATTAGTCTATAGTTTAAGATTTGATCATAATTCACTAGTATTAGCATAAATAATTACACTTTGCAAAGATTTGGTCCATGATGGCTCCCAACCATCAATTAATATAATTTTTTTGGAATTGTTAAACATTGATCTATCGCTATTTCACCATAGGTAATATAAGTTGCCAAAACCTACTACTCATGCTCTAAATTCCTAGAATTATAAAATGAGAAGTGTTCTTTGAACACTAAGGACACTTGTGATACATTTAGAGGCATCAACAAGTCCCACTGGCGCTAGAAGGAGGGCCTCTTTGTGAATTATTTGAATCTTTGTTAATCTTAGTGTTTTGATCTAAGATTGGTGTTATCTTTGCACTTTTATATAACTCTTTGCTCAGAAGCATAAAGATCATTGATCTTTGTGGTCTTTAACATATCTTTGTGCTTCCTTTAGACAAAGAGCATAGTTCTTTGAAGTTTGATGCATGATTTTGGTAAAGATGGCTTAGGATTTGAAAATTCATGGTATTTTAGGTTAGAATATCTTGTTTTGATCAAAGATTGGTATTTTTTTCATAGATCTAGGTTTATTTTAACTTGGACTTATAAAGATAGACCATATTTGTATAATTAGACACATCTTTGAGCTAGCTTAGTCAAATATTGACGTCCTTTACTATTATTTATATAATATTTGAAAAATTAACTTAATGTGTAGGTTTAATCCTTGTTATTTATAAATATTAACTTGATACATCATATTTCAAAAAAGATCTCCAATCTTCAAGCTAGAATTATTAAGGATCTGAACAAGATCACATTCAGAGATAAGGGAACCTTTGCTTAAACTTGAAGTCCACAAAAGAGCCAAGCCAAATAAAGGTAGGTGTAGACATTCCAAATATTTTCCAACCTCACTTCTTCAAGGTACCCCTACCTTTTACCTTTGTACAAGTATGGCTTGGTTGGGAGATTAGTTAATCAATGTGCCAGGTGTGGTATATGATCTCCCACGTAACCCTAAAAAATAATTTCCAACATTTAGTCTAATTAGTATTGTAACTGATAAAGAACACATTAAATCTTTAAAAGATACTTTAAGGTTGATAAATATCATACATGAAGATGTAGCACGCAAATTATTCCCCTTTACTTTTAAAGATATTACATATGAATGCTTTCTCAATTTGCTTGACAATTATATTACTAGTTGGGATGGTTTCACTAATGTTTTCTTAGACTTGTATGGTAAAATTTTTAGTCCATGTGTCATATACCACTAGTTTACCACCATCAGGAGGGATACAAGTGAGCCCATAAGGTCCTTTAATGCCAAGTTATAGAAAATGTATAACAGGACCATAGAGATTTATAAACCTGATGAGGTTTTAGCTTTGGAAATCTACAAGGATGCAATAGATCCCATGACTTTTGTATTTCTAAAAAGATTTCTTCCAGCTATAACTTCACTAGCCAAGGCTTATTTTGAAGCAATGATCATCAATGATCAAATGCAACCCTTGAGACAAATGGCCTAATCTATTATAAATATCAAACCATATTTTCCCATTTTAAACATTTTCCCCAACAATAACTAGAATGTTCTAGCCTTGAATCAACTCTCAAATCTGAATCAATTGCCTTTGAGTCATGCTAATTCCAATCAAAATCTAAGATTTTTAAGTCATCCTATTGCTAATGGATTCAATGCAAATGATCAAACAGATTTAGTACCAACTGATGGTACTAATAATAACCAAGTTCAAAATTTGGAAACTCCTAAGAATGTGAATGAGTCTATCCTAAAAATGGTCCAATAGTTAAGCATTAATTTCCTTTAGCTATAAAAACATGTTGGTAATACTGGAGAGAGATCTGGTAGGAACTTATCATTCCAAAGGTTTAGTAGGCCTAATAATAGGTTTCAAAATGATAGTATCCATAATAATAAGAATAATGAACCATCTTTTGAAAAGAGGACTATGGACATTAACCTTACTAATATTGCTTTCCCTGATTATTATAGGGTGCATTGTACAACCAAGCATGGAAAGATTGATTGCATTGAGTTTTTTAAGGCCTTTAAAGATTTACAAGAAGATTTAGACACATTTGAAGTGGTCTCTAATAAGGATAGTGGTGTAGGTACTTTAGGATCCAAGCCTATTGATCAAACTTTCATGGTGGAGACATTTGATTTCCCTTTTTAAGAGGAAAATGAACCTGATGATGTCCCTAAGAAAATCTAGACCTTCCAACAATTCTTAAAAATGAATTATCCTTTGAGGAATAGAGAGAAGAGGTATCCCTTGACTACCTCAACACCTCTAAATAACTTTGGAACTCCTCTAAACACTTCTTCAAGCAATGATCTAGAACCACCCAAAGGGAGTAACTCTAAGCATAATTTTGATATTCTTAGTTCTTCAAACAAGACTGGTTATAATATTGTTAAAAACATGAAAAATATAAAATCTAACATCACATTGCATGAATTAATTCAAATAATAGAACAAATAGACCTCCTACTGGAATCATGGTCAAAAAAATCTAACAAATTACCCAAAGATGACAATGCTAATATAGCTATGCACAAAGCTAAGGCAGAATCTCCTCCTTTCCTACTCACAATTAGGATGTTTGGTAAGAATTTTCACAATTATTTATTGGATTCTAGTGAATCCACCAATATCATGCCAATACGTCTTTGCAAACAACTTGGTTTGACACCTATTAAGTCTGATAGAGTTGTTACTCAATTAGACAAATCTAGAGTCAAGGTGATTGGGGAATTATTAAATGTTCATATGAAATTGGCCTCTAAACCCAGAATATGGTAGTTTATTGATATCCAAGTTTTTGACATTCTTGATGTTTATGGGATCTTGTTAAGTAGGGAATGGACCAAAGCTCTAAATGGCTACATGTCCATAGATTGTTCACATTTATGGCTACCTTGGAAAGGAGTTCCAAACTAGATTAGGGTTGAAAGAGAGCTGAGGATGAAGCACATGATCACTGAGTATAATAATATCAATGAAAGGGTCAACATAATTGACTTATAATTAGGGGTTTTCATCCTAGAGACTGCAAAGGTATGTGATCCTAAGAGTACTCATGTTATACCTAGGCTATGAAAGTTACATTTTGATGGTGTTAGGTGTAAGGATGGGTCTGGGGTTGGTATTATCCTTACTGATCCTAGTGGTAATAAATATCATACATCTTATCAGATCTAGTTTTTATGTACCAATAAACTCATTGAATATGAGTTCTTTATCTTAGGTTTGTAATTTTCCATAAAAAATAAAGTCAAAGAACTACTAGTCTATGGTGATTCAGAACTAGTAGTCAACTAAGTGAGAATCAAATATCAATGCAAACTCTCATAGTGTAAAAGGAATAAGTTTAGGTTCTAGGATCTAATTGAGTATTTTAGTGCCTTTAAAATTATCTCCATCCATAGAGAGGTGAACAAAGCTACTGATGAGTTGGCATCTACTGCAACCAACCTCATGCCTGACCAAGACTCACCTAACTTCAACATTGAGTTGATACCCTATCCTTCGATCCTAGATAATGTGAATCATTTTTAGGTCTTTCGTGATGATCAACAAATATTGAATTTCATGACTATTTAAAGGGAATTTTAGGCTCAGATCATTAATTATACTAATGAAAATACACTTAGGGAAGGCAAATTTAATGGTAAAGTCATTCAGTTAAATAACAATAAGATCCCTAAGGGGATGATTACCTTAGAGAGGATATTTGATCAAGATAAGCTAGCTGAGGTTTCTAATATTCCTAAATAAAGTGGGAAGGATCACAATGTTATTGATCTTGTCCCTCAAGATCAACCTCAGCTAGTTAATGTTGGAAAAACTTGCACTAGTGTTGAGAACAAGAAGGCCAAAGAGTTGCTAACCAATTATAAATATCTCATAGCTTAGTCTTACAATGACTTGAAGATATTTGATATCTTTGATCCAATATTCATCACCCATATTATACCCCTTGAATATAGTTGTAAACCCTTCAGGTAAAAGCAAAGACCTGTGAACCTTGTCTTAGAACCAATGATCTTTAAAGAGGTTAAGAGATTGTTAGATTCTAGAGTAGTATTTCCCATCACGCATTCTAATTGGGTCACTTATTTGGTGTTAGTAAGGAAGAATAATGGTGAGATTAAGCTATGCATTGAATTTAAAATTTTAAACAAATCATCTAAAATGATGATTATCCTCTTCACTCTCTTGACCAGGTGATACAAGTTATTTCAAGTTCAGCTATGATGTTTTTCCTTGATGGTTTTTTAGGCTATAACCAAGTGTTGGTTGATAAATAAGATAGGATGAAGATAAATTTCACAACTAAATGGGGCACCTTAACCTACAAGAGAATGCCTTTTGGGATAATAAATGTAGGAACTACTTTTTAGAGGGCCATGGACCATGCATTCCAAGGTCTGATTGGTAAGTGTATAATTATATATAGATGATCTAATTATTTTTCATAAAAATATGAAGTTCACTTTATGCATTTGCAACAAGTATTTGAGAGATGCAGAAGGTATGGAATCTCCCAAACCCCAAGAAAAACATATTTTTTGTTATTGAAGGTAAATTGTTATGACACATTATAGCTAAAGATGAGATCTCCATAGATCTTGAAAGAGTAGAATCTATATCTAAGATAGAGTCTCCAAATATTAGAAAAGAGTTAAACTCATTTTTTGGTAAGATAAAATTTGTAAGAAAGTACATTTTTAGCTTTGCATAGATTTTCAAGCCATTGAATGACATGATAAAGAAGGATGCCATGGTCTCATGGAATGAGGAATCTAGGAAGGCATTCAATGACATCAAATAAGCAATTAGCCAAGCTCCAACCTTGATAAGTCTTGACTTTTCAAAGGACTTATATCTCTATTCTTTGCATCTGACCATACTATGGTTGTAGTTTTAACTCAGAAGGTTGAAGGGTGTGATCACCTAATAGCTTTCATGAGTATTAACCTTAAGAATGTTGAATTGAACTATTCATTGATTGATAAACAAACATATGCATTAGTTGAGGTAGTGAAGAAATTTAGGCACTATATCCTTAGAAATAAGGTACATGCTATTCTATCTAACCCTACCAAAAAGCTCATGTTGATCTAGAATAAACTTGGAGAACGTAAAGGTAAATGGATTTTAGTTTTGTAAGAATATGACATAGAAATGAAAATGACAAAATTGGTAAGGTGCCAAGGTCTGATCTAAATGATTGCTAATACCATCCCTAAGCTAAGTATTATGCAAGTTGATCAACAAAACTATCAAGCTATTGAGTGGTATGATTTTATCATTCATTTATTAATTAATGGTACCTATCTTGCAAGACTAACTAGGGAGGAAAAGAGGGCCTTAAGGCTTAAAGTAGCTCATTATTTGATCAAAGATGGGGTTTTATATAGAAATAAATTTGAAGGGGTCTACTTGATATGTGTCTCAAAATAATAATCTACCCAAATCATGAGCACCTTACATGACAATTTTAGAAATGGGTACCCATCTGGGAAAACCATAAACCCATAAGATCCTCAGAGCTAGATACTATTGGCCAACTATTTCCAAAGATGCTTACAAACATGTAAGGGAATATCACTCATGCTAGATATTTAACACCAGAGAGCTTAAGGTAGTAATGCTTTTATAACTAGTTGTGATTGATAAACCATTTGCATAATGGGGGTTGGACTTGATAGGGGTAATCAACCCCAATTCATTATAAGGTCACAAGTATATCCTGACTACCATAGATTATTGCATAAGGTGGACTAAAGCTGTAGCCACCAAATAATACATGACTGAAGAGTGATCAATTTCTTGGAGGAGAACATATGTACTAGATTTATAACTCTACTCTCTTTGGTGTGTGAGAATGGATATGCATTTATATCCATAGAGATGATAGAATGGGCATATGATAATGGAATTTGTTTTAAGTTTTCATCCAACCATTATCCCCAAAGAAATGGATTATTTGAGTATACCAAAAATAAATTAATAAAATAAATCAAGAAGTCTACTATAGACAAGCCCAAGACTTGGCTTAAGCTTCTCAAGTATGTCTTATGGGTAGATAGGATAAGGATAAAACAAGCCTTAAAGGCATCACCATTTTTGTTGGTGTATGGCCAAGAGATTATCTTCCCTATCACTCTCAAGCTACCTATGCATAAATTCATGAAAGAGTATATAGAAGAAGGATAGGAGCTTGAAAATTCAAGATTGATAGAAATCATCCAGATGGAAGATATATGAGAGGAATCATTTGCTAATTTTAGTAGACATCAGACCATGATGAAGAGGTAGTTTGCCAAGAGATCAAATATCAAGGTGTTTAGACAAGGGGACTTAGTTTTCCTTTGGGAGAAAGTATTTGAGCCTAAGGGAAAGCATGGCAAGTTCACACATTATGGATTGGCCCCTATTAGATTGAAAATACATTGAGAGACAACACCTTTAGACTTAAAGACTTAAAAGGAGTAGAGTTCATACTACCCACCAATAGGCAATACCTCAAACATTACTTCGTTGTTGCTCTCTTTAGGTCTTTATGGAGTAACTCTATAAGATGGCTCGACTTAGTGTAGATAGACTAGTTAGATTCTTTTAGTTATTTCCTTCATATCCCTTATTTGTATATGAGCATGTATATATCTATTTGTTTCCTTTTGTTTCTTGATTTACTGCTTTCTATTATGTGTTTGCTTTTATTACCTTGTTCCTTGTTTCCAATAAGTCCTTTTGAACAACCCTGAGCTCAAAGTTTATTTAGCTTGATTAAAACTCCAAAATTTAGGAATGTGGGTATGAACCTCATATATATGCTGACCATGGGTCTAAAATGTGAACCCAATGTTGTGATTTGAAGGAACTGGTAAAGACCAATGGAAGAGGCCAACTGCTCCACAAAAACTTAAACATTATCTTGACCTAGATTTGGTTTTAAGAAGATTTGCGATTGTAAGATGAAAGCTTAATCTATTGAGGCACAATCATGATTGAACTTAAAAAACATCCTTGCCTAAGATAAATGGTTACAACCATAGGTGATTTTTTGAGGATCAAACACTTGAACAAATACTTAAAACTGGCTACCCTGGTTCCCAACCTATGAAAAGCATAAAAGATCTAAAAATACAAAAAATAAGAATACAATGCAAAATCAAAAGATTTTCAAGCATAGGTGATTATGGTAATCTCCACTTGAGCTACGAATGCCTAGTTAGCAGTGGAACAAGGCCATGAGTGAGGTCAAAGGCATCTCTATTGGGGCTATGGATGTTTGTCTAGAAGTAGAGCAATGCTTAAGCCTTCCCTGAACTAGAAGCATGATTCTTAATGAATATCTAAACATGCTCCAAGTCAGTGTTAATTATTAAATATATGAAACCTAGAAGTTGTCTCCTAAAGCCTATGGAAAATAGTAAGTGGGATCAAAGCACACACCAAAAATGGCTGTCTTAATGTTTGATCACAATTTTGCAAGTACAAGGTTTGTTTCAACCATAAATGATCTAGATAATGGCATTGATCAAGTAGAGTAGATGAATTAGTTGTTTGTCTGAACCAGAGTCTCTAAGTTCTAAATTTTTTCTATGTTTCCCCTTGAAGTTTCCATTTTTTGAGGTCAATATACCCCCATTTTTGAAAATTGGGACCCTTGAGATAATTTTAACCTTAACCCTAGAACTATGGCAAGTTTTTAACATTATTAGAATTTGAATATCATCCATTTTGATAATGTTGGCTTACTGATTTATGGTTTTTCTTTGATCTTGCCTGAATGTTACTAATAAATGGTATTCATGTCTTATAGTTATAGGTTTTATGGGACCCTATTGAAAGGATCATGATTAGAATTAGTAGAGTGAATCTATTCAAGTTTTCACTAGCCTTGGGTTTGTGAAAATTTGAATCTAAATTCATGTTCTGAAAGCTCTCCTCCAAAAATGCTAGCATAAACCCTTGGTTCAAATTTACATTTGGTGGGAACATTTTAAATTTATTTTGGAGTTAATCCCCAATTTTTATGTTAAGGCTTGGTCATGTTTTTTAACACAACCAAACCTTAACCTAAAAATTATGCTTAGTTCCCTTTATTTTTCCCCTTTGTTCCTTACATTTCTAATGTGGTCCAATGTTACACTAGCATGACCCTTTTATTTTAGCATAATACCCTTTACTAAAAAATTTAACATAAATTTTTAACCCTAAGGCCCTATTCGCATTTATCAACACAAATAAGACCTTAGTCTTAAAGTTTTAGCTTAAGTCTTATTTCTAATCGAGTCTAACATTCATGATTGGTAGGATCCTTTTATTTATAGCATGGTCCCATTTATTACCTATTTATCCTAAAGCCTTAATGCTAAGGCCCCATTCATGTTTATTAACATGAACGAGACCTTAGTCTTAACATTTTAGCCTAAGTCTTATTTCATCCTAGATCTTAACTTAAAAACCTTGCTCCTTTGTAGATTTGATGGTCCACGCTTCATCTCAGCTTTTAATCAAATAAAGAGAATACAATAATGAAAAGTTAAAAGGCCTAGGAAGCCCCAAAAAGTTGACACATGGTACTCCTACATTCAAATGTAGGAATTTGATGAGCTTAAGTTTGATATTTGCATGATTTTCATTTGATGTTTGTGAGGCTATCATTGACGTTTGGGCAACCATCAACTTTAAGCCCACCAAAACTAGGAACATCATGAGCTTAAATTTGAAATTTTTATGAACATCATTTGACATCCATGAGGCCATATTTGATGTCTAAGAGGCCTTAAAATTCAATCTCTTTGAACATTTTACTTAGAAAAAAAAAAGAACATGTGTTTCTATCATTCAAAGGGGCCACTTTGATATTAAGCTTTAAAAACATAGCATAAAATACTTTAAACTAAGTATTTTTGTGTTTATTAATACAAAATAGACATAGTTAAAAGTATTTTAAACTACATGCATTGTATATCTATGCATGATTAAAGTCCTCGCAGCTTGCAAGATCAATAGATCATGCTTCATTGAGCCTAGATGATCTGAAGGTGCAAAATCACTGATGACTTTTCAACACTTCTATGAGAGCCTACAAGTTTGACATGTGGTAGATGCACATTCAATATATGATTGGTTCAGGATATAGATCTTAGAAAGCTCATGGAGGTTCCAAGTGGCATAATCATGGGGCTTGATGTAGAGGTGGCCAATGACATATGAGGGCCTAGATCACGATCAATGGCCTGCATTTATCCTTGGATCCTGATCTAATGGTGTGAAGCAAAAGGAAATTTTTAAATGCTAACAACTAGTGATTTGAAGGTATTTATGAAAAATGCCATGAAATTTGATAGATAGATGTCAAATAAGCACTATGCAAGCACAAAATGATAAAAATGAAGATATTATGTGCTCAAAAATGCAAACATATAAAGGTAAAGGTAAAAATTAAATCAAAGGAATGTATGAGCTGAAGTACAAGTAATCCATCACCATTAAATATTTAGGAGATCCCTAAACTTGCATAAAAGCCTTAATTTGAGCTCAGATTGATCATAGTTAAGCTAAAAGAGAGTCTAATTACAATTTGTGCACAAAAGAATTGACCTAGAGACCATTTCGAACACAAAAATAATAAATTTTTAAAGTTTGGAATCCATGGCACCTTGGAAGAAATAATACAGGGATGAGACAAAGTTGTATTTATCTATAGACAATGAAGGGAGGGTCTTCAAGGACATAGACTTGGACATTGCTACATTGAGCATGTGTAATAACTAGTGTGATCTCTTTTGGACCATTGAGGACACGAAACCCATCATGAAAGAAGAAAAAAATATTACCATTGTAACCAGAAGGTATTATAACCTAATTTAAGTCCAAATGACTAGACTCCACCATGTAAGCACCAAATCTAAGGTAATCCACTGTATCGACAACCTTGCTCCCATTTTCAAGGATTGTAAGATTGAGTAGGGTTGGATTATTCATGAAAGTACCTTAAAAATAATTTCATTCATTTCTCCATTATCCTTTAAGAGTTATTATAAGCTTCCAAAACCCTAAGTGGATTTGCTTACCATTAAGGAATGGACTAGCAAGAATGATCTAGACACCATCCTTAGGCCATGATTGCTTCAAAAGAATAATGTGATCCGAGACCTTGGTAGAAATATATTAGTTGCCTAATTTAGAGAGGGTGTTAGGGTAATTATGACCCTATTAAATAAGATATCTAGAGCACCTTCAACCACTTATGTCAATAATAGTTGGGTGTCCTACATTTACTTATGATAGAGAAAGAGCTCACTCTTCCAATTGGAGAGATGATCGACATATATCTAGAAAGATAATTCACAACCATTAAGAAGAAGAATAGTACCCAATTATTCATGATTTCATATCTATTGGATGCCTTACTAACTCCACCCAGATCCCTTATATCAAAAATTTGTCACTTGAGGGTAGATTTATAGTCTCCCACCACTATTCAAAGCTACACATATTCAAATATATGCATAACATCCAATTCATCTGTGACTGTGTGTATCCATCCTTGGTAGAAGCCATCATAGGGATTCTTATGCCTATGGTAATCCCTCTAATAATAAATATGTGGAGCTAATAAGAGACATATACTTATATCTAGATTGTATAATGATCAAAATTTAAGGGATTTTGATCCAACCTTATAAGTTGTGCATGTCTATGTTCCCATTAAGATGGTTGAGTAAAAAATTGCATACCAATTTATTAATGGTGTGGATAGAGTGTGAAAAGACAAGAGGAAAGGAATCTTACATCCCTATCCTTTAACCATTGAAAAGATTGTGTTACAAAATTAAGATTAGGAGAATATTATGGCCAGACATAGGGATTATTTCAAATTGCAACTCGATGAGCTGAAGATGTGGGACCCCAATGGCATGGTCTCCACACACTTGAAATATAAGAAATTGACCAAATTAGTGTATGTACACCAACTCAATGTCCATGATACCATATATATCAAAGAAAATAATTTTGAAGAAATATTGGTTAGGCTTAAGGGATATAAAATTAGACTTAAACATAGATTGACCAGTGATCAGAAGCCCCCAGGTGGCATATGGAAAATGGGACCTCTATAATACCATTTTATATTTAGACCTTCAAGGCCCCCTTAAGAGAAACCATAAATGGATGAGTAACATCCCCAAGCATAGATTACACAAGGTCTTGGTAAGGAAAAGTTAGAAGAGATACCTCATGAGGACCCATCATCCTCAGTCCTTCCCCAAAGACCAGAGTCTCTAGTGGAATAATTAGACATGATTTCCCTAGAGCCTAATGAGATAGTGGAAGATGCCCTCAAGGTTCTTGCTGAGGCATATGGCTCTGATGAAGAGGAGGAACATATTGAAGAAGCACAAGCCCAAATAGAGGAGGCTAAGAAAGAAAAGGGGAAGGAAATTTCCTTGGACCTAGTCCTAGTGGCACCATTGAAGAAGAGAAAGGCGGAATTGGAAATGGTCCTAGTGGGATCAAATAAGCCAAAGTTGAATTTCACTCACCCTATGAGTGAAGTAAACTTATTTAGTGATGAATACCCCATCTATGGACCAATCATTCCTGATTGGTTCATCTATGGAAAAATTTAGAAAATCCCCATCTGGCACCACTCATGGGCCTTGACCAAAACTATTAACATTGATGTGCATGATAATATGAAGCCATGGATACATGATTTGATGAAGGAGGAGGAAGAAAGAATAATAGTGACCACTGAAGGGTTAGATAACAAGTAAATGGATGCTCTAGGAGCATTAAGCAGTGCCTAGATGGAGGCTCCTAAACCTCCAAAGTATATTGAATCAACTATTACTATGTAATTCAATCTAGATACAACTAGATTAGAGAGAGTAATAACTAAAAAGACCATGGTGGGGACTAAAGAGTTCATATTCTAAAAGGTTGAGCCATTTATAGGCTTAACTCTAATTGGGGGACAATATCTTGGTGAACTGCCTATCCATGAAGAGGATGTTGAAATCCTAGCTAAGGCTCATTTAGCTCAGGTCAGAGCAGGCATCATAGGTATGAAATAAATAATGTCCAACCTAGATAAGGAGAATGACAATTTGAATGCATAAGCTATCTTATTAGTGCCTGAGGCAATGCTCAAATTACTAGATGGATCTTTCTCTGATATGTTTGAGACCTTAAAAATAATAAAGCTGAGGTAGAGTGCATTGGCACAATAGAAAATAGTGGCCAAGGGTCTAGTATCCCAATGGCAAGATTCATAGGAAAAAATAATAGGGCTGATCAACATTCGAGTTGGAAGGCATATTCCTGGGTTTAAATCAATAAGTTTGGGACATTTGAATACAATTCTAGGAATTGTCATAGAAAAGATCCAAAGTTTGAGTACTTGGTCCAAATATTTAGAGAGACTCTTGAAAGATGATGAGGAGCTAATTAGGAGGATTGAATAACTCTTAGGGGCCATGCTAACTAATCCTACATAACCCACTATCTTAGGCATCATAAAAGATGATGAGTTCAAACATAGGGCCACCTTGGTGATGCAAGAAATAAAAAATAAGGGTCAAGTCTAGTTTGGAGAAGATAATAATAGGATCTTTGACATGATCCTTAATGCAAGAGAAAGGAGAGCTGAGGCCAAAAGCATCAAGGAATCCATGGCTATAAATGACAAAGAATTAAATGTTCTGGCTAACAATGAAGAGGAGGGTTTTTTAAGACCAATTTTGGACTTTGAACTGCTTAGTGAGCAACACCAAAAGGCTATGAACATCCTCCATAAACAAAAAGAAATTTCTCAGGATAAGGACCCACCAATCAACTAATTAATATTCCTTTTTGTAAAAGCTTTGTAATATTTTAAAATAAGAATATTCTTTTATAAATGCATCTGTTAGTTTGTTAGTGTATTGCCTCTAGGTTAGTTTAGTTTGTAAAATCAAATGTATTCTAGAATTTTGTGAAAAAGGAAAACTGTTCTTACTTCTTGTACATTTGTATCTTGTAACTGATCAGTATACTACCTTGTCCTCTTATAAAAGGAGTACTACCATTTTTTAAAGGGAGAGAATTTTAAGAAAAATTTGTATACTTTAAGTAGTTAATACAATCAAAGAATTCTACAAAGATTGTCCAAGTTTGTTTGTGTTAATTGTTATATGGATTTTCTCTCAATTGCTAGTCTTAAGTCTTAAATTTGAATAGTTTCTATGAAATCTGAGTTACATCTTTTATTATAGGGTTACTAATTTGTGCTTATGCTAGATTAGTTTAATGATCTTGAATTTGATTTGTTTTATTTTCTCTACATTAGAATGTGCTAATGATATTTGAGTGTGGTAGCAAATATTTAAAGTAAATTCAGTTCTTACTTATGCTTCTTTATATCATCCTTGGAGGTTTTCCTGGTGTGTAGTGAGATTTGAGCTTATGATATTTTCTCTTTATACTGGTTAAATGTATACTTAGTTGTAATTAAAACTTTGTCATAAGGTTTGATGCTAAGATTAGTAATCACTTATTCTCTTTTTTCCTTACCCTTCTCTTTTGCTTCTTTTTTAACCATATCACTTTAGTTTAGATTTCATTATAAATGTCCATTTAGATTAGTCTATAGTTTAAGCTTTGATCATAATTCAATAGTATTAGCATATATACTTACACTTTATAAATATTTGGTTATTGATGGCTCCCAATCATCAATTAATATAAATTTTATGGAACACTTAAACATTGCTCTGTTGTTATTTCATCATAGGTAATATAAGTTTCCAAAACCTACTACTCATGCTCTAAATTTCCAAAATTATAAAATGAGAAGTGTTCTTTGAACACTAAGGATACCTGTGACACATTTAGAGGCATCAATACGTACATTGATTCCACCTGTAGAACTTATATTGACACCACCTCATGCATCTACAATATTATATCCACATCACTACCAACATTTAATCCACCTCAAATAGTCACACTATCAAATAAATCACTAACACTTAACATTCAACCCAGGTAGAATGCATTATAGTAACCATAGACATGTTTCTATCACTATTGATACATATAGAAGCATTTACATGACTCCCTTAATGAATATAATTTGATATGACCAAAAATTTAGTTACTATATTGTAAGCTAATAGAATGTTATATCCACTTAGAATTTTACCAGTGTAAACTGAGTAAATATAGAGCTTTTAGTTTTCAAGTACATTGAACAATGACATCACGTAATTTAATAAAAAATAATATGTTCTGAGTTTATTTTATAAACATAAGCTAATTTTCATGTTCTAGTGGAGAAATAGTTTCTCATAATTTTTTAATAATTTATTATTATTATTATTATTTGATTTTCTAATTGAAACATTATAAAAATCATACATCCTCAATGGCACCCTTCATATCAGGGATAATTTTGATAATTTTTTAAATATCTATTTATATATTTAATTATGTGTGCAATATCAAGGATGATTTCTAATTATAGGTATAATTTTACTTAAATTTAATAAAAAATATAGATATATTTATAAATTGGAGACATTGATTAATTTTATATGTTTTGAAATAATGGTATCGAATATTAATTTTATTTTGAACTCTAAATTATAATTAAACATTGATTTTTTAAACTTTATTTCTTGAAATGTTTTTGAAATTTTGATGCATTTGTAATAAAAATATATATTTTATTCAATAAAATATGTAATTATAATTAAAACCCCATTTTGGATTTTTTGTGTCATCAAACACAAGTTTAAATGGGAGGATAATGCATTGTTTACCTCTTAGTGTAAACATTGATGCAACTTATGTCAAGGTAAGAAGAATTGAAAATTTTATATTTTATATTTTCTACTTTTAGTTATTGATATTGGTTAACATTATCAATATTATAAACCATCATTGACACTACTTGCATTAAAAATTGAATTTTTTTGTAAAAGTATCACTTTTAGTGTCATAATGTCATTAAAAATTGATTTTTTTTTTGTAAAATTGTCACTTTTAGTGTCATAATCTCATTAAAATGCACTATTATATAATTTTACTAGGTTTTATTCTATTTTTATTAATTTCAAGCCCTAGTTCATTATCAAAAAATTAAAATTTTTCTTTGTAAAATGTAGGGCACTTTTAAAAATTGTGATTACTTGTGCACCTCTTCTTAAGTTTTTATTTAGAGTCATATTCTTCAACCGTATTAATTTATTGAAGAAATAATTTTAAATTTGGTGTCTCTATGTGTAATGAATATCTTGTTATGGATAGGAATATTATCTTGTTAGATATTTAATGGCCAAAAAAAATACAATCAACTAAATCTCCATCTCCCATGGGAGAAACAAGATCCCAAAAAATATTACTTGTAGTCCATTTAATAAGTTTTTCATCCTTGTTCCATTAAATTAAAGTAGCCTTAAGAATTTTAGATCCTCCTCAATTGTGATGTTAGTGAATTTGTCCAAAAAAATGTATGCATTTAAGAGCTTCCTCAGTTTCAATTTATTCACCAAACCCATGGAATATGAATGCACATCCTCCAAGGAGTAATGATGGAGCATGTATTTGTTCATATCATTCATAGTGAAGAATCATTTCCATTATTTTTTTAGTTATAAAAGATTTAATTTCACCTCCCATCTAATTATTTCTAGATGCCATTTTGAGATTATTGAAACTTTGTTATCCTAAAACTATTTTGTAAAGGTCTGGTGTTTGTGTCATAGATAAATTGGAGGTGACAGATCCTTGGAAAGCTTTTAGATATTACAATTCCATTGAAATTGTCCAATGAATTATGATGTGATAATTATCTTCCAAAATAATTAGTCACAATGATAAAGAGGTAGGGTGATAAGAGGTCCCCTTAACAAATCTCACAAAAAAATCTAAATAAACCAATTAGTTATCAATTTATTATAATATAATATTTTAGAGAAATGATGCAACTAGCTATCCAATATTTTAATTACTTAAAAAAAATCATATTTTTTAAAATGCAAATCATAAATTCTTAGTTGACTCTTTTAAATGCTTTATTCATATCCATCTTGATATGTAAGTTTTTTATTTTGATATGAGATAGAGTTATTAGTTCATGGTCTATTAGTATTCCATCCAAGATTTTTCTCAATGACATAAAACCATCTTGTTTTGGAGAGATTATTTTTTAAATAATTAATTTTACCCTGATTTCCATTACTTTGAAGACTCTCTTATATGCTAAATTGTATAAAAAGACAGTTCTATATGAATCAAAGTAATAAACATCTTATTTTTTGGGTATAGGGTAATGAAAGTGGAATTTAATTATATGAGGATATTTTTATTTGTCTTGATTCTTATACTATCCAATCACATCTTCCCCCAAAAAATTACCATTTTTTTGGAGAAGTCCTACTAGGAATATTTCTAGACCCATGCCTTTGTCATTTTTGAAGAAAAAACTGCCATCCTAACTTATTCATCAGACATTAGAGTTGTAAGAGATATTTTATTTAAATTAATGATCAATAAAGGAATTAATCTCAAATTTTCTTTTTTTACCTTAGATATGCCTTGAGGATTTATTTTTTTAAAAATTGTTAAAATTTATTATCATTATGAAATATTTATGAAATAAGGAAGTATGCATCTCTTTATTTTATCCATTATATATTTGATTTAAATTAACATATGTTCTAATATTACATAAAAAATTCACCTTGTAATTTCATATCTCAAGTTAATCCTTCTTCGTAGATCAAGGCTTTCACATTGGAATTTTTTGTTTGAATTTCAATTTTTTTCTTTATAGCATTCAAAATTATTTTTTGTAATGATTTTTATATTTTGTGTAAGAAAATAAATTTTTTACCCATAAATATTTTCATTCCACCATTATTTTATATTGTCTTTTAAAGACTCTTATTTTGTCCACATTAACTCAAACTATTTTTTGTTGGATCAGTCTTTTTGAGTGATAGTAAGGTTGATTGGTTAGTTATCTAAGCCAACAAATAAAAATTATTTAAAATTCAAATAAAATATCAAACTAGATCTAATCTAAGATTAGGATTAATCTATGCAATATTTTTACCACAAAAATTGAACCAATTATTATATTTGTTGAAGTGTAGGATAATGATTAAAAATTGACACCAAAGCCATATATATTCAAAAAATTATGAAAAAATGAAGGAAAATTGAGACATCCCATCTGAACCTTCAATTTTTTTAATGAGGAGTCTATTTTAATGAAATCACCTCTAATAACCAATTATAATTAGGAGATGTGTCTTTGAATCATTTTAAAGAAATACAACAAATTTATCTTGCATGCTTAGTGTTACACACACACACACACACACACACACACACACACACACACACACACACACACACACACACACAGAGCATGATTAGTGTTTGGTCCATATTTTTAACATATAACACTTAGTAAATTTGATTTCATCAAACCTAAAAACCTATCACTTTACACAATCATTTATAAGACATATAGAGACTATTAGTGGATTTCAAATAATTGAGTGCCTTCTAATTAATATGATGGCATATAAAAAAATTCAATATTTTTACAAACACTCTTCATTATCTCCTTAAAGGAAACTCCTCCATTTTTATTTACTAAAGGATAAGGATGTTTGGTTCTTTAGAAAGAATAAGTTGTTTTTAACAACCTATACTTATGTTGGAATTTAGCCTACACAAATTCCAATAAATTATCAACATAAGGTGGGTTTCATCTTGCTACTACAGGTAATGGATTTATCCCACCCCATTTAAAAAATTATATCTTTTCCCTAATTTTTAATTTAAATGATTATTTTCAATTCTATTTACCCTTCATTTTGATCCTCTAGAGGAATTGAGAGGCTCTAGTTTTCCTTCTTAGAGTGCCAAACTTTTTTTTTGAATTTTCAAGTATATATAAAATCTATTTCTGATAACCCATGCCTATGTTGAATTGAGATTCCATATTTTTGGAGTTTGAAAGTGAGGTTGTATTAGGTTTGTTTCCCTCCTCTTGAAATAATTTCTTAGCTAACTTTCTCATTATAATATTGCTTAAGCTTGATTGACTTAACATTTATTTCTTCTATGAATGGGTCAAATACAAATTTAAAGAAAAATAATTTTATTTTAAAAATAATAATATTATTTAAATATACATAGGAATGTGAATAAGACAACTCATAAGAATAATAGATCAACTAGAATAATAATTGCCAATAATAACCAAATAATGTGGGCCACCTTATCAAGGTTATCTTTTTTGGATATTATTTGATTTTATATTATAATAAATTTATAGTAAGTTCAGATATCTAATAATAATTTAAATTTACTAAGGTGGTGTGGTGAATATTTCTAATATTTGAGATATTATTTTAATTCTTTTAAAACCTATCATTTATGTTGTGATGAAATGTTTCAAAAAAATCATAACTTTATGAAAAGTAATTATTTTATCTTATTTAGTGATGCCAAATGATTTTAGGTATCAATTGTCCCTCCTTGAGAAGAAATGTGACCCATTTAATCTATTTATTTAACCAAATGTGTAATTTCATCTGAATTTAACTCTTATTTGGACACTTTCATTAGTGAGTAAATTGCCTGCATTGATCACTCGATATAAGCCAATTTTCTAATGTCTAGTATACTTTACCATTTTATCTATGGACTAATAAAAATTATATGGTGTTAATAATTAGGATGTATATCTATGACTTGAAACTTTTCAAAAATATTTTAAGTGTTCACGAGAGATGGAAAGTATGGTCTAAGTAGTTCCATATCTAACTCTGGATGTAACCCAAGAAAGGGTGGAGATTTTATCTCAAAAACATTAGTGCAACTTTCTTTATGATTGTGCAAGGCCCATTTTTGAAAGGATTAAGTTTTATTTTTATGAATTCAAACAAATTTTCTAAAATTATAGCCATACCTTGTCACCAACTTAGAACTAGTGAGAGACTCGATGCTAGTCATGGAGCTGCTAGTTTTTTTGGCTTGTTTTCTATAGAATTTTATGCACTCTATTTCAAATTTTTAAATAAATTTACTAAATATGGTGCCCTTTTCAGATTATTTATGTTCATAATGATATCATTCTCAAATACAATATGAAATGTCACATCAATGGGGGATATTAACTGAAACCCATAAAAAACTAGAGAGTACCTTGTCTTATGGAGCCATGGAGGGCTCAATCATACCTATGTTATCTTTATGATAAACTATTATCTAATTTATGTGGATGTATTTAGTTACACATCAAAATTATAGACCTCATTATATAGTTAAAATATGTTATTTAATCATATTTATATGGATCAAAAGAGGTGGACTTGGTCAACTTAGTGTCCATAATAGACCATATAATAGAAAGTGCTAAGAAATTTGATGTCCTTATATAACACAATGGTTTATGGTAAGTTGAAGTGGACCCACACGTGATAAAAGTAAAGACTAATATTTCCTTAAAATTTTATCCTCTTTATACAAGGCACAAAAAATACCATCTTAGAAAACCTATCAACCATAATAAAAACATAGTCATGACCATACTTAGTCATAGGAAACCTTGATATGAAATCCATGGAGCCTAACTCCAAAATTTGATCAAGAATTGGTAGATATGTGTAGGGCCCTAATTTTTTTAGTTGGTTTTTATATTTCACATGTTTTGAACTACCTAATATAATTTTTGATATCATGACAAAGGTTTGGCTAATATAATTATTTATGGAGTACTTCCACTATATTTTTCAACCCTATGTATCATGAAACTTGACTACAATGTGCCTACAAAATCACCTTTTAATGTTCTAATATAAAAACACTTAGGTTCCTAATTTACATATAATACCTTCCTATAGATAATTTTATGCAACTTTTCACCCCATATTTAGTGCTTGATAAATGGCTAAAAAATTATGATAACTACCATAGCCATTTAGATGTCTCATGGCTACATGGATTCAAGAGTGTTTTTAGTGCTACAATTGGAAGGTGGATTAATTAATTTAAATCCTAATTGGAACTACCTTTATTGTGATTAATATAAAGTGGAATTTTTATATGTAGGTGTACCATTTATAATGGATATCATTATATAACATGTCCTAGGTTTACATGAACTATGGGAGATTATGAACTGTATGGATGATTGTCTTCATTCCTAGAATGTAATGTTTCCATTACCTACATGTATATAGAATGACATAAAGTTATTTTTATTAAATATGATACCTATGTACTATTTTTATTAATTTTTAAATGTGATATGAAATAAGATGTTTAGGCTAGTTGAGGATTGAATCAAGTGTATATTTAAAAGGATCAATTTCAATAAAAAAAGGGATGTTGAATACCTGTTAAGGTGAGGAATAGTGTTAAAAAAATTAACCATTTTAACTACTCAAAAGCTCATTATTTTGATGTGTTTCACACAAAATTTTCCTTTTACCCCATTTGGCTACTTGATTTAAGGCCCATCGATCATGAGAGAATATGATTGATGATATAATTTGGTTAACCCTAAGAAGCTTATGAATTTTGTAGGTGTTGTTAAGCTTGGCCATTCTATAAAAAATCATATATGATTCAACATGTACAACATCCTTGTATATGATATATCACATATATCATACACTTTACAAATAAAAATAAAAAATCCTTGTTGACATATAGATTATGTTGTGTATGCCATCGAAAACTTGCCAAACTTATTACAAGTGATATTCCCATTTTAAACTAAAACTAAGGATTCCATCCAAGTAAACATCCACAAATAAATCAATGAATATAAATAATATATAATTCATCATCCACATAAATATTTCAAGTGCATTAGTCAAGCTGAATGACACAACTAATAATTTAAAATAGACTTTTTTTGGACTTAAATATGTTTTAAAAATATCAGATGAATTAATGAATACTTTATGGTACCCTATTTTAAAATCAATCCTTATGAATAAAAATTATCATTTGAAATTTTATAATAGGTCATATATGCATGGGAGTTAATACCATTTCTTGACAATAATCTTGTTAATGCCTGTAGTTGATATAACATCACCACATCTCATCCTTATTTCAAGTTAGCTTCCACAAGGTGATGTATTGGGCCAAATATGACATTTTTGCATTATTTCATGGACCTTTAAATTTATATATTAATTTTATATCATATAAAATTTTATTTTTATTCCTTTTGGTAAGTATGTCCTAAGGATTAGGTTGATGGGATGTGTCACCTGGCAGTGTAGGGGAACACTAGTAAGTGTAGTTAAGACATCTATGTCATCTATTAAGATGTCATCAACTTATTTTTATTTTATGTTTTATTTATATATATTATCTTATATGGTTGTGATAATATTTTGAGTGCAATTTTTCCTAATAAAAATTATCATAAACTTTTCACTGTGGCCAATCACAAATATACACTTCTTTACACTAATCAATACCATTTTCTTCTTAGGAAGGACCTCAGGGATTTTTTAAAGATTGTTTTCCCAATGTTATGATTAAATTACGGGTCTTGAAGTATTATATTCCATAAATTTTCAACATGAATTGATTCCAAAGGAAAATATGATAGACCTCCATGGGTACCACATTACGTAATGCCTCAATTTTGAATTTTTTGATTACACATGGAAGATGAAATTGTTAACATACACAAAAATATTTGCCTTGGTTCAACCATCATATGGAAAATAATTATAGGTGAGGTGTTTTTTTATATGCACAATTCATACAATCTATATATAGATAAAAAAAAATTCACTCTCACTATCCATGATGAAGTGTAAAGCTTTCCACTGCACCCACATTTATGAATGAAAAAGTTGATATTATTATTTGGATTATGATGTTGTAACGTAAATTATATGAATAATGGAATATGGGACAAAATTCATAATTTTATTACCTAGGTCTATAGGATAAAATATGTGTTCATACTCATTATAATCTTGTATCAGACTATATTCGTGGGTCTTAATAAAATATGTCCTCTTAGAACTGTTAGTATAGGTTTTTTATTCCATTTTATGGTTTTTCCTATAGATGTATTTATCTTGATAAGTGAAATATTAAGGTCACTTATATTTAATAATGAGGTAATTAAGTTACACATGCACATGTCTAATTTGTATTCAAATCAGTTGGTGTGGATGCCCTTGACATTTACCAACTAATGATGACATCTTACCCATGGTGCTCACTGTTCATTTGACAATTGTCATGTCTTTATATTTCAAAATGTAGGTAGATTTATGCCTCTCCTCTACATATTTATATACCTCTCATCAAATATATTTTCATTTATTATATTTATAAGACGTTATTATGTTCATATTTATATCTTATTTTGATACAAGACTTTTTATTTTCACATGTTAAGAGTCCAGTGTGTTTGAATCTCATCAGTTCTCAATCATGGCCCATTATAATAGATCATGGTTCATTTTGACATGGTATCAGAGTGGGCTCTTGTAAAATGAACACCTTTATTTTGTTTAAAATTATATTATAACTTTCCTATGTTTATCCCCTAGTCACATAGAATTTTATCCCATGGTCATAACCAACCCAAAATGGATAAACAAGTTTGGTAGGATTTATTGTGTTAAAAAAATTATGACATTGTCAAATGTGAATTTATTTTGTGTAAGAATTAATAAAAACTTGATTGAAATAATTTTTAAAGCACAAAAGATTTTGTAGGTGGCTCCTTTTGAGGTAATATTGTTTTTTAATTGTGTATTTTTTGATCTCTTTGCATTAGTATCATTTTAATATTCTTGTTTAGATGATATGAGGTATTTTCAGTTCTTGTCCAATTATATTTTCACTAAATATAAAGTGCCGATTGTATACACATTACAAATTTCCAATTATATATATACTAAAATATAATGTGCCAAACTTCTATAACATATGGGGGTTATTGATGATAGTTACAATGGGGTTGATTTTTGCCTTACTTTCTCTTTTGAACTTATATTTCTAAAAATATATTTCTTTCACTAAAATATGGATAATAATTTTGTTCCAATTGTCACTCCATATAATTATCATGCATTGTAGACTAAGTACATATATTTTTGAAGATTAAAGGTTTACATAGAATAACTATGGGTATTCAAACCAAAAAAAATCTAGATTCAATTTTTTTTAAGTGGTTTAACTGATGTGATGAATCTTATGGTCTTTTATGTTTGTCTATATCTCCTATGTTACTCTTTCACATTGAAACTACAAAATCATCATATGAGGTCTTGACTATTCTAGAACTCTTTGGGAAGAAAGATGTAATGAGGGCTCATGAACTATAGAATGAGCTCAATAAATTGAGTCTATGGGAATTTGACATAATAGAAGATTTCTTCACCAAATTTAGGTCACTTAGGTTGTAGTTAAAATTATGTGGCATATATAAAAATATGAATGATTAATCCTTTTAATTATTGCCAAGTTAGGTCCTGACCATCCTATTTTTGTGTTTACCTTCCAAGCTACTAAGAGTGCCCTAGGAGGTATATGGACCATACCATCCTTAGATTATTTTTACAAATAATTAACTAGGGAAGAAGACAAGTTTATTCATATGGGTAAATTGAAGTCCTATAAGTCTCATGCCCTAATTGTTAGTCATAAAAAATAGAAGGCTTAAATGAGTAAGGATAATAATAAAAAAAGGACTAAGAAAAATAAGGGTAAACAAAAATATGCTACATCCAAATCCACAACTAAGACCTCTTCTTTCGATGCTAGACCTAAGATAGAGAAGGTCAAATGTTGTAAGAGAACCTAAGATGATGATCATAAATGGATGAAGAAATAGATAAACAACTTAATAATTTTTTTTGAGAGGAATAATATAAGTGTCCTTGATTATATCAAGCAAATTTTATCAACTTTAGATTCCTCTAAGGCAAAATATAATAGTAAATGGAAAGGTGATAGAAAGGAAATAAAAAGGTCCTTATTTCATTTTCATCTCAACCTTCCACATGGGTTATTGATTTTGGTGTTTTGCATCAAATATAATCATCGCCAAACTTATTCTCATTGTTAGATCCATGTTGTATGCCTTATATTTTTATAGGTGATGATACTTATATACAATTTTATGGGAGAGGGTAAATTGAAGCAAGTGATAAAACATATGAGGATGTTTTATGTGTTACCTCACTGTCAACTAATATTTGATCTATTTATCAGATCACCTATATTAGATCAGGAAAGAGAGTTGAGTTTACTTTAGATTTTGTAGTCATTATAGAGTTACACAATAATTCTATAGTGGAAGTTGGGAAAGAAAATAACCAATCATGGTTATAAAATTGTCACACTTTACTCTTGATCACCCTTCTATATCACTAATCACTCAATTAGATGGGGTGAGTATGTTATGGCATGAGTGATTTAGACATCTTAATTATCTCTACTTGGATAAACTCCATTGTGTCTACTTTTTTTATGGTGTTTTCTAAGTTTTAATACTTGGTAAAAATCTTGAAGATAATTATGAAAAAAGGAAAATCATGGAGAGCTAAATATATTCCTGAGATTTTTCATAGTGAAATTTCTCATCTATTTCCATAATATTCTTTTAGCAGGACCAAATTTATTCTTACCTTCATTATTGAATTTTCAAGGTATACTTGGGTGTACTTTATCAAACAAAAGTTTAAATTTTTTGATCTTTTTCAAGACCTCAAGGCTCTTGTGGAGAAATAGTCAGGGGAAACCATTAGGGTTTTGCACATAGATAATGATGGAGAGTATGTCAATCATCATTTTAATTATTTTTGTACTTAAAAATGGATTAGTTTAAAATGTATAGTTCCATATAGTCCTTAACAAAATGGTTTGGTAAAATGAAATAACATGTCATTGAATGAAATTGTAAACTTTATGATACACTCCAAATCTATTGCACCTCAATATTGGGGAGAGGATATTAATGATGCATGTTATATCCATAACCACATTCCTCAATGAGACTTAAAAGGAACCACTCATTTTGAATCTTGGAGTGGTTGGAAACCCATAGTTAAGCAATTCAAAGTGTTTAGATCTCCAAATATGGCCCACATTCCTAAGAATAAATGTAAGGAAATGTACCCATAGAGTAGGATTTGAATCTTTATTGGGTATCTAGATGATATTAAGGGATACAAGATTATTCATCCTACCACACATGAGTTGATAATGAAGAGGAGTATTAATTTTTAGGAGGGTCTTTTAGATTTAACACTTGACACTTCTCCCCTCCTTTGAATCACTAATATTTGATTATAGTTCTGATGATTTAGATCACCTTGAGTAGATTCTTGATGATGAGGATTCTTATTCTAATTTATATGATGATATTAGAGATAGGGATTCACATCCTTATTATCCTATTAAATTTTTAAAGATTAAGGAATATCGTAACTATCTAACTTTAGGCCATATTTGGGTTTAAAAAAATAAAAAGTGTAGATGATTGGGTTGGGGATCCATCAGATACTAGGTAGACACACTCATAATTATATGGTGTCCTACACATCTTCATTTATAATGAATTAAATCCATATTAATTTTTTGAGGCTTATACCACTAATGAGTAGGACATAACCATGAGTGGGGAGTATATATTCTTTATTAGGAACCACACTTAGGTTTTGGTTCCCCTTCCATCCTTGATTAGGAACCACACTTAGGATTTGGTTCCCCTTCTTAAGGGAAAGAAATTTAATGTAGATGGATATATCAAACAAAATATTATATATATGGGTAAGTGGATGAGTTAAAATCATGTCTAGTATTAAAAGGTTTTTCATAGGTTCTTGGCATTGACTACACCAAAACCTTTTCACTAGTTATAAATATGAACTCTATTCAACTCACTCTTGTTATTACTATAACTCATTATTAGGATGTTCATCAGATGGATGTGAAGAGTGAATTTATTCATAAATACCTTAAGGAGGAAATATATATGGATCAACAAAAAGGTTTTGTGCAAGATTATTCCTTAGTTTATAAACTTTAAAAATCTATATATGGCCTCAAATACGCCCCTTGAGCTTGGTATGCCAAGATGGATTCCTTCCTCCTCACTTTTAGGTTCAATATATTCCATTTTGATATAAATGTATACCTTTTATGGTAGTATGACTCACTCCTAATTTTATTTTGATATGTTGATGACCTATTGATCATAGGGAGTTCTTCGTCCTCCATTGTAGTAGTGAAAACTAATTTACCCGATAGAATCTCCATGATTGACTTAGGTTTATTACAATACTTCCTTGGGATTGATATTTCACATTCTAACTAAAGGATCACCATTCCAAAATACAAGTATGCTCTTGATTTTATCACATGGTTTCACATGGCTGATTCTAAGCTAGCTCTAAATCCCTTTCTTTTTGGAGTCAAAATTGAGGTTGACTATTCTTCTCCATTGGCTAATGCTACTTTGTATTAATAACTTATTGTTAGTCTCATCTTTCTAACTCATAATATACCTAATATTTCATATGAAGTGGGCATGGTATCTAGGTTTATGTAGAATTTACATGAGCTACACTAGAAGGCATCCAAGTGCATTCTTTATAAAATTAAGGGTACTCATAGTTTTAGGATTCACTATGGATCCAAAATTAATGTTGACTTGATTAGGTAGATAAATTATGATTGGGATAGTGATACAAAACATCACAATTCAAATTTAGGATATGGTTTCTCACTTGGTTCAAGCCCAATTAGTTTGTCTAGCAAGAATAAAAATGTTATTACTTTATCATCTATTGAGGTTGAATACAAAGGAGATGTTAATGTTGATACTAAGGCTATTTAGATTTAGGGGATTCTTACTAAGTTTGGTATATAGTTCAGGTGAGCCACAGTCATCAAATATAAAAACTAGAGGAGCATCTAATTCTATAAGAATCTATTCCAACATCAATGGACCAAAAATGTCAAGATTCATATACACTTCAATCAAGAGCTCATTCATAGACATGTCATTGATCTCAAATTTTTTTTGAATATGGATTAGATAGTCTATATCTTCAACAAAACCTTCATTGAGAGCAAGTATATTCATTTATTAGCTCTTATTTAGGTACAAGAAACTTAAACATAAACTTTTAGGGTGGATTTATAGTCCTCTATTCTTCTCTCTCTACTTATGGGGGAAAATTCTCTATATTATTATGGGGGAATTTTATATGTAATTGGGTACTTAATCATGCCTTTCTAATAGGACCCAATTCTTTTACCACCTAAGTTATGCTTAAGGAGGAGTGTAGGTTTTTTATTCCATTTTTATGGTTTTTCCTACACATGTATTTAGCTTGATTAGGTGTAATATTTAGGTCACTTAGGTGTAATAATTAATTCATTAAGTTACACACGCATATGTCTAAGTTTTAGTCAAATTGGTTGGTGTGGATGCACTTGACATTTACCAACCAATGTTGACATCTTACACATGGTCTTGACTATTCATTTGGTAACTATCATGTGTTTACATTGAAAAATGTAGGTAGCTATATGCCTCTCTACCTATTTATGTACCTCTCTTCAAATGTATTTTCATCAATTCTATTTAAAATCTATTATTTTTCTCATATTTGGTTCCTCTTTTGCTACAAAACTTTTTCTTCTCACATGTCAAGAGTCTAGTGTATTCAAATATCACTAGTTCTTAATCCTAACCTATTTTGATAGATCATGGTTCATTCTTATAGGAATGACATTAGTTTCTGTTATGATTTGTGCTCTTAGGTTTCTTACAATATTTTTAAATCTCCTTATATGGGGGTTTATATTTTGCAATTTTATTAGTAAACCTTGAGTTTATCTCTATTATGGGGCCTCATTAGTATATTTCCTTCTCACATACTTGGATTTTCCTCTATAATATGATTTTAATTGCTTCTGATAGTAAATTTAAATTTTTGTTTTAACATTTCCTTGATTATTGTTGCATACCAAAGGGATCATTCGATCATTTCAATGATTAGGAATCTCATATCTATTTAGATAAATGAATGCAAACTAATTTATTTATTTTAATATTTTAGACTTTTATAATCCTTGAGGTTGAGTTTAATTAATAGAGAAAGGAATGAATTTATGTATTCTTACACATATTGGTCATTATTTTTTGTAGTAATTTTTACTACATGCATTCTTCTTATAGGCAAATTATAGACAATATTCATTTATAACAACATCAATAAAGTCAATTAAAAATATATATATGTTGATCATACATTAATATTTTTCATTTTCCTTAGAATAATCAAGGTGAGTCTTCCATCATTATTAGACTTGGGGTTCAACTTTTAGTAGAAAAAATGTTATTTTCTTTGAATTTGAGAAAGTGTTTATAGAAAAATATCAATCTAATTTTGTGATCCAATTTTAATGTTATTCAATACTATTTTACCTTTAAGCATTTGGATATCAAAACTTAATTGCACCTTAAAGAGTGCGGACCCTTGAAAAATCCTCCTTTTTGAATCTACTAGTGTGCTTATTAGAATTTGGTAGAGAACATATGTGAATTAGATCATCATTTCAACCCCTTTATTTTCAAAATCATCTTCAAGAATTTCACTTACTAGGTCTACTGAATGTTTTCATCTTGCATCCTATTTTTATTACTTTATAGCTAAGAAATATAAAACAATAGAAACTATTCACTAATTCATATTATAAATGATATAAATAAACATGATAATCTAAATTGAAAGGGAGTAATTAAGATTGCACTAATTTAAAAATGATAATAAATAATAACCAAATAGATAAGATAATTAGCTCATATAGATTTCCTATGAATTAGGGAAGTGGTTACAAGATCAAACAAGGCTTAATATCAAATGAAAAACAGATCATGAAAGTGACACAATGCTCAAAATCTCTCAAACATTATTGATAAAATTAGAACCCTATTGTATCTATCACTATTTAAATTTTTTGATAGTTCATGTAAGCTTTGAACTTATATGTATTGATGGAACATTTGCACCTCTACTTGCATTTATATAATTCTCCTTCAAATATTTTCAATAAAGCATATAAAACCCTTAAATGCCTCCTCTTACTTCAAATCCATATCAAGACTATTAGATAAAAAAATAATTAAAAAGGGTTTAGTGATCTTAGGTTGGAATCAACCTAACCAGTCCTAATTGAATGACTAATCATTGCCTACATTCCAATACTCCAAAGAGGGCTCAAACCACATGTGACTTCCACACCTATGTATGTGTGCTATAAATCATGTAAATGAAATTATAAACATAATTTATCTTAGGTCATCCTTTGTTACAAGAATGAAATTAAAACGCTTAATTATAATAATTATTTAAAAACTTCATAAATATGCTTGAGTATAAGCAAACATAATGAATTAGCTAAGTGTTTATTTTACCCAATGAATTCTCATCCCTAAAATTCCTTTAAGGGATTTGTATATGTAGTGATATCAAATTTTAATTAGGGAACTATTGGAATGTCAAATACATCTAAATAAGATCCAAAATTATAAAATAAATCAACACCAAGGGTTATGTATTCAATAAATGAGCATAAATTACACTACAATACTATTGGAAACCTCAAACTCAACTAGTAACCAACAAAATATAAGTATACCAATATTATAATTAACATTAAATAACGATAAAAAATTAAACAAGACAACCTAAGGGTACCTATGACTAAATAAGAAGTAGAAATAGAAAACAAATAGAAGAGTGTAGGCTTAAGCCAAGTAAACAAGAGAGTAAATTATAAAGACCAAATATGCCATTAAGTGCCTAATTATTTGTTTGAATACATATGTGTAAATTCATGAAAAAATAATTATGTAAAGAAGTCTCATACCAAATTTGGGTGTTTAAAGATGCTCCCATTTAATCTATTATTTAAATTCAATACTAAGTACTAGTTTAAGGGATATAATAAAATATTTACTTGAATTATTTTTTGAAATTTGTATTTTTTTCCCCATGTCCCATAATGATCAATGTGTACCTACAAACACATGGTATCAATTTTGAAATTGAGCACAAGCCAAATATTTACTCCCTGCATTATTCCCATGGAGGAAAACCTTCATAGTGCCAATATTCATTTGGATGGTGGTGAAGAGTTCTAAAGTTAGGTGTAAAATCCATTAGAGAGTTGGTTTCATGATATTTATGAGAAAATGAAAAATTATCAAAAAATGGATGACTTGGAGAATATCCTAAATGAGTTAATTAAGAATCCATCGATCAGTTCTTCCTAATTTATCTATGTTTATGATCAAAATAAAATCACCTTCCAATTTTAATTTCTTAAAATTTGAGTCCATAGAAATTCTAAAACCTCTAAAGAGAGCTTGAGCTTCACCTAAATTTTTTGAATTCCATGGGATGTTAAAAATATAATAGGGTATCGCTTATCAAAGATTATCTCTAAATATACCTCCATCTATAGAGAAACTTGGGTTACCTTTGGATCCCTTCTAAAACATTATCTTAATAATGTTGTTGCTTGGGGGCTTCCAAAAATCCATCAACCTTTTTTTTCTTTGATAAGGAAGGTTAAAATTGTTTGAAAATAATTTCCATTTTAAATAATATGAAGATCCTCTCTAGTGATGTTATTTTTAGGATGCGAGATGTTTTCCTTAAAAAACTCTTGAAGAATCATATCTATATTAAGAATGAGGTTATCTTCTAAGAGAGATAGGTTTCTAATGATTATGTTTTTAATATCTCATAATAAAATCTAGATGATCATAGGTGGATCCATTTATAAAATGCATCTGAATTGATCCCCCTTCCTTTGTCCAATTAATCAATAATTCATGAATATATCCTATAACTACCCAAACTATATTCATTTTATGAAAGAAGAAAGATTAAATTATCTGGGAAAAATTAAAATGAAGGAGAACATCATTCAATATTTCAAAAATTTACTTACAAAAGATGCACTAAGAGGGCCCCTAAAAACCAATCCTTTTAAGTTTGTCTGAGAACATAGATTTTTTATTCATGGTAATCCAAAAATTTACATTAGACTTAGGAAGCCCCTGAGGAATCCATTTTTTTTCACAATCCATATTAGGGGATATGATAGGTTAACTTATTATGGCCTTGTTTCACAAAAAAATTACTTGAAGGGTATCCATTTGATTTAATGAAATCATTATCATTTGAACTACTGATATGGTGAGAGTTTAATTAATTATTGAAATAAATAAAAAGATCATAGAATAGGTTGGAAATTGAAATGATTGGGTTTATACATCTATAAGTTCTCCAAATACATTGATTTTTAACCTAATAATGGTAAAGTAGGGGTCCCCATCAATTTGATAAGTATTCTTATAATTTTTTTAAGGAAGGATGATTACAGAGCCTGAACTAGACCAAACATCCTTATCAAAATTAACAAATATCCTATTTTTAATTTCCAAATAGAGCGAGTTAGAAATTAGGCATCTAAATTTCCCAAATAAATTCCAAATATGTGATCCATACATCTAGTGCTATGTAGTAAAAATGTGAACAGGATAGTCAAAATTATCAACGTATGTTTTTCATAGAAATATACTCTAAGTTTTATCTTTGTACTGATATATTTTATAGATAATTTTGGTTCTTAGAGATTGATTCATCTTGAAAATTTTTATAATACAAATAATGGAGGACATTAAGGAAAGCATGCATATTATTTCATGAAAAATGGGGAACAACGAATGAAACAATGACAGAACAACAACTGGGTGGGAGAAAATTTTGAATTTTGATTTAGAATGGGATAATAGATGGGGATGGGGAGAGGTATAGGGCACATGGAAATAGGGAGGAGGATATTTTAAGTAGCATAACTAAGAAATTTGGCTATTTAATTACCTTTGATCTAGCAACAAAAGTTAGATCTAGATTCATGCATACTCGTTTCTATGTGAACACCTTTGTAAAGCAAGAGCTCCCTCCATTGATGTTTTTACACACTCATTTTGGTGTCCTTAACCAAAAAAATGAGTTTTAAAAATTGGTTCTATTTTATGAAAAATGTTATAAGTTGGGTCATCCATCCAAGGTCTATCCCATAGTTATTCAACAAAAATTGACTCAGCTTAAACCTTTTTATCATATAAAAGGAGTGTCATTTGAAGAATCAGAAACAAATAAAAATATGGAAGTTATTTAAAAATAGTAGAAGAATAAAGATAATCCAACACTTTTAGAAGAATAAATTCTTTTAAAAAAGGCAGTTTGGGAAGAAGGTAAGAAGGCTAAGGTAGAAAATGAAAATCATTTAAAAGTAGTCAATACAAAAGAAACAAGTCATTTCCATAGTCCTATTGTTGACCAGGTGATCAACTCTCAAGAGTCAGATACAATAGTCTCAAAGATAAAAGATAGGGTATAGGAATTTTTCATACAAGATCTACAAAAATATTCAAATCAGTTTGATATCCTAGCATAGTTACGACATCCATTGAAAAAGTAGAAAACAAATGTAGTGGTTAAAAATGTAGCGTGAAAAATGTAATGAGGAAAAATGTAGCAAGGAAAAAATATAGAGAGAAAAAAAAATCAGAGGAACAAAACATAGTAAAGGATGCACTCACATAGAAGATGACACAACTTTCAACTATAGGTCCAAACTCATGAAATCATATATTTCTCTATTATTTCACTTGTAAATTTGGTGCATTAATTTCCCACAATGAAATGTTAAATAATATCACCAAAATGAACTAGATAACAAATAAATAATGTGATAATCACTAAAATGTCCAATTATTCTCTTTGCAAAATTTTTGTGACATTAACAATACTGCTACATTTGTCCTCGCTATGTTTTGTCCTCATGAAATTTTTGTCATACTACATTTTTATCATAATATGTTTTTACCGCTATGTTTTTGTCTACTACATTATCACATAGAGCCATAGTTACAAGAGGACCAAGAAAATTTTCAAACCCTTATAATTTAGAATGTCAAAGACTCAAGCAAGAAGTTTTTAGAGGAAAAATAAAAAGCAAAAGAGAGAAATCACCCAGTAGCTTCATCCCCTAAGAATTCACAATTGGGGGACGTCAATTCCCAAGATATCCCATCAACACCCAAGCATAACATCAAAACCAAGTTCTCATCCTCTATCACTACCAAGAGAGGTACCAAAATATCAACTATTCATACACCTCTTAAAATGAGGAAATATTCAAAAAGATAAGTGTTTAAAAAGATCATAGATGCAGAAATTGTAGATGAAATTCAATCCATGATTCCTTTTAAGGTGGGCAACCCTTCTCATTTTAGTTAATTATACTAATATTTTATTGGAATATTAGAGGAATGCATAGTTCCTCTAACAAAATTTTTTAGAGGTTTTATAATAAGTTATTAAACCTATTATTTTGGCCACTCAAGAATCTAAATTGGATGAAGTTTTCTTTGAGAACCATATAAATGTTTATTGGAAGGATGCTAGAGCTGCTTGTTCTAGTTTGGAGGGAGATTCAGAGGCTCTTAGTACATTCTAGGGTAATGATAAACTAATTGGGGAGCCTCTTTTCAAATCTCCTAATCACCTACCAGTCCTTTCCACTGATATATTATATGGTAGGCAATGAATTTTTTAAAACATTTATGCCCCTAACTTTGTTTCTACTTACATAAAAGTATGGGATGATTTAAGATTTTTTAGAAATATCTGCAAGGATTTTTATTGGATTCTAGCTAGAGATTTCAACTATCTCCTTTATCTAGGGGAAAAAAATGAGGAAATCAAGTTTTTTAAGATGACATGGATGACCTCTCTTCCCTCATTGTAGATATTGGTTTGTTTGATGTGGAATTAAAAGGTTCTAAATTCACTTGGAGTAATAGGAGATTGGGAGAATATTTAATTCAATGCAGGATTGATAGAATTTTTATTTTGATGGATTGGTTGGTTCATAAGGATTTCATTTTAACATCTCTACCTTATGTAAGGTCTGAGTATAATCCCTTGGAATTGAAAGTAGTGGAAAAATATGCTAAAGAGGATAGATATCCATTTATAATGGAGCATTTATGGTTAACCCATTTGAAGATACATGACAAAGTTATGGAATGGTGGTCTCCAATTGTGAATGGTATGGCCGTGTGCTAGTTGGTTGAAAAAATGAAGAATCACAAGATCAAAATCAAACAATGGAACAAATAGGTCTTTGGAAATGTTCTTATCTAAAAAATCCTCTAAAACTAAATATTTTATGATAGAGTCTAAAATAGAAATTAATAGGTATGATATAGACATTCAAAATAAAGAAAAACAATTAATTTGTGAGTACACATGATTGCTGCAAGAGAGGAGAGTTTATGGAGACAAAAATCAAGAAATATTTGGCTCAAGGAGGGGGACAAGAATGCCCATTTTTTTCATATGTCCACTTTGAAACATAGAACTCATAATTCAATCAAGGAAATAACAAGTAGAGAAGGACAAATCATTTCTCATAAACATCTCATTAATTAAGATAGTGTGAGTTTTTTCAAATAAGTGTTTAAGAATGATTTCAAAAGAAACATCAGATTTGAACAAAAATTTATGCATGTTATTTCAAATTTGATAACCTAGAAAGATAATTCATCTCTTATTATGGATACATCTAATGAATATCTTAAATTTATTGTTTCTAAAATGAACCCTAAAAAATCTCTAGGTCTAGATTTATTTACAATAGCCTTCTTTTAGAATTTTTGGGATATCATTAGGGATGGTGTGGTGGATGTAGTTAAATTTTTTATATAATCTACTTAGATGTTAAAATAATTTAATCACACCTTTGTTGTTTTGATTCTTAAGAAGGAAGGATCTATTAATTTTTTTGACATTCACCCTATTAGTTTGTGCAATTCCATTTATAAGATCATTACTAAGATTTTCACATTAAGATTACAACTAATTATGTAAGTTATTATTGAGGCTCAACAAAGTGGTTTTGTCCTTAGAAGACAAATCCAAGGTGGGATCATTGTAGTACATGAATTCATTTACTTAATGGATAAAATCCAAAATGATAGAATGAAGATAAAATTATACATGGCTAAGGCTTATGATAGATTAGATTAGAGATTTTTAGATAGAGTCATGAGACAATTTGGTTTCCAAGACAAGTTCAAAAAAATTATAAGATCTTACATGTCTACTTGCATGTTTTCGGTTCTTGTGAATGGATTGGCACAAGGTTTATTCTAAAGGGGTAAGGAGTGAGACAAGGGGATCCTTTATCTCCTTTAATTTTCATCATTATGGATGAATATTTGAGAATATTTATTTCAAATTTTGTGACAATTGAAGAGTTAAAAAGTTTTAAGCCGGCTAGGAATGTGGACCCAATATCCCATCAACAATTTAATGATGATACCATTCTTATGGAAAACACATCTACTAAGGAAGCTAAAATTTTAAATCAAATTTTATTTATGTATGAAAAATATTATAATTTAAATTAAATTTAAAAAAAAAAATCTATTTTCTTTTTCAATATGCCTTTCATAAGGCAAGATAGAATAACTCAGATCTTGGGTTACCAAATCAAATAAAATCCTTCCTCTTATCTAGACATGCCTCTATTTATTAGTAACATCCCTCCTACATCTTGGAATCCTCTTGTGGAAATATTTCAAATTAATCTTGTTGGTTGGAAAGGGAAGCTTCTCTCTTAGGTGAGTAGGCTTTTGCTTATCAAAAGTGTTTTTTAGAGTCTTTTGGTCTATCTTCTCTATCTTTTTAATATACCTAATATCATAGAAGAAAAAATTAATAAGATTTAAATAAATGTTTCATGGATATGTTTTGAAGAGAGAAATATAATACATTTGGTTGCTTGGGAAAATTTTTGCATGGCCAAAAGCAAAAGAGGTCTAGGTATTTGAAGATTAAATTAGATGAATAAAAATATTCTCTCTAAATTTGACTAGAGATTTATCAAAAGCAACAATACTTGGGATAATATATGGAGATTAAAATACTTGGATGGAAGAAATCCTATTTATATTTTTGAGGATGAATAATTTGTTTGGGGATCTAATTTCTAGAATTTTCTAAATGCTAACAAAAATGTTATATCCTCAGGGTTAATAAAAACTAGGAAATGATATTCATGTTAATTTATGGAAATACTCATGTATTTTATACCAACCTCTAATCAATTTATAACTATGGTAGCACATTCAAAAAAAATATAGTAGTAAGGTTCAAGATTATTATTAGATTATAGAAGGTACAAGAAGTTATAAAAACTTGAGTATTAATAATTTAGATCAGGAAGATAGTTCAATTTTAACTAATCTAAATAACATACTGAGAACACGTTATTTGCCAAAATCATCAATGAGGATCATTTGGTATGGAAATAAACTATTGATGGACAATAGCAAGTCTGATCTGGTTATAGTTTGGTGGCTAATCTTCCAAGAAATGATGTTAATTGGGGTAAATTATGGGACAAGTTCCTCATACCTAAAGTTAAATTTTTTATATGGGTGGTTGTTTAAAATAAAGTGTTGACTATGGATAAATTAATGAAAAGAGGCTTTATATTGATCAACACAGGTGCCCTTTATGCAAAAATATCAATGAAATAGTATTCCATTTGTTGGTAAATTTTCCATTTGACTATGAGGTATCAAGATTCTTCCTTAAAAAATTTAATGTCCTTTGGGTATTTTTTGGCTCTAGGTTTAAATTCTAGTAGTCTTATGAGTGTCCTTTTCAAAATTATATTGTAAAGAAAATTTGGAATCTCACTTTTCTTCATGTTATTCGGGGAATTTGTGGTGAAAGAAATGAAAATTTTTTTAGGAATAGAAAGCAAACAAGTTTGGCATTAGCTAATAAGATGTTTTTGGCTATTGTAGAAAATTTTAAAGCTATGACTAGTGGAAAAGGTAAAAATTTTCAAATTTTTGAAAAATAACTGGCTTTAAATTGGTAAATTGATTCTCTATGCATTGGTAAGTTGATACTAAAGATGAAATAAGAAAGAGGACTAAATGAAAACCTCATCCTATTGGGTGGCTAAAGCTAAATTTTGATGGGGCCTCCAAGGGGAATCTAGCTACATTGGGAGGAGGAGGGATTCTGAGAGACCACCAAGGAAGGTTTTTTGCTTCTTATGTTGGTGGTATGGGGATCAAAACTAACCACTGGGTAGAAGCTCTTGCTTCCCTTTGGGGTATAAAATTGTCTAAATAATTGGGTCTTCATCATCTCATTATTGAGGGAGACTCACTGAATATAATAAACCATATTTCTAAGAAAAATACAGTGAGTTAGAGCATTAAATAGGTGGTGTAGGATTCTAAATCCATTTTAGAATATTAATAAGAAGTGTCCATTCAACACATTTACCATGAAGGCAACAAGGTTGCTGACTAGTTCACCAATAGGGAAGTTAGTTCTACTAGTTTTATTAGTTAGACTATGAGAGAAGAATCACCTTAGGATACATGTCATAGGATAGATAAGGAAGTTCCTATTTATGATGCTCAAAATTGTTGAAAATGTGGGGGGTCTTATCCACTTGTAAAAATAAAGTTCCTTAGAAATTTATTATTAAGTTTATTTGTATTGTTATAAACCTAATTAATGTTACTCCCCTTCTCTTTTTAAAAGTTCCTAGAGATAATTTTTTATATTCTTTAGGGAGAAGACAACATAGATTAAATATTTTTCAAGATTTAAAGAAAATCAATAATGACTTTGAGTGGGCTAGCATGAGACCCTTAAGGGGATTGTCATTTCACATTTGGGGAATCCAAAAAACCCATGTTCTAGTTCTAAGAGCTACATCTAGACTAATCTATTCTAAATGGGGATCCCTAATAGAACTGAACCCACAATGCCAAAGGAGGTTAAAAACAATTAAGAAGTTTGGGTTATCTACCATATAGGGGGAATGGAAAATTTTATGTAGAGAATAGAAGGTCATGAAAAACATGTCTCAGCTTTATTTGCTGACTCATGGGATAATAGAACACTGAATATCAATGAGATTTTACTTGACATCTCTGAAGAATTGATCTCTCACATCATTGGGATGAAAATGGAGGTGATTGAAGTGTACAAAATAGGTAGAGATTACAAGGAGAAAAATAGTTTTCTTTTAGAGGGAAAAACTTTGGAGGTGTTGCATAATGGTTTTGATTGTGAATCCTTATAAAGACCTTATGGAGATGTGGCTTTGCATATCATGTAGTATATCACTCTAAAATGTAGGTTCATGAGAGGATCTTTTGTAAAAAAATAATGAAAATGCATGAAATAATAGATTTATATAAATAATAGAAACATTGAAGGGATTATATTGATCACAGGCCACTTCGAGGGGGAAACCTCCTTTGAGAAAGATCAATACAATACATTTGTGGATGCCTTCACTGGCATCAACACTTACTTATATACTAAGTCTAATCTAAGTAACTACTACTTCCCATGAATGTGGGATAAAACAAAATGCTCACAGGATGACTTAAAAATCATATCCATCCATAGAAACTAATATACTAACAAAGCAAAGAGAAGGGGTAGCATGACTTCTTAACATCCCATCCCTCTTAGAAAAATCTTTGTCCTTAAAGCTTCAAATGTGGGAATTGGTGTTGAATCTGAAATAGTGGTTCGCATTGTGCATCCTTTGATTGCATTCCATGCCACTAAATTAATACCTCTATGATGGAGTGTGAAATAAGTTGGCATGTGTATCTATCCAGGATTGCTTTGACTCAAGAAGGATGGATCCTACAATATCAAGTTTTGGTAAAATACTTTGCACTCTAATTTTTGTGTCAAGAACTTTCTTCAAATAAGAGACATGAAAAACTGGATAAAATCAGGAAGAAGTTGGGAGGTCCAATTTATAAGAAACCAACCCAATATTTTGGAGAACCTTATATGGTCCATAGAACTAGGGATCCAACTTATAACACCCTTTGAGTTTCAAGGATGACTACTTGTATGGCTATAGGTAAATAAAAACCATATCACCTACTTAAAAATGTGTGCTCTGAATGGTGATGATTAGCATATTATTTCATTCTATTTTGTGTCATATGAATATTATTATATAGAATGTTAAGAATCTAATCCTGAGTTCAGAGAATCATGTCAACTCTTGAACTGGGAAACTATCAGGGGTATATAGAAGGAACACTGGTGGTGCTTGACCATAGAGTATCTCATATGGAGTCATTTTAGTTGAAGTGTGGTAGGAGGTATTATAACACCATTCAATGAGAGGGAGCCACTTTCCCCACTAATGTTGTTGTTTTGAGGTGAAGTAATGAAGGAAAGTTTCCAAGCATTTGTTGACAATTTTAGTCTAGCCATCCATTTGTGGATGATACCCAAAACTCATCTTCAGTCGGGTGTCAGTGCATTGAAATATATCTATCCAAAAATGGCTAGTGAAGGTTGCATCACAATTTGAGATAATGGTAGAAGGAATTCCATGAAGATAGAAAATTTGGTCCAAGAAAATTTATGTGACCGAGGAGGTGGTATAGGGATGGCTGAGTGCATAAAAATGACTATATTTGGAGAGGCAATCAACCACAACCAAGATCACTATTTTCCATCTAGAATTAAGGATCCCCTAAATGAAATCCATATAAATATCTATCCAAATCCTAATAGGGATGGGCAAGGGTTTGAGTAACCCAAGAATGATTGTTATTTCACCTTAATTGCATTGGCTAGTATCACATTAAGCCACCATCTATTGAATTTCCTTTTTCATTCCCTTCTAAAAGAAGCTATGGCATGTCTTATCATAAGTTTTGAGAAATCCTGAGTGCCCTATGGATGGGGAAGCATGGAGTTCATAGAATATATCTTATTGAAGATATGTGCTTTGGGGAAGTAGTAAATGGTCCTTATATTACAAATAAGCACCATCTGAATAATAATGTGATACTATAGAGGGGTTAGTGGCCAACTATTGAATGATTTGAGATAATGAGGAGTCATTGATATACCCCTAATGTACAACATCCAACCAATTCATAATAGGAATGGAAATAGCTAAAAGGGAACTTGGTCTATAAATGTGTGAGATAGAGCATCAATTGCAATATTATTTTTACCCTTTTTATAAGTGATCTCATAGTCATAACCCATGAGTTTGCTGACCCATTTATGTTTTGATGGGGTGGAGACCTATTATTCTAGGAAATATTTTAGACTCTGGTGATCAGTTTTGATGAAAACATATTCCCTAGTAGGCATGATTGCTACTTCTATAATTCATTCAAAATGACCATCATTTCTTTCTCATAAGTAGAGACTACTAAATTCTTTCCAGAAAGGGATTTAATGATGAACACAATGGGACATCCTTCTTGGAGGAGAATAACATCAAGTCCATTACTGTAAACATCATTCTCAATAGTGAAGGTTTTGGCAAAATATGGCATAGCTAGAACATGTGTAGTATACATAGCTTGTTTCAATTCTTCAAATGCACACTCGACATCTTGTGTTCATGTAAAAGCATCCTTTTTCAACATAGATATCAGTGGGACTACACTATTTCCATAATATTTGACAAATTTGTGATAGTATCCAGTCATCCCTAAAAAACATGGAGACTCTTGAGTGTCTGAGGATGAGGCCAATTTATCATGGAAGCTATTTTTTTGAGATCCACCCAACCCCTTAGGATGAAACAATATGCCTAAGATACTCCACTTTGTCCTCACCAAAATCACATTTGGACTATTTTACATAGAGATGATGATTAGAGAGAAGTTACAGTATGAGATCCAGATGCTGGAGATGTTCAAACCATATTTTACTATAGATGAGGATATCATCGAAGAAGACCAGAATGAATTTCTACAAGTAGGACCAAAATATTTTATTCATCAATGCCTAAAATGTTGAAGGATCATTAGTGAGGCCAAAGGGCATGACCAAAAACTTATAGTGGTTATCATGTGTGCAGAAAGCTGTATTAGGGATATCATCCTCATGAAGCTAGATTTGGTGATATCTAGAGCAAAAATCCAACTTGGAGAAAAAATAAGTGCCATGAAGCTCATCAATAATAGGGATCAGGAACTTATCCTGGATTATGATGTGATTAAGTGATTGGTAGTCAATGCAGAAGCACCATGACCCATATTTTTTTCTAGACAAGGAGAATTGGGAAAGAATATGGGATGGTAATGGGGTGAATAATGCTTTACCTCAATAAGTCTTGAACAAGCATATCAATCTTAGTATTTTTATAAAATAGGTGGAATTAGGCCCTAATGTTGGGAAGAATACTTCTAGGAAGGAGTTGAATATGGTGGTCCTCTATTTGAGAAGGTGGCAATCCCATTGGTTCAATAAAGACACATACATACCTATACAAAATAGTTTGTAGATTAGGAGTAGTGGAGATCATTGATGGTTGCATTTGATTGGAATGGAGCTAGGCAATGATGCCATGTGAATTCTTCTTAAGAAGCTTTTTTATGTGATGTGAACTTATGATGCTGAGAGACCCTAGGTGTAAGCCTTTCAATGTGTGTTTTTGACCATTAGCTAAAAACTACATCCAAAGTTTAGTAAAATCCCATAAGATGGGTCTAAGTGTGTGTAACCATTGGGATCCCAAAACACCATCATATCTTCCTAAGGGAAAGGCAAACAAGTCAGAACATAAGTTATAATCTACAATAGAGATACACACATTATGACACTTCCCTTTTCAAGGTAATGTGCCCTCATTATCAATCATGCCTTCAAAGTTAGAGTAAGGATGGATAAAATAATCAACTTGTTTGGTGATTTGAAGGTCAATGAAGTTATGAGTGCTACCAGAATCAATGAGTTATTGTAAGAGGGATCTTCTTGAAGTAACCCCTGACCCACATGGTTTGTATGATGGTGAATCATGCTAAGGCATGGAGAGAGATCTCTGGTTGGTATTCTAGAGAAGTATGTTCCATAATCAACTGAGATTTTTTTGGATCATCTATTATATCTTGAGCATCTTCCCAAACTTCATTTTTGAGCAAAGAGTCCACATCCAGGAGGTAGAGCCTTTGATTGACACATCGATGTCCTTGAGTGAATTTTTCATCATAATTATAACATAGTCCTTTTTCTCTGTGTTTGCATCTCTACTTCAGTCAAATACTTGATAAGAGTGGTTTTAGGGGTTGGTGTTGTGTGAGATCATTATGGATTTATATTTTTGATTGGAGTAGAATTATATTTTGATCACTGCTGAGATATAATCTTATCCTCTACCAATTTATCCAACCTTAGGGCTTTCATCATCATGTTAGTCTAGAACATTTTGACCTCAAATAGAATTGCATCCTTTAAACCACTAACAAAGTAACTCCTAAATAATTCATTAGATAATCCCTCTATGTGATTGGTGAGTTTTTTAAATTTTGTTTGATATTCTCTCATGTTTCATGTTTGTAAAAATTTAGTGAGTGCTCTAGTGAAGTCATCAAAGCACTAGGACCAAAATGTTACAAAATAAGGGTGCCAAAATTAGTCCATATTGGCCCATCATGAGCCTTGATATACCAATGGTACTATTGAAGGGCTTCATGTTCCAAGTAAAAATATGCAAGTGGGACTTTATTGACATCAAAAGTATTAGGTAGACTAAAATATTGTTCTACCTAAGAGATCCATTCAGTCAGATTTGCACCATTGAATTGAGGAAAATCAAGCTTCATCCCATGAAAATTACTGGAAGAAGAAAACCTAGTGTCTAAAGAGGACTTTGGATGCCTTCTATTATTCAAGGAAGTATATTGAAGATTGAGTTCAAGAATTTTTCCATCAATATCTTTGATTTGGGTCTTGAGGGTATAAATTTCATCCTCCATGTTTTTTGCTCTTATTTGGGTTACTACCATGGACAAAATACAAATTTATTTTTTTTAAAAGCTTTTTGATAGTCTGTTGGGAATATGCTAAAATTGGTATGAAAAGTATTCTGATACTTTACTAATAATGTGCACAGATCTGATATGGAAAGTTTTCTAATACTCTACTGGTAATATGCTAAAATTGGTATGGCAAGTCTTTTGATACTTTGTTGGTAATATGCAAATATCTGATATGGCAAGTTTTTTGATACTCCATTGGCAATATTATAAAACTGATGTAAATGGGCTCCAAGTTTCAATGGTTACCTAAGAATTTAAAGATATATCTTTATCCCCCAATGTTGTCTAAATGACTACCACTCTCCAAAAAAAATTTGGCCATGGATTTACCCCTAAATGATAGCTCTTGGTTTTCTTCATAGGTGGGAACTAGTTGATCAGGATGGGGCCATTGCCCTTTTCATTGGTAGGTCCTCTCAATGGGCCATCTACTTCAGGGTTCTTATGGTACTCCAAGTAATGAGTTTTAGGGCTTATACCCAAGAACTTCCCATAGTTATGTGGACATGTTTTACCCTAATCTAAAATAGATTATACTATTTTGAGTAAAAAAAACACAATGTAGTGGAACATAAAAACACTTTCTGAGAAAAAAAATTTAGCCTTGAAAAGCGATCTAATACCAAATGAGAGGATCCTCCAAAGAAAATTAATGAAAATGCATGAAATAACAAATTTATATAAATAGCAAAAACATCGAAGGGGTTATATTGATCACAGGGCACTTCGAGGGGGCAACCTCCTTTGAGTAAGCTCAATATAATAATTATGTGGATGCCTTAATAGGCCTCAACACTTACTTATATACTAAGTCTAATCTAATTAACTACTACTTCCCATGAATATGGGATAAAAAAATGCTCACGGGATGACTTACAAAGCATATGCATCCATAACAACTAATATACTAACAAAGTAAAGAGAAGGGGTATCATGGGTTCTTAACGGTTCAATGTTATACATTGGTCTCTGTTCATCTTTCTCAATTACTTTAGACATGTTATTCCCTTGAGTTTACCTTTCTACATGCTACTTTCTATGGAAACTTCCATTGAAAACGGGTTAAAAAGGGTAAATATATAGTTCCAAGGCATAAAGGAGTAATTTTTATCATTCAAAAATATATTAAAGGTATGAATCAAATCATCCCTAAACTTCCCAAACCCCACAAAGTAAAGAGGAAGTTAGGAAAGTGCAAAAGATTTGGATTAAGTATCTGGGTAGTAATCCTACTAAACATAAAAAACAAATTACTGTCAGGAACATCCCTAAATCAAAATGGATAGGCATTAAGAACCGACTAAGAACTGTTATTAAATACCCTTTAGCAACTGGTTAGAAGGTAGCAAACATAGACAAAATTGGACTTTCAACTAGGCAATCTATCATTATTGAAGATGCTGCTTGAGATAAGGAGGAGACCAATAACCATAACATGTTTGAAAGGGAGAAAATAAGATTCCAACTAATAAATATGACAAAGGCAAGATGAAAGTGAGGGATTTATCTAAGGATAAATAGTTGGAAGAACTGGGAACGCAATCCCATGATCCTAATGAAAAGTGTAATGCCATGGTTGACTCTCTAAAAGGTAAGCAAAATATAGATAAAATTGAAGAAGAATTAGATTTGTAAAAAATGATAATGAGGTGGTTTATGAGGGAACCATCTGAGCTCAAAGGAAAATTGAAAATGCTCTAATAGGATAATGATATATTGACATATAAAGATGATGATAAAGATTGCAACATTCAAATTCAAAGGCTCAGAGATAGGGTTGGTGCCCTGGAATGTGAAAATGATGAACTAAAAAATAACATAAGCTATTTAGTTAATTGTAGTAAGGATAGCATGCATGAAGGAATTTGAAATGAGGAGAGTTTAATATCTCACATGGGATAATTGTTTGATACGATGATCTCTTCAAAGGGTAAGGGTAATCATCTTCAATGTAGGGAATGTTCTAAATACATAGACAAGGAAAAGTTACTTCTTTAGATTGACTCAAACCTAAAATGTATGAAAATTTGTTGGGAGGATGTTGTAGGAAGATTTAACATGTATAAGGCTTTTAGTTATTTTCTGGATGCTTTTTGTCTTTGGTGTTGCTTAAGCTATTTTTGGGCTATATTTTGGTAGTTTTTAGCTATTCTTATGACTGTTTAGTCCTTTTTATCTTTGGAACTTAGTTAGTGATCTTGTTATTTTTTGTAGCTATTCTTCTTTTAGGGTTTGGGGTTTCTATTTAAAAAATCTCCACCTTTAACCTTAGTAAAAAAGAATTATGATACCACCCCCCCTTTGACTTAGGAAGGCAAACAAATTTCCATTTCATTAAGGAAATTTTCATTGACTCTACTAGCTCCCCCTTTTGATTTAGGAAGGCAAACCTCTTCCCATTTCATTAGGAAAATTTCATTGAATCCATGGGACCATTAACATTTTTTTTCATGATATTAGTTAATATAGACTTTACACTAACTAGTTCTTCTAATACTGACATCATGTAGACCCATATTTATTGAAGAACAACTTGAAATAATTTTATTTTTCCTACCCAAGTGATCCATAAACTAGGTGGATATTCCAATCCAAGATTCATCAACATGGATCCTATGACTCATAAGTATAATGATTAGAAGATGATTATTCTAGGCTATTTGTAATGTTGAAAAAGAGATGAAAAAATTTTATAAATAAAATTTACAACATATTACACATAGCATATTTCACATGAACATGAAGCATAAGAATAAATAAAGATCACAATAAACACAAGAATTATCTTGGAAAAACCTAATGTGGGTAAAACTCCATTGGGTGTGGTAATTTCACTCTCCTTTCACTATGCAACATAATAAATATACAAGGTACTACCCAACATGGAATTCATGGAAATAATTATCACTAACACTCTATCCAAAACTTTTACACAAGGAAGATCTACAGTTATCAAAAATTTCTTCGTACTCCAACACAACTCAACCAACCATTTATAGCTAGGAAATAATGAGACAACAAGAAAAAAGTTTTAAAATTGAAACTTACAATGTGATTGCAAATTCAAGAGTTCTCATTATGTATTTTTGATGATCTTCTACCTTGCATAGGCCTATATTTATGCTCTCTCAACTTTTGAGTCCTCCAAGAATATTAAATAAACTAGTAGTGAGAAGAAGAAATATTTTCACCTATTCAACTTCAGGACTTTTGTAGCTGATGAGACTACTAGTGTATGTCTATTGGTGGTTTTAAAACTATTGGATAATTATGCAATCACTAGTCATAAACCATTAGTTATGTAACCACCACCTTGAAAATAATGGAGGTTTTGATATATATTAAAAATATATTCATTTCAAGAGTTGAAACTTACTGAATTCATCACTATGAAGTTGTATAGATCATCCCACACTAACTCTACCATTATAACACATTTGATATGATGTTTTTAATATTAAATGTCTTACAATAATGTTTTAAATTCATGAATTACATGTAATTGGGCATAGTGGAAACATCTAGTATACATGACTAGAAGACCTCCCTAATTTGAGGCTTATATGTCCATAAAATCCTTAGGAATCCTATAAGTGAGGAAATTTCTTCCCGACATATTCTCTAGAGTACCTCTTATATTTTACAAGTAGTTGAACCTTTAACCAAACCAACTAATGTTCTTACACTCCTCTTCACATTGTCCTTTATTTATTCTGCAATACAACATCCTCTCTAATTCAAATTATATATCTAGAATGAGGTCTTCAATTTCAGGGATCAACACCCATTCATATTCATTTTTTAACATATAAAACTCAAAAATATTTGAGTTATCAACATTTATAACTACATAAATCATCATATAAAGATGCAAATCAAGTCAAAAATCATTCTTGCCCACTCATTCCATAATTTCAAATGGACCTTACCTAAGAGGATTAAGCGTCCTATAATTATCTTGGAGCCTTTATCTACTCAAGTAAAACCATACCTTATCTCCAACAAGGAAAATATGCTTAGTTTTATGTTGATCATTTTTTTAATTTTACTTGGCTTGAGATTCCTTCAACCTCTCTTGCACTTGGAGGTGAATTTGTTGAATCTTCTCAATGAATTTTTAAAGCTTTATGAACCTCATGATTTAATTTACCATTGCATTTGCATGGCTATCTCAAAATAATATCAAATGCACATGAAGGTAAGTAGCCAAAATAGGTTTTAAAATGAGATTTACTAGAAAATAATGCAATACTCTATTTTAGGAATGTTGAATATACACCAAAATTTCATCCCAAGATTTAGGATGCTCCCTGTTGTAACCTCTTAAGAGTTATACCAAATTTATATTCACAAACTTGATTTTCCAATTATTTTTTAGGTGAAAAGAGGTAGACGATTTCAACTTATTATCCCACATTGTGGCCCAAAAATTCCCAAGAAACCTTGAGTCCCAATCTAAAATAATAGAAACAGGAAAACCAAAATGAACCCACACGTTAGCAAAAACCAACTCAACTAAATCACTACCTTTGAGGGTCTTATTATAAATTATAAGAATACATATCTTAATAAGCTGATCCAAAACCATAAAGAGATAGTGATGCCCCTTCATTGACATAGGCAACCTTCCTAAAATATCCATGGAAATGCTTTCCCATGGCTTAAAGGAATATTTAATGGCATATACAAACCCAACTTCCTATTACTAGGCTTGCTTATTATATATAATACACATCCTCTTATGAACTTGGTAACATCTACTTACATATTAGGCCAATAAACATACCTCTGCAAATGTGGAACAATATTTGTAACACCACAATGTCCTACAACTTTTAAAGTATGTGATTCCATGGTTAGTTGAATCCTTTCCTCCTTAGGCATACAAAACTTACTCAACTTATAGATCAATCCACCTGAAAGGTATAATCCTAATTAGGCTAAAAAATTACACCTTATAGCTCCTCTACTTGAAGAAATGGCTTCCAAAATCTGCATCATTCTCATAACCTTCTACAAAAGACTCACACATAAAATAATCAAGAAGAGTTATGGTACCCATAGCTGAAAGCAAAGGAGGTTTAGATAACATATCTTATAATTTTTTAGTCACACCTTACTTACAATTGATAACTAAATGAATTTTTTGTAAAAATACCATCCACTTATAGTGTCTAATTTATTTAAGTTTAGTTTGAGGTTGGTAATATTGGAGAGGTTGATGATATGTATGGAAAATAGTTTCCTTACCCATGAGATAGTGCTTCCAATTATTGATCGATTGAACAAGAGCATACAATTATTTTTCTTATGTACAATGAAATTAGAAATTTACCATGAAATAAGTCTAAATGGAAACATACCAACTTACCTCATTGAATAAAGACAACCCCCATAGCATACTCAATAGCACTTATTTCCACCTCAAAGTAAATTATAAGTTAGGTAAAGCTAAAATTATAGCATGGATAATCTTATGTATGAACATATCAAATGTACCTTTTTTATTCTTACATCATGTAAAAGTCTTACCAGATGTTGTAAAGGCAAGCAAATGTGAACTATAGAAGATAAGTTCTTGATGAACTTCCTTAAACATTAAACTGCACCCACCAAGATTTTTGTCTCAGCCACATTGGAAGGTCTTGGATAATTCATGATGGAATCTACCTTCTTCAGGTCAATCATGAATTCCCAATATCCAACTACATGATCCAAAAAGATAAGTGATTATTGATAAAAATCACATTTATTCTCATTAAACACTAACTTGTTCTCTTTCAAAAATTTCAACACTTGTTTAAGGTGATCAATATATTCAACAAATGTTTTGCTAAAAACAAGAATATCATCCAAATATACAATGAAAAAGGAATAAAAATACCTAATTACCTCATTCATTAGCCACATGAGGGTGGATGTTGCATTTCATAACCTAAAAGGAAGAACCAACCATTCGTACAACCCTTGCCTTGTTTTGAATGTTGTTTTCCAAATGTTATCTTCCTTAATACATACTTGGTGATATTCAAATTTATAATCAAGCTTAATAAAATACTTTTCATGCTAAAGTTGATTAGTCATCAATCCATGGAAGAAGGCACATGTTATTTATGGTTATATTTTTAAGTACTCTATAATCAACACACATTCTCCATGAACCATCTTTATTAGGTACTAAAATAATAAGAAAACCACATGAAAAAGTACTAGGATGAATTACACTATGACTAATCAAAGATTGTAATTTTTTTTACCTTATTGGCATCATTCAAGGACAACCTATATAATCTGATATTTGGAAGTGAACTATCATGTATAAAATGAATTTCATACTCAATATGCCAACCTAGTGGCAACCTCGTAGGCTCATTTAAAACCCACTTAAACTACTACAACAAATGGCCTATACACTTTTGTTCTTTGTTAGTAAATATGTTATAAGAAGTCTTATGTGCGGCCACTTCTTCATCTTGAAAATCTCTCAAAAGAATCAAAGTGATATTCCCACTTGAATTAATAGGCTCCGTAGATTCAAAGCTACTTACTAAAGATATTTTAAAATCACCTTTTTAGACTGAAATTATGTAACTCTTTCCATCCTTCACCAAATAGTATTGGTTAGCTCTCATCATGAAGATATCATCTCAGATATACAAGAAAGGATTGCCAAACACTATACCACACACATCAAGAGGCACAACATCCATTATAACTTCATGAATGAAATGTGCACATTAATACTAAACTTAAATTTTCATGTCTTAGTTACCTTGATGTCTACAACTTTATTCACCCATCCCAAAGAATATGAACTTGGATGATTGTAAGTCTTAATCCCTAATTTGTCTACCAATTCCTTACTTATAAAATTATCTTGTTAACAAGTATAAAAAATAGCATTGAATTTTGTTTTCTTCATTTGAATTTTAATATGAAAAAACCTAAAAAGTTCACTTTCTTGAGAGCTATTACTAACCAAAGATACCTCTATTGATGAAGTTACAACATAAAGTGTCATCCACATTAGAGGTGCAACCAATATTCTCACCTTGAAGAGAGTGCATAAACATTTTATTTTTCTTCTTCTTTTTGAATGGATATAAATCTAGATGTAGCTTATAATATTGATCTTTATAATGACTATCAACATCACATTTCCCACAATGTCTTTTAGTATCCTTCCTAAACATGGAAGTAACATTATGCTTACCTTTCTCTTTACCTTTACCCTTTTGTTTGGAGCTACCTTGTTTCTTGGAAGTTATTTTAGAGGTAGATGGATCCTTCTTATTACCCATATCTAAGTAGTGAGCTTGAGAACAAGACTCATCTACATATGTCAGATTTACCAAGAGGACTAATCTCCTTAAATGGTTGTGGAGTCTACCCACATATTACATCAAGACGCCATGGTCCACTATATCTTTACAAATTTCCAAAACCTTCTTGCATAACTCACTTGTGTACTCTTGCATGCTTTTGCGTAAGATATTTCCAATTCATGGAACTCATTTACTCATAACAAACATGATAGGATTTAATTTTAATTATCATCTTAAAATGGTCTCACTTAGTAATAAGAGAAAACTTGTTAACAATCAAAGTATGAACATAGCTCTCAAACCAAGTTAAAGCCTGATTGGTTGACTTTGACCTTGTAAATTAAATTTGTTGGATTTCATTAATCTGATGTAAATTAAAAAATAACTCAAGATAGGATATAATGGTCTAGACTCTCCACAGTCACATCCCTATTGTACGGCTAAATTTATATCTTTGCCTCAAACTTGAATGGAGGTGGAGTTTGGTTGGCATGGGGTTGTTCTTCCTTCTTAGATCATGATTCTCAGGAGCATCCCCCTTACTGTATTTTAGTAACTCTGTATAAACACCAATCTTCTCTATGAGAATCCCCGTGAAGGACTCCAACTAGTCAAGCTTTCTCATAGAAAAAGAAATGATAGCTACTCTTTCAGGCTTTCAAAATTGATATTTTTTTGTTTGGGCATCTTCATTAACATGGGCCATACTTTTGATCTCTTATTTCGACTTCCTTATGGAAATATCCGATTCAAAGGGAACTAGGATACATTGAACACTAACATTACTTGCTCTAGTGACATATATAAAGTTAAAAATGTAGTCACAAACACACAAAACCACACAAAATACTAATACTAAACCAGATCTAAAAGCAATGTGATCTATAAACTAGGTGGATATTCCACTCTAAGCTTCATCAACTCAGATTGTACGACTCCTAATTCAATAACAATTGGAAGATGACTATTCTAGGCTATCTAAAATGCTAAAATAAAGACAAAATAAAATGTAAATCTTATTACACATGAAAATGAAGCATAAGAATGAACAAAAAACACAAGATTTATCTTGGAGAAATCCAATGTAGGTAAATCTATAGCGACTGAGACAATTGCACTTCCTTCCACTATGTAATGCAAGAAAAGTATAAGATACTGTGAAACATAGCCTTCATGGACAAAATTATCACTACCAATCATCTAAAACTTATACACAATAAGATACTCTACAATTATCAGACTTATTCTTACTCCAACACGATTGAGCTAACCATCTACACCTAAGAGATAATGAGACACAAGAATAAATACTGAAACTTATAACTTTTAATGTGAATACAATTGAGTAAGACTTCGCACTATTGTTTTCTGATGATCATTTTCTTTTCCAATAATTGTATTATGCTCTTTGAACTTTGGATTTTGTGAAGAAGCTTAAACAAACTACCATTGAGAAGAAAAATATTTGTGACCTTTCAACTTTTGGATTTTAATATGGTGATAGAATCGCCAATGTATGCAAATTGATAATTTAAAAATAATTGGGATGGTTACAAAATCGCCACTCATACACGCACAATCGCCACCCTAAATATAGAGACAATTATACTATGTATTAAAAGCCTGTTCATTTTAAGTGATGAAACTCACTAAATTCATCATTAAAAAGACGTCTATATCATTCCCACACTTACTCTGTCATTATAACATGTTTGATCTGATGATTTGAATATGAAATATTATACAAAAATATCTTACAAACATGAATTACATATAATTTAGCATAGTGAAGAGATCTAATATACATGACTATAACACTAAAATCTAAATTTGGATCATCAAAAGAACTATTTACCTTTCCAAAAAGCTAGTCTTATCTCTTATTATATTATAAGAAGCTAGTCTTATCTCTTATTATATTATAAAAAACTAATCTCATCTCTTATTACATTATTTTACTATATTCTTGATTATATTTATTATTATCATTTTTTATCATATGATCAGATATTTATTTTAAACCTCAATAATTATCCGAATAGAAAAAATAAATTAATATATTGTTTATTGAGTGATCATGAATTAAATCAAATAAATTAAAAAAAAATTAAAAAAAATACTAAACATACAAACAATTTAATTATTCACTACCTCAACATACAAACAATTTAATTATTCACTACCTCTAACATACAAACAAACAGGATAGTGTCAACCTTCACATAATATATTACATCAAAGTAAATGCTCAGGTTTCCAAAACTCCAAACATAGCGAAGGGTGACATCATTTATAACATAGTAGTTATTTAAATGGTGGTATTGCATTGAATTTCAATCACGATCAAAATAGTTCCAAAATAATGTTATTACAGCACAACTCAAGCTTGTTTTTCTACAAATCCGTAGAAACCCGACAAGAGGAAAATAACAAAAACTGATAGATTCCCAACTGGATTACAGACTACCATAGATGAAATCAACGAGGAGAAATAAGTTTAGACACCCAAATGGAATAGGAAATGCCGCATGTTTTTATATTTTGGGGGGCTTCTTCAAACAATTTACGCAACCAAATAATTCCGTCCCGTTGTTAATATCAATGCCAATTTAACTATTCACAGCTGGTTCATGATGTATTCCTTAGCTTGTTTATCGATAGGTCCGACATTGTTTCTGTTAAACAAGAAAGCTTGCAGCTGGAAAAATATAAGCCTTATTCGTAGGATAATTCCGGAATCTCCCTAATATCATTTATTCTTCTAAATCAAGTCAAATTTTGTTTGTATTAAATGGTAAGAAAATAAATTTCTGAAGTACCTTTCTCTGAATAAATATATATTAAATAATATTTAGTTAAATGATTAATCTCAGATATATATATTTTGAAGATATTATATGGAATTATTTATAGAATGTTGACATCTCTATTCATATTTTGAAAATAAATATATAGCAGATTAATTTAGATGTATGATGAGTAAATACATATTTAAATGAGTGAGATTCGACTAAGCAGTCACGAGTAAGTGGTACTCACGTTATCAAAATCACTTAGAGTAGTTTTTTTTCAGAAAACAAATCTGATAAAGAATAAGTATTAATGGTGACAACAAAATCAAATTTACACTTAATGGATAAAGAATAAACATTAATAGATATAAACAATTATCATTATCACTAATCAAACTACAACCCTTTCATATTTTATATTATTTTTAAATTTTTTTTTCTAAGTAAATAATTATATTCAATTAAAATAACTTTTAATAAACGATATTAAGAATATAAAAAGATTTATACCTTAATAAATAAATATAAGCAATCATCATCATCACCAATTAACTTACAACATTTTCATAAATATGTCGTTTTTTAAATCCGGACTAAACTATTTAGAATGTTTAAACCGTGTCTTTAGCCACTCAATGGACCATAGGACACACGTTTTCAATTATTTATAGAGATGTTATTTATATTTTCTTAAGCTGGGTTCAAGAGAAGTTTTCTTCCGAGAAAACAAATCTGATAAAGAATAAGCATTAATGGAGACATGAGACCTGGAGGATCGGAATAAATTGTATCTCAATAATCTCAGGGTCGCAAAGGAGGTTTGAAATGGGTGTAAAAGGCTTTTCACAACCTGTAGATTCTGCTGCTGTGAATATATTAACCTGTAAGTTTTGTGTTGTCGTATTTTTGATTTTCTCAGAATTTGCACTCGCAGATTTCAATGGTACTGAGAGAGATTCTCTCATGAAATTGCAAGAGATTATTGATCCGTTCCACAAAACAATACTCCATAAAAATTGGACAGCAGTTCACTGTTACGGGAATGACAGTAAATGGGAAGGAATAAGATGCTCTAATTGGCGTGCCACTGAGCTATTCTTAGACAACATGGAGCTTAATGGATCCATTTCAGCGGACGCCTTTGTAAACATTACGGAATTGACTCTGCTCAGTTTTAAGAACAGTAGTTTAACTGGAAATCTTCCAGACTTCTCACCGCTTGTGTTTATGCATAAACTGGACTTTTCAGATAATAAATTCAATGGCACCATTCCCTCCTCGCTAGTAAACTTGAATCAATTGGAGGAATTGTATCTGCAGAATAATGAGCTAAGTGGGTCAGTACCTCCCTTCAATCAGCCTACTTTGAAGGGGTTGAATATCTCCAACAATGACTTAACAGGGGACATTCCAGATACTCCTGTGTTGAATTCATTCAATGAATCTGCTTACTTGGGCAATGATTTGAAGCGTCGACAAAACTTGACTCATATTGACAACAATGAATCTGCTTCTGCATCACCTAGACCTGCACCTAGGGCTCCACCAAAAACTAGTCATCATGTAGTCCTACATGCAGATGTCATCACTCTCATTTCTCTTGTAGCTGCAGCAGCTATATTGGTCATATTACTTCTCTTTCTGTCATGCTACAGAAGATATAAAAACAGACCATTGAAGAAACCCAGTAGCAGTACTGTTTCTAACAAAAAAAGTTCTGCTACTGTTAAGTCTTCAGCTAATAGAAAGAAGGCAGTCACTCCCAAGAGGATGGAAGAGCTAGACACCGTTTCAGAAGCAGAAAAGAGTAAGCTTTTGTTTTTTGGTGACGAGGGTGCAGAATTTAGTTTGGAGGATCTGCTTCATGCATCGGCTGAAATGCTCGGCCAGGGAAATTTTGGGAGTTCATATAAGGCTGTGCTGAGAAATGGTTCGGCCATGGTAGTGAAGAGGCTGAAAGAGCTTAACAACTTGGCTAAAGAAGAGTTTGAGAAGCACACCAGGATGCTTGCTAGGCTTAGGCATGAGAATCTGGTTCCATTGAGTTCTTACTATTATGCAGAGGAGGAAAAGCTGCTGATTTACAACTACATGCCTAATGGAAATCTCTTCGACTTACTGCACGGTAAGATATTACTCTCATTATACTTTGCTCGTTCATGGATATCTTAAGCAGCTGGAGGTATAGTTAATGGGCTGCCTGAATGTTGTTACCTTGTTACCTCTTCAAAAGATAAATGTTGTTACCTTGTTATCTTTTCAAAAGATAAAGATAAATGTTGTTATCTTGTTACCCCTTTAAAAAAAAAGGTAACAATTTATCGGCAAATACAAACATCCATACCTGACATCTTAAACAAACAAACAAACCCACACCCCAAAAAAAAAAAAATCCAAACAATTGAATTGCCAACTCTGATTCTTCAGCATTGCATTAAAATTGGGATAGTCTGTTCAGTCATCAATCATTAGTTATTTGTTCTTATTTTCTACACTTTGATTGCCAAGCAATAGAAACTCAAAAATAAGTTATTATGAAAGTGAACAATTCTTCGTTCCAGAAATATATAGAACTTTTGGGGGCTGGTAGATCACAGGCAGAGCCCCCAACATACAGAAGGGAGGTCCTAAGCTGGTGGTGTAATTAATTCAGGCTTTCAACTGTTTTATATTCTTCAAAGTCTTTGTTGTATAATTTCTTAAATCGTAGTTTGAGTCAGGGTGAATTGAAACAGTCATCAAAAGGAGTTGTCTTATATTAATCAGATATGTAGACAGTAGAGGGTAATCCATGAACTGGTGTCTACAAGGTTTGGTGTAATGGGAAGGCCGACCGTCAAAATTAATCCTTGAATTATCGAATGCCTTTGCAGATAACCTCGGGTCCACTCTTGGCACTTCGACGAGGTTCTCCGAAGTCCACCTCGTTATCACTATCTAAACTTAATTCCACAGTAACTGTTTGTCCATCTCAATTGAAAACTCCTGTCTTTATGTAATCCCCTATAAGCATTTTAAGATCATGGGTATTAATGAAGATAGATAAAGTTTAGAATAAATGGAATTTTTAACGTCCATTAAATTAAGTTTTTTTAATCGAAGTTATATATTTTATTTGTTTTGAATATTATTTTAATATATGTTTAAATTTAAAATAAAATTTATAAATTTTATTAGGATATTTTAATCTAAGATTTCTATGAAGTCACTTCACTCTTAATATTATTATTAGATAATGGTTTATAAGTGTGTTTCATCTTTTATTTTTTTAAAAAGTTGTATAAGTTATAAATTCTTTCATTTCAATATGTTTTTGTATAGTTATTTCATTTTTAATATCATTAAAAACTTAATATGTTAGAAGGAAGTGTGTATCTTCTAATTTTTCTAAGTAACATAAATTACAAATTTTTAATTCCAACAAATTTATTTCTTAAAAAATAAAATAATGAACCCTTTTTAAATGTAGATAGGTTTGGCTATTATATTTTATAGTGATATGATTTCTATCTTTAATCTAACTTTATAAGATTATTTTTGTATAACTTTTTTTTTAAAGAGTTCACTTTTAATTTAAACAATATTAGCATTTTATATAGGATTTCTATCTCTAACTTAATAAGATTATTTTTGTATGACATAATATTTTAAAGGTTAATTTTTAATTAAAAATATATTGACATTTTTTATAAAATTTCTATTTTGACCCTGTTTAATAAGATTGTTTTGTATAAAATATATTATTTTAAGAATTTACTTTTAACTAAAAATTTATTAGCATCATTTAAAATGAGAATAATATAAAGTATAACAAAATAAAATAAAATATCACTTTTAGATTTGTTTAATTTTATTGAAGTTAATAACTTAAACATGTCTCAATAAATTTGGAATAAAATTAAACAAATCTAAAAGTGATATTTTATTTTATTTTGTTATATATATATATATATATATATATATATATATATATATATATATATATATATATATATATATATATATATATCACAATTATTTATAATTTTATTATTTTTTTATATTTTTTTATTATTTAATGATAAATTGTGTTAATCTAATTATATTAATATGTCTATCTTAAAATAAATTTTCTTCATAAATTTTTCATTGATTGATGATAAATTGTGTTAATTTAATTACACCAATATATCAAACTCAAAATAATTAAAAAAAAAATACTCCAAACTCTATTATTATGAATTTTCAATTGAATATCTACAAAAATAAAGAGAGAAATTTATAAACAATGGTCAAATGAATATAAAAATGAATATACTCACTATATTACAATACTCCACCACCCTTTAGATATCATTATTAAATATTTCTTTATATAAAAAATATAATATTAAAATACCAAAAATTATTATCTTTACAATAATTTTTTCAATTATAAAATTATTTTTAAATTATAAAATTATAATTTAATTTATATCTTAAAATTTCTAAACTTATTTTTATCAACAATTACTATAAATCAAATTATATACAAATTGGGCCTCCCCTATCGATTATCTCTAAGATCTGAGTATTTCTAAGATTTGTATTTGAAGAATGACTCTTTCTCATTAGAAGCGCCCTCCTCATTTTTAAGTGAAACTATTTACAAATTAACCCTAATTAATTAACTTTCCCTGTATAGTATGTCCGGAGATGTATAGGTGAAGAATGATTATGATTTTTATTTAAAACACTCTATGAAATTAACATTACCATTTTAGCATATGAAATATTTTTTAAGATGATAAAGTAATATATCATTTAATTTGTCATTTATGATTAAATTTGATGATGAATTTTATTTTTCATTATTTTTCAATAAAAATTATTTATTTAATATTATTATTTTTAAAATATTAATATAATTTATTATAAAAGGAAGAAATAGTAAAAATAATTTATATATTTATTATAATTTTAATTATTATTTTTAATATTTAACATCTCATCTTATAGAATTTATAAAAAAAATAAAATAATATTAAAAGTTAATAATAATATTTTATAACTTAAATACGCAAATACGACCACGCTTGCTTGCCATCATTCTCACGAATAAAACTTAACCAACTCTAATATTAATATTAAGTAGACGGATATCTATATAACTAGCACTATTTAGCATTTTCTGCATTCAAATAATGGTGAAACCCGTCCATGAGTTTACTCTGAGCTACAAACCCCGAGATTATTTATTTTTAACAATTTTTCTAAGAGACAGAGATTTCGTTGTCTTCAGAGGGGCTATTTGTGTAACATATTTGTGCAGGTACAAAGAAAGGAGATTGCAAGGCATTAGACTGGAAATGTCGGTTGAAGATCGCCCAATCCATAGCCCGTGGAGTGTCATACTTGCACGAACGGTGGGGCTCTGTCAAATTCATCCCCCACGGCAACATCAAATCCTCCAACATTCTCATCGATGAAAACAACCAACCCCGCATCGCCGACTACGGCCTCGCGCCTCTAATTTCTCCCGCAGTAATAGCCCAAAAGATGGTGGCCTACAATTCGCCGGAATATTTCCGGGCCAGAAAAGTGTCCTTCAAATCAGACGTATGGAGTTTCGGAATACTTTTATTAGAGCTTCTCACTGGCAAAGTTCCTTCGCAATATGGTGATCGGAGTGGCGTAGATCTTCCCCGGTTTGTGCAGACTGTGGTGAGAGAGGAGTGGACGGCTGAGATCTTCGACAGGGAGATCGCATGGCAGGAATCCTCTCAGGCGCAGATGTTGAGAGTGCTTCAGATTGCCATGGACTGCACGCATACTGCTCCGGAAAAGAGGCCAATTATGAGCACTGTTGTGAGGAGGTTAGAAGAAATGGAAGAACAAGGTAGTGGTGTGATGTCTGATGATGACCATTCTGTTTCTGTTTCTGTTTCTGTTTCTGATTATGATTCATCACCTCTTGAGTATGCCCAAACGCCCGATTTGTCGATACACTCCCAATCAGTTAGCATATAGACTGTAGTAATAAAAACACATACCTTGATTTGGTCTTGTGCTGTGAAATGAACCAAATATAATTATTTATTTGGTATTCTCCAGGGAAAAGGGTTATTTGAGATTGCCTATTGATATGGTATTATCCTTCTCAGATTACATGAAAACATACTCAAAACTGTATTTGAAATAAAATTGTGTTTAAAAAAAATTATTGTTCTTATTTCATAAAAAGAATTGGGAGAGGTAATTATATATATATATATATATATGAAAGGCTTCATTATTTAAGTGTGTATCAATAATTAAAATAGATTTTGAATGTATAATGTTTTTTTTAAAATTATTTTACAATTTTTATTTTAAAATAATCAATTATTAATATATAACTTATTCAAGTATTAGATAATAAATTTTTTATATATTTTTTAAATATTTTATTAATAAATTGAATTATTTTCCTTCTCTTTTTCTTATTGTTAATAATAATTTTAGTTTTCCTCTTAACTTTTGTCTTCTAAGTTTTATACCATTTAACAATAAATAAATAAATAAATGAATAATTGAAAAATAATAAATAATTATATGTATAAATTTATAATAAGATTTAAAAATAGATAGAAAGGAATTTAAAAAATAAATGCATATAGGTGTGTATGTATTTTATAACCAGGGATTATATGAAACAGGTGCAATGTAAATATCGTTAAAGTAAAATAAGTGTCTTGCTAATGATTCAGAAAAAGAGGGGAGATCGATTAAGAGTGAAAAAACATAATGAATGTGAAATACTTGTGATTAATTAAGAGTAAAATCTAATAAGAAATAAAATATTTACTCTTCTTTTTCTTGACATGAGTGTATGCACCATATTGCATTCTTACATATCGATCAAAAGAGAAAGGAGGTAAAATCTAAAGGTTTTGTAAGAATCACACTTGATAATCCAATAAAATTTGGGCCTTAGCTTTTAGTATCTACCAATATCAACTATTATATTTTTCAATGTAAGTCAAAGCCTAACCCATTTTGAATGGAAGTTGTTTAATATTGCCTTGAGTAATGGGATGGATTGACACATTTTGAGGATTTTCTAGATCCCATGCAGGGTCTATATTTTTTTTTATGTTTACAATGATAGTCATTGGCAATCCATGTGGTTTACTACTAATTCTATAAACAATAGCATGAATTCTTATAAGAACACTGTTGACCAAGCTTTATTTAACCCAACATTTGGATGTAAGTATGTTTTGTTGTCCTTTTGATAAGATCATTTTGGTATCTAATTTCTCATCATTTACATCTCCAAATTTTATTTTCCTAGTATGCTTTGTGTTGCTCCATGCAATCAGCATATTTAATGATTTCAACATTTATCTATTATGTGTGTAGACATTATTTCTAAAATTATATAGCTCCTCAGTCTTGTACACTTGGTAAATATATATCACGGATGTAATTTTAGCTTCTTAACCTTTTTCACTACCAAAAAGATTGCATACACTATCTCTCTGTGCCTAATTATTTATATCTTAGTTTGACCAATATTATTCTAATGACCCATGTTTTCTATCTTACCCAAAATGTTATAAACTTGTTTATCTTCCATATCTGCAAGTTTTGGACCTGCACTTATTTTATAATTACCCAAACACTTGTGTCCTAGTCAGACACCTGTATCGATGCAAGTGTCCTACCCAATACAAGAGTCTAGTGAGCTAAAGTCATCTAATTTACAAATGAAACATATTCCTATAGTCAACGTAAGTGCTTTAATGTGAGATATTCTTCAAAGAGATTGGTATAAATATAAGATCAACCTTGGTTCATTTCTAACCTAGAAAATACCTAACAAAGACCAAGGTAACTTACTCTTATGGTGGCCTATAAATCATCAAAATATTTTTGGGCTAGAAAAGTGTCCTTCAAATCAGATGTATGGAGTTTTGGAATACTTTTATTAGAAATTTTCACCAGCAAAGTTCCTTCACAATATGGTGAGTAGAGTGGTGTAGATCTTCCACAATTTGTGCAGACTTTGGTGAGAGAGGAATGGATGGTTGAGATCTTGGATAGGGAGATTGCATGGCAGGAATCGTCTCAGGAATAAATGTTAAAAGTACTTCATATTGCCATGGAATTCATGCATACTACTCCAAAAAATAGGCCAATTATGAGTACTATTGTGAGAAGGTTAGAAGAAATAGAAGAACAAGGTAGTGGTGTGGTGTTTGATGAAGACCTTTCTATTTTTGATTATGATTCATCACCTCTTGAGTATGCTAAAATGCCTGCTTTGTCAATACACTCCCAATCAATTAACATATAGTTTGTAGTAATAGAAAAATGCACCTTTATTTGGTCTTGTGCTATAAAATGAACCAAATATAATTATTTATTTATTATTCTCTAGGGAAAAGGGTTATTTGAGATTGCTTATTGATACGATATTCTCCTTCTCAGATTACATGAAAAAATATTCAAAAATGTATTTGGAATACAATTGTGAAAAGTGGGTGATAGTATGTGGATAATCATTTTTTTTTTTAATATTTAGTATTTTTGATATGGATTTATGTGATCTTTTTGGTATAGATTTATCTAATTTTTTGGTATAGATTTATATGATCAGTTAAGAGTGTGGACCTTACCAGCATATGATGCTCATTAAGATCAGTGATTACATAGAGGAGAGGTACCATTACTTGAGTAAGTATTAATAGTTGAAATATATTTTGAATACATAATGTTTTATGATTAATTTTGTATTCTCTTAGTACCACATATTACTTTATTATTTTTAACTCAAAATAACTAATTACTAATGTACAACATATATACACCATATTCAAATGCATTTTTAGATATATTTTAAATGTTCTATTAATAAATTATATTTTATTTAATTTTTGTGTCAAATTATTTTTATTAGATTTATTTTTATTGTTATTAATTTTGGTTTTCCTCTTAACTTTTGTCTCTTAAGTCTTGTACCATTTAAAAATAATAATAATAATGAATAATTTAAAAATAATAAATAATTATATGTATAATTTTTTAATAATAGAAAGGAGTTTTAAATATAAATGCATATAGGTGCATGTCTTTTATAATTAGGAATTGTATGAAAGAGGCAATGCAAATATCATTAAAGTAAAATAAATGTCTTGATGATGATTTAAAAAAGAGGGGAGACTGTTATGAGTGAACAAACATAATGATTGTGAAATACATGAGATCAATTAAAATTAAAATCTAAAAAGGAATATAATATTTACTCTTCTTTTTCTTGACATGAGTGTATGCACCATCTTGCATTCTTGCATATCCATTAAAAGAGAAAGGAGGTGAACTTTGAAAGTCTTGTAAAGATCACACTCGATAATATAGTAAAAGTTAGGCCCTAGCATTCAATATTATAATATCAAATATTGCATTTTTCAATATAAATCCTTGAAATTTATGTATTGTCAAAGTCCAACCCATTTTAAATGGATGTTGTCTAAAGTTCCCTCAAGTCATATGAGCGATAAAATTTTTTTGAGGATTTTTTAGATCCCATGTAAGGCTTATATGTTTTTTCATGTTTACAACTGTATACACCCAAATTTGGTCGAAGAAACACAAGTACTATGTCTTTTGTAACACTTTCACATGAGGTTCCTAATGATGATTGAGACTCTTATTTGTGCATGTAATTTTGGCATTTTTAAAGATCTTATCTCTATCTTATTGCATTCCAGTGTTCCTATATCAGTCTTTGACACAGTCACCAAGGCCCATGCCCATTTGTTTGAGTCTTACCCAATTTTCTCCATTTTGGATAAGAGCACCATGGAGAACACTAGAGCACTACTCTAGTGTCCTTCCCAATGCTATTGTCCAACACCCATTCCAGAGTGTTTTTCAAGTCCTTCCTTTTTAGGTCTCTTCTTATGACTGTTTTAGCTTAATTTAAGTTGTTTGGCACATGAATAGGTTTCTAAAATTCAAAATTAGGAGTCTTCTATTTAAAGTGTCCAAAATCCAGTTTATGGGGAGAAAATTTATATTTTGGCATTAGCTAATAAATAATATCAATACAGATAAGGATAAATCTCTACATATTATTGAAGTATTTATATACCACACCTATATTGCATGCTTTGACCAAGAGGAAGGCATAGGTGAAGAGCATTTATATACGTATTTGGGCTTGGTTGATTATCCACATTCCCTAAGGGAGAACTATTAATCTGATTTCCATAGCATTGGGGATATGTAGGCAACACTCAAGACAACATGGGTTCTAAGGATAGCTCGATCGTATCCCACTTTCTTCATTCTCCCCCTTTTTGCATTTGACCTTTGTGTGCTTCTTGTGTACAAGACTCTGTTAGGATTTTGAAGAGAAGAAGGCAAAATATAGGTCCAATATTTTTAACACAGATTGGTGACAGAAGATCCTATAGCTACAAAAGGTTAAACACACAGACTTGAAAGTATCAAATAAGTGGAAAATACCATAGGAAAAGAGAGTTGGAAAGGATAGGATCACCTTGATCTAGTGTCCAATCCTGCTCTAGTGTCCAAATATAAAATGATAGTCAAATAGTTATATCCAATAGTGGGGTAGGCATCCTATAGGTTAAACACAATCAAATATAGTTATTAGGACTTAGAAAAGGTAACTTTCTCATCCTTTTGCATGCTCTTATTTCAAACCCTAGTTGCTCAATATCATTCTATTTGTCAGTGAAATGTATGGTTGGATGTTGATTTAGTTAGCCATTTCATTCTACTTAGATGTTTATTTGATTAGGGTTAATGATGATTGAGACTCTTATTTGCATGTGTAATTTTGGCATTTTCATATCCTTTTGGCATTTTTAATGATCTTATCTCTATATTATTGCACTTGCAGTGTTCCTATGTTAATATTTGACACAATCACAGGGCCCCCTACCCATTTATTTGAGTCTTACCCTAGTTTTATCCATTTTAGACAAGATTTATGTGGAAGGAACTAGAGCACTGCTCTAGTGTCTTTCCTAGTGCTATTGTCCAACACTTATCTCATAGAGATTTTTGGGTCCCTTCATTTTTTGGTCTCTTCTTATGATTGTTTTAACTTTGTTTAAGTTGGTCAGCATGCAAATAGATTTTTCAAATTAAAAACCAAGATTCTTATATTTAAAGGGTTCTACAAGGCATTTTATGGGGAGGAACACTTATCTTTTGACACTAAGTAATAAAGAATATCAGTACACAACAAGATTAATCTTTACATATTATTAAAGTATTTACATACCACACCTAGATTACATGCTTTGACCAAGAGGAGGGCCTAGATGAAGAGCATTGAGATACACATTTGTGTTTGGTTGATTATGCGCATTCCCTAAAGGAGAACTGCATCAGTTTGAGGTCCCTAGCATTGAGGCTATTTAAGCAACACTCAGGATAACATGGGTTCTAAAGATTGCTAAACCATATTCCATTTTCCCCCTTTTATATTTGATCTTTGTGTGCTTCTTATTGTAGATGATATTTTTTGATTATGTAACACCTCACTCTTGTCACTTTGAAAACTCATAGCTTGGTTATTCATCATAGTTATATACATGATTTGATTCTACAAGCATCACATATACTCTATTTTGTGCCCCTTGACCTATCTCTTAGTCTAACCATACTTATATTGATAGCATAGACATCCCATATTGTCCAAAATGTACTTATCTTATACCTCTAAAAGTTCTAAGTCTATGTCTGCTCTCCTTCTCCCTTGACACTAACATCTGAGATAGACAATAGTGTCGATGTTACTATCCTGACCTGATGCAGGTGTCCACTACCCTAAAGTCATCCAAGTTTCAAATGAAACATATTACAATGGTAGGCTTTAAGTGATTTAATTCAAGTTATCTCTTGATAAGATTGATATAAATATAATATCAACCCTCATTCATTCCTCACCTATAAATAAAACCAAAAGAGTACTCAAGAAGCACTCAAGATACCAAAAGCTTTCCTATTCTACCCTATTATTTTATTGGTCAAAGGAATAACCTAGCTACAAGTCTGAAGTACTAAAGGAGTAGTCATAAGGTCATATTTGCTAAGTTATAATCTAGGTCAGTAAACATAGGGGAAAACTACATGAGTATGAGGCCCTCTTATGGAGTATTGGATATGTAGGTACCACCCTTTGACATTAGTGTCATTATGGGTTAGTTTGACACCATGCTCCCACTAACTCATTTTTATCTAAGGTCACATTAAAGATGGAAAGCTAAGGTTTTTCCATTTCATCAAGAGTGACAATCCATGACCTAGATTTAAATTCACTAGAGTGAAGGTGAAGCCAAACCTAGAAGCATCTAGGAGGTCATATCCTATTTGAGTATATTCTATACAAGACACTAGCATCAAACATAGACATTGGTGTCGATGTAACTATCCTAAGCTGACATAACTATTTGGAGAGCCAAAAACATGAGATCTATAATTTGATGACTATTCTAGAACTATCTCCTACCTAATTTCTACCTGTACCAAATCCAAAATTCCATTCACATCAAAACAAATTAAGTACTCTCTTTTATGTCATTTTTATATTTAGCATAGTTGTACTTTTCATTAATGGATTATCTTGGTTTAATAAATTCAATATATGGTACATTTGAGTTTAACACATTAATTAGCCTTTTGTAGATTTGATAATCACCCTTGTTCCTTATCATTTATATATCCTTAACCTTATCTACCTAATTAGGATTTTAGAATCCAAATTAGGGTTAAACATTTGGTGAACCCAATCCATGTGACTAATTTTTTTTATGATTCCTAGGGTTTTAAACTAGTTAGGGTCTCAGATTGCTATACTTTTTCATTTTCTATTAACACTATTTTGAATGAAACCTAGGTGTATCCCTAGATTTGGGGTGTGTCTATTTAACATATTGAGTTTCCCCTCAGCCCATCGAAGATGTCTCAAACCAATGAGGGATATCCTACCTTGGATCATGATGATATCTATGTTGGCAATGAAAAAAATCCCAATAAGGTTATCATAGAATAAAATTTTGATAATGAAAATATGGAAACAAATGATAATGACTAAGTAGATAGTGACCAAGTGCATGTAATTACAATGTTTTGTGAGTGTATTAGAAACAACCCTTAAGATATTGATAAAATATTTAAAACTATACTTAAATCTTAAAATGCAAAAACTTTAGTGGATACATACCTCCCCTTGAACACATTACAATTTCATACATCTAATGGGGGCATAGATTATGTGTTCCAATTTTTATTCCTTGAAATGAATATTTATACATCTATTATGAACTTACCCATTTTTTCAACACAAATACTTGTTTCAATGCCTATTAATACTCAAAACATGTTTTTAGTCCCTTTGGCAACTACTCAAATTGCTAATCAAAATCCCATTGGGCCTAAATTTAAATCACTCCTTCAAGCCATAAAGACCTTACAGGTTAAGGTTACAAACATTGAACAAAAGGATTAAAAATCTTCATATGCTATAGATTCATAAGATGTGTTACATAACCCTATTTCACTTAAGATCTATTTACACCCTTTGCCAACTAGATTTGTTGCATCTAAGTTCACATTTTATGATGGTAAGGGTGATCCTAAACAACATCTTCAAAACTTGCATGTAGGATGCCTTGATTATGATTCAAATGATAAAAATTTTAATAAATTATTTATAAGGAGCCTCAAGGACTATGATAATGACTAACCCCTATTATTGGGAAATCACACAAGTGGGCCCTTCTTTTAGTGCTAGTTTTTATTTCTTTTGATGTGATTTTTATGCACACCTCATAAATTTTTAAATAAGGTAACCTCTAATGTTTTAGGATCTATGTGGGATAAGGTTTTAATCTGGGGCATAAGTTATAGGTATGTTATTAAACAACTAGGTGATAGAATAACAAGTTGAGCCTATGGGTTGTTTAACCAAGTTTGTGGATGGATGCATGGAATCTAATAAAAAATCATCACTAGGCGAGTTGGATGGGTGGAAAATTATTCTATAGTGGGTAAATCTCAAAGAAAAATCAAAAGAGGAAAGAAGGTTAAGGTAGAAAAGAAGGCTTTGTGTTCTTGAAAGGTAGATTCTAAGGTATGTTGGATTATGCACAAGTATCTCTAAGATCAATGTTTATTATTTTTAGCTATTTCACACTCACAAACAAGCACAATTAGTAGTATGGGATAACAAATATAGGATTCTTAATTATGTCAACTGAAGGTTAGTCTTCTTAGGGATATTATTGCACACCCTTATCTAAGAGATTATAGTTCAGACCAAGAAGTTGTCTAGGGTAGTTATGGTTTACACATAGAAGACTATATCAAAAGAGATACCTCTACACACTTTGGATTATCAAGTCAACCTTTACCAACTGCCTAAACCAATGAATCCTATCAATCCTTAATTGTTATTGCAAATATAAGATCAATATTCATTAATTGAAATAATTAGATTCATCTATAGCATTAGCACACTTCAGAATTATTAAATTAATACAGATAAAAAATTTTCAATTTCATTAACACAGAGAGGGAAGAAGAAAAAATAAACATAGTTGCATGATAATCAATCTCTTTATCTCTTTATGTATATTCATCCAAAAATTTGACCCTTTGAAAAGAGGGTTATATATGTATATAAAGAACTTGGGGAAGGGGTCACTTCATCCTCCAAGTTTAGAAAATTTTGATTACATCTTAAATGACTAGATCATAAGTCTCAGTTACATGTCATAACTTATAGATACTTTAGACATGTGACATGTGCATGCTAGTAAAAATAATGTATCTAGTTACAACATGGACATAAATATAACTTAATTGTTCATTTATAATTATTACATGCAAAATTATAAAAAAATAACATTTTAATTTAGGCTAAATTAGCTCTTAACATTTTTAATAACTGTTGTTAGAACTGTCATTGTGCTTGTTATTACAGATGTGGTGATTGGAGTTGTACTTGGTGATGCACTCATTGATTAGACTAGATTTATAGTTGGATTTGAATTGTGAGTCGACATTGATGTAGTTGTTAAACTGGAAAGGGTTGTAGTTGATTACATTATTGTTATTGGCACTATAGTTGGGGTCTAAGGAGTAGAACTAGTAGGTGGCACTGACACTACTTTCTTCTTTATGTCTAACTCTTGATAATATTTATATGCCTTAGTATGTTGCACAAAAATTAAGTTCATGTTAATAAAATGAGTTATAATCACTCTGCATGTTTATTTTATTAGACATATATGCTCTATCTTGGTGGCTTGAAAGCCAACCTGAAAGACCTCTATCTCTATTTCCTTCCTCCTTGTTGTGATCAATTTTTCTTCAATGTCCTCCAATCTCAGTCCTTGTAAACTCTATTTGAAACCATCTAAAACTCGTTGAATCATTTGATCAAAAGTAGATCAAGCTACCAGCTCCCCTCTATTATCCTAGACTCCAGTCAATTTAAGCTCAACCAAAATTTGTGTTGCTTATTTTTCTTGTGTTGTAAGCTTATTCATGACAACTTCAAAAGATGACACCCAATCCCAAGCCACTTGTATTTTAATGAGAGCTAATTTCAATGAATTAGTTACCTATAGAGGGGTCATTAGGTCTAGGTGGTTGAATGCCTTATTAGGGGTGTATAATACCAATAAATTAAATTTATTTTCATCTTCTCTAAGAAGCTTAAATAATTTTATTATTAAATTCACATGTAGAGCCAATTGGACTCTCAAAGAATGAATTGTATCTAAAATTTCATACAACCTAAGTGCCACATTTTTTACATCCTATTCTATATTAGGATGGTGATCCTATCAGTTACTACTGCTCTCTGAGTGTTTCCAACTCTTCTTTCAGTTTTTGTCTAGCCAGCTTTGTTCCCTCATGGATATCAAGTACTATCTCGGTATGGGTCTCCATATAGGACTTGAGGTCCTCAATATATGGGGACTGACCCTTCTTCATGCTCTACCTTTTTGAAAGGGAATAAACTTCTTCCCTTTCCTTCAAAATCAAACCTCTCCTAGAACTATCCTCAATCTTTCTTTTTCTGATCCTATAGACTAAGGCTATGGATTTGTTAAAAAGTGAGCTTACAGTGAGAAGCTCAGTAATATTTAGATTAGACCTCTTAGATACCTAAGCTCCTAACTCCTTGGCCTAGTCTAGAATAATGAGATTTGAAGGATCCAATGGTTGAGCTTCTATTTGTGTATGCTCCTCAAGTTTAGGTTTAGGTTCAGATGAGGGTTTGGGCATTGGGGGCCAAATTTATATTGGACTAGTTTAGTTATAAAATTATGGAATGGGGTACACAACATAGTTTATTTTCCTTTTTTAGGCACTCTTAGTTTTTACTAATGTTGTGGTTTGAACTGGTCTTAAAGAAGGTAGAGGTGAACCCAATTGGGTAGAGGAGGTAACTATTTGAGTGATGGATTGAATGATAGTTATGATAATATAAGTAAAGATTACAAGAGTGGGATTAGAGGTGGCTAGGATGGAAAGAGATATGGTTTAAGGGATGGATATCTAAGGAATTAAAACTATAGTGGTGGAGACTATAGGGATAGTGGTTGAAGAAGTAAAAGTGGAAATAAGATGGGTAGAGGTTGGGTGTATGAAAAGAAGACCAACAATAAGTGATTACATAGGAATGAAAGTGTAAATAATTAGAATAGGTATGCTAGAAGTAATAGGCAATGAAATTATAGTAAAAGGCGTAAGGGGGCAATGAAAAGATCACCCTTACTAGATGAATCAACATTGAGGGGTGCCTTTCTTTTATCAATTTAAAGCTCAATACCTTGGCTTGATGTAGCTCTTCCTCATCCACCTCTTGACTTGACTCACCTTCCACTGAAGGTTATACCTCTCCAAGTGATTTCATGGATGGGGTCTGAGGTCTCTCTCCCCTTGGTTTCTTTTGATAGCACCATGTCATTTTCCTGGCTTATGGAGTAGTCACCTATTGGAGAAGAGGAAGGGTAGTCATGCTGGATGTTTAGGCTATTAAATCCACCATAATAGGTGTCATTTCTTCCTCATCATAATAATACAAGAAAATGATCTCCATATCTTCCCTACTTGTGATGTCCTTTTCTCATGTCAACTCTTCTACTAACTCCCACTTAACTCTCCTTAGTTCAATAGTTGATGCTTGAATTGGAGGATTATGTTCCTTTTTCTCCTATGCAGGAGTGGGTGTCTCTTCTAAGCTCTTGATGTTGTTCATATTTTTTATCCACTGATGCTTCCCCTTCCAGTTACTCTTACTCTTGTTGTTTGTCTTGAGCCATGGATGGGTGTTGGGAATATTGTCCCTAGTCTATTGGCCATTGGTATAGCCTACCACTTTAGAATTTAGAGGATATCCATCCTCCTGGTAGTGGGATCTTGAATTTTTCTTGGTTGAGTGTGAGGGAGGGGTCAACTTGTATCACCCTTAATAATTCTTCACTCAAACATATTTTCACTATTTTTTCTTTTACTTCCTCATCATCCTTGGAATTAAGAAACAATAATTCATGGTCAAATGGTTCATGTTTATATGGGATGCTTAGGGTGTGGATATTTTGATGGACTCTCCCATGGGAGTCCCAATCCCTATGGGGAAAAGTGGTCAATGTATAAACTCTCTTCACAATCCCAACTTCCCTAAAATGCCTCCTAAAAGTGTATTTTCATCCTCCCAATAGTGATATGGGAGCTGTGGAAGATACCTTTCTTATTCTTTGTTATTTCCTCATCTATCCCATTCCATATCTAAAAGGCAATTTATTGTTCATCTGTCTTGTCAGGAATAAACTTGGGAAGATGAAGAGGGTCTATCTTATGACTAGCAACCATGATGATAGTGTAATCAAGGTAGAGCCAGTAGTCTCGCATATTGGATTTTTTTTTTTTTTTTGATGAGTCCAACACACATGTATATGTGAACAAAAGAATAAAATTACATATTTTGTTCTTGATAACATCAAGGTTGAGAATCCATAGAACCCCATTATGCTTGTATATTGTCCCCATGATGACATCTAGTAGGTATGACATCATATAAAAATTTCCCCCTTGGGGCCTCTTATCTTTATACATAATTTATTCCTGTAGGTAGGCACTAATGACTTCCCCCAATGCATAGGTGCATTATGAATTGTTGAGCAAGTCTAGCATGGTACCCATTCTAGATCTAGGAAGTGGATGCTCAGGTGGCCAAAGAGTTGGTTCAATAATGACATGCCTATGCAAATCCCCATCTTAAAGGGATAGGATTCATAGTATGTTCTTTGATAGTAAATGTCTCACCTGGGATAATCCACTTCCATAGTGCTTGCTCCACATTATTTCCTTTCTTGCAAGTGACTATAGTATGTATGTCAAATGTAATGTCTAGGATAGGGAGACTTAAATACCTCATGAATGATTCTTTGTATATGTACATGATGATTGTGTTGATGCTAACGTAGTGAAAATTACTATCATATATAATTTTTCATTCAAAGAACATGCCTCGTATCAAGTCTATACATGACATGAATTTTAACTTGGTAATTACATAGTGAAGGACTTGTCACTTGAAAGGGAAAAAGTCCATTGTAATTTGTTTCTCCTTGATCAAGATGTTTTCTTCCAATGTAAATGACTCAATGTTTTCTATGACCTCCCATAAAGCTAAGTAATTGGGATAGAGGCCATCGAACATATTTAAATCAAAATTCATGTCTAAGTATTCAGTAGAGTCCTTGATAGAAAACTGAAAGGGAGTTAATTATCCCTTGTATGATCTCAAAGAAGATGCCATGGTTGTTTGATGAATGCTAGTATGATTTAAGCTTTTAAAAATGGTAGGCACTAAACTGAATTACGTGAGTTACAAGTCATTCTAGTCATAGCTAGGGATTTTGACATTGCATAAAGATAAGTTTGTTAAAGCTCTTATAAATTGAACGAGATGAACTCAATTTGAGGATCGATGTTATATATTTTTTCATTCATTCTAGTTTGTGCACAATTAATCACAAATATTTACGAGCTTATCACCTTCATTCAATTAAAACTTGACCACCTAGTCCTAGTGTACATGCCATCTAGGATGCTTACTCATTTTAGGTACCATAGTGTTGCCTTTCCCTTTTTGACATTTGTCATTATATGGTTTATTTGGGGGAGTAAAACTTTGCCTTAGGGCTTAAAAGACATTGAAAATCTAAATGCTCTTCAAAAAAAATTCTTCCAAAATAATTTATCTAAAATCCATCGAAGGAATAGTTCTTAAAGATTAAGTACTCTTCATAAATATTATTGTTCAGGTGGAAGTTGTCACATAGAAAGTTATCGAATATAAATTAAAGATCTTAAAGATAAAGTTTCTAAATGAAAGCTTATAAATACCAAATTTTGTGAATGAAAACCTTCTGAATGAATTTGTCTGCCTGAAATAAAAGTTCCTAAAAAAAAGGTTCACATTGCTTCTGAAGTCCAAAGTTTCTAAAGATAAAATTTTCAAAGTAAAGCTTATGAATACCAAAGTTCTTGAATACTAAGTTTTTGAAGACCAAGTTGCTGAAGATAAACTTTTTGAATGATTTTCTCAAAAATAAACATTCTAAATGAATTTGTTGGAAATAAATCTTCCAAATGAAATAATAGTCCCAAAGAGTAAGTTTTCAAATGAAAGGTTCAAAAACCTTCTGAAGACCAAAGTTTCCAAAGGAAATTTGTCAAATATAATATTTTAAAAGACAAAGTTACTGACTGGAAGAAAAGTTCTTGAAAGAAAAAGTCCTGAAGATAAACTTTTTGAAGACCAAAAGTATCTGAATAAAAGTCTTCTAAAATGAAAGAATTTGAATAAGCCAATTTGAATACGTTCAATTCATAGTGATTCTTCCTAAATTTATATTAATATATTAGTTTGAACAAGTCCTTTCAAGTGGAAAATACATACCAAAACATCAAACTTCTAGATAATGAGAACTAGCAAAACACATACATACCCAAATAAAATAAGTTCTTTAAAACAAAAAGAGGGGTCCCCACTTTTTCAAAGGAAAAAATAAAATGTGGGGCATGTTGAATACAATAGATCAGAATATCTTCTAAGATTTGCCTATAAATTAAATCATTCTCAAATTCTTCTATCACAGATTTCACTCCAAACTAAAAGAAGTATTCTGACCAATCCAAACTCTACCTGAAAGGGTTTCCTTATAGTAGTCTACCGACATGGATCCCCACTCATTTTTAGAAAATGTCATTAAAGGCTTTAGATCATCGAAATCCAAAATAGTTTTTGACATTAACCAGGCATATTTCTAATAGGAGATATTCACCACATTTCTAATTTTCCACCTACTCCAAGATATAATAAAACTTATATAAGACTTGACAAACTTCCATATGGTTGAATCATGTGAAAGTTATAACTTCATGAAGAGTCAAAGATTCTATTGAGAATACGTATATTTATGTTGAGAACATTTGATCCATATTTTGTCCTTATTGGTATATACTATAAAAAAAAGCTTAGATCATAATTTTTTTTTCATTCTATCCATCTATCTTATCCCATGCCCTCCCCATTCTTTAGGTGTGCAAACTTTGTCCCAAGAAACCAAAATGAATTTATTTTTCTCCTTTACTCCACTCAATAAGAAGTCTCTTTGTATCTTCATTATCCCATCCATCAATTTTATGGGCACTTTGAGGATATAAATAATATATGTAGGCATAACTTGGAGGGTAGATTGGATGAACTAAACCTATCTAGTCATTGAGAGCCATTTTCCTTTCCAGGGAGTTATCTTTTTTTAAATCATATCAATGATGGGCTTCCAATATGCTGAGGAACATATTTTAACAAAAATGGGCATAACTAGGTACTTAATTAGGAGGTTACCATCTTAAAAACCTAAAATGAATTTGATTTGATCCTTCAAAACTTAATTCACATTTAGGATAAAGATCTAGGATTTTTTAGAACTCACATTCTGACCAACAACTACTTCATACAACTGAAGGATTTTTTTAGTTCCCTTACCTACCTTTTAAAAGGATCACCAAGTGTAGTCACTAAAATTAACATTTAATGCAAAAATAATGTACTTGTGACCACTCTGTATGCACACTTAGCTTGTGCTTAAATCTATAGTTTCAAACTATTATTCCTCTACTTCTATGTAGATGACCCCTTACCCTTAGGAAACCTTGATATTGAATGTTACCATTACTCATTATAATTAGTCTAGACTCACTATTCAATTTATTCTTTATTTTATTTTAGTTGTCTCTACTTCTCAAATGAAACTACTCCTTTAGGGCAATCTCGTTGGCTAGTAGTGTATAAATTCACCAGTTTCATCCTCCTACCAATTAATACCTAATTACCCAAATTCAAGTTCATCACAATGGATCATTATACATGTTTTTCAAGTCCCATTTGATAAAATCCCAAAAATACCACTATATAAGCACATTTTTATATTCGTTTATTCACTATATGGCAATAGGCTACCACTATTTTGAATTTTAGAATTATCTAACTGCACATTGAAAGGAAAACACCTATTATTCCCATTCTAATTCCATACAACCCAATTATCCTTTAGCTATGTTTGAATACAATATAAAGGTCACAAGTCATTATTCAAGCACATAATTACACTAGAATTGCACTAACATATAACATTTCACCAATAATTCACATATACCACTGTAGCATGGGAGAACTACATGGAGTTTGATCCCTCTTCAGTGTATTGATATGTAAACAACGCTTAACATAAGGGATGTTGAGATCAAGAACAACCTCATCCTATTACCCTATTTCTACATTTTACAACATTTGTTATTCCTTATCATTGAGCTAGGGTTTAAAGTGAAGAAGGCACATAATGGCTCTTGTAATGAATCAAATGAATTTGATCATCTATATAAGTACTTATAGGTGAAGGTGCATTTGAAAAAATGCACATAGAGGGACAAAATCTTAAAGGATATTTGCACACCCTACAAACAATAATGCAGGTTTGCCCAATATAAACATTACAACCTTAACCTAGAATAATGTGATCCATGTTCCTAATTCACAACACCCTCACACAGTCATATATTTAGTTTTATAGTCATTGTTGTAGTCCTTCAGGCTCAAGTTCCAACTAAGTCATTAATTTTTTAGTACTTTCCTATTTTAGCATTTTGCTAAAAATATTAAGTTTCAAATCAATCGTGTATTTATTGCATAACTTACAAATTATAATTTACTTAGCTATTTGTCTTAATTATATTAATACTTTATTAATCTCCAATTTTGATAAAACATATTGATGAACCCATTTATTATTGATTATTAAAAAATCCTAACCATTCATATTTTTAGGGTTTCTTTCCTTGTTTTTATTATTTCCAATTGTTGTATAAGGGTTTTTAGATTTACTAAATTCTTTGCTAACAACAATATTTCAAGTTTTTATTTCATATTTTATGTAATCTAAGAAATTTATTTCTACCTCTCTTAGAAGAAGTGCTATATTAAGTGGTACTCAAGTTGAACATACTCATATTTATTTTGACAAGGCACATAATATGAATAAGAACAAGGGTATATTATAATATTTAGATAATAATGAACAAGTTAAATATGTAGAAGTGTATGATAATATTTTAGAGTATGAACAATATAACCAGGACAACATTGATTCTTAAGATGTGCATCAAGATGTAGTTCTAGATATTAATGATAAACTATTATAGCCTAATAAAGTGTAAGTTCTTAATAATTTTCCACAAAACATTAATTATAATGATGAACTAATAGAAGCTCCCTACAAGGTGTTATATAAGTTATTAATGTCACCTCATATCACTCCCTCCCAATAAATAGGTTGATGTGAGTAAACCTCTTCAAAAAGGATTTGATCAAAAGATTTTTGTGGTTTTCATAGAGAACCAAGGCATACTACCAACATATGCATCAGTTTGAGACATAAGATACAAGATTTGATAGATGAGAACATCATTTATGTGGGTACATCTACCAACAGTATAAAAGCATAAGCAAATAAAAGTAGAATAATGAAGATATTTAGTGATCCTTTTCATAACCATATAGGCCAAGAAACAATAGATAAATTAGAAGTTCATTGCACATATAATGCACAACCTCCACCAACTTTTTATCATCCTCAAATAGAGGTAAAACATCCTTGGAATGGAATATTGGTACATATCATGTTTCAATACCATTTATAACACTTATCACATTTGTAAAACATGAGATAGTAGGTGATGATTTTGATTTGTGCTCTTTGTTCATTCAAGTTTACATTAATCATCAAATTATATAGAGTGTTATTGTTGATAATGGTTCAAGTGTGAATATTTGCACGATCACACTTATTTCACATTTTAGATATACATATAAGGATATACTTCCTACAATAAGAGTAATAAAGGGATTCAATGGCCATGTTTAGATGTCTATTGGTGAGATCATATTACCACTACAACTTGGTCTAGCATATGTGGTCACCAAGTTTATAATAGTGCCCAGTGAAAGATTATTTGATATGTTATTGGGACATCCTTGGATTCAACAACTTCATAAAGTACCTTCTATAGTACACAGATGTTTGAAATAGATATTGACTAATGAGGTTATCATAGTTCATGGTATTCCATTTGAATACCCTCTACAACCAAGGGTTATTATTCATACACAACATATATCAGTTGAACAACCTAAAAAAGTTTAACCTACTTAGATCATTCAAAAAAAGTTGTAAAATTGATAAGGAGACATATCCTTGAAAAAAATCAATAATTTTTCATGGATTTTATAGAACCATTGTCTACTTCAAGATGTCCTAGATTGATACTATAAGACATTAAGAGTGTTTCACAATAAACACCCACACATAAATACTACATAATGGGTTTCAGAGAGTCCTAAAGCTCATTGTGCTAAATAATATACATAACATACTATAGATTATCATAATGATAGTTGCACTTATGTTATAGAGTCATTAGTTTCTAGATTCTAAGTTGAGACTAGATACTTCACAATGGTATGATATTTTCCATTTGTGATAGGTCATCCTTCTTATGTTAGATATATGACCTATTGATTGTGAGTTTATTTTTAGATTCATTGTTTAGTATGTTCCTTTTTTTACATATATTCAAAAATATATTAGAAAATAGAATATTTCAAAAAAAAACTAAATACAAGGGCTTATGCATGATATGTTTAGTTCATTTTGATATGTTTAGTTTATTTACATTCATTGAATTATGCTTAAGTATATGAAATACTTATATATATCTAGTTTTATATCAAATATGCTTCATAAGTATACTTTATTGAGTTGAAGAACATGCAGGTTATCACTTTTAGATGTAGTTTTAATTGGTGATACTATCTCAAACCCATAAATTTTATACAGACAAAATCACACTAATCAAATCAATAATGAATTACACTCATCTTATTCCAACGAACTTGTCTTGATGTCAGATAAAAAATAGTCACATGCCTTCTACATCTTCTATGCATCATAATAAGTTCACTAGGGGCATATTTTACTCAAGTTTTATCACTCTTTGGCTATCCCTTTTGTTCTTAATACAACAGAGTACATTGCATAAATATTTTCATATTTATTCACTTACTTTCACATTTCTATCTCACTAGATACCTAAGTTATTGAATATAATAATGTTACAAATATCTTGTGTACATTAATTTCACTTAATCATGCATGCTTATTGTGTTTATTTATTTATTTCATGTTTTATGTGTATTTATTTCTCTATATTGTGGACATTTGAATATGTCCTTGTTTACAAATTTAAGCCTTATTGTGTGTTTCTAGGCTTGTGAGTTACATTTTAACATGTCTCTTGAATGCATTTCCTTGGCTTCATGGCCATGACTCTTATTTTTTATTGTTTGCTTAGTTTGTGATGCCATGATATATATCATGCATCTCCCTAGTTTTTTGATGACACAATCAATATCATGAATTTTCCCCATGCAGTTCTATATCAGTTTGAATTATTCACTATATGATCATTATTCATTGCATTTCTAATCGCTAACATCTATCTAAACATGACACTAAGTATGCTTAGTTTTACATGTATCATACATTAATATTTTCTCATATTATCAATATGATTCCATGATATCTAATATCATCATTATTACTCCAAATTTTAATCTTTCTATATCATCATTTACATAACTTTTTTTATTTTGAGCTATGTTATTGTTCAAGTTTCACAACTCACCTTAAAAGAGGGGGCATACATAGTGACTTGTCTTAGAGACTAGTCTAAAACACTCCACTACATAGACATAAAACAATAGTAATTGATTAGTTGGTCATAGTGCATACTTAATTTTTACCTAGAAAGGTCATTTAGATAGAAATGCACCATTTGGACAATGGTGTAGGCTGATATTGTCCAGAATAGTGCACTTTCATCCTATAAATCAAAAATAATTTCAAATTTTACATAGACTTATCATAGATTTTGCTCATATTGGGGGCATCATGTGTGGCTTATATTATAGGTTTTTACTCTGTTATTCAATTTATATTACTTAGTTATCAGAATCAATATACTCAGATATCAAATTAGGGGCATGTGCACGATACATGATCACTTTCTTGCTCAATTTTTGAAACAATTTCTATAAAAGGAATGGCAATTCATGTCATTCTTTATGTTGCATAAACCAAATTTGGTTCATACTATTTTTTCACTAGTTTTTCACCACTTTCACACCATAATGAATCTTATTATGTCTGTAGAGGTTGATTCAACTTTTTACATGAGTTTTAAAACTAGAATGATTTATTGGAATTCATACAATGATTTCAAGCTACTATACTACCTTGAGTTATGTGATGATGAAATCAAGTACATCTTAAGTTTTTAATCACATTCTCCTACCAATGAGGATTGGGGCATACACAATGCAATCCAAGTGTTCTAATGAATAAATCTCCAAGGGTTCTACCCTCTCTAGTCACTAGGTTTAAACCAAAAAACATAAGGGTTTGTATAGATGAAAAGGTGTATTCATTCTTTGTTATTTGATCTATAAGTTTCTTGTCTTTACTTTGATATTTCCATCCTAGGTAAGGATATATTTATACATGTTTCATTATAGGTTTGCATAAATCATAATTCAACATGTGATTTACATCCAAGCCTACTCAACATAGGTAAGCTTAAGTATAACTCTCTTCCTTTTACTCTAGTAATTTTACTTTATTATATTACTATAATAAAAATGGAAAGAAATATAGTCACTAAAATTAACATTTAATGCAAAAACAATGCACTTGTGATCAGTCCCTATGCACACTTAGCTATGCTCAAATCCATAGTTTCAAATTGTTATTCCTCTAATTCTATGTGAATGACCCCTTACCCTCATGAAAATATGATACTAAATGTTCCTATTCCTCATTCCAAACAACCTAGACTCACTATTTGATTGATTCATACTTTTATTTTAGATGTCTTTGATCCTTAGATGAAACTACTCCATTAGGGCAATCTTATTGGTTGACAGTGTTTGAATCTACCAATTGTTTCCTACCAAATAATGGTTAATTACCCAAATTAAAATTCACCACAACATGTAATTTGACACATTTCTCAAGTTGCATTCAAGGAAATCCCTAAAATACTACAATATAAGTGCATTTTCTATTCATTTGTTCACTAGATGGCAAGAGACTACCACTATTATGAATTCCAAAATTATATAACTACACATTGAGAGGAAAGTACCCATTCTTCTCAATTTTGATTCAATACAACCCAAGTATCCCTAAGCTAGGTTTGAATACAACAAGGTCATAAGTCATTATTAAAGCCAATAATTACACTAGCATTGCACTAACATATATCATTTCACCAGTATTTCACACATACCATCCTAACATGGGAAAAATACATGGATTTTGATCCCTCTTCAAAGTATTGGTATGTAGGCAATGATTAACACATGGGATTTAGAGGTCAAGCACAACCCCATCCTATTAGACTATTCCCCCATTTTATTGCATATGTTCCTCCTTGTCATTGAGCTATGGTTTCAAGAGAAGAATAAGGCACACAATTACTCCTATAGTGAATCAAATGAATATAATCATACACATGGGACCTGAAAGCGAAGGCACATTTGAAAAAATCCACATAGAGGGAAAAAAACCCTAAAGTATGTTGGTGCACCCTACAAATAATTGCATAGGCTAACTGAGTCCAAACAACAAGGCCTTGTCCTAAAATAATGTGGATCCTTGTTCCTAATTCACAACACCCTCAATCAACTATATGGTTACTTTCATAGTCATTATTATAATCTTTTAGATCGAGTTCTAGCTAAGTCATCCATTTTTTATTACTTCCCCCTTTTAGCATATTTCTAAAAATAGTAAGTTCTAAATTAGTCATGTGTTTATTACATAACTTACAAATTATTATTTACACAGTTATTTTTATTAATTAGATTAATACTTGTTAATCCCCAATTTTGATAAAAACCAATAAAAAAGGTGTCATTAACAAACTGTAAGTGTAAAATACTTTCAAGATTAACGCTAGTGTCTAATCCCTTATGTTTTCCTTCTCCAACTACCCCCTTCATTGCTCTACCCAAAACTTCCACCAATATAATAATAGTATATGGAGAGAGGGGGTCCCCTTGGCATAATCCTCTAGATGAATTGAAGTATCTAGTTGATCATTATTTACCAAAATAGAGGAGGCTATGGAAATGAATTTTCCCACCCATGTTCTCCACTCTTGATTAAAGCCAAACTTATCTAGTATCTGATCCAGATAGTCCCAATTTACTCTATCATAAGCTTTCGATATCAAATTTAATACACATTCTAGGTCTTTATGATTGATGGAGGGAATGAAATTTTCATGAGCAATCACATTTCCATCCAAAATTTGTCTACCAAGCACAAAACCACTTGTCCTTTCGAGATGGTATCCTTCAAACAAGATTTCAACTAATTATCCATTACCTTGGTTATAAATTTATATGAATAATTATAAAGAGAAATGGGTTGAAAGGCATCAAAATATGGAAAAGCTTATTTCTTAGGGATGATAGATAGGAAAGTGTTGTTCCATTATTTGAAGATATTTTTATTCTATTTACACTCTTCAACCACTTCCCAAACTTTAGTTCCTAAAATTTTCCAAAAATGTAAGAAAAAACCTTCTTGAAACCAATCTAGACTAGGGGATTTTTCAGCTTCCAAACTAAAAACTACAATCCATGTTTTAATGGCTACTTTAACCTCTTTTAAATTTTGAGATACAATAAAGCATTTTGAGCCCTGTATCTTTTTTTTCAAGCACTTTTCCACTAAAATATGAAACAAAGGGTCTTCCAACCACATGAATTTGAGCTTGAAAGGGATGCCTTTAGGTTTAAATTTTGATTCCATTTTTAGTAGAATTAGGGTATACTTTTTTTATAGTTTTTCTGAGTTAACCAAGAATATGTCTAACTTTTTTAAAATTAAATGGCCCCCTTATCTTTTATTATTCCAAGTAAAGTTAGGCCCATATGTTTTAAAGTCTGATAAACCCATTTTTAGGCAAAAAATGTTGAAATCACTCATTTATTGTGATATCTAGTTGGATCCACTCTATTTTTAGAAATCCTAAGAATTACATTAAAATCACATCCTATAAACCATTCAACAACATTTGAACCTCCATTTAAGAATAAAAAATTATCCCATAAGTATTTTTTGGCTTCAACCCCAATTGGCCCATAGACATTTGACAGAAGAAAATGGTTCTTACTAGCAATTTACTTAACCATCACATTTATAACCTAGATTTTATAAAAGATAAGATTACAATGACATACCTTTGGATTCTAAAGTATATCTTAACCTCTATCCATATTAGAAGCTTCCTTGGAAATCCATTCAAAAATTTTCTAACATGATTTACCCACAACTTCTAATTGATTACTCCCACTATTAGTCACTTACAAAAGGAGGATATTTGGATTTGATTCCTCAATTATCCACTTTACCAAGTGATACTTTTTAGAGGCATGAAGATCTCTAACATTCTAGCTTATTATTTTCATAATGTCTTCATGACAAGTGTTCCCCTACCACCCATTTACATCTCAATCAGATTTTATTAGTTCCCCTACTCTAATTTAGCTTCATTATCAAATTGAATTTTGTATTTTTTAAATTTTCATCCATGGATGTTTGGTGGGCCAGTAGAGGACTAGAGTTTGGAAGTTATATAATGACGTAGTCTTTTCAAATTCTTGACTCTAAATTGAGTTTTTTCCACTTTTAAAGATACGCTCTTGGACTCATGAGGGCTATTTCCAATAGCCTTTGAATTTATATTAGTAATATATTTAAAATATGTTTTATTAGGTATTAGCACTATGTCCTTTAATGGAAATAATGAAGGCTCCTTTTCAACCTACTGAAGAGCCAAAAGAGGAGGATAATTATCCTTATTCATGAAATCCAACATTTTCTATTTGAGAGCCCTTTATTTTTCCCTCAAATATTTTTCAACAAAAGGTATGGGGATCTCAAAATAATTTGAATGAATGAGAGGGTATTGAAACTTAGAGGTGGAGTACTTTATAATAGATTCCATCCTATCATAAATAGATAATCCCACTTTCCCCTTGTCTTGGGGCTTTGATTGAAGAATAAACTTACTTGGTTGAAATAATTGAGTGTGGTATCTCCAAGTAAACCTCATGCCTATCCAATTAAGTCTCTTTCTTCCTCCGATGAGAGAGTCCCAATTTTTGACCACCTTTTGAAATCACATTCACCATCTTGGCCTTTTTGCCCTTTTTTACTGGATGTATATTGGAAGAAGTTTCATTAATCACAGTTAAATCAAAGCACCATTTTTTAGTATGACCAATTCTTCTATAATGAAAGACAAAAGATAAGAACTCATAATCCAGATCTTGATTACAATTTCCAAGTAGATAATTCAGCCTTAAGTCATAGGTAATTATCTTGGTTAAATCAATTAGAATGCACATATTATAAAAGGAGCATAACTCCCATTAATATTTGGAATAAAATAAACACATAAATTGACTAGTTATATTAGCACATTACTTTAAAATATCCTTAGCCCAATATTCTGGAGTCAGTTTATACAACCTTACCTAAACCAAAAATTTATGAAGGAATTCTTCTAAAGGTTTGAAATTTGGAGTCCAAATACGAGAGTATAAGTTTTCATTCTATAATAACCAAGGGCCTCCCATTAAAAATCTATCCCTATTAGATGAAGTGAAAAAATAACCTAAAAGTACCCTTGCATTCAACCCCATAATAATTTGATGTCGAAATTCCAATTCAACCCCATCTAGTAGTTTAAAGCATCCTAACTTGGCCATGCCCTGATAAACCTATAAATTAGGGATCTCTCCAAAAAAACCTCTTTGAATTCATTAATAAATCGATCATTGATCTACATTATGGGAATGTTGCTTGAAATATGAATTGTTATCCCATCATTCAAAGTAACTCAGACCCCAAAAGAATTGTGATTTTTTAATCCTATTTTTTATTTAGGGAGAGGGGACTCATTTTAAGGGTTTTTTAAAGGGATCCAATGAGGCCCTCCAATAGGATCAACTTCCATAAATAGGTGAAATTTATTCCAAGAGAACCTATCCAAGGCTTTGTTTCAAATTGAATTTTGAATTTTGATTTAATTTTCTTGATTAGAGTATTGACCCCTTTGGAATGTGAATCCAACACCTTCTCCTTGTTTTATCCTCTATTATAAAATTGTAGATTCCCCTCCTAGGGAATTAATTTTATTGTATTAGCTAAAATAACCTTCTTTTAGTCTGTGATAAATTCCTACTTACTAGATAATCCAACTTTACCATCATTTTATCCTTCCATGCCTTCATCTTTACTACCCAACATTGTGCCATATGCCCCTTCAATCAAGGCTCTCCAATCCTCATTGGTCTCTACATCGATCACCACTCTGCTTTCCATACTATTATATAATTATAATGTTAACATAATTCAAGATAATATTTTTGTAATTTTTACAATCAAATTCAAATCTAGAAAAATATAATTGATCACATTATTATTATGTAATTGATCTTATAATAATGTATTTTTACCACATAATTTCTAGAACAATGTGATTTTACCACATAATTACTATGCAATTGATCCTAGAATCAAACAAACATGATACATTCATCTTGGAATAAAATAAACATGATAATCAAGTAAACAAGTAATCAAGTCATAATGATAATAATATAAGGAGAGTACATAATCAAAAGTCTGAGTCAATGGCTATAAAATCCAAAATCATATATTCAAAGACCCCAAGACACAATAATATAGTTAAATTCCACCCTGTGGATAATAATTAAAATAATGGATAACATGATCTTAGCCCTCACTTGTATTTTCACAACCCTTAGAATTCCCACCATCAATATCTACATTGTCAACATCTTGAGTGTTAGAATTCATTTGAGACCCACCCATACTGCCTAAAGAAACACAATTTCAATATTCATCATCACCAAATCTATAACCAGATGCATGTTCCCATTTTGAATTTGTCTTGATACGATGTTTCCCCTACATAAAACATAACATAAGCATTATTAAAAATATCAAAACTTAAAATCATCAACCAAAAAAAAATGAGTATTATGAATTGAACTAAAAACATACAACACAAACACTTTAATCAATTTACTTTACTAATAGTTAGTATCAATTGGTCTCCATTTTCCTCTACAAAGAATGATGTCTATTAGTATGGATATGCTTCTCATGCTAGGGTTAGATCAAATCATAATATTTTGCTATTATAAAATGTAAATATAGAAATTTAATGGTATTCTAATAAAAAATAATTCAATATAAAAAATTTATAAATTAAAAAATTAAAAATTTCATACTTACTTATAGGGCACATGATCCATGAATGCCCATGGGTCCCATGTGATTTGTGATATTCTTACCTTGCACAATATGGATTTTGCTACTTGTTTTTCTAGCTTGGACAACCTTGGTACCAGTGGCCCCAATAGTAAATTAGCCTATTTTAAGGCTCAAGTGTGTATCATGAGGGCTTGTAAATAATTAATAAGTAATTAAAATTATTTAGTAAAAAAAATTAAAAATATATTAAAGATTATAATTCAAAATATCAGCTAACATGATATAACATTTTCAAAAAATAAAATTAGTTGGTATAAAAAAATTTAAAATATCAAAACTAAATATGTCACACTATTTTTACAATTATAGATAAATTTCTTTACCTTCCAATTTTTTTCAACTCTCAAAATCTTATATAGTAGAGTGTAAAATACAATTATGGATTGAAACAAAACATCTAATCCAATGAAATTAATAACTTGCATATGACATAATATTAAAGTAAAATGATGTTTCTAGAACAATTTATATAACTGACTTAAGGCCAAAATAATAAAGTAATTATAACCCAAAAATATACCTAATATAATTGATAATATGTTCATTTATTCCTTGATTAGACGAAATATTGGTGGTAGAATGTGTAATATTTTAGATTGAACTCTGACGAGTAGATTTCGATCATGGAAAGTAATTTACCATATAATTGGTAGGTAGAGGAGTGACATAAGTCATGGTAGATATAAAGGGTATGGAAACTTGCAATTATTGAAAAAAATAAGGAAATGGGGGGTTGAAAATAAATAAATAAATAATAGGGGTAGAATAGTGTTAGGAAATTATTGGATTAGAATAATTTGAAGAAATGGCATGATTAGAAGAATTTTTATAAATAGTAAGATTATAATAAGTTTGAGAAACAACCACATTTTAAGATTAACTCTAACTTGTAACTTCTTTAATAACATTCATCATACTTGAAATTTATTTAATAACATTCATCATACTTGTAATTTATTATGATTTGTCTAAGAAATACTTCTGAAATTGGATGATAGTGAACTCTATTGGCTCACAACTATGATCATTAAAATTAGCTTGAGCATTGAAATGGCCATCACGATCAAAATAAATTTTACATTATCATTTAAAAACTTGTGTTGAATCACATTACCATTCATAAATGGATTATTGGCATTCAAAAAATAATCTCTAACATTTTTTAAGGTGTGCCATTATTTTCAATGATTGTATTCCAATTTTTTTCAAACCACTTTAAGCTTCAACCAAAGTAATTTTGACATTTTTTAAATTTTATCAAGCCTAGATTTTATTTTAATTAGAATCATATATTTTTAAATTTTGGTGGCATAATATGAAATTAAACATGGAAACATATGCATCACTCAATACAAACACATTTGGGTTTAATATGTTATTATAAATTAGAAAATCCCTAGGTTTTGAAATCAAGCAAAATAGAGAAAGAAAACCAACATTCAAATATAGAAGCATGCACAATAATTAAACCCCTAGGAGGCACAAGATTCACCCTAATATAAAACCCTAGAAGGCTGATATAAATGGGACTAAGGGGATGAAATTAATAGATGCCTTATTCTAATAGACACATACAATCAAACACAACATAGTTAGATCAAAGCCAAAACACACTCTTTATTAGAATTGCATGGCAGTGTTACAAGGATTTTATCACACACAGATACTCCTTGTTCACCTATTTTTTAAACACATACATAAATAAGTAGAACTTATACAAATTCCCTCAAGTACTTGGTACACTCTCTGCTCTTTGTTGTCTTCCTAAAGAGCTTCTTCTCTTAGAAGTTGAAGTAACTCAACTTAAATACTTCCCAAATGAGACTCTACCTTCACAAGACCAATCCAAATATCACATGATGGATACTACCATATCGCAAATCTTTTTTGAGTTACCTTCATCTTTTAATATTTTCCACATGTTGAAATATTAAATTTTGGTCCACTACTTTCATTTTACATTCATAGCAAGAGAATTCAATGCTTAATGCAGAATGAAACTACCTTGATGGTTATAAAACCACCCCTTAATTCATATTGATGGTTATGAAATTTCCTCAATGTTTATGTAACATAAATTAAGCCTTAGAAAACTACCTCAACAATTTTGTCACAATGTGAATCCTACCAAATGCTAGAGGCCATATCTTTTGCATACAAACTTGAAAATGAGATGTAATTTTATTTGAAAATGCATAAAGTTTTGAGGAGAATCCAAATATGTAATTATATTATATCTTTATTATGTTGTGTTACACTAGAACATATCATATTTAAGTCTTCAAAAAATGATCCACATCTAAAATTTTACTGATAGTTGAATAACTCAACAACTTAATTAGAATTGTATGTACTTAAGATTTGAACGATGCAACATTTTAAAAAACCAATGATGATGTAAAGACTTTTGAACAAAAATAACATGATTAGACTCATTTTATTCCCATTTTTTTCCTTTCACTATTTTCTAGACTTTCCCTAAGTGTCAAATCTACAAAAATGGGCTTTAACCTTCTTAAACATAGAGTTTCAAGGCACACAAAAAAAATTACCATGGTGGTTCTATCACTTTGCTCAAACTATCAGTTTAAATCTTGGGACAAGTGTTTTGAACTATTTTTCATTTTTACCACTCCAATTTTGAGCATACTTATTCTAGTTATCTATCTATAACCCTTGTCAATCCCAATTAATCATAGTGAACTCCCAATCAATCATATCTAATTTCCAATCAATTATATTGAACTCTTCATTAACCCATTATTTATAAATAAGCTTGTTTATGTCAAAATTTGGACCAAAATTTTTAGGAATTGATAGTCTGCACTCAGTTTTTTTATTTAAGCTTAGCCATAGACCTTTTGTAATTTCCCTTCATTTTTTTTTCAAATTGGAATAGAAAACCCATGAATGGACAACCTACACTTTATCATTTGTGAGAGACAACCATAATAGAGTTGTATTTTCCCTTCATTATTTATTGATAATTTCACCATCTCACACTCATGTTACTGAAGAAAACACCCCTGGGTCATATTGAACAATTATAAGGAGGTATCACCCTAAGGATTCAAAAACTTCATCAAACAACTCACTTCCAATATGCCACCAATACTTGACAAGTTGAGGGGTTTATTTGTTTTATTTTTATTTATTTTTAGATTTGATTTCCTTTGTTATAATTTTTTTAGTAAATCAAAAGCAATGGAAATATTTCATGTACATTATAGAAATAACTAAAGGTTTTAAATTGGATTTACATTATGTAAAAATTAGTTGATTGTAGAAGTCTCAGGGAAAATTTATCCATAATATTCACCCCTCCTTTTTCATCCTACATAAATTTATATAGTTGATCAGATTATATTTTTGAGTTTGTGTTTTCCATTTTTTGAAATTCCTACAACTTTGTGTTTTTAATTAATGTTAATTTCTTCATATTTCTTCATAGATTTTTTATGTGCATATGTGGTAATTGTTTGAAGCTATTGCCTCTATGCTTTTTGAGTAGAGGAAGTCTTCCTTGAATTATTTTGTTTCTTCCTTCACACCTATAAATCCCCTTGAGGAAGTAGTGCCTCAAAAGAAATATCCAATGTGAAATCCTCCTAAGAGCCATTTCTTCACTCCTTATGTTATTTTTTCTTTGTTTTAGCTTTCCACAAATATAAAAATTAGATTTTTATGAATTCACACACACAATAAATTTACTTTCAATAGGATTGTTAGATTTTGGGAAATTTTATGGAAAGGTTTAACTCATACAAATATAATTGAAGCTATACACAAAGAGAGCATAGGTGAATATTTTAATCACATAATATAATATTACATTATCACACTCTATAATTTATATTACTTACTTTATTCAGGACATAGAATTATAATGGAAAAAATTCCTATATTTATGGAGATCATATCTCCTCCAATATCTCCTCATATCCCTAACTAACCTCACTAACCATAATATATCAATTTACGTAGTATTGTTGTAACATTTAACAATACAACTAATAACTAACAATAGATTTTGCACCTCTATAGCAAAAAACTTTCACACTTCTTCTATAGATTTCTCACCTCTATTCGCTCATGATCTTGGCACACACATGTGATGCATCGAGCTTTCTCATATAACTATGCAGCATTGGTCTTACACAAAACACGAAACACTTTATAATATCACAAATGGCTTACATGGATGGATACAACATCTACCCATGTATGAATAGGCACCCACACTTCTATTCATCCTCTACATATGTATAATAATGGTTTTAACTAGCTTTGACCAACAACCTTAAAAATTGTTTCCCAAGATCACCAATAAACCTTACAAATGGTTTTTCAGGATCACCAATAACCCTTAAAAATGGTTTTATAAAGGTTAACCACTATCCTAGGTATGAAAAGGAATGCATATTACTATTCAACCTTTACAAGTATCATGATGTTGTTTTTCTTTTGCATTTTCATTTTTCCACTATATGTTTACCTCAGGGGACTACATTAGGAATTGTCACATATACAAGTGAATAAGAATGAACCTCTGTTCTTATTACAAAACACACTGAAAAAATAAATGCATCTACCACAATACACAACTAAAATAAAATGCCACTAAAGCAGAAGTGGTCCCGTCATTAGTGGCTAACAAGAGGCATAAAAAACCTCCTTCTTCCATTTACTTTGATCTCCTTTCTCTACTACTTACTTTAAAAATATGGAAATTAAGCTCAACATTTTCCACATTTTTCTTATTATAATTTCCCCCCTCAATGTGAAAAATTTGGATGTTGGTTTCAACCAAAAATGCATCCATTATAATGATTGAATTTGACATTGATGACTTTATTATTTTTTTATTGACATGAAAATGAATCTAAACTTTGAACTCATTTTCTATTTTGATTCTTAATATTGGCATATAAAAAAATAAACATATACACCTATTAACTCAATTGATTCACTAGTATTTTGATGACATACAATGTTAATAGATTACATCAAACCAAAAAAATCAGACTATAACAACTTTGTTTAATTTCATCACCATGTCATATGAAATTAAACAAATTACATTTTAAAAATTAATTAAACATAAGATATTATTTAAATGTGCACAAAACTTGACATATAAAATTAATGACTTTATATGACTAATCCTAACAAATTAAATAAACAAGGCTTATAGTTAACTAGCTTGTTCGCATGAAGACACCAAAGTTTGAGATCTGTTCTAAGGAATTTGGGTTGATGGCTTTCCTAAATACTTTCATAGTGGTAGATCTATTGACAGGAAGATGGATCAACCATATAAGGATATGTGTATAGACTTGAACAAAGATACTTAGTCTTGCATGGATCTATGACATGTCTAGTAGAAAGGATAACAAACTTACATAATATGCATGGTGTCTAATGGTGTCAATGCCAGCAAACCACCAATGAATAAGTGCAACACTTATCAATATATGGAAAAGAAACCAATGTTAGAAGGAAAGGTGGATATGACTTTAATGGGAATGAAAAATGAACTGAGCTCCAATTGAGATAGCATGGTTATTGAGCGATAATGAATAACTTTATGAAATAGCTTAACATCTGATCTAAGCAGGGTGACTAAACCATATACCACTAATGTGCTTATGGTTGGGTGATAAGTTTTAATATTCCACTGATCTACATAGTTGGATGGAATTACATAAACTATATAGCTAGAGTCCAAATCTGAGACTATTAATAATTTGACATAATACTAAAAAAATTCAACTTAATCTAAACTACTGGAGATACTTTAATCTACACATAACTAAAGACATCTTCTTCCAAACACCATTACTCAAGGTAATAAATTACAAACTTCCCCTTCAATTTTATTATTCTTTCATTACAAAGATAAACTCTACTCTAACACCATTGTTAGATATTGGCCAAGCTTGTGGCGCTATTTAACTCATATAAAGACAATTGGATCTAAACTCAAAGAGTACACATAGGAATATTTTAATCGCATAATATAATACTATATTGTCACATGTTATATTTTTTATTACATAGTTTATCTTAGAGATATAATTATATAGGAAAGACCTTTTGTATTTATGGAGATCATATCTCCTCCAATATCTCCTTGTATCCCTAACAAACCTCACTAAACATAATATATCAATTTACCTAGTATTATTGTAACTCTCAATAATACAACTAACAACTAATCAAATATACATTATTTTTATATAACAATAATGTTACTAACTAATTTACCATACTATAAGTATAATTTTACCATATGGTAAATCCACTAATTACATGTGAACACTAATTTTCCTAACAAGGCCATTGCTTGCATGTTACTTATCCCCAATAACTTTTTTTTGATATGTTCACCCACAAGTCTTGGTTTTTATTTTCAATTCCAGTAAAGCATTGGAATTTTATTGTAAAAATATTACACTAATTTTCTAGCATGCAAACTACATTAGAGATTTAAATTAATTCTAAACAACATTATATCCAACAAATTTATAGTTTACATTTAGACTTGCATATTCATTTAATCATTTCATTATCAGCCAACATTCCTATAGAAAAATATGAAAATTGTAAAAATAGTTGAGTTTCTATTCATTTCAGCGATTAAATTTCTTTCAGCTTGCATTCACTCAAATTTGAAAAGATACAAGAACAATTACTAAACTTAGTTAACTTCTAATCACTTGAATTTTTAATTCATATTCAGTTTTGCATATTTTCCAATTCAAAATAAGACCATTTGTTTGCATTTTTATCCACTAGATAATTTGAATTATACATTTCAAATCTAAAATACAAAAATGCAATAAAATTCATATGGTTTACTTTTAGGTGTGCATATTTCATTCATTGAAGTTATAAAAATATTTTTTGTTTTGCATTGCCAACCATCTAGTTAGTTTTATTTGCATTCATAAATCATATCAAAAAAAGAAATCAACATCTTTCAATTTCCAAAATTCAATCTAGCTTTTCATTTGCACACATTTTTCTTTTAAAAAATCAAAAATAAATAATTTAGTCAATTAAATTCTAACACTTAGCTTTCATTTGTGTTCTAAAAAACATTGAAAAGGTAATAAAATAAGTTAATTAGTTTATTTTGGAGTTTTGTTTCTTTTCAATTTATTAGTGAATGGTAATTTTAATTTTGTTTTCTCATTTGTGAATCATTCATTTACTCTTTTAGTGGAAACATTTTAATTCTCCATTAAAAAATTTCATTTCACAAAACATTTGTTAAAAAAACTACATTCACATAAAAATTAAATATAACTTTAAACATAAACATTACTTGACACATCCATTCTAACATCCTTAGATAACACTCTCAAAACAAGACAATCCACATAGGATATGAGCATTCCCACGCGTAACCACTCTTATTCTATTGAAAAACATATAAAGAGACATCAACTCTAAGATCTAGATAGAAGTATTTCACTCAACCCCACTCTTAAATTTAATTATTAGCCAATTTCAGGTTTTATACAAACAAACCTAACTAGTAGAAGCATACCTACCTAGGGAAATCCACTTGTTAGCCTACCAACAATCAAACCTCTACCTTTGACTTGATGTTTCATCCTTGGTTCTAACCTCTCCCCATTTTATCTTCTTTAGTAGATGACATTTATTTAGCAAGACCAACCTAATCAAGTCAATCAAATTCTAAGAGTAGTATAGCCTAACTTTTATCCATTTAGAGAAATCAATATTGATTAAGAGTTACACTATCTAGTTCTCTTAAAGTCAAGTTATTCTAGATCACTTATTTCTAGATTATTTCCTATCCCAAATTAACACTTTTAAGGAAAAAATATATATTTATATATAATAGAGCACTAATTAAGACATGTATATCATAATCCTAGCAGGGTAGCTCAACTGATTAAATAATCTCATCACATTCTATGAGCTCAACCTAACTAAACCATTTAACCAAATCACTAGTTCACATTGACCCTATCTTTATTTTGGCTATCTCATCCTAATATTTTGAATTCAAGTATTCAAGGTTAGCCTGCCACTTTATGTGCATATAAATCTGGTGAACCTGATGTGAAAGATTTTGTCATTTTATGTTTCTCCACTTTATTTTATTTTATTTCTTCAATCCTTATCCTCTTCCATTGATTTTGTGAGTGTCCATACACAACTTGAATATGTTTGGTAAATATTTAAATAGGCCATTAGGCCTATATCCTTATAGAAACAATGTCTAAGCCCAACATGAACCTTTGTTGTCCATTTCTATTAGCAAATGTTCTAGATATTCCCATCAAAACATGCTAAGGTTTATATTTACAAAGTGAATTACATATTCAAAACTTAGATGGGGATATGACAGTTTATTCATTATTTTCATACTTGATGAATTTTCATAGAAATGCATACTAAAACACAAAGAGCATTTGTTATTGTTATATTATTAAGTAAATTTGAATGAAATAGAGGATAAATGTGGTCAAAAAAGTACAAAATACATTTTAAAGAACCATCAATAGATATCTATATTAATCTACCATAATTTGTGACTCCTTTCTTTAATAAATTTATAATATTTATAGATAAAGAAGGCTCTAATACTTTGCATTCCAAACCTTTCATTTATTTCCCAAAGGAGTCTTTTCATACACTATAGACTTTTGATATAAAATTATGTGCCAAATACATACAAAATGATATATACTTTATACAAAATACTAGACATTATACACTTTTCATTCATACAAACTGGGAGATTTTTTACTTCTGTGTCTATTACCAACACTTTCCCCAACTTAAATAGTTCTCTCATCCTAAGATAAGGTCGTAGGAAGTTTGCCAAATTCTAGAGCTAGTGGATTTGCCTACGTTGCACTAAGGGTTTGGTCTAAATGCAATGCTTGTGGTTATTGATCTAAGTGTTGTTTTACTGATTTTCACCTCTTACACACTACTTAGTCACCCTTTTAGGTTTTCAACTAAGTATCATATAAATCTACCTCCCTTTATAGGTTTCCAAAATATTGGCATAACCAGGAAGCCAACCTTTATGGGTTTTAAACCTTAATATCTCCACTCTTAATGCTTATGACCTTCCCTACTTCTACATTTTACCTTCCTTGGTACATGATGGCATCCAGTGATGTCATGCATCTTCTTTTCACTTTTAAATAATTTATTTTATTGTACATTTTTTAAGTCTGACACATCCATCTATTTTAGGTGTGATGAAATATTTGGAGTGCCTTGTCATTAACTATATTAGTAGTTACCATTTGGTATGTTCTTATATACCCCTTTTTTCAATTCCTCTTTCCTAGACTTAATTCATTGACTTACACTTTGACCTATATATATATATATATTTGAATTGATTTATTTCTTCCTTTTTGTATATTATAACTTTGAATTTTAGACTATGTTTCGAATGTATGAGATATAGAGATCGCACTATATACAGCTACAGTAAAAACCTACAAAAAGATAATAATTTTTAAAAAATAAACAAAACTCCTAGCTACATGGTGTTACTCAACACCCACTCTATTTTACGTCATGAGATTAATAGAGCTCATTAGAAATCATACTTAATCCTGAAACCATTTACTCACCCTAGAAGGATGGTTCCTTGAAGGTCCTTGAGCACTATAGTTGTGATATTTTGTGTATGATATATGGTCCTTTCCACTGAATGCACAAATTCCCTAGATATGCTTGAAATTTGTTGTCATATAAAAATAATGTTTATTCTATAATGAAATTCCTTAGATCATAGGTTATGATCATGCTATGCCTTTTCAATATTTTTATATTGTTTTTGTGTCCAACTTACTCTTTGCTTGGTTTCTTCCATGAAATTCAAATCCAACACTCTTGTCTAAAGTGAGTCCCAATCTTTTAGTCACATTATCAATGCAATTCATAGACTAAGAACTATGTATTATATTGGTGTCATTGCTCTTAATCCATATACAAAATGAGGAGTAAATCTTGTCACATGTTTATAGTTGGTCATGTATGCCCATAGTATCATAGTAATTTGATCCTCCCTATCATATCTCTACACATTAAATATTTTTGTAAGCATATTCTAAATAACTTAGTTTGATACTTATGCCTACCCATTGGCTTGAGGATGATAAGTCATACTCTTATCGTGTAATATCATGAATTCCTCAATCAGAGACTTGATGGTATTATTGAGAAAGTGCATTATTTTGTTATTAACTAGCTTCATAGGACATTCAAACCTAGTTACGATTTTTTCATATGAGTTGCATCTTAGGCATTATAACTTGGTGTTTCAAAATATTCTACCCATTTTGTGAAGTAATCTATCAAAGTGATTACATATCTAGCATAATTATGCTTACTAAGAGGATTAATAGGCCCTATAAAATCAATTCCCCATTATTCAAATGGTTTCAATACTAGAATTGGGGTTATATGCATTTATTTCATTTGTTTTAGCCTTCCTACTCATTTTCGAAAGTCACAGTGTTTCATGAATCTATGCACATCCTAAAACAAAGTAGGCTACTACAAGCCACTTTGTAGGATTTTTCAGCTTCCAAACTAAAAACTACAATCCTTGTTTTAATGGCTACTTTAACCTCTTTTAAATTTTGAGATACAATAAAGCATTTTGAGCCCTGTATCTTTTTTTTCAAGCACTTTTCCACTAAAATATGAAACAAAGGGTCTTCCAACCACATGAATTTGAGCTTGAAAGGGATGCCTTTGGGTTTAAATTTTGATTCCATTTTTAGTAGAATTAGGGTATACTTTTTTTATAGCTTTTCTGAGTTAACCAAGAATATGTCTAACTTTTTTAAAATTAAATGGCCCCCTTATCTTTTATTATTCCAAGTAAAGTTAGGCCCATATGTTTTAAAGTCTGATAAACCCATTTTTAGGCAAAAAATGTTGAAATCACTCATTTATTGTGAGATCTAGTTGGATCCACTCTATTTTTAGAAATCCTAAGAATTACATTAAAATCACATCCTATAGACCATTCAACAACACTTGAACCTCCATTTAAGAATAAAAAATTATCCCATAAGTATTTTTTGGCTTCAACCCCAATTGGCCCATAGACATTTGACAGAAGAAAATGGTTCTTACTAGCAATTTACTTAACCATCACATTTATAACCTAGATTTTATAAAAGATAAGATTACAATGACATACCTTTGGATTCTAAAGTATATCTTAACCTCTATCCATATTAGAAGCTTCCTTGGAAATCCATTCAAAAATTTTCTAACATGATTTACCCACAACTTCTAATTGATTGCTCCCATTATTAGTCACTTACAAAAGGAGGATATTTGGATTTGATTCCTCAATTATCCACTTTACCAAGTGATACTTTTTAGAGGCATGAAGATCTCTAACATTCTAGCTTATTATTTTCATAATGTCTTCATGACAAGTGTTCCCCTACCACCCATTTACATCTCAATCAGATTTTATTAGTTCCCCTACTCTAATTTAGCTTCATTATCAAATTGAATTTTGTATTTTTTAAATTTTCATCCATGGATGTTTGGTGGGCCAGTAGAGGACTAGAGTTTGGAAGTTATATAATGACGTAGTCTTTTCAAATTCTTGACTCTAAATTGAGTTTTTTCCACTTTTAAAGATACGCTCTTGGACTCATGAGGGCTATTTCCAATAGCCTTTGAATTTATATTAGTAATATATTTAAAATATGTTTTATTAGGTATTAGCACTATGTCCTTTAATGGAAATAATGAAGGCTCCTTTTCAACCTACTGAAGAGCCAAAAGAGGAGGATAATTATCCTTATTCATGAAATCCAACATTTTCTATTTGAGAGCCCTTTATTTTTCCCTCAAATATTTTTCAACAAAAGGTATGGGGATCTCAAAATAATTTGAATGAATGAGAGGGTATTGAAACTTAGAGGTGGAGTACTTTATAATAGATTCCATCCTATCATAAATAGATAATCCCACTTTCCCCTTGTCTTGGGGCTTTGATTGAAGAATAAACTTACTTGGTTGAAATAATTGAGTGTGGTATCTCCAAGTAAACCTCATGCCTATCCAATTAAGTCTCTTTCTTCCTCCGATGAGAGAGTCCCAATTTTTGACCACCTTTTGAAATCACATTCACCATCTTGGCCTTTTTGCCCTTTTTTACTGGATGTATATTGGAAGAAGTTTCATTAATCACAGTTAAATCAAAGCACCATTTTTTAGTATGACCAATTCTTCTATAATGAAAGACAAAAGATAAGAACTCATAATCCAGATCTTGATTACAATTTCCAAGTAGATAATTCAGCCTTAAGTCATAGGTAATTATCTTGGTTAAATCAATTAGAATGCACATATTATAAAAGGAGCATAACTCCCATTAATATTTGGAATAAAATAAACACATAAATTGACTAGTTATATTAGCACATTACTTTAAAATATCCTTAGCCCAATATTCTGGAGTCAGTTTATACAACCTTACCTAAACCAAAAATTTATGAAGGAATTCTTCTAAAGGTTTGAAATTTGGAGTCCAAATACGAGAGTATAAGTTTTCATTCTATAATAACCAAGGGCCTCCCATTAAAAATCTATCCCTATTAGATGAAGTGAAAAAATAACCTAAAAGTACCCTTGCATTCAACCCCATAATAATTTGATGTCGAAATTCCAATTCAACCCCATCTAGTAGTTTAAAGCATCCTAACTTGGCCATGCCCTGATAAACCTATAAATTAGGGATCTCTCCAAAAAAACCTCTTTGAATTCATTAATAAATCGATCATTGATCTACATTATGGGAATGTTGCTTGAAATATGAATTGTTATCCCATCATTCAAAGTAACTCAGACCCCAAAAGAATTGTGATTTTTTAATCCTATTTTTTATTTAGGGAGAGGGGACTCATTTTAAGGGTTTTTTAAAGGGATCCAATGAGGCCCTCCAATAGGATCAACTTCCATAAATAGGTGAAATTTATTCCAAGAGAACCTATCCAAGGCTTTGTTTCAAATTGAATTTTGAATTTTGATTTAATTTTCTTGATTAGAGTATTGACCCCTTTGGAATGTGAATCCAACACCTTCTCCTTGTTTTATCCTCTATTATAAAATTGTAGATTCCCCTCCTAGGGAATTAATTTTATTGTATTAGCTAAAATAACCTTCTTTTAGTCTGTGATAAATTCCTACTTACTAGATAATCCAACTTTACCATCATTTTATCCTTCCATGCCTTCATCTTTACTACCCAACATTGTGCCATATGCCCCTTCAATCAAGGCTCTCCAATCCTCATTGGTCTCTACATCGATCACCACTCTGCTTTCCATACTATTATATAATTATAATGTTAACATAATTCAAGATAATATTTTTGTAATTTTTACAATCAAATTCAAATCTAGAAAAATATAATTGATCACATTATTATTATGTAATTGATCTTATAATAATGTATTTTTACCACATAATTTCTAGAACAATGTGATTTTACCACATAATTACTATGCAATTGATCCTAGAATCAAACAAACATGATACATTCATCTTGGAATAAAATAAACATGATAATCAAGTAAACAAGTAATCAAGTCATAATGATAATAATATAAGGAGAGTACATAATCAAAAGTCTGAGTCAATGGCTATAAAATCCAAAATCATATATTCAAAGACCCCAAGACACAATAATATAGTTAAATTCCACCCTATGGATAATAATTACAATAATGGATAACATGATCTTAGCCCTCACTTGTATTTGCACAACCCTTAGAATTCCCACCATCAATATCTACATTGTCAACATCTTGAGTGTTAGAATTCATTTGAGACCCACCCATACTGCCTAAAGAAACACAATTTCAATATTCATCATCACCAAATCTATAACCAGATGCATGTTCCCATTTTGAATTTGTCTTGATACGATGTTTCCCCTACATAAAACATAACATAAGCATTATTAAAAATATCAAAACTTAAAATCATCAACCAAAAAAAAATGAGTATTATGAATTGAACTAAAAACATACAACACAAACACTTTAATCAATTTACTTTACTAATAGTTAGTATCAATTGGTCTCCATTTTCCTCTACAAAGAATGATGTCTATTAGTATGGATATGCTTCTCATGCTAGGGTTAGATCAAATCATAATATTTTGCTATTATAAAATGTAAATATAGAAATTTAATGGTATTCTAATAAAAAATAATTCAATATAAAAAATTTATAAATTAAAAAATTAAAAATTTCATACTTACTTATAGGGCACATGATCCATGAATGCCCATGGGTCCCATGTGATTTGTGATATTCTTACCTTGCACAATATGGATTTTGCTACTTGTTTTTCTAGCTTGGACAACCTTGGTACCAGTGGCCCCAATAGTAAATTAGCCTATTTTAAGGCTCAAGTGTGTATCATGAGGGCTTGTAAATAATTAATAAGTAATTAAAATTATTTAGTAAAAAAAATTAAAAATATATTAAAGATTATAATTCAAAATATCAGCTAACATGATATAACATTTTCAAAAAATAAAATTAGTTGGTATAAAAAAATTTAAAATATCAAAACTAAATATGTCACACTATTTTTACAATTATAGATAAATTTCTTTACCTTCCAATTTTTTTCAACTCTCAAAATCTTATATAGTAGAGTGTAAAATACAATTATGGATTGAAACAAAACATCTAATCCAATGAAATTATTAACTTGCATATGACATAATATTAAAGTAAAATGATGTTTCTAGAACAATTTATATAACTGACTTAAGGCCAAAATAATAAAGTAATTATAACCCAAAAATATACCTAATATAATTGATAATATGTTCATTTATTCCTTGATTAGACGAAATATTGGTGGTAGAATGTGTAATATTTTAGATTGAACTCTGACGAGTAGATTTCGATCATGGAAAGTAATTTACCATATAATTGGTAGGTAGAGGAGTGACATAAGTCATGGTAGATATAAAGGGTATGGAAACTTGCAATTATTGAAAAAAATAAGGAAATGGGGGGTTGAAAATAAATAAATAAATAATAGGGGTAGAATAGTGTTAGGAAATTATTGGATTAGAATAATTTGAAGAAATGGCATGATTAGAAGAATTTTTATAAATAGTAAGATTATAATAAGTTTGAGAAACAACCACATTTTAAGATTAACTCTAACTTGTAACTTCTTTAATAACATTCATCATACTTGAAATTTATTTAATAACATTCATCATACTTGTAATTTATTATGATTTGTCTAAGAAATACTTCTGAAATTGGATGATAGTGAACTCTATTGGCTCACAACTATGATCATTAAAATTAGCTTGAGCATTGAAATGGCCATCACGATCAAAATAAATTTTACATTATCATTTAAAAACTTGTGTTGAATCACATTACCATTCATAAATGGATTATTGGCATTCAAAAAATAATCTCTAACATTTTTTAAGGTGTGCCATTATTTTCAATGATTGTATTCCAATTTTTTTCAAACCACTTTAAGCTTCAACTAAAGTAATTTTGACATTTTTTAAATTTTATCAAGCCTAGATTTTATTTTAATTAGAATCATATATTTTTAAATTTTGGTGGCATAATATGAAATTAAACATGGAAACATATGCATCACTCAATACAAACACATTTGGGTTTAATATGTTATTATAAATTAGAAAATCCCTAGGTTTTGAAATCAAGCAAAATAGAGAAAGAAAACCAACATTCAAATATAGAAGCATGCACAATAATTAAACCCCTAGGAGGCACAAGATTCACCCTAATATAAAACCCTAGAAGGCTGATATAAATGGGACTAAGGGGATGAAATTAATAGATGCCTTATTCTAATAGACACATACAATCAAACACAACATAGTTAGATCAAAGCCAAAACACACTCTTTATTAGAATTGCATGGCAGTGTTACAAGGATTTTATCACACACAGATACTCCTTGTTCACCTATTTTTTAAACACATACATAAATAAGTAGAACTTATACAAATTCCCTCAAGTACTTGGTACACTCTCTGCTCTTTGTTGTCTTCCTAAAGAGCTTCTTCTCTTAGAAGTTGAAGTAACTCAACTTAAATACTTCCCAAATGAGACTCTACCTTCACAAGACCAATCCAAATATCACATGATGGATACTACCATATCGCAAATCTTTTTTGAGTTACCTTCATCTTTTAATATTTTCCACATGTTGAAATATTAAATTTTGGTCCACTACTTTCATTTTACATTCATAGCAAGAGAATTCAATGCTTAATGCAGAATGAAACTACCTTGATGGTTATAAAACCACCCCTTAATTCATATTGATGGTTATGAAATTTCCTCAATGTTTATGTAACATAAATTAAGCCTTAGAAAACTACCTCAACAATTTTGTCACAATGTGAATCCTACCAAATGCTAGAGGCCATATCTTTTGCATACAAACTTGAAAATGAGATGTAATTTTATTTGAAAATGCATAAAGTTTTGAGGAGAATCCAAATATGTAATTATATTATATCTTTATTATGTTGTGTTACACTAGAACATATCATATTTAAGTCTTCAAAAAATGATCCACATCTAAAATTTTACTGATAGTTGAATAACTCAACAACTTAATTAGAATTGTATGTACTTAAGATTTGAACGATGCAACATTTTAAAAAACCAATGATGATGTAAAGACTTTTGAACAAAAATAACATGATTAGACTCATTTTATTCCCATTTTTTTCCTTTCACTATTTTCTAGACTTTCCCTAAGTGTCAAATCTACAAAAATGGGCTTTAACCTTCTTAAACATAGAGTTTCAAGGCACACAAAAAAAATTACCATGGTGGTTCTATCACTTTGCTCAAACTATCAGTTTAAATCTTGGGACAAGTGTTTTGAACTATTTTTCATTTTTACCACTCCAATTTTGAGCATACTTATTCTAGTTATCTATCTATAACCCTTGTCAATCCCAATTAATCATAGTGAACTCCCAATCAATCATATCTAATTTCCAATCAATTATATTGAACTCTTCATTAACCCATTATTTATAAATAAGCTTGTTTATGTCAAAATTTGGACCAAAATTTTTAGGAATTGATAGTCTGCACTCAGTTTTTTTATTTAAGCTTAGCCATAGACCTTTTGTAATTTCCCTTCATTTTTTTTTCAAATTGGAATAGAAAACCCATGAATGGACAACCTACACTTTATCATTTGTGAGAGACAACCATAATAGAGTTGTATTTTCCCTTCATTATTTATTGATAATTTCACCATCTCACACTCATGTTACTGAAGAAAACACCCCTGGGTCATATTGAACAATTATAAGGAGGTATCACCCTAAGGATTCAAAAACTTCATCAAACAACTCACTTCCAATATGCCACCAATACTTGACAAGTTGAGGGGTTTATTTGTTTTATTTTTATTTATTTTTAGATTTGATTTCCTTTGTTATAATTTTTTTAGTAAATCAAAAGCAATGGAAATATTTCATGTACATTATAGAAATAACTAAAGGTTTTAAATTGGATTTACATTATGTAAAAATTAGTTGATTGTAGAAGTCTCAGGGAAAATTTATCCATAATATTCACCCCTCCTTTTTCATCCTACATAAATTTATATAGTTGATCAGATTATATTTTTGAGTTTGTGTTTTCCATTTTTTGAAATTCCTACAACTTTGTGTTTTTAATTAATGTTAATTTCTTCATATTTCTTCATAGATTTTTTATGTGCATATGTGGTAATTGTTTGAAGCTATTGCCTCTATGCTTTTTGAGTAGAGGAAGTCTTCCTTGAATTATTTTGTTTCTTCCTTCACACCTATAAATCCCCTTGAGGAAGTAGTGCCTCAAAAGAAATATCCAATGTGAAATCCTCCTAAGAGCCATTTCTTCACTCCTTATGTTATTTTTTCTTTGTTTTAGCTTTCCACAAATATAAAAATTAGATTTTTATGAATTCACACACACAATAAATTTACTTTCAATAGGATTGTTAGATTTTGGGAAATTTTATGGAAAGGTTTAACTCATACAAATATAATTGAAGCTATACACAAAGAGAGCATAGGTGAATATTTTAATCACATAATATAATATTACATTATCACACTCTATAATTTATATTACTTACTTTATTCAGGACATAGAATTATAATGGAAAAAATTCCTATATTTATGGAGATCATATCTCCTCCAATATCTCCTCATATCCCTAACAAACCTCACTAACCATAATATATCAATTTACGTAGTATTGTTGTAACATTTAACAATACAACTAATAACTAACAATAGATTTTGCACCTCTATAGCAAAAAACTTTCACACTTCTTCTATAGATTTCTCACCTCTATTCGCTCATGATCTTGGCACACACATGTGATGCATCGAGCTTTCTCATATAACTATGCAGCATTGGTCTTACACAAAACACGAAACACTTTATAATATCACAAATGGCTTACATGGATGGATACAACATCTACCCATGTATGAATAGGCACCCACACTTCTATTCATCCTCTACATATGTATAATAATGGTTTTAACTAGCTTTGACCAACAACCTTAAAAATTGTTTCCCAAGATCACCAATAAACCTTACAAATGGTTTTTCAGGATCACCAATAACCCTTAAAAATGGTTTTATAAAGGTTAACCACTATCCTAGGTATGAAAAGGAATGCATATTACTATTCAACCTTTACAAGTATCATGATGTTGTTTTTCTTTTGCATTTTCATTTTTCCACTATATGTTTACCTCAGGGGACTACATTAGGAATTGTCACATATACAAGTGAATAAGAATGAACCTCTGTTCTTATTACAAAACACACTGAAAAAATAAATGCATCTACCACAATACACAACTAAAATAAAATGCCACTAAAGCAGAAGTGGTCCCGTCATTAGTGGCTAACAAGAGGCATAAAAAACCTCCTTCTTCCATTTACTTTGATCTCCTTTCTCTACTACTTACTTTAAAAATATGGAAATTAAGCTCAACATTTTCCACATTTTTCTTATTATAATTTCCCCCCTCAATGTGAAAAATTTGGATGTTGGTTTCAACCAAAAATGCATCCATTATAATGATTGAATTTGACATTGATGACTTTATTATTTTTTTATTGACATGAAAATGAATCTAAACTTTGAACTCATTTTCTATTTTGATTCTTAATATTGGCATATAAAAAAATAAACATATACACCTATTAACTCAATTGATTCACTAGTATTTTGATGACATACAATGTTAATAGATTACATCAAACCAAAAAAATCAGACTATAACAACTTTGTTTAATTTCATCACCATGTCATATGAAATTAAACAAATTACATTTTAAAAATTAATTAAACATAAGATATTATTTAAATGTGCACAAAACTTGACATATAAAATTAATGACTTTATATGACTAATCCTAACAAATTAAATAAACAAGGCTTATAGTTAACTAGCTTGTTCGCATGAAGACACCAAAGTTTGAGATCTGTTCTAAGGAATTTGGGTTGATGGCTTTCCTAAATACTTTCATAGTGGTAGATCTATTGACAGGAAGATGGATCAACCATATAAGGATATGTGTATAGACTTGAACAAAGATACTTAGTCTTGCATGGATCTATGACATGTCTAGTAGAAAGGATAACAAACTTACATAATATGCATGGTGTCTAATGGTGTCAATGCCAGCAAACCACCAATGAATAAGTGCAACACTTATCAATATATGGAAAAGAAACCAATGTTAGAAGGAAAGGTGGATATGACTTTAATGGGAATGAAAAATGAACTGAGCTCCAATTGAGATAGCATGGTTATTGAGCGATAATGAATAACTTTATGAAATAGCTTAACATCTGATCTAAGCAGGGTGACTAAACCATATACCACTAATGTGCTTATGGTTGGGTGATAAGTTTTAATATTCCACTGATCTACATAGTTGGATGGAATTACATAAACTATATAGCTAGAGTCCAAATCTGAGACTATTAATAATTTGACATAATACTAAAAAAATTCAACTTAATCTAAACTACTGGAGATACTTTAATCTACACATAACTAAAGACATCTTCTTCCAAACACCATTACTCAAGGTAATAAATTACAAACTTCCCCTTCAATTTTATTATTCTTTCATTACAAAGATAAACTCTACTCTAACACCATTGTTAGATATTGGCCAAGCTTGTGGCGCTATTTAACTCATATAAAGACAATTGGATCTAAACTCAAAGAGTACACATAGGAATATTTTAATCGCATAATATAATACTATATTGTCACATGTTATATTTTTTATTACATAGTTTATCTTAGAGATATAATTATATAGGAAAGACCTTTTGTATTTATGGAGATCATATCTCCTCCAATATCTCCTTGTATCCCTAACAAACCTCACTAAACATAATATATCAATTTACCTAGTATTATTGTAACTCTCAATAATACAACTAACAACTAATCAAATATACATTATTTTTATATAAAAATAATGTTACTAACTAATTTACCATACTATAAGTATAATTTTACCATATGGTAAATCCACTAATTACATGTGAACACTAATTTTCCTAACAAGGCCATTGCTTGCATGTTACTTATCCCCAATAACTTTTTTTTGATATGTTCACCCACAAGTCTTGGTTTTTATTTTCAATTCCAGTAAAGCATTGGAATTTTATTGTAAAAATATTACACTAATTTTCTAGCATGCAAACTACATTAGAGATTTAAATTAATTCTAAACAACATTATATCCAACAAATTTATAGTTTACATTTAGACTTGCATATTCATTTAATCATTTCATTATCAGCCAACATTCCTATAGAAAAATATGAAAATTGTAAAAATAGTTGAGTTTCTATTCATTTCAGCGATTAAATTTCTTTCAGCTTGCATTCACTCAAATTTGAAAAGATACAAGAACAATTACTAAACTTAGTTAACTTCTAATCACTTGAATTTTTAATTCATATTCAGTTTTGCATATTTTCCAATTCAAAATAAGACCATTTGTTTGCATTTTTATCCACTAGATAATTTGAATTATACATTTCAAATCTAAAATACAAAAATGCAATAAAATTCATATGGTTTACTTTTAGGTGTGCATATTTCATTCATTGAAGTTATAAAAATATTTTTTGTTTTGCATTGCCAACCATCTAGTTAGTTTTATTTGCATTCATAAATCATATCAAAAAAAGAAATCAACATCTTTCAATTTCCAAAATTCAATCTAGCTTTTCATTTGCACACATTTTTCTTTTAAAAAATCAAAAATAAATAATTTAGTCAATTAAATTCTAACACTTAGCTTTCATTTGTGTTCTAAAAAACATTGAAAAGGTAATAAAATAAGTTAATTAGTTTATTTTGGAGTTTTGTTTCTTTTCAATTTATTAGTGAATGGTAATTTTAATTTTGTTTTCTCATTTGTGAATCATTCATTTACTCTTTTAGTGGAAACATTTTAATTCTCCATTAAAAAATTTCATTTCACAAAACATTTGTTAAAAAAACTACATTCACATAAAAATTAAATATAACTTTAAACATAAACATTACTTGACACATCCATTCTAACATCCTTAGATAACACTCTCAAAACAAGACAATCCACATAGGATATGAGCATTCCCACGCGTAACCACTCTTATTCTATTGAAAAACATATAAAGAGACATCAACTCTAAGATCTAGATAGAAGTATTTCACTCAACCCCACTCTTAAATTTAATTATTAGCCAATTTCAGGTTTTATACAAACAAACCTAACTAGTAGAAGCATACCTACCTAGGGAAATCCACTTGTTAGCCTACCAACAATCAAACCTCTACCTTTGACTTGATGTTTCATCCTTGGTTCTAACCTCTCCCCATTTTATCTTCTTTAGTAGATGACATTTATTTAGCAAGACCAACCTAATCAAGTCAATCAAATTCTAAGAGTAGTATAGCCTAACTTTTATCCATTTAGAGAAATCAATATTGATTAAGAGTTACACTATCTAGTTCTCTTAAAGTCAAGTTATTCTAGATCACTTATTTCTAGATTATTTCCTATCCCAAATTAACACTTTTAAGGAAAAAATATATATTTATATATAATAGAGCACTAATTAAGACATGTATATCATAATCCTAGCAGGGTAGCTCAACTGATTAAATAATCTCATCACATTCTATGAGCTCAACCTAACTAAACCATTTAACCAAATCACTAGTTCACATTGACCCTATCTTTATTTTGGCTATCTCATCCTAATATTTTGAATTCAAGTATTCAAGGTTAGCCTGCCACTTTATGTGCATATAAATCTGGTGAACCTGATGTGAAAGATTTTGTCATTTTATGTTTCTCCACTTTATTTTATTTTATTTCTTCAATCCTTATCCTCTTCCATTGATTTTGTGAGTGTCCATACACAACTTGAATATGTTTGGTAAATATTTAAATAGGCCATTAGGCCTATATCCTTATAGAAACAATGTCTAAGCCCAACATGAACCTTTGTTGTCCATTTCTATTAGCAAATGTTCTAGATATTCCCATCAAAACATGCTAAGGTTTATATTTACAAAGTGAATTACATATTCAAAACTTAGATGGGGATATGACAGTTTATTCATTATTTTCATACTTGATGAATTTTCATAGAAATGCATACTAAAACACAAAGAGCATTTGTTATTGTTATATTATTAAGTAAATTTGAATGAAATAGAGGATAAATGTGGTCAAAAAAGTACAAAATACATTTTAAAGAACCATCAATAGATATCTATATTAATCTACCATAATTTGTGACTCCTTTCTTTAATAAATTTATAATATTTATAGATAAAGAAGGCTCTAATACTTTGCATTCCAAACCTTTCATTTATTTCCCAAAGGAGTCTTTTCATACACTATAGACTTTTGATATAAAATTATGTGCCAAATACATACAAAATGATATATACTTTATACAAAATACTAGACATTATACACTTTTCATTCATACAAACTGGGAGATTTTTTACTTCTGTGTCTATTACCAACACTTTCCCCAACTTAAATAGTTCTCTCATCCTAAGATAAGGTCGTAGGAAGTTTGCCAAATTCTAGAGCTAGTGGATTTGCCTACGTTGCACTAAGGGTTTGGTCTAAATGCAATGCTTGTGGTTATTGATCTAAGTGTTGTTTTACTGATTTTCACCTCTTACACACTACTTAGTCACCCTTTTAGGTTTTCAACTAAGTATCATATAAATCTACCTCCCTTTATAGGTTTCCAAAATATTGGCATAACCAGGAAGCCAACCTTTATGGGTTTTAAACCTTAATATCTCCACTCTTAATGCTTATGACCTTCCCTACTTCTACATTTTACCTTCCTTGGTACATGATGGCATCTAGTGATGTCATGCATCTTCTTTTCACTTTTAAATAATTTATTTTATTGTACATTTTTTAAGTCTGACACATCCATCTATTTTAGGTGTGATGAAATATTTGGAGTGCCTTGTCATTAACTATATTAGTAGTTACCATTTGGTATGTCTCTTATATACCCCTTTTTTCAATTCCTCTTTCCTAGACTTAATTCATTGACTTACACTTTGACCTATATATATATTTGAATTGATTTATTTCTTCCTTTTTGTATATTATAACTTTGAATTTTAGACTATGTTTCGAATGTATGAGATATAGAGATCGCACTATATACAGCTACAGTAAAAACCTACAAAAAGATAATAATTTTTAAAAAATAAACAAAACTCCTAGCTACATGGTGTTACTCAACACCCACTCTATTTTACGTCATGAGATTAATAGAGATCATTAGAAATCATACTTAATCCTGAAACCATTTACTCACCCTAGAAGGATGGTTCCTTGAAGGTCCTTGAGCACTATAGTTGTGATATTTTGTGTATGATATATGGTCCTTTCCACTGAATGCACAAATTCCCTAGATATGCTTGAAATTTGTTGTCATATAAAAATAATGTTTATTCTATAATGAAATTCCTTAGATCATAGGTTATGATCATGCTATGCCTTTTCAATATTTTTATATTGTTTTTGTGTCCAACTTACTCTTTGCTTGGTTTCTTCCATGAAATTCAAATCCAACACTCTTGTCTAAAGTGAGTCCCAATCTTGTAGTCACATTATCAATGCAATTCATAGACTAAGAACTATGTATTATATTGGTGTCATTGCTCTTAATCCATATACAAAATGAGGAGTAAATCTTGTCACATGTTTATAGTTGGTCATGTATGCCCATAGTATCATAGTAATTTGATCCTCCCTATCATATCTCTACACATTAAATATTTTTGTAAGCATATTCTAAATAACTTAGTTTGATACTTATGCCTACCCATTGGCTTGAGGATGATAAGTCATACTCTTATCGTGTAATATCATGAATTCCTCAATCAGAGACTTGATGGTATTATTGAGAAAGTGCATTATTTTGTTATTAACTAGCTTCATAGGACATTCAAACCTAGTTATGATTTTTTCATATGAGTTGCATCTTAGGCATTATAACTTGGTGTTTCAAAATATTCTACCCATTTTGTGAAGTAATCTATCAAAGTGATTACATATCTAGCATAATTATGCTTACTAAGAGGATTAATAGGCCCTATAAAATCAATTCCCCATTATTCAAATGGTTTTAATACTAGAATTGGGGTTATATGCATTTATTTCATTTGTTTTAGCCTTCCTACTCATTTTCAAAAGTCATAGTGTTTCATGAATCTATGCACATCCTAAAACAAAGTAGGCTACTACAAGCCACTTTGTAGTATTTTCCTCATAGTAAATTTTCCTATGAAGTGTCCTATTACAACTCCCTAATGTGCTTATTATAGAAAATATGGTCTCTCATGTTCTAAGGATACTCTGTGTAACACATCATCCTTACCCATGTTATAAGGAATCCCATTTATAATATTGAATGGCATATCTCATGTGACCAACTAATTTTTGTCTTTTTCAACATAATATGTAATAAAAAACTCATTATTAAAAATTGGTTATCATCCATATTTTTTAGAATCATAGAGAATTTGCATAAGTGAGTATCTGGTGACTCATCTTGTATTTATTATGTTTTTTCACCATTCCTTATGTGACTAAGACAATCCATCACATATTTTATCTTCCTAACTTGACATTGATTTTAAATTAGAATTGTTGAAATATCATTAACCATCTAGATATTTATCTTCTTAGCATGGTATTATTGACTAAATATCATAGAGTTTGATGGTCTATAAATAAGTCAAATGGTGTAGATAAAAGATAATTATGAATTTTTATAGTGTAAAAACCATAGCTATAACTTGTCATTCTATAGTAGTGTAATTATTCCCAACTAATGAAATCTTCATGCTTACAAAGTGATTGGGATGATCCAAGCCTCCATCTCTAGGTTGAGACAACATAGCTACTATTACAATTTCCAAAGCATTGACATGAACTTGAAAGGGTTTATTATAGTCCAAAACACTAATATTGGGGTTTTTACTAATATTTGTTTTAAATATATTAATATTATTTGACATTTAGGAGTCCATTTGAACCTTGTATCCTTATGTGTAATCTTCCCAATGGAGAAGATATAGCCAAATACCCCTTGATAAAATTGTGATAATAACCAATGTGCCCCAAGAACAATTACACTTTATAAGAACTTACAAGAGGTGGCAATCCCACAATGACTAAAATTTTGGCTTAGTCAACTAAAATACCATCATTGCATACTACATGTCTTAATAAAACACCAAAAAGAGTAAATAATAAACACTTCTTTAAATTCAGAGCAATACATAAAGCTAAAAATATTTGCAACATAATTCATGGCTTGGAAAGGTGATCTTTGAACAAGGATAACACAACCCAATCATCCAAATAAAATTCTAGAAATTCATGGATGAAGTCCTTGAATGCATTGACTACAACTCTAGAAAAAATAGTAGGAGTGTTATTCAGACCAAAAGGCATTACCTTATAAGTAAATGAACCCCACTCTATTAAAAAATTGGTCTTTATTTGGTCTTCTATTTTAATCAAAATATGATGATATCAACTAAAACCATTTGTGAATGAATATACTTCATGCCCTATGAGCCAATCAAGAATTTGATCTATGAAAGGAATCAGAAACAAGTCATTAATGTAGGCATCATTAAATTCCTTATGGTCACCACAAACTCTTATCTCTCTTGACTTTTTGGGTTGAACCACCATTGGACTTACCCAATCTAATTTCTATTCCAGATAAATGATCCCTAGTTCTTGTATCTAGTCAATTTTAGCCTTTACTTTAAGATTCATAGTTAGATTTATTCTATATGGGTGATTCTTGATAGGTCATGCACACTCTTTGAATTCTATGTGTATTTCCCCATGTGAAGGGTATACAACCTTGAATTTTAACAATTTGTGGGTAATATGTATTTTTAATCTCGCAACAATGAGATCTCTTTGAAACTTTATTTTTGTGTCCAGTAGTCACCTATGGTCATTAGATTTGGTATAAATTATGTACTAATGTTTTCCATTACTTTTCATATTGGTTCTTTATATATCTTATTTGTCCCATATAGAAGAGAGTCTCTCAATGTCCTTTCCCCTTCTTGCTCTTGAATATTCAAATTTCACAATTGTATATCCTTTGTTTGTTTTGAAGTTTTGGCTTTAGGCTCTTCTATCATTCATTCAAGCTGAAAGAATCTTTATAAATCTAAATCTTCCTCATCATCATTAGATTCTACCTGATCTACATTATCTATAATAATATTGAAATATTTCAACAAAAATTATTCCTTCTATTTATTGGCCCTATAATTCTTGATAGCTTTATTCAAGTCATTGGCTTCTTTCTCCTACGACATTTGATCCTACATAGTTCTTATGTCTTCCACCTTTGACACAAAAACATCTTCAATTTTTGTAAATATTTATATATTATTGTATTCTCATCCTCAAATACAAAGGTTTGTATAAAATCTTGTTAAGCACGTGGCCAATTCTTGGTCTCATGCTTGTGCTCTTGGTACATATACCATGCTTATGGCAAATGTGTCAGAGTATGTTGAAACATATGTACCCAATATCTTGGTTCTATGCCCTATGAAGACCATATGTCAACACACCTATGGATGTGTAATTTAGGGCACTAACCTTCTTGGAATAATGGTCATTGATCAAATATCATAGGAGTAACTTAGAACCAAGTGCTCATTAGTTTGCAGGCTTCCTCCCAGTGTAATTGCTTAGAATGGTAAACTATCCACCATGTCATAGCAACACCTTTAAGTACATAATTCAATACACTAACCCATAGATATATATTATGAACATGGTGCTTCAACTTATAAATGAATTTCACTAAGTATTTTGTTACAAAGTATTGGGCAAATTATCATTTGGTATCAAAAACCATTCTCATTGGTCTTTCCTTATGATCCCTTCTTGTCTAGTTTAACAAATGTGTATCTGAATCACCACTAATAGAAGATGAAACTTCTCATGGTATATTACCCTCATGAGTGGGTTTGATGTAGTCCATGTCTATTGGATTCACTTGATACAATAAGTCCACTTTTGAACTCATGGGGGATCACACAGATAGAGACTTGCATTGCTCCATATGGAACTATGGAACTTGATCTATGGTTTTGATAGGTCAGTATGAGAACTATTGTGTATGTTGAAACTAAAAAAATGGATGTGATTATTGTGTGAAATTAATAAACCCTCTGGTGTGTAGAGCTTATGATTTTTTTCTATTCCTACTTTAAACTAACTTTATTCTTTATGTGCATATGGTGATGGAGGCTCCTTAGTAATGATGTATAGTTTTATTTTAACCTTGTTCAAGGGTATGATGGTGATCTTGTTCCCTTCATGATCCTCCAAATGATTTTGTACTATATTTATGGTCATCTAACCATCATAGGTCCATGTTTTCCAATTATCGTAGGGTAGTTTATTTCATCAGTCTTCATATCAATGACTTTAAAGTCACCTCATAGACTTAAATTAGAAACTTTTATTTCTACATCTTCTAACATCCCAATGGGTTTTACCCTTCCATAGTCTATGAGGCTGAGTGTAACTAGAGTGTAGCTAAAATCAAATCATCTAATGGCCTCCCATGTAAATTAATGAATCATGTTAAATGTGCTCCCAAAGTCAAAGACAACACTTGGGACTTCATATTCCACCAGTTTAATAACCATTAGAGAATCAACATCCCTTGGCTTCTTGGTTTTCATGTACTAGACTACTTTTTTGGTTCATTATTAACCACTTTTTATGCAATCCAATAGATTGTGTAAAATTTTAGAAATATTTTGTGATATGCCCTTGTTTCATAGAGTGATCACCAGTTTAAGTAGATTTTTCAAAGTTATAACAACTCCATCTTATCATAGTATGTAAACAATATGCCCTTACATTTGTGTGTCTATGACTAAAACATCTCCTTCAGAAGCATTTTGGTTTTATATATTATGTAGTAACTACATTACTTTAAACATCAAAACCTTCTTCTTGATAGGGTTTGGGTACTTATCCTACCAAACCTTTGTGATTTTAGGTTCATATGTCATCTCCAAAGGTGGAAATCCTTGTTCCCTATACGAGTTTTGAGTGATAGCTTATAAATATGCATGGTCTTTGGTTTACAAATTTACCATATTCATATTACACATTGTTGTTTGATTTCTTTGATTTTGTAAGAATAGAAAATAATCTATATGATGCTTCCTGAATACACTACAATAAACACAATAGGTTTGTCTCTATGGGTTGTAGAGATAATTTTGTGCACATATATCAAATAATAGGTTATTCATTGCACATATATCAAATAATAGGTTATTTACCCTATTTATTATTTTATCCATGATTTTGGTTGCCTCCTTGGTATCCTCCTTTGTATCTTCCTTGTCACCCTCCTTGTCTCTATGGAGAACCCTACCCTTGTTATTTTTGGTTGTCATATCCCCATACTATCTATAATGGAAAGGTGGATCCTATCCTATTTATTATGGTGGAGATGCATAATTCTAAGGTTATAGGTATTATGGGGATGGAGTTGTCCATCCATATTAGTACTAGGGTGATTATGATGTTAATCCTATGATAACCTATGGTTGATAGTGATTAAATTATGTCTATGGGTACTATGGAGATTGAGAATTCATACAGGAGTAGCCTACATACCTAAGGTTATTTGTACATCCAGACTTGAAACTCCTAGTTTCATAGTTAAAATATATGACATAACTATTGTGAAGACATTTTTGGTGATGTCATCTTTTAACTCCTATAGTGATTTGTAGTTTTTCTCATCATGATTATGAAATTTTCAAAAATTACAATACATGTTATTTGGTTGGTGTATGTATTGATGCAACAAATGGCATTTGGTAGTAAGATGCCCCACTATGAAACAAATCTTTTAAAAATATACCATCTTGATTTTTGAATAGTCATTCCTATGATGTCCTTCATTATCACCCTCAACTCACCATATATACAATTTGGTTTTTTTTATTTCATGTAATTCTTCCATCTTTCACATGATAGAATCTATTTTAGCATTTATATTTTCACCAAGTTACAGACTTTACCCATAGTCATCTATCTTATCAACTCAAATCATATCCAATTGAGCATCAGCCTTACTAGGGAAATACATTTGTGAAATATCAAAATAGATCCTAGGTCACAGACCTTCTATGAACCATGCATCTTTGTTTATGTTTATGAACTATAAACTCACTTAGTTTATAACATCTAATAATCTATGATCATAATCCTAAATTGATTCTCCTATTTTATGGTGAATTTTTTATAGGTCCTAAATGGTTTGTCTTGAGAATTTATTCATCATAAATTCCCTAATCAATTTATTTTTAACATCTTATAAATCCATTATGATAGAATTAGTTTTACATATGAATTCTAAAGTTTTTCTTGTTAAGGCTCCTATGAGCTCTCACTTTTTTGCATCATCAGTAATGGTACATTTAGCCTACCACTTCATTTCTCAAGTCAAAAAATATTTTTTAGGGTTTGTAAAACCATCATAAGGTGTTAGAGTTATAGAAACCCCTAGAGTAAGAGCCATTTTTCCTATGATTATATGTAAAATAACTGGTTGCTTTGGATTAAATTTTATTTGTGTCTTAGGATTCAATGTAATTATCTTTCGAGTACCAATATTATTATTTTCTACCAATTTATGTGTTTCTACACTTAAATTTCCAAATTTGGTTGTAAACTCATCAAACCAATTAGTACGCCTCTCAATTTCTACATTATTTAATCATTCTAACAAATTAGGAATGAGGGATGCATCCCCTTGGAAAGAATGATCCTTTCCTAAAGTAATTTCCTTGCTTGAACTTGAACCTAACTTTACTCTATGACTTTTCATCAATTATTCAAGAGATTGTCCTTCTTCTCCAAATAATATCCTCCCCTACAACTACTTCCTGAAACTACCTTCTACCTGATTTTATTGACATTATCTTTATTTTTATTTATTTGAATAACTTCCCCATCTTGCACATTCCCTTTGGTCTTGTTAGTGTCTTTAAGTCCTTCAAGTACTCTAATTTCCCATTATTCACAATCTGTAACTTCCCTTAGAGGTTTATCTCTTCTCATAGTCTACAAAATCTTTAATCTACCTCTACTCATAGTTACATGAGGATCATCTATTTATTCTATCACTTTTGTTGTCTCAACTCTCTTTCACTTCCTAGAATTTTCTTTTCTTTATATTTTTATGCATCCTCCATCTTTTGGGTTTAGGTTCAATTTTTGTCTCTCAATTCCTCATCACTCTCTCCCTTAAATTTGCATTCTATTAATGCCCTAGAAAACTACTCCATATTGGTAGGGATTGGCACTATGGCCTTCTCCATAGCCAATATCTTCACAAGTGTTAGTAGTCACTATAAAAATATACCTCTGATGCCTCTTAAAAATAAATAATGGATAGCTTCAAATGCAATGTACCCTTGCATAGAAAACTTAGTGATGTATATGTCAATGGTGGTTTTTATCTAATGGTCTATCACACACATGCACTTAGTATCCAGGCTTCATAGTATTTCTATCTTTTCTTCAATCTATATAAAATGCCTAGTCTCCCTCAACCTAATGCAATCATATTCTAATCTTGAGAACCAGTCAACTAATAGTTCAAGCAACTCACACCAAAAAATTTCATAGATTTTATCATGAATGTGTCTGGTTATGATTTCCTTCATAGTAATTATAATTCATATGGCCTCTTCTTCTATGAATTTCTAAATTATTTCATCGAACCATTATTTCAAATATATTTAACTTAATAACCATTTTAACATGTTTCAAATCCATGCTCACTACACCATTGTTAACAAACATTTTTGGAAATTTGCATAAGAAAATTCTAAGGTTTGTATGTGCAAAGTAAAGTATAGATTCAGAACTCTAATAGGGATATGATAGTTTATTCATTATATTCATACTCGGTGAATACTCATTGAAACTCAGACTAAAATACATAGAACATCTATCATGTTTACATTATTAAGTAGATTTCAATGAAAGAGAGGATAATTGTGCTCATAATAAGTACATAAGACATTCTAAAGAATCATAAATATATCTCTATATTAATCTATCATATTTTAAGACTCCTCTCCTTTACAACTTTACAATATTTATAGAGTAAGAAGGCTTTGATGCTTCACATTTCAAACCTTTCCTTTCTCTCTTTAAAGAGTCTTTTCATATTCTACATAATTTTGATAAACAATTATGTGTTGAATACATACAAAATGATATACATTATACAAACTACTACACATCGCACACTTGTCATTCATACATACTCTATGATTTTTTACTTTTATGTCTACTACCAATAATTTTGGCTAGTTTTAAAGACCAAAGTATTGACAATTTGTCTCCCTCTTACAAAATTTCCTCTTTCATTCCACAAAAAAAATCTATTGTGGTGATAGAGGAGCTACAAAATACATCAAGGCTTATAACAATTATTACAACTTAAATGACATGACCTTGACTAGTGGGGGTGGTTTATACCTAAATATTCTAACCAAACCCCACATTAACTTGAAAACCCCATAGTCTGAGAGAATGTGAGATTTTATTAGTATAATGAGAGGATTCAATCTATAGAGGAGGATTGGATACATTTCTATTGCCTCCTCCTACCAATTTAAGTCTTTTTAGTCTAAAACCTATTGAGCAACCTAAAATAATTCAACCCAAACAAACAAAAACAAATCAATTTATTTTAGGTTATCACCCTCTCCCTACCAAATATCCCATAAGAGATGTGCCTAAACCAACTAATAATACTAATCTAAATGATCTCATATCTACTTTGGTGGGATGCATTCAAGACCTAGAAAATAATCAACCCTCTTCTCAAATAGGTCTCTTTAACCGATGAGATGTGCCAAAGGATAATTACTAAGGCCATGATCCTTCTATTCAAACTCAATCAACCCCATACCAACCCCCTCCAAATCAATCCAACCATCTATCAAATAATTATTTACCTTACAAAAGCTTAGGATCCTTCCCCCTTGTAATACTCCAAATAGTATGATTGATAATGCACCTCCACTTTATACCCCTACTAGTTATACTCATGTTTGATCCCTTCCCTCATATATCACTCCTAATAATATGGTTGCTAGCACACCTCCTTCTCTATTCCTTTAAAACTATGTACTTATTGGTATGCCACACCCTATGTTCCACCCACCTATGTATCAGTTGGCATCCCTCCCTCGTATGCTCTACCCAATCACACACCAATTTACATGCCTCCTTTTAACTCATTACCATTATATTACCATATGTTTTATAAATACACACAACTACGCAATAATTTTTAGGCTTATTACCCTCTACCAACTCAAGTAATAACATTCCTCCATGGTGTCTTTACTCCAACCACCTACCCAACTCTCCTTCTCCTATGTTATTTATACACTTCCTTGACGAACTTTAGCATAATGGGAACCTACATCAAATATACAAAGGACCCCCTCAACCACATCATTTGAGGTGTTATCATGCCTCACCCATTGCCCAAACTTCCCAAGTACAAGAGAGAAGGAGACCCCAATGCCCATATCAAATCATACGTCACTATAATAAAAAATCTACTCCCTTTCGATGTAATGTTTGTGAAAAAATCCTTAAAATGCTTAAGGGAATCACTCTACATTTATACTATCCTCTTCTTGAGGCTTCAATTTACTCCTTCAAACAACTCATAGCTAAATCTATTAAGGTTTTTGACATGAATAAGCTACTTTTCACTAGTATTTGATAATTCATGCACATCAAACAAGAGCCCGATGAGTTTGTTTCCCACTTCATTATGAGATGGAAAAAATACTATATTATTCTTCTAGTTCCCCTAACATGGACCAAAGAGAGATATGTGATATTTTACTTCATTCTCTTAACCATGAAACTAGGGAGAAAGCTAAAAAAATCCCTTATAAAGCTTACAAAGAAGCACTAGAAAGTACTTTAAGAATAGATAAAGCAACAATAAATAGTGGTCATATAATTTATGGGCCCAATGGAAAGTTTCCACCCCTACCAAAATAGTTGGGGTTATTAAAGTAACAATCATAAAAACCAAGGTAATTAAGGGCCCAAGGTCTTAAACTGTAATTGTAATACCACTACAGATGGTGTTGTAGATCAAACTAAGAAGAAGAACATTATAAATACCAACCAAAACCGTAACACTAACAATAATAACAATGGGAGTGGGAATCAAAGAAACCTTAACCCTATGCCTATTGTTTATGTCATGGATTTCAATTGTCCACCATCTCATAAAAGTCAACATCAAAACCTAAACAAATATTAAAATGCATAGTATCAAAACCAATACCTCAAAAACATCAACCTGACCAAAATAAAAATTCACATGAAAACTATATTCAAGGCTTCAATCAATAGAACCAAAATCAGATCTTGAGGGAATATGATCCCAACATCTATTGTCTACTTCACATAGTTATTTTCCATGATACTCACACTTGTAGTGAGTACAATAAGTTCTTCAAATACCCCTTGAAGATCAAAGGCAATTATTTATCGATAAGTTCTTGGGAAGTACCAATGGGAAACCCTAACCTTCCTAGATAGGGTCAATAGTGCCACAAAATTCTAATCTATGCATTTATCAAAACCCCTTTACACATCACCAGCCTCACAATAAAAAAAATTCACCATAGGATAATCTATCTAGCTAGCCTATACCAGTTGGAACCCATGATGTGAAAGATTTGACTTCTATAAATCTTAATGTTTCCCCTTGTCTTGGTCCTCAAAGGAGGACTAGACTTATAGGATTGGAAGAACTATAATCTAATGAAGAATCAAACATTATTTGTCACACCAAGGAATACCGACCACAAATTCCCCAACTAATGAATGTTTTAGAAGATGGCGTTTGAGTACCTAAACTTGTCAAAAACTATAACCTTATCTCATACCTCATGAAAAACCTTTTGCCAGATCTAAATCATGGACTTGCTAAAAAATCTCATGCCCATCACCTAAAAATTCTTAGTTCTTTATGTCTTGGCCATCTAGATAGTGTTACCCCACTCCTTGATTCATAAATCAATCACATTGATATACATATATATTCCCCTAGACAAAACTTTAAGGATGTTGATTACTTATTTGATATTAGACAATTTCCTTTTTATGTTGACATGGCCTAAAGAGGATATCATGTTTTGTACTTGCAGGTTGAACTTACAATAATTATGTTAAAAGAGCCATGGCTAACAATGTGGCTAAGGTTAACATAGACTTCAACAATTCAGTTGTGAAGAAATAAATTTTTCATCTATCAAAAACACTTTTCAAGGATATGATATCCTCAATTATTTTTCTATTGGGACCATAGTTTTACCTGTTAGTTTGGGACCCAAAATAGTTTTAACCAAGTTTGTGTTATATATAAATACATGATATTTAGAAGGCCATTGATTTAGAGGATGAAGGTAATTCCCTTGACATTGTTTCAAGACATAATATCTATACATCTCAGAAAGGTTTTTGCCACTCAAGGAAATACTAAGTTATTTGATGTACATCAATCTAATCTTAATAAAAATTTAGGACTTTAAAATCGATTATCATTTATTTGGCAATCAAATATGTAAACCTCCTCCTCCTTCTAAGTAAAAGGATCTATTCAAGGTCTCCAAGTGGGTTAAAAAAGTAACTTCATAAAACCCCAAACCCTTATTTGGTGACAATCCAAATGAGAAGATTGGTGAGACCAATGAAAAGGTGACATAAAAGTGATAATAAAATCCCATGATAGTAGTGATCATCTCAACATAATCAACAACTGAGATAATCAAGATATTAGAAAAGGATAAACCTATCACACTCTCATTTGGCCCACATGGGGTTATAACTTACAGTCCCAATAAACATTTAGGTTTAGAATACATTGAATTTGTAGTTGAAATTCCTAACATTTGTATGGTTGAAATCTCAGATAATGAAGAAATGTTGCCTAACAGCCACCATGATATTTTACCTTCTAGTGATGTATGGACATTCTATTACAATGGGGAAATTTTCCATTTGGGCATTGAGGAAAACATAATTTTAACCTCCCCTAAAGGAAATATTATGCCATTCATATTCATGTTAGCATTTGAATGCACTTATAATGGGGTTGAATATAAATAATTAATAATAGGAATAGTGATTACCAAGAGATTAGGTGTCCAAAACCTTAAGATCATATGGGATTCATAACTAGTAGCCAATCAAGTCTCTAAATTCTACCAAAACTAAAGTCAAACACCTTAATTTCTACAAGAAGTCTATGATAGACATCACTAAAGAGTTTGACATTGTTTCTATAGAAGTTGTCCATAGAGAGGAGAATCAAATTTTTGATTCACCTCCTCCTCTTCTTTATTACCTCACCAATACATTAAAGAATCTATATTTTTCATGTCCCTAAGACTGGAACCATTAGTCAAAATGAAACCAACAAATAAAATTATTATCATGTGGAAAAGGAGAATGAATCTCTTATTGTGGATTTTACTAAAAATGATATAGTGATCTTAGAATTTTTATGGCCTTATGATAACCTCCCCAAATTGCATCACTAAAAGGGGTTTTCTCTTGTTCCTCACCCTTCATTCTACCTTGGATCAAAACGTTATGACTCCTACTACAAAAATTAGGACTAATACTCCTCTAAGGAAGACCATGAAGTCTTTGAACTAGATGATGAGACTTATGATCTCCCCCTAACCCTCAAGAATTTAAAGAAGGGAATGTTTCTCTCATAGAGGACACCCTTGAAATAAACATCAACATAGAGGAATATCCTAATATCCTCAATCTTGTGTCTTCTCTCTCTCTCCTGAAGAGGTAGAAGATCATAAGAAGCCTCTTATAGAGCTTTCAAAATCTTTCACCTTTTCATACTCAGACATGATAGGTATCAGTGTTGAAGTAGTGTTCTAAAATTTAGTGACCAAGTAGGAGGTAAATCCATAAAATAAAAAATTAGGCCTTTAAATTCAAATATAGTGTTGATGGTGAAAGAGGAAGTGATTAATCTCCTCAAGGTAAGGTTCATTAACCCTATAGACTACACTATATAGATGTCAAACATTGTCCCCGCTCTCAATAAAAATGGAAAGATAAGGATATGTATTGATTTTAAGGACATTAACAATGAATTTCCTAAATATGACTATCCTTTACCCTCCATATATGTTATTTTAGATACCACAATTGGGTATGAGATATTATCTCTCATGGATGGCTTTTTTGGGTATAACCAAATCCACACTTCCAAAGAAGACCAAACTAAAAATTCACCAAATCATGACTAAATTTTTGTTAGGTTTTCATGCCCTTTGATCTCAATTCCACTTGTCAAAGGGACATGACTCACATTCTCCATGACCTCATCTCCAAAAAGGTGGAGGTTGGGGCCATCATTTTTTACAATGGTTCCCCTTTTAAAATTCATAAGGTGCATGAATTATGAAATAAATTTGGTACATATCACCACACTACCTCACTATACTACCCTTATGCTACCAGTAAATCTTAGTAAACTAATAAAATGTCAAATTCCATCGTAACTATGACCACAAAAACAATAATAAGGATTATCATCTTCAACTTTATCTCAATTTATGGGCATATAATATGAGTATTTGTACACCTATGGGGGTTGTACCTTATTTTTTATTATTTGGCATAGAGTATGTCTTGATCCATTATGTATATCTTCCAAAGATCCACATTTCTCTATAGGGTTTCCTAGATGAAGAGTAATATAGAGATGTACGTCTGACTCAACTAGAGAGTTTAGACAAAATTTGGCTTAAGGCCACCCAAAATCATGAAGCCTATACAACCCACATGTGTAGGCATTATATTGATAAACACCCCATTTAGTTCAAATACTTGGTGTTGATACTTGACAATAGAATTGATAAGAATAAATTCTAGGGCTCAAATTCATTCCCAATTGGTTAGGCCCCTATCTAGTTGTTGAAGATTGTTAAAATGGATCATTTCGCTTGTGCACTTTGGAAGGTAAGGAGCTTGACGAATACCTCAAATATTTACATTTAAAACATTACTATATGTATTTCAATATGTTATACACTACGCTCACTACATTTTTAGACTCATGTTATAATTTGTGTTATTATTTATGCATTTTAGTAATTTGATTAGGTGACTATTTAGCTATAAGTTTACATGGTAAAACCTTATTATAGAAAATCATTCTAAATTTGCATCATGACTCACTACACCTTTGCTTCTTATAAAAATGCTTTCTAAATTAGCACAGAGTAGAATAATAATCTTGGTCCTTATAAGTATTGTATACATAGTTTCCCATAAGTTTCCTAGACCTTAGATACTCTAGTCTAGTCTAGATACTTCCTTGTGGTATATTTCCCCTCTGGTTCTCTTGAAGCTAATCTCTAGTATGCTTTACCAAGGTTATGATATTCACCATTCATGGTATTTTTTTATGAGCCTTTGCATCTTACTGGTTACATGGGGATAAAATATGGGAATATGAGCCTTCTTTAAAATAATAATAATGATAATTATAATGATAAAAATGACACAATGCAAAGCCAAGATAAGCCAAGCTAAGAAATGTGAGCAAAAATCCTATATATCTTGCATTTTACTAACCTTTGGTGATGAGCCATCACATCCTATTAGTTGTGTGGAGTTAGCAATAGGAGGAGATGCCCTTAATTGCCTATGTTTAGCATTTTTGATGAGCCCTTACTTATTCCTAGTTTCTTATGGTTAAATACAAGGGGTCATACTAAAAATCAAAGCAAAGTAAAAGTGTGCAAATTTAAAATAGTAAAAAAGGCCCACCTAGAAACCCATGCTAAAAAGATAACCCTTCCTTTTACCAAGTTTTCCATGGTTGTCCATTTGTTGATATAAGTATAGATAAAGCCTATATAAATACTATTTTTCTAAGCCTAAAATTAAAAATAATCATCCTATGACTTAAATGGACTAAGGTTACTATTTTTCCTACTATGGTATTTTGACAAGTTGATTTTCTTTTTCATTGTTTCTTGGTCCTATTCTCCCTTTCATTCCCCACTATAAATCAAGTGTCACTAGCCATGTGAATGAAGTATCTCAATGGTTACTTGTAAAATAATTGTTAGCACATTTATGTTTTATAAACCATTACATTCTTAATTTTGAAAACATATGTTAAAAAAATAATAAATATATGCATTTCCATAGCATTTACCACATAAGATCCATAACATTTCACATATTCCTAGCCATTTGAAGTGTATAATCTAAAAGGAAAATGTTAAATAATCTAACAAGATGCTAGAAAGAAACTAAAACAAAATGGATCATACATATATATCAGATCTATCAACATTGATTTTTTACATCATCGCACACTTGGAGGTAAAATGTGGTCAAAATATCAAAAAATAAAAAAATGTCATGGTACTAATGCCTATAAACTAACCCTATCTACCCTCTATAGGATCTCCTAGAGGCATAATGTCATGGGCTCTACTTTGCCTCATATGATACCCTTTAAATATTAATTTTATAGGGCTCTTGCTATGACTCTTATGCCTTTGACTACTCATACCAACCTAGAAAGCCTCTACCCCTCTAATAGACTTGTTAGACGACACCCACTCCTCATAATAATCAAATCACTTAGGGTCTTAACATAATCCTATAATGTTTTAATTTGTTTCCCTTATCTTGACAACTCTTGAGCTCTACGGTATATAAGGGAATAAATGTTAGAGTTCCTACCCATGCTTTTAGGTAGCCTTAGATCCATGAAAAGCTCATTTATGCTCATGTTGGTGACCACATAGAATAGGTCAATATAGTTATCTTGGATCATGCACCACTAGGTCATAGATATTGCACATCACCACACGTGTGCACACACACACATACCTAAGTTGGCTATAAAGTGAAAAAACCATAAAACTAATAAAGCAGGGAATGTAAAACTTACCCAAATTCCCCTCCTTCCAATCAAGGTTAGACTCATCATTTTAAATCATCTCAACCTCCTCATCACCTCCCTTCTCTGGTTATACCTTGGATGGAGCCTATCCTTTCTCTCCCTTTACCTCTATTGGCTATTGTCTATCCTTCCCTCTAGCTATATGGGGATATCTAGCCTCTCTTGCCTAAGCCCCTACTCTTGGGGCCTACCCAAGATGTATTCCAACCACTACTTATTGTTGTACACCATCACCTATGGCTCTAGTGGCCTATCCCCTACTCCTCATCTCTTTTCTATATTATTTCTTAGGATTAATGTCCCTAGAATCAATGGTTGCCATCTCAATTAGCCTAGCTGAACATCCTTGATCTCCCTCCCCTTATACATATCACATGTGGAATAGGTATATTAGGAGCATATTGAAGGTTAAATTTTGGGGAACTTTATGCAGACATCCAATTCTCACCACTGCCATGTCAAATTTGCAAGTTTGAATGACTTACCACAATAACACACTAACTGGGACAATTACCATTAAAATACCCAATTTGTTTTGCATATGTCATGTGTAATTGCCTATCTACATTAGTATATCCATATTTTGGGAAAGATATCTTATGAAATCATCACTTTCTTCTAATTCATCTTCAACCAAATTATGATTTAGCAAATTGATGTTTTTGACCACTAAAATTCTCTATTTCATCTTCACACATCACATATAATTGATGAGTCATGTTAGTATATCCCTGATTGGGGTAATACATCATATGCAATCATCATCTTCTCCTAATTCTACTCTAGTCAAATTATGACCTAAAAATTTGACATTTGTGACCAATATTATAAAATAACTGACCGAACTCTGAAAATGGCAAATGGCTAATCAGAATCACTTAGCTTTAAATTAAATCTAATCAAATGCTTAAGTGAAAAATCCTTAGAAATTTAAGGAATATCCAATTTTAAAAAATGAAATTTCAAAATATATGGTCCATGAAATCACTCATGACATCATTATAAGGTTGTCAAGCACTAACAAATCAATGTAAATAAATATATGATTTGTGCAAGCCATGCCTAATAAATGCAATATTAAGTACAATATTTGGTCTCTAAAATTAAAAAAAATTTGGGCCACACATCTTCATCTTGAGATGGATAGTCAATATCATTTCAACCATGTTATAAATACCAAGGCCTCCATAGACCAAAAAGAAGATTTTTGAGTGCAAATACATAATGCAAAATTCAGCCTAGAAGCTTCAACCAACCATAAACCAAACCAAATGGTACATGAGGAGATGTTGGAGCCACTTGCCCAATCGTATTGCTAAAGACCTTGAGCTCCATAACCAAGCACAAACATGTTTGTTGACTGGTCTTGAAGGAGATTCACTTTTGTAAAGGTATAACAGTATATTTTCTTGTTTATTTCTTAAATTCATAGACCTAGCCCATAAAAGAGTAGGACTAACATGCTATTTTCATTATGTTTGTCAATTGGTTTCATTCACTAACATTTAAGCTAACATATTGTTTTTAAATCCTACTCTACATTTTGTCACACCTAGTAGGATAATGCATCTCATAAAACCTAATTGGGACAATTATACTTGTATTCTAATTACACAATCAAACCATCTTTTGGTATTAATTTTCTTATTTTTCTTCCAAATTTTATGTGTTCTATTTTTTTTCTAAATGGCAAAGTCACACTAGGAATTGGCAAAGTCACCCTATAGAATAATGAATTTGTTTATGTGATTGGTGAAGTCATACTATAGATCAGAGAAGTCATTCTTTTAACTCTTTGTATCCTCTATATGTTTGACAAAAATAGTGAACTCACATTAAAAATTATGAACTCAACCTACATATCAATGAGGTCAAAAGACAAACAACAAAGTCACTTTTGTCCATTTTCCTACATTTTCATGAAAGCAATGAACTCGCTTTAAAAATGGCAAACTTGACCTACGTATAAGTGAAATTGAAAAACAAATGATGGAGTTTCCATAAGGTAAAGTTATGTTTTCTATGTTTTTATTGAAATAATGAACTCATCCTATAAAATAGTGAGGTCATCATGCTGATCATCGAAGTCACCAAAATTGTTTTTCTAACTTATTACATAATAATGAAGTTGATTTTAAATCGGTGAAGTCACTCTGCTAAATGATGAAGTCGTATTGTGTCAAAAACCTAAGACCTTAAAAATAAGATTAATCAACTTATTTGAGTGTCAAAAACATTTTTTGAATGCTTAATCATCTATTTTTAGGTTTTAACATATTTTTAAGTTGTTTTTACAACTAACCAAGGTAAACTTATTTTTTTTCAATTCAGTGCTTAAGAAAGAACAAACCATCATTATCTTTGTGCTCTTAAAAACATTTACTTTATGTTCTTTACTTAGTTTGTTTGTATTTCCATTCTTGTTTTTAAATCAATGTGTCTATGTTCTCCCCTTGCCCCCTTTTGGGAGCTTGGGTGACCAAAATCATATTATTTTACTTATTTGAGTGTCTATCTAAAAAATACATTTTTTAGTATGTTCTCTTAACCATTCATGAGGTACTAAGAATTAGAAGCAAAAATGCATTGTTCCCTTTATTTTATTTTGACCTCATGGGGTGGATTTCATTGCCTTCTCATCAAACTTTAGGGGTGTGTTGACCTAAGAAGTGATATCCTACCATCATACCAATGCCACTCATTTAGTGGGGTATACAAATCATGGTTATACTATCATTATCTTAGCTAGTGGTTCCTCAGAACCTGATTGCACTAGTAGCACTTCACTAAAACCCATATGGCTCAAGTGGTCACAAAGGGACTAGATCTTTTGGTGAATGTACCACAAGATATCACATCCAATTGATGTATTATTCTAAATCACATGTGTATCAAAAGGTATATAAATACCATCTATTTTTCTAGACAAAAACTTAGGGTAGAAGCTACATTTGTCATGGATAACTCATTGATGTAGGGGTGCAAAGGTTAACAACCCCCAAAGATCACCTTTTAGTAAAAAAATTTGAGAGAGGGGGGGTGTAAAAACCCTACTAATAATTGTAATAATTATTTAATGAACACTTAAATTTTATCCTCTTAAAGTCTAGTATATCAAAATGACTCATTGACTATCTTGTAGCCCATGTCAATTACTAAGTTTTGTTCATGATTGTTTGAGTGTCTTGTCAAAACCAAGTTTGTGTTTACAAACCATATTTTCACACAAATAAATCAAATTTTTGAAACTAAGGTCTTATAACATGTCTTCACAATATTTTCACACTAAGGTGTTACATTTCCCAAGTTTACAATCCATCCTTAACCCTTTTTTTAGTGTCACACTTTCTAATTGGAACATGATTTTGTGTCACTTAGCACCATTATGTTTCTAATTTAATTTTGGATTTAGACTTGTATTTTCTTGTGCCAAACCACTTTTTTGAATCCAAACCATTTGACTCTATTTAGGCCTCATTCCAAATTAGACTAAAATACCAACCAAGGTTAAGGACACTTTTCCAATCAATTCCATTTATAAGAACCAGGACCATTTGATCACATTCTAAGTTTTGATTTTGGACTTATATTTTATTGTGTCAAAACTATTATCTAAAAAACAAAACCATTTGATCTTCTTGTGCCAAAACTAATTTTGAAAACCAAATACCATTAGATTTCATTCTATGTTTACACCTCTTGGGACAAGTCAATTCCTAAATCTGAACCATTTGACTTTCTTTCAAAATTTGCTTCAAGTCAAAGCCAAAGGGCATTTCTTAAACCAAAATGTTTGTTAAAACTAATTAACTATTCTAAACATGCCTATATACATGCATAGTAGAAACCTCTTACGACCTTACTTTTGAGGAAGAAATTTCCTATGAATTTATGGGATACATTATAAATTTAGAAGGCAATTAGGATGGTGAAGACACCTAATAGTGTTCGAAGACCTCCCTCCCAGTATAGGAACTAGTCAAGTTTAATACAAAGAACAAATCATGGAAGATAAAGATGAAGTGATTTTTCACTATTTAGAATCTAGCACTAGACTTCCACCTGTTTTCCCCATAGAGAAATTACATAGCCTTATTCATGTATAAGAATCACCTCAAGTAATCACAGTTACCCCAAATCAACCAATCACCCAAACTGCAAAACCAACTATAGCATCATCTAACAAAGGGAAGGGGAAACTTGTTGACCCATCCCAATAGGGTCAAGTCATTGCATCTACCATACAAAAAATCAACCAATGCCATGTGTACCAACTTGTTATTATTTTAATATCTTATTTAGTGGCCACTTCTTTTAATAATACCACATTTGTTGAGCAAAATCAACTACCTAAATAACAAGTAAAACAACCCTTATATTATGATACATATAATGCAGATCAATTAGTTCTTCCTGAATAAGTGATTCAAACAAATGCTATGCAATAATTTCCACTTAATACATGGCATACCTTTTTTAATCACCAAGAGGTTCTTTTCAATATACAACAAGTATCTAATGAATCACAACAAATGCCAAATAATTTGAAACAAGTTGAAAATAATCCCCTACTATAATAAATGGTGGATGGTTCACAATAAAATACTAATTCTAGTTCATAAAAATAATAACCTCTTATAAACCAACAATAGGTCCCTTGAAAACAATAATATATTCCCTTCCAATATCAATAGTAGATCCCCCTTAAGATGCAACAATAGATTCATCATAATCAATAGCACCTTACTTATTCTCAAAACAATCTAAACTAATAATAAATTCCTCCCCAAGACTAAAATTCTAGTTATAGGATGAACATTCCAAGTTGAACCATGCAAGGTGGATATATTCCTACATACGCCAATGCCAACCAAGGCCATCATCCTACCAATACCCACCAGAACAACCTTCTTGAAGCCTAAATTACACCTAATATGTAAGAATAGAACATGATGAAAGAGAAAGTCTCAAGGCTTTAAGTAGGTACTCATCCTAAGAAATACATTTTTGAAGAGATATGCCCTTATTCCTTTGATCTAAGTTTTCTCTAGGTGACTTTTCCACCACATTATGAAATGCCCAAGTTTGATAAATAAAAAGGCAAAGGATATCCAAAACAATAGTTATAAGAATTATTTGTTGCATTTAAAGAGGTAACATATAGTAGCATTTATTTTCTTCACCTATTTCCATGCAAATTACATGGACAAGCATTGGAATGGCTTCTTAAATTACCAAAGGGATTAGTGACTAATTTTAATGACCGATCAAATAAATGTGTTAATCACCTCTCCTACAATATAGAATATGAGCTTACACTTGTTTCCTTGTATAATACCAAGTAGTGTGAAGGAGAGAGTTTCTCAGCATATTTACAATGATGGTGAGCCCTAGCTAGTTGCTTCTCACACAACCTACATGATAAATAATTGGTTGATATTTTCAAACAAAACCTAAATGCCAAGGTTACTCATAGCCTCATACTTTATTATACATTAACATTTGATGATATTATAGAGAAAGGGGTGTATATTGAGAAATCACTTATTGAAAAAAACCTTGCAAAGATATATTCTCAATCCCAAGTACCAAACCAAAATTAAATACCATTTCAAACAAACACGACTAAAAATTCAAATACCTTTATCAAGAACAAGAACATGGTAGGTAATGGAGTTACCAAGGTAAGGCATGTAAAAATAATACAACTAGTACCCACCCAAAGTACCTCACCTAATTCATCACTTCAATTGTAGAGAGTTCCCCTATGAAGAGGATATTTTAAAGATAGAGTCTTTAATAACCTTGGGGAGCCTATCGAGGTAATATTTGAAAAACTAGTAGCAGTTGATATGATTGTTTGGCATGTTCCAAAACCTATTTCTAGAGGGTCAACCAAAACTAGCATGGTAGCTCAATAATGAGCATTGTTATTACCATCACATGGTCAACCATGACATCTATTGATGTGTAAAATTTAGATATATTATATAGGACTTTATTGAAAATAGAGAAATTGAGTTGGAGAAGAAATATCCTCACAATAATCAAGATATAGGAATCTATAAGAACCCATTTTCCAAACATAACAATGAAAGCCAAGGGCAAAAGAACAATTACAACTAAGGATAGAATCAAAATAGCATTAAGGATAGGGTCAGAACTAAAACCAAAATAATTGTAATTAAGATCATGACACCCAAACTAATTAAACTAGTTATCAAAATTTCCCTTATGATTATAACAATATTATGGGGCTTATTACTAGTAACCACATTTCCACTATTAAAGTCCTTCCCTATGTACCATCTAACACTCATCTTAGTGTTATCCCTCTAATTCTAGGACCACCACCTCTAATTATAAGTAATTGCAACACATTTCAGAATAATTTAATTATGCCTTAACCATCATAGATTACCATTCCAAAACCAACACTAAATTCTTCTAATTTAGGTAGCTCTTTCCCAACTTTAAACTATGTAGTCATAACTAGATGGCCAAAATTTACCCTCCAAGTCCCTTTGCCTAATTCCTCTAATACCAATTCTAATCCAGATCCTCCACCTCCTAAATCCATACCACTTTGTCATATTCTTGAGAAGCAATACAATATTGTTGAACAACTAAGCAAAACACCAATGTATATTTCCATTTTAGATCTCTTTCATACTTTTGAAGTTTATCGAATAATATTGAATGATTTCCTCCAACAATATAGAGTGCCAAATGACATTAATTCTACTTAGTTCCAAGAACTTGTGGGACATTAGTCTCCAAGTCAGTAGCTCAGTTTTAACCAATGAGATATGTCATCCCTTGGTCCTTTGTAAAATAACCCTTTGTACATCAAATCCATTATTTCCCACCATTAAATCAAGTGAGTTCTTATAGATAATGGTTCAAGGTTAAATATAGCTTCATTGAAGTTGATCTAAACTTTGGGATATGTATCCATAAATTAATACAATCAAGGCCTATGATAATGCAGAGTCAAAATCCATGGGCACCATTTATTTTCGAGTCATTGTAGGGCCTATTACTCATGATACCATGTGTCATATCATTAACATCAAACTACCTTATAATATGTTTCCTAGTTGTCTTTAGGTCCATGAAGTACAAATTGTACCTTCTATTTTTCACCAATGTATTAAGTTCTCACATTTGGGATTAGAGGTCACTATTCTTGGTGACTTACAACCATACCAGTATTGCAAAATCCTAGAGGTCAAGTACAAAAAATATAACTATTAACCTAGTACTAAATTGGTGATCAAGAAAGATAGTTCATAACTATCTGAAGTCTAATTATATTGACCCTAGTAACCTTGCATCCACTTCTTCTAATCCACCTCTAGTACTTACTTCTTTAACCATTTAAGATACTAACATAGCCACATACTGCATCTAGGATGTTTTCCACATTAGAAAATTTCCCAAGTCTCCAAAATTCTATGGATGACCCAAGCCTTCTACAAACCCTAGCATGCCTAACATGAACTAGCAAAAGAAGAATGATCCTCATCAAAATTAGTGGCTTCCATTTGTACCAAATACATAACCAAATCAAGATTGGCCAACTAGATATGAAGGGTCTTGGTTATATGGTGACGGTCTTGCAGCATGTTGTCAAAGTGGCAAATACCCCATATGAAATAGAATCATAAAAAACCTATACTATCAAGGCAAGGGTCTACATGCAAATGCTCAAGGTATTCTAGATTCATCACCTATGGAAACACATATAGGAAATTGAATCCTTGGATTTACATCACTTGAAGGTGACCCCATAGACATAAAGAGTGACACTACTTCCTTGATTGATGAAGATGCTCCCAATAATGATGTAGTATACCATTATATCGAATACAATGAGTTGATTGATACTAATTTATTTAATTTCAATTCTATTTTAACCATTACCACTTATTTTCCTCTTTTCCTCCATCATCCAAACCTAATCGATTAGGACCAACAAGACTCTATCATATCATTAGATGAGTTCTTGAATGAAGATTCCATTATTAAATTTATGGACCTTAGATATGGATTTCTAATAAATGATCACAAATAGGGATTTGACTTCCAATTAGATCCTAATTCCTACTTTGAATAGAAGACAAACTTCTTTGGTCATAAAAATGATAAAACATCAAGATCCTCTGGTGAAAAACTCTTTGAGGTACTTTTGGGTCATGTAAAAAGTAAAGATAAAGATAGGTCCATGGGTGATAACCTATTTTAGGTGCCCTTAGATGGGTAAGTTTGCTCATTTTCTTAGGAAGCACAATGTATACATAGTCTAATCTTTACCATTGGGTATAGTATTAGTTCAAATGAACATTGAATCTTTGTACAACTAGTTTATGACTTTTTAGAGCAGTTCATCAATTTGGCCATTGCCAAAAATGGCTAACTCTGATTCTTCTTACATGGGTGAGCCTTATAGTTCAAAATTAGAAGAAGAACATACTTTTACTTTACTCCAAACAATTTTAGAGGATAGTTCTACACTCTTAGATGAAGATACCATGCAAATGAATATTGGCACATATAATGATCCAAAGATGATCCAATTAGGCACATCTTTCACTGGTGAGGAATGCAAGTTCATTATTACTATCTTGAAGGACTTCATTGATATATTAGACTAGTCTTATATTGACATGCCAAGTTTAGACCCAAATTTAGTGTTGCATTGACTTGTTATGTATCCAAATGCCAAACCAATCAAGTAAAAATTGTGGAAAATGCATCCACTCATTGCCATACATGTTAATAAGGATATATAAAATATATTATGGGTAGGATTCATAAGACCACTAGATTATTCAAAGTGGATCTTGAACATTGTGTTAGTTATCAAGAAACAATAAGGCATTCACTTATGTACTAATTTTTTTAACATCAACAAAGCATTCCTTAAAGATGATTTCCTTTTCCAAATATTAACATGATCATAGATTCAATAGTAGGGTATGAGATTTTGTCCCTCATGGATGGCCTCTCATGATAAAACCAAATCAAAATTTCACTTGAAGACTAACTTAAGACAATGTTCACCACTCTTTGGGGAACATTTTATTACCAAGTCATGTCAATTGGCTTGAATAATACTGATGTAACTTATCAATGAGATATGACTATCATATTCTATGACATGATACATGAAATTGTTGAATACTGTGTTGATTATATTCTATCTAAGTTTAAAGTATAAACCAAGCATCCTAATGTTCTAAAAAGAATATTTAAGAGCCTTCATGAATATAAAGTATGCCTCAATCCTAATAAATGCATCATTGGCATCACTTCTATAAAATTACTAGGATTCATAATGTCATGTAGGGGCATTGAGGTCAATCATGCTAAGTTCAAATCCACTATTGAAATGACTCATCCATCTATTTTGAAGTAGCTACATAGCTTGTAGGGAAAGGTCTAGTCTATTCAAAGATTCATTTCTCAGTTGGTCAATAAATGCCATCCTTTTACTCACATTTTGAATAAATGTGTTACATTTCAATGGGACATAAGTTATCATGAAGCCTTTGAGGAATTTAAGGCCTACTTGGTCAATCTGCCTATTCTGATGCCACCTACACTAGACAAGCCATTACTTATTTACCTATTAGTGACATAACATGCACTTGGGGTACTCTTGGCTCAACATGATACATATGGTAAGGAGCATGTAGTATATTATTTGAGTCACACAATTGTCATGTATGAGAATAATTGCATGCCCATTGAGAAGGCTTGTTTAGTAATGGTGTTTGCTTCCCAAAAGTTACATCACTACATGTTGAACAATAAGACCATTTTATATCTAAGGTGGATTCACTTAAATATATATTATCTAAGGCCACTCTAACTGGTCTCATGGCCAAGTGGGTGTGATGTTGAGTGAGTTTTAGATCGAATACTAGATCAAAAGGCCATAAGGGGTGGGTCCTTGTAGACCAACTTGTTGAAGTTACTCTAATGGATACTAAACCTCTTCTCTTTGATTTTCTAGATGAATCAATCTTGACCCTAGAATAAGTAGCCATTGAATCCAAATAGTGTAAATTATACTATGATGACTCATTTATAGCTCATGGATTATGATCTAGCATTTTGTTTGTTACACCTCAATGGAATCTCAGTCCTAAAGTATTTCACATGGATTTCATTGTATCAACATGGTTGAGTATGAAGCTCTCATTTTAGGACTCCATCTTGCCATACAATGGGATATCAAGTAGTTAATGATAAATGGGGATTCCTAATTAATAATTAATCAAGCCATAAACTAGTACCAACCTAAGGATGAAAAAGATATCCCTTATAAAAGTATGGTTGACAATCTCAAATCGTATTTTGAGTTCCTTAAATTTGAGCAAATATCAAGGGCCAATAATTAATCAGTTGATGCAATGGTAACTATTGGGTCCATGATAGGAGTATTTAGTAGTGCTAAAGAGTATCAATTCCTTATTAAGAACCTTCTTTAGCTAGCTCATTAAAAACCAAAGTTTGAAATGGTATGTAATATTATTGGTCCTGAGCCCCCTTGGTACCAGGAACTAAATGATTACCTACATGACCACATTCTCCCTACCAACTTCTCACTTAACTAACATAAAGCCTTCTTTTACAATGCCTCTCATTATACCTTGCTTGAAAAAATTCTCAATCATTGAGGCTATGATGGAACATTATTTCATTGTTTATCTTTGGAAAAATCCCAATTATCATTGAAGTATGTTTATGAAGGAACCTATGGGGCCCACTAGAGGCTTAGTTCTTATCAAGAAACTCCTTCAAAATAGGTACTATTGGTTGAAGATAGAGACAGATGCATGTTAGCATGTCAAGAAGTGTGATGCTTGTCAATGCCACAGTGATTTGATTCATGCACCTTCTTTGTTGTTGTAAATAATTACTATGTCATGGCCATTTTCAATGTGGGGACTCGATCTTATGGGTAAAATAAACCCCACTTCCTCAAATGGACACAAACATATCGTAACTACTAAAAAATACTTTCCCAAGTGGATAGAAGCCATTCCTCTCACATATATAATTAGCAAGCAAATATCCAAGTTCATTCATTACCACATCATCTATCACTATGGCATTCCCTCTATTATTATATCTAAGAATGGTGGTCCATTCAAAAATAAAGATGTCAAATCCCTTTGTACCAAATTACAAATTAAATACAAATGGTCCATGACCTTTGACCCCAAAGGTAATGGCTAGGCTAAATTATTAAATAAAACCATTGTCAAGATCTTGAAGAAGAGTGTCAATGATGTTGGTCATGATTGGGACTTAAAATTATTCCCCACCCTCTAGGATTACCATACTAGTACCTGTATGCCTATAAGTGTTACACTCTATTCATTAGTTTTTTGTTCTAAGGCCATTATTCTAGTTGAGATCAAGTTATCCTCTTTGTTGATTTCCTTACATCACATCATTGATAATGAGGAGTATAGAGTCACTAGATTACAAGAGTTGGAGCTCTTGAATGAGAAATGATAAGCTATATTAGACCATCTGATAGCTTATCAGAATCAACTATGCTATAGCTACAATAAATGTATCCTTCATAGAGATTTTAAGGTTGGTGATTTAGTCCTAAAAGAGAATCAAAATAACACCAATATCAAGCATAAATAGAATGGAAATTTTGAAGCCAATTGGCTTGAGCCCTTTATTTTTATGGAAAATTATTGTTCCAGATCATATCAGTTGGTTACACCAAATGGGAAAGAGCTTAAGGAACCTATGAACATCATGTATCTAAAATGTTATTATGCTTAACCAATTTGAACCATTGTTTATAAAGTCTCTCACTTAGGGCAACCATTTTGCATTTTTTACCATTCCTATTTTGTTACATGTACCATTTTCCTTGTTCCATTTTGATTCCTTTTAGCAAGACCATTCTTATTTTTTCCCTATGATGTTACATTAACCATTCTTATTATGTTCCCTGTGTCATTCTATGGATTTATTATTATGTTCCCTATGTCATTCCATGGACCATTCTTATTCCATTCCTTGTACCATACCATGGTCCATTCATATTCATTTTCCATACCATTCCATTTCCTATTACCAATCATGATCTTCATTGTGACCAATATCTATTTATTGGCAAATTCAAAGAACTTTTTTTATGACACTCCAAAATGATAAATATCAACATCATTAGCTTCTTTATAGACAAGTGTATCATGGTATGCCAATAAATGGTGTTACCTATTTGACAGTTCCTTGATACATTCTTCTAATTAATTTTCCCTACTTTACTTCACCATTATGTACCTTTATGTCATATCCTATTATTGAGTAATACTACCTTTCACCTCAAGTTATATTGTTAGTTCATGATACCATTACCCTATTGTAGTTGGTTTAGCTATGATTTGAACTTCTACCTAAAGGATGCCATTCCTTTGCTAGACATTTTGTTGTGCCTTTGTAAATTTATCCTTTTTTATTATTCCAAAAACCTAAAAACACTGAAAACCATTTGAAAACCCTAAAATTTACAAAATTGAGAAAATTGGATTACAATCTCCATGAGAGGTATAAAGCCCCAGAATTTTTTGGGTCAGAACCCTCATATCCTAGACCAATCATTTCTATGGAAAATTTCCATAACATTCATTATCATCCCATTTTAAGGAGAACTACATCATCCTATAGTCCACATAGACTATGCAAGTAGTGTTTGGATGCATAAGACATCTCAGGTTAGCTCGACCATCATCTCCACTTCCTACCCCTGATATGGTGATCATTGTGCATTTTAAATTAGTGTATTAATAAACACTTATCTTTTAGGAACTCTCATCATTTTTTGAGTAACTATTGCCTTTACAGTCTCATCATTTTGAATGTATACCATACGCCTTCTTGATAGTCCTTTATAATCATTCCTTTACTTGTCATCATTTTGATTCTATCCCAAATCCTAGGAGAAATACATTTGGCTTGAAGTCCATAGGACTATATAGGCAACATCCACTTACATTAGGGAATTTTGAGTCAGCTCAACCACCCCTTTCCTTTTCTTCTATTCCCCCTATTTTCAAAGTCCATCGAATGTTCCCTTATCCCATGGACACAATTTCCAAGCACAACACCTTATTCATTACACACACAATTATTAAAATTTCTTAGATTAAATTTTTTGTGTAATGTGTTTGTATTTATTGTGTTTTGCTTATTTGTTTATTCTTTTATGTGGATAGTCATTTGTTTTTTATTAATTTAGTACATTTTGTGTACACTTAAATCTTGATGATTCATATCTTGATTTTTAATTTGTTTACATTTTATTTTTGTTTTTGTTTTTTTTAATTATTTGTTCGTGTTTGATACAATTTATTTTACACTTAAGACCTAATATTTCATATCTTGCATTTAAGTTGTTTACATTTATACTCAGTTTATTTTTGTTTATTTATGTTTGTGTTCAAATGTTCTATGTTTTCAACTTATATTTTGGTGTTTTCTTTCCTTATCTTGAGTAGTAAATATTTGCATTTGAACTGGTCAATTCAAAATATGAGATAAAAATGTTATTATAAGTTATTCATACTTGTGATGCATAATTTCATTTGCCAAATTAAACACCAAGTTCTTAGGTATTAATAATAATTTTGTGTCAAAAAACATCTCCTCATGAACCTATCTAACACATGATTGTATGTCAAAATTGAAACACAACATGAATATGTTTAGTATAACTAAGGATGTGCATCTCTTAAGATAAACATATATTATATATTCATATCCATGAGAACACGAACAAGTGTTAATCATAAAAGATAACAGAATCATGGTAAACAAATAACACATCCATATCCATATTCTAAACAACACATCAACATATAACATATCAATCCTATCAAAACAAAGAGCATCATGAAGCATAAGAGAATATTAAGAGTCTATTTATAGATAACCATGAGCCAAAATGGAAGTTATATATATATATATATATATATATATATATATATATATATATATATATATATGTATGTATATATATATATGTATGTATATATATATATATCTGTATGTATATATATATATATGTATGTATATATATATATATGTATGTATATATATATATATGTATGTATATATATATATATATGTATGTATATATATATATATATGTATATATATGTATATATATATATATATATGTATATATATATATATGTATATATATATATGTATATATATATATGTATATATATATGTATATGTATATATGTATATGTATATGTATATATATATATGTATATATATATATGTATATATATATATATGTATATATATATGTATATATATATATGTATATATATATATATGTATATATATATATATGTATATATATGTGTATATATATATATGTATATGTATATATATGTGTATATATATATATGTATATGTATATATATATATATATGTATGTATATATATATATATATCAAAATCATAATTTTAGACATCATAGGGATATATACATATCATGTACAAAAAAATTAGGGCAACAAACAAATTTGAGTAGAGTCCCTCAAAGGATAGGGAGAACCAAGGTTGATATTTTGTTTGTTGTCCTAATTTTTTTTGTACATGATATGTATACATCCCCATGATGTCTAAAATTATGATTTTGATATATATATATATATATATATATATATATATATATATATATATATATATATATATCAAAATCATAATTTTAGACATCATGGGGATGTATACATATCATGTACAAAAAAAATTAGGGCAACAAACAAAATATCAACCTTGGCTCTCCCTATCCTTTGAGAGACTCTACTCAAAGTTCTATCTTGTACCTGGTGCTAGTGGTTTGGGTGGTGGTGGACCCATCAACACCCATTACGGTGTTAGTTATGTAACTAATCACTTTGAGGCTACAGTGTGTTGAGATTAAGAGGTTATGCTAGTCCACCAGCTCTTTGTATATTCATTATATGGGGGATCCCTCCCCTCTACTAGAACTATTATCTCATACAAGATGCGATAATAGGTTATCTCATCTTTCACATAAAAGGCATCATCCTTGGCTGCAATCACATCATCCAATTCTTTAGAGATACCCCCATCTAATACCAATTATAATGCCTCATCCAACTCCCCATAGAGCCTCTAAATAGCCCCAATGTCCCTATTCTGATCTACATAGGCTTTATCTCACTCGCTCATGACTATAACTAGCTTTGTATCTCATGCCATCAACTGAGCCTAGACACCTATCAATTAGACCATGTTCCTTCTCAATGTTGTGATTTATGCATCATGAGCTATGATAATACCCTATAGTCTTTCATTCTCACCCTACACCATGGCCAACTCAGCTTGTAAACTAGCCACATCCAAATTCAACCCAACAATCTTGGCTATCTTAGCAAAGATATCCTATTGTAACCTATCAATGAATGCCATATCCTCTATTGATCTCCCTATGCCATAGGTCTAAAACTCACCTATCCCAATGCTAAAGGTCCCAGCCTCCCTAATACATGCACATGTACCTATATCTATATTAATTCCATGCCTAGAGGGCCCATCCCCTCATGTATCCTATCACATGCAATTATTTATCCACAATAGTATGTCCCTAATTTGGGAAATAGATCATATGTAATCATCACCTTCTTCTAATTCATCTCTTATCAATTTGTAACATGGTAAATTGATTTTTTCAACCATTAAAATCCTCTAATTCATTTGCACACATCACATGAAATTACTAATTCATGTCAATATGTGCTTAATTGGGGCATAACCCTCTACACAATCATTATCTTCTTATACTTTTGCTCCATCCAAATTATAAACTAGAAAATTAATGTTTACAACCAATATTGCAAAACAACTGACCAAACTCTAAAAATGGAAAATGGATAATCAAAATCACTTAGCTAATAAAATCTAATTAAATGCTTAAGTGAAAAATCCATGGAAAATAAAGGAATACATATTTTGGAAAATGAAAATTCAAAATGTTTGGGCCCTGACATCACTCATGAAAACATCAAAAAATTATCAAAAACTAAGGAATCAATACAAATAAATATTTGATTTGTGTAATCCATGCCTAATAAATGCAATATTAAGTACATTATTAATTATATTTGGCTTCTAAAATTTAACCAATACTGGGCCACACATCTTGATCTTGTAATGGATGGTCAATATCATTTCATCCATGTTATAAATACCAAGACCTCCATAGACCAAAAATAATATTTTTGAGTGTAAAGACATAATTTAGAATTCAACCTAAAAGCTTCAACTATTCTTCCACAACTCAACCACAAATGAAACCAAGTGGTAAATGAGGATATTTTAGAGGCATTTTTCCAACCGCATTGTTAAAGACCTTGAGCTCCATAACTAGGCATAGACACACTTGTTGATCGGTCTTGAAGAAGAGTCACATTAGGAAAGGTATAATGGTATGTTTTTCTTATTTATTTCTTCAATTAATAGACCTATCCCCTGAGGGATTAGGCCTACTGTGTTAGTTTCATTATGTTTGTCATTTTTTTCATTCACTAACATTTGAGTTAACATCTTGTTTTGTAAGCCTAATCTATATTTTATGCATGGGGTGCATCTCAACATGTCTCCTTTTATCCCTAACATGTATCATCATCTCATAGGCCATCAACTTAATGGCCTTGTCACCCCATTGTCTCCTCATACTTGCATAGAGTTTTAAAATCATGTCTTTGGTCCTAAGGGTGCCCATCACCTTGGAAACATATCTAAAATGGGCCATGTCTATCCATATATTCATCTTGATGGTTCTCACATCTCCAATTCTACATCTAATCTAGTAGGGAGTTATATTCTCATAAACCAAACCCATCACTAGTGTTTGGTGACTAAGAAAAAGATGGCCAATCTTGATTTCTTGTATAGGTCTATATATGTCCTAGATAAATCATCTTGTACCCAACTATATTGATACTTGTGTTCCTTAATATATCTAAATTTAGGATCCTAACAATATAGTAATGTGTCAATACCCTTGTCCCCAACCAAATGTGAGGCCAACATACTAGTGATGACCTTGCAGATTCTAGGGATTTGTGCCCTAACTACTTTTGTCATTCTCACACCTTGTTTGGTACCCACATCAGGTGCCTCCCCATCACTAAAGTACTCAACCCATCTCTGAGTCTCAACCCTATTTATATCCTTATTGAGTGTCAATGTATACCTTGTAAATGGCACATTTGTGATCCTATAAACATCCTCAAGGGTGATCTCCCACTCACTTGGGACCTATAGAAACCACATTATGTTTTAGTCCACATATTAGTGGCTAAATAATCACATAATAATTGTTGTCTAGGATAATCAAATCCAACCAAGAAATCATCAAATCCCAACATGATCAAATAATGCAATCTTGTTGGTATTCAATAGGGAAATCACCCAATATAACCACTCTTGCTATAGGGATTGACTCCACCTCATGTAACCCCCTACACCCAACAATAAATTTTCACATTCGTCTAGTTCATTCAATTCAAAATACATCCCATTTTATGGTGAAACCACCACTATGTGCAGGGGTAGTTATAAAACCATATTAGTAGTTATGCAACTATTGGTCTTTATTGACCAATGGTTTTTCCCCACACTATCAGTTTCATTTGTCGCACCCCTAAATCCTATAAAACTCAAAAAAATCAAATTTTCATCTAAAAATTAATTTTATTTTAAATTTTCCTAATATCTTAGCTGAGATACACATTTTCACTACCCTTTTATTGAATCTAACCTATCTTAGGCTATTTTACAAATAATATAATAAACCTATGTTTAATAAAAAAGACAAAAACTAATTTATGCTTGAGTTGCATCTGCTATTTTTGGTGCCACTACATTCATCTATCTATGTTCTCTCCCTCATTTATCTTTGTTTGTAATTTTTTCATCAATGAGCTCAAGCTCCAAAATTCATAAATGAGTCAGTCAAAATGATTTCCATATTTAAAAATTGAAAACTATTTATAATAACTTTTTGTTGTATTATTTTATTCCAAAATTATCCATTTTAGCATAGTTCATCTCATTTTCCTATAATTTGATGTCTTTGCAAAAAAATTAGGTATAAAACAACATGAGTCTACCCTAGTATTGCCCTTCACCCACATTGATAGTAAGTAACCTATTTATTTTTATAAAAAAATTTAAAATCATTTTTACTTTTGTATTTTGATCTCATTTCATCTTTTTCAGGATGATGTATCTTCATTGAGAACTAATATATACCCCTAAATAGGACAAACTAAGTATTTTACTTGTCCCTTGTACACATGGTAAGTAATCATGTCTTGTATTTCAATTCAATAGTGCACTTGATTCTCATATTTTAGTTGTAGGTGGTAGGGTGTCTTGGCTAGATTCACTTCATTGCATAGGTGAGTGAGTTAAGTTTTTATAACCATCATTTACTACGTTGCAAATCTTTTCAATAAAAACACAATAACCAACTCATGATAGGGCACTTTCTCAAGGACGCAATATGTATGCAACTAAGTTTTGAGTGATAGAACATTTTTCAAATATGATGATGATTATGCAATGAATTTTAAATAAAAATAACATGCTTAGACCCATTTTCCTATCCTTTTTTCACTTTTGTTACCTTTTAACCTTCCATAAGTTTTAAATTTTGAAAAAATGGATTTGACCTTCCTAAACCTAGAGTTTCAAAGTGCATGAAAAAATTATTGTGGTAGTTACATAAACTACCACCCTATTTAAAGTGACAGTTCCATTAAATTTGATGTAACTATCAATTTAACTCATAGGATGTGTTTTTTGAAGCATTTTATATATTTATCACTCCACTTATGATTATGATTCTTCTAGTTAGTTATCCATCACCCCAATCAACTCCCAATCAATCTTAGTGAACTCCTAATCAATCATAGCTAACTT